>OX439049.1:28807097-30007097 GCA_949317995.1 Acholoe squamosa | reverse complement strand
TCTTTGCTAGACTCAGCTTTCTGTGCTCCTTTTTGCAGGTGGTGCACAGTTGAAGGAGGGTTTCCATTGAGCTTTCTTACTTCTTGGAACACCTTACGCAGGGGAGTGGATTTCGATAGTGAACCCACATACCTACGGAAGGATTGCCGTTTCTCTTTCTTGAATGTTTGTTTGGTGTTGGCCCTTGCATTCAAGTACTTGTACAAGTTTTCAGTTGTGATGGTCTTGCTGAACTTGCGATATGTCTTTCTTCGTTCTCTCCTTGCCTCATAGCATTGCTCATTGAACCAAGGGCATTTTTGTCTCTTTTTTGTGATGGAAGACTTACCAATGCACATGACACTCACTTCCCTGAGGGTGTTTGCGAAGTACTCGGCAGGATGATCCTCCTTTTCCTTGATGAGTGGCCATGATCGAAAAGATTGCTTGCATTTCTCTTGGTAGTCCTCCCAGTCCGCTCTCGAGATGTTCCATCTCGGAGGGAGGTCAATGTCAGAGTTCTTCTTCATAGTCTGCATGATGATGGGAAAGTGATCACTCCCACAGAGGTCATGATGCACCCTCCAGTCAAAGTCAGCAAAGATAGAAGCGTCACTCATAGTTAGATCGATGGAGGAGAAGGTTCCTGAAGCTGGATGGTGGTAGGTTGCTTCCTTCTTGTTGAAGAGGCACAAAGACTTTCTGTCAATGGTTCTCTCCACCATTCTCCCCTTTCCGTCTGTCCTGCTGTCTCCCCACACTGCACTGTGGGCATTAAAATCACCCATCAGGATGAATGGGGGTGGCAGCTGATCGACGATTGCTGTCAGATCAGTTTGTGACACTCTCTCATCTGGGGGTAGGTACAGAGAGCAAAGTGTCATAGGTGAATTTATCGTGATACGAGCTGCTACAGCTTGCAGATTTGTAGTCAGTGGTACTTCTTCTTGTGGGTGTTCAGGGGCTAGAAAGAGTGCTACACCTCCCCTAGGGTTTTCACCACCCGGGATATTGATGTACCCTTTATAGCCCTTTAGTGTGATTTTTCCTGGTTTCAAGGATTTGATTTCTTGCAGGGCAAGTGCCATTGGGTTAAAGTCTTTGCATAACAGTTGCAAAGACTCCAGATTGGCACTAAAGCCTCTGCAGTTCCATTGGATGATGTTATATTTTGGATCCATTTTCATTATTTAGTTGTTCATACCTGTTTGATGTATGAACTGCTTTTTGTTTTGTCAAAGTTACCATCTGACTTTTCCTGCTGTTACCCGACCTTGTGTGTGCAGGGCTGGGTTCTGGGCTTTTCTGGTCATTGCGTGTGTTGCTTTTGCTTCGCTTGCTGAAGTCTCTGTCCAACCTGACATGTTTTGAGGAGACCTCTGCAAACGAGGAAGATGGTGACGGTGGCCTTGCAAGAGGGGTGGATTGTGTTTCCTGCCCCGGGGTCTCCCTTGAAAGGGACCTCCCAGGGGAAGGTGGGGGCGATCCGTCTGAGCCCAAATCTGGGTAGTCCTCCTTGCTTTCCTTTTCCTTCCTCTTATCTTCCTCATGTTTCTTTTTCTTTCTTTCCTCCCTCCGGTGGTTGCTCTTTGCAGCCTGGATGGAGGATTTGCCTTTAGGGGCTCGTTTGCTCTGCTTTCCTTTCCCATCTCCCTTTGATAGTACAGGGATACGGGAAGGAGAGCTATTTGGCATGACTTTGGCAGGGATGCGGGGAGTGATGTATCCCACTATTTCCGTTTTGTCACCCGTTTGACAGGCAATTGTCTTCTTCTCGGCAACCACATCAACAAAGGTCTTTTTCGCTAATGTGGCTCTTACCATCTTCCGAGCAACGGTGATGGAGACTTTCAATTTTGCCCTAATTTTCTGTACTTCTTGTTCTTCAGAGTACTTTGGGCATTTGCGCGAAAAGGCGGGGTGTTCCCCCTTGCAATTCACACATCGGGCTTTTTCTGGACATTGATGGTCTTCTGTTTTGTCCTTGCTACATCTGCCGCAGACAGTCTTGCTCCTGCAAGCTTTACCTGCATGCCCAAATTTGTGGCAGTTGTAGCATCTGAGGGGAGGTGGATTGTAAGTCTCAACCCTCACGATATGGTACCCACACTTTAAGGTTTCAGGTGGGGTAGGTCTGTCGAATGACAGAATGAATGTGGAGGTTTCCAAGAGTTCTCCTTGTTTGTTTTTATACTTCATTTGGAAGACGTCTGTGACGCCTTCCGCCTGAAGCTCTTCCTTCATTTCCTCCACTGAAGTGTATCTAAGGCCACTCCAGTGGATGACTCCCTTTGAGAAGTTGAGAGTCCTATGAGGGGAGACCTGAACCTCAGTGTTTCCCAAGGTGGTCAGTTTTAGCAAGTGAGTTGCTTGCTTTTTAAATGTTACCTCTATTAAAAAGGGTTCCATTTTTACACATTTTGATCTTTGTTTGTCCAGCTAAACTGGTCACGGTTTTGTCTATAACGAAGGGGGAAATCTTCGCCAATGTTGTGTCTTTGTTTTTGGCTTCGACTACCAAGAATCTAGGCCAGTTGTTTTCATTGTATTGCTTTGCAATGGTTTCTGTGGTTGTTCCAGTAGCTAACTTTTCGATTCCAGACTGGTTCCCTTCTGGAAATCGCGGTCCTTGTTCGGGGAGACGACCGATCCCGGATTCAATACTGTTAGGTGTACTTGTCATATTTGTTGAGGGCAGGATTTCTTCTACCTCCAAAGCCCAATTTGGAGGTAAGCTTGTGTTTCCGTTTGCGTTGTCCTGGTCGTTCCTGGTCTGTTGTCCATTATATCCGTCCGTTTTCGCTTTCTTGTTTCTTCCGCTGGCGTGTACCCCATCAACCGCGGAATGCTGACGGGTTTGGTGAGGAGTACGCGATGTTTAGGGCTTCTTTTATCGCCCCTTCCCCAGTCCAGGGGTGAGCAGCGCTAGTCCTAGAGAAGACCTGCTCAGTTACTCAGGGGGTTCACACTGTTAGGGCTTCACAGCATGCCGGTACTCCGGAAGCGCCGAGGCCCACTGGTACCCCTCCTTTTCAGTGGACAACGACGTACAATCCCCCAAGCCTGTGTGTGCAGCTAAACACTAACATCTGACGGCACAACCTTACCCGATGCCACCGTGTTTATACCATCGCCACGACTTTCATCTGCGGTCGTTGGGGTGTCATTGAGTGACCTTCATCCGACCTTCACCAAAATGGATAACAGCTAGGCCCCTGTTATCCTATGGGTCTGGGTGCAGATAGCCCAGTTCGCCCGTTGACCGTTGGGGTGTCAGAGAGTGACCCTCATCCGCTCATGACCGTTGGGAATGCAGCATCATCCATTTCAGAATTATGCGAGAGCATTCCTCATCCGCTCATGGACACAGGCAGTCCATTGCCATTTGGTCCGCGACTGCTTGCGCAGCTGGTCTACATATCTGAAGACCGTTCCACTATCCGCCACCTGTGGACGCGCTCGATGCGGGTGGCATACCCGACACGAGTGTAACTCAGGGCAATCAGAATAAATGATAATAACACATATATATTGTAACTCAGGGCAATCAGAATAAATGATAATAACACATATATATTCCATCATTCAGCATAGAAGTCAAAGCAGCCAAATCACGACAAGTGGTGCCTATTGACCATATGCATTTACCATGACCCGCCAGATGAAGCCATTTTGCACCCTGCTCAAACCCTCCACCAAGTTCCAGTGGACAAGATAATTGGACCAGCTATTCAAGCAGTCCAACGACAGCCTCTTTGACCCCTACCGCATCACATGCCTGGCCACAGACTGGTTGGTTGATGGCATTGGACTTTTTTTATGCAGAAGTACTGCCAATGCCTCACCCACACCCCTGCATGTTGCCATGATGGCTGGAAGTTGTGTCTTGTCGGTACTCGGTTCACGCACCCCGCCTAGAGCAGGTATGCCCCTATTGAGGGGGAGGCTTTGGCAGTGGCATATGCACTCCATCAGACACGCTATTATGTCCTGGGCTGTGAGGATCTAATTGTTGCCACAGACCACAAGCCACTACAAATACTCAATGACAGATCCCTCACAGACATCAGTAATCGGCGGCTTCTGAATCTGAAGGAGAAAACCCTGGCCTACAGGTTTATGGTAGTTCATGTGCCTGGCAAAAGGAATCAGGGGCCTGATGCTGCCTCCAGACATCCTCTCGGCCAGCCTGATCGCCTCTACCTACCCGGTGAACCACCTGAATCTGATGTCATTGTCCACATCTCACCAACGTCCCGCCATGAGACACCACTCATCCTGTGCTCTGAGGCCAGGGACACATCGCCTGCTGATGATGTGTCTATCGTGGCTGCTGCCACATCTGCCCTAAAGGCCGTCCACTATATGGTCACATGGGATATGGTACATCAGGCCACAGCATCTGACCCTACTTTTGTGGAACTTATCAGCCGGCTAGAAAACGGGTTTCCCTCGGACTCACGTGATCTCCCCTATGACTTACGCCCATTCCACCGCTATGTTGACCACATGAGTGTGGTAGATGGTGTGGTTCTCATGGGCCAACGTATTATCATTCCACCCACACTCTGTCCAACCATCTTGAATGCCCTTCATGCTGCCCACCAGGGTGTCAGTGCCATGCGAGAACGGGCTGTGGAGTCTATCTATTGGCCAGATATCACTGTGGACATTGCAAGAATCAGGGATCAGTGCTCTCATTGCCACCGTATAGCCAACCCCATGCAACCACCAGCGGAGATCCCTTGCCCGGTATACCCATTCCAGATGGTGTGTGCTGACTACTTTACTTTCAAAGGAACAGACTATGTTGTGGTTGTGGACAGGTAATCTAACTGGCCGATGGTGTTCAAGTCAGAGTCTGGTGCAGATGGTCTGGTCAGAGGACTCTGTGAGACATTTGTCACATTTGGCATAGCTGAAGAGCTGACCTCAGATGGGGGCCCTCAGTTTAAGTCTGGGAAGACACAGGCCTTCCTTCAAGAATGGGGCGTCAGACACCGCCTCACATCAGTTGCCAACCCACAAGCTAACTGTCGGGCTGAGCTAGCAGTGAAAACAGTTAAACGTATGCTGATGGATAACACAGGCCCTACCGGATCTCTAGATGTTGATAAATTCCAGCATGCTATGTTGATATACAGGAACTCTGTTGACCCCGAGACAAAGGCATCACCGGCACTGATTCTATTTGGTCGACCCATATGTGATACCATTCCTATCCTGATGGGCCGGTATACCCCTCATGAGACATGGACAGAGCTGATGTCTCACCGTGAGAAAGCCCTTGCACAGCGCCACTCCCGAGAAGGTGAGAATTGGAGTGCCCATACCAAACAGTTGCCTGAGCTCAAAGTGGGTGATCATGTTTATATACAGAACTTGCTGGGTAACCATCCCAAACGCTGGGAGCATACATGTGTAGTGATTGAGGTTCGCCAGTTCCATCAGGGCGGGTGACCCTATGCAACTGTCAGCATCTTCTTAAGTTCACCTCGTTTCACACACCCACTAGCTCACATCCCTTAGCTCACGGCCCAACGATGTCTGCACCAACCATGCCCACTGACTCGGCTTTGGAACCCCCTAATACTGCTTCATCAGATCCCACACCGCCTGTGTCTATATCCGGGGACGAGCCAGGGATGGATCCGCCATCCATGGATCCAGTGCCACTGCCTGCTCCTAGCTCTGCACAAGCCCCAGTCTTTGGGCGGGCTTCCCTAGCCCACTTAAAAGGGTCTAATTCTCATCTTTCCTATCCCGTCAGGATGTGTGTGGTGCACATATGCGTGGGCACTGACACATTCCTTTGTGAAGTTGTGTAATGTTCTCGCCATGAATGACCTTAGCTGTCGAAATGGCGTTAAACATCTATTACTCACTCACTCAGAGTCTTTGGGTCAGGAACCCTCAGCTGATGACAGTGCTCCAACAACTGCAGGGCGTCCCACCTTGCCAAGAGCCCTCTCTCGCCTACAGCCTCATAACAGGGCTGGTGCCAGGGAGCTCCTACCTGCCACTTGGCGAGGGCGACGTGGACGTACGCAGGATTGTGAAGAGACTGCTTAACTATGCAACAGACATTTTTTTGCCTGCATTAAATTTTTATCGTACCCTCAAAAACTTGCTTCCCGGGGGGGGGGGGGGAGATGAGTGAGTGAGTGATAGAGGTTTAACGCCATTTCAACAGCTAAGGTCATATTCATGGCGAGAATGTGTCAGTGCCCGTGCATATGTGCACCACCCACATCCCGAGGGGATAGGAAAGAGGAGAAATAGACCCTTTAAGTTTTAAGTGGGCTACGGAAGCCCACCCAGGGGGGGAGATAACTAACCATTCTTGTATAGAGGGTATTGAGGTTTCCCATAATCCTTTCTGTTCGAGGCAGTTTCCTGCTAATTACCAGAAGTAGGTCAATCATGTGACCTGTTTGGCCAATGGGATAGGTCACATGACTGACTTACTTTCACCCTTTTGGAATAAACAAGAAGGTGAAGATACTCATTTAAATATGTACAAGGATATTTCGATATTTCAAATAAGGCTTTTCTGATAGAAGTCTATTAATCAGGGGTGTGAAATCCCAAAACCTATTTCCTCTGAAGTGTAATATACGGCTTGCTAGCTAATGTTTCAACGTTGGATAAAAGTGATCTAAATGTTCTTTGGGCAGAATATAACACACTCTGTTGTACAAGTATGTTTGGAACTACCATTGGGATGCCCACATTTTTCAATCTGGAATGGTATTGGCAGAAATTCTAAGTCAGACCCCCCCCCCCCCTACAAATGGTAAATTCTTTTCTCAGTGGATTTGCATAGATCTCAAGAATGGTCTTTCTGAGCATCAAAAACGCGGATTTCCGCGTTTCCGCGGAAATTTCACACCCCTGATTAATATCATTATGAAAGTGGTTATAGAAAACTATGAAAATGATATTTTATCACAATTTTTTGCATTTTTATCAATATTTTTGTAATTTTACTGAATTTTCCATATTTTATATGCCCCCCTCTTGGCCAGAACGCACACTTTTCAGGGTTTTACACTATTTTTAAATCAATATTTTGTATGTTCATTCCTATAATTAATTTCACACGTCACCATGATGGAAAGCTCTTGACAATATGATTCATCTTAATGTGATTATTACCAAGCCTATGCTAGCCTGTATATTGTATATACATGCTTAAGAGTGCACCTTTTTAATTCTGGGCACATACGGGTTAAAGAAAAAATAGGTTTACCTGACTTTTAACTGACCAGTGGAACCCTGTAGATTGTCTATATATTCTTCAACTCTAGGTGTAAGGATATTAACCTTATGAATCCAAACCCATGGGGGAATGGTTTCTTTTAGGCTATATTTGCAGTAGAGAGGAGAGTCATCTTCACCTAATATCCTGAGGGTATTTTCCTAGAATCCCATGGCATATATAATGTATTGAAAAGCCCCTTATTATCTCTGTTATGATCTCAAAAGAAAAAAAAGTGAAAGACAAAAGCCAACATATACACTAGTACTGATTATTGTTTATTGTCCCTGTAACATTTAATCCTACCAGTTGTTGATGACCAGGGGAATAGGGGGGCGGGCAAGGCATGTTCATTCACCCACCGCCTCTTTCGAATATCTGAGGGTGTAGGAGGCTTCCTCCAGGCAGTACCGGAGGCACTGGCCGTCAAACCCACCTACTGCCCGTCTGTCCATCATCAATATGCTAACTGTCAACAGACAAGCTTTCCAAGTTCTCCGCTAGTCTGCCAGCTGCTCCTTTCCTTAAAAACTTCAGGTTGGTTGTTGCTCCCCACCTGTCCGTGATAACACGTCATCACAGCGAACACAACAACCTACAAGCACATGGCAGATGTATAGATGATGGAGGTACCGGCTGCTATTAACACCCAACAGTGGGCACTGACCCATCCTGGTCAGTCCTTTTTATAAAGTAAGGCTTCCTCCATCATCAGCGGCACTAGAAAGGAAAACAAGATCCAGCCGGCCCATGTAGAAAGTGCCCATGGGTTAGGCATTTAGTTAGTAGTAACATTGTCAGCCGCAGTGCATCATGCGTATTCCATGTGGTCGGCAAGTTGAGTGTCGGCCAAGGTTGTTGTTGGGTTCATATTCTTAGTCCACGGAGCCTCCGTTTGTCTTTGTTTATATTGTTTATAGTGAGGGCACAAGACGAGCAGATGCCTTAAGGTGTCCCTCACTCAAGACTGTCCGTGGTAACGGGCAACTGCTGTTTGAGTTCACGGAACTATCACACTGCCTGGGCATCGCGACTTGCAATACACAGCTGTAGCTCCTCACTTAAGTCCTTAAAATGACACTAATCATAATAATAGTAATGATAATAAAACTGTCTTTGTCGCATGTGTAGAGGGGTGAAGAGAAGAGATGTCGATTGATCACAGATTGATATTATCATGATTTGTGTCCTGACACTTTGTTTTATATATCACATGAAGGGGGACACTGCCTTAGCTGTAGGTCCATAAACAACAAGTCAGTTCACCATCCACACAGTCATGATAAGGGAGTGGTTCAGTTTAGTTCGGAGTTCATGGCATGGAAACATACCTGTGCCACCATGGATATTGTTTATGAACCAACAAGACCAGTTGATAACTGTTTGTGAGCCAGGACAAAACATCCTACTGTCTGGCAGCTTTATGAAGTATGACAACCACCACTTTATAACACACTTTCTTCCCGCCTAGGTACCAGAGGAGGCGGTCATTCCTCGTACTGCATCTTAAAAGTTTCAGACACATCAACATGCCCCAGAAAAAAGCAGAGGCGATGTTCCCCGATCGCCCAACTTGATCTCGACAGTCTTGATCCACATAATTTTGCTGTAGCTGGTAGTTGTAACAGTGATGGTGGAAGGGTTGGGGTTCAATTGGGTAATGCTACAGATAAGCAGTGATCCCTGGCTATGTGGCTTAAAAAATTCCATCTGCCAGCTGAAGTCACATGACTGTCTGTTGGTAGTGGTGTTTTGTGTAGTCTTTCTTCAACAATACCCTGGCCTGGGCATACAGTTTTCTCGTCTGTGTACACCAACACACCAACAGTTCAGCATTTATTTGGTCGTATGGATTTTAGGCGAGGCAGGGGCCTGCCAGATGAAGTTGGTCCATCCGCAGAATGGGGACATATGCCACTGCTTCTGGTTCACCGATAAAATCATATTTAACAATCACAGCTTATAATGAAAACCACATTTCTCTCCTGACATGACTGACCATTGCAGAGTTATTCATCTCACGGGACTACAAATGCAAAGGTGATTCACCTCAATTTTCCAAAGCGTTAATAATTTTCTCCTCCTTTCTGATTCACTTCATATGCACAAAGTAGGATACACTTTGACACGCCATGGGTACACAAGATGAAGGTAGCTACATAGAGTTGGTAGTTAACATACACTAAATGAAACCGACAACAAGGTAATGACCAACAGGGAGCAGGCACACACTGATGAGCATCAGTAAAATGCAGTCAACATCTTCAAGGGCAACCCATTCATAACAGCAAACCGAGTGCTCACATTCTTGGATAAAAGCTCCTGTCTCAACTAACTTATCAAGGTCTTTGCTCATTTAGTTTGTTTACACAGTAATTGGGGCAACTTTAGGTGGAAACAAAAATTTAACACAGATTCCATATTTGATACATTTCATATGCAAATTCACTTTCGTTTTGTTTGGAGGACTCCTCAGACTAAGGGCAACTGGTAATTCGGACATCAGTGGTTATCCCAACTTGTTTCTTACTTGCTGTACAGGTAATTGGTAGGAAAACTTAAGATAAAATAACAAATTTCACCCAACTCCATTTATGATTGAATCAAGAGGGCATGCACTCTGCATATTCACACAACGACCTCAAAAACAGTATTTAATTGTTGCATGATTTCTCCACCTACTCCGGACATTTAGTATGCTACTAGTAATACATTCAACGGTAACAAATTTCATCAAATTTGACGAAAGGGGCTTCTGTGAGACCGGGGCAAAAACTCATTTACTTGGCGGTTGTTACCTTTGCGATTCTGACAAAATAAAATGCACACTTAGCAATAATCTTTTTCTCATAAATTCCTTGCGGGTGATTCTTATTCTACCAATGTGACAAACATACATATTCTGCAGATGCCAGTTCAGAGCAGAAGGGGGATTTCCTTTTTCAGACAGGCAGACATTGACATTATAAACTACATTAGAATAACTCGGCATTAAGAATTTCGGTGTGTTTAAAAGACAATAAATTTGAGTCATTATCCTTGGGTCTATGTCAGAGAATTTTGATATATGTAACTCCTGATAAAGACTCCTTTCTTAAATTCATGGCTAAAATCTGGGCCAAAGACTGGTAGCAGTGATTTGGCAAATATATACTTCTTTCCATTTTCTCAACTGCAGGTCAGTATTTGAAGGGCGTGATGCCTGCTCTCAGTCTAGAAGGTTAGAGTTGTCTTGAGCTCCAGTCTTGTCACAGAACATCCGCTTATATGAAGGTTGCATGCCAGACTCCTTTTCATGAAAGTTAACATATCTGCATGATGGAAGGGAATGTGGCTTGCAAAGAAGCCTCTTTCTTGGGCATGGGTAATGGCAGAGGATTCATGGACAACGCGACATTTGGTCGCATGCCGCGCAGAAAATTCTATGGTAAGTTGATTTGATCAGCACTTCTAACATACTGTGGTCGTAGATTATTTCACGCTGTACATATTTTCGCGGATTTCACGGAAGTGTGAAATCCGTGAATTTATGTCCATAGTGAATATATCTATGATATAGAATAGCAATAGCTAATTTTGAAAATCTGTGAATTCAAATACACATGAAATAGGGCCTTTTATCAATTCCGTGAAAATTTATACCAGTGAAAATATCTACGACCACAGTATTTCTGGTCGTCAGTGTGTTGGGGCTGGACTCTCAAATACATACAGCATGTAGTCTATGAAAAAGTCATAATTGACATCAATTTGTCATAATAATCACCCAACATTTCATTCACTCTTCGACGTGCCCGCATATCAATCACAAAATCTAGATCCCCTAAGGAGAGGTGCCACTTTCCTTGGAACAGTCTAATATTTTTTCTAGTTCTTGAGTTTGTTTTTGTTTCGGTCTCAGTTTTCCGGTTTACCCCAGTTAAAATTGTTTCTGTGGATACAGCATTCTATAATAGTCATTGTTTGAGTTACACTGTTAACACTGATCAAATAACGGGAACATTTTCTCCAACATGGTGCCTTTGCAGTTGAGGCCAAATCCTTTTATCAATATACTGAATATCCCTTAGTCTCTTCCAAATTTCTTAAAGTTTTGTCATTTAATAACGAGGCCTTAAAGTTCAGGCGTTCAGCTTTAGTCACGTGGCCACAGCAGTCTCCTTGTGAGCTGCGAGGGTTTAGTTCTTGGTTTCCCCACACTCAGAGAAAGCCTGGCCACTGCGCCAAGACAAGAGTTCTAGTTAGTACCATTACTCTGGTACTGACTACTGCCTCCCCGGCCGTCACCACCACCGCGACGACTGCGGCCTCCCCGGCCCTGTGTCTGTGATGCACCTTGGTCCTCCTGTAACAATGTAATGGTAGACATGATTAGCAGTTAACACTGCAATGGTGAGTATTCTTTGTTTCATACCCTTTCAACAACTGTGGGCATATTCATGAGGAGAAAACTACATTACATATCAATTAATGGATGAAAGCACTGCAACAGTATCCACAAGAGGTGGTGGATACTGTGATGAACACCAATGGCCAATCTCTCAGTCTGACTTGACCTCAAATTTCAATCCAACTCTTGATATTTCGGTGCTGTGTTGGCACTTTTCAACACACTTAGAAATGTATATGCAATAAAGGAGACTAACAATTACAATACCGTAATCTCCCGCGTACAAGACGCGTCTCATATGTAGTGATTTAGTTCTTCCTGGATCCACAAGCAAGACCATTCTTAGCTACACATACCTTTTTGAATTTTCGAAATTCATTCAGTAGAAGAAAAGTTATGAATTTTTCATTTTTTTAGCATAATCCAAAACTCTAGATGTGTCTTATATGCGCACTTCGTCTTATACGCTGGAAATTATGGTATATAGCATAAAGCCTGTATACCAGTCACGCCAATATACGAGCAACAAATGGATTACATGTTACAAGTATTAACATCCAGATTCTTGGCTACATAGGTTGTATTAGCTTTTCAATTATATTTCGCACTACAAGATTTGACCTGACACCCATCATTCAACATTAAAACTACAAAATAAATATGAAAACTTGCAGATATTCTCAGAATCTAAGTACACTTAATCTACCAACACATTTCAACTTTCAAGCAATTAAAAGTTAATTTTCATTTTCCTTATTCACGTAGAAAATCTCTCATACGGCCTTCTACATAGAATACTAAATGTATCCACACTTATAATCCTGAACACCAGCAAAATAACTTCAGTCTGCAGATCTAACCCTTCCACAAAATACACTGCAGTCAAGTAGATGACCTCATATCAAAGACAGCAAACCAGGAACGACTTGTCACCACTGAAACACCTGTAATTTCCCCATTAGCAGTCAAGTCATTTTTCTGTGTGTGGGGGGGGGGGATGGATGAATTCAGAATAGGGGATGATACCAAAACTTCTCGAAGGCAATGAAGAAGGCAATCAAAAACCCATTTTAGCATAAATTTGTCATGAGTTCGCCGCATTGGCTGTATGTTTATACCGACAGTTTGATACTGTGTATCATTTTTATGAGACCTATTTTGTTGAGCGTGCATCATGTCATAAGACAATCTGCTACAGTCAGCCATGTGTATCAGCTTGTTCACAGCTACATCAGTCATTGACCCAATCAATAAAGTATGCGCAGACTTGACATACAACCTCCACCCTCCCTAACACACATCCCTCACCCACCCACCCTGTGGTACACCAACACACAGCTAGCCCTAGCTTGACACATCATTCAATCCAGCAGCTACTCAACATTCAGCTAGTCTTTTACTTCAAATTTTGAAATGTTAAGGAGCAATCATCAAGTGTAACTCGTTTTAAAAATCTAAAAAATCGCAAATTAGTATAAGGATCTGAAAAATCTATTCAGTATTATTATAAAACCCAGGGTACAAGCCGCAGCTGGTAGACTAATATTTTCAGACCAAGAGGTTTTAAGAAGGGGGGAGGGCGTATGGATGACGGGGTAGGGGTTTAGCTGTACCGTAAATTTTCTCGTATAAGCCTCACCCTCGTATAAGCCACACACCCAACTTAAGAGGGAACTACAAGCCTTATCTATTGCTTGAAAATTGTGGTTTTAGTAATATTCTACAGTGCCAAATACCCTCCTATAAGCCGCATCCCTTCTTTGGGCATATCCTTTAAGTCTCAGAGATGTCAGTTGGGTATGGGCTCAACCTCTGAAATTTTTGGGTGTTAGCAAAGCACCCATTTCCCTCAATTTATCATAATAAAAGCACCCATCTCATCTTCATTCCAACCTGTTCCCCTCATTCAAAACCTTTAAAACCATCTCCAGATTGGATGGAGTGAGTGAGTAATAGATGTTTAACGCCATTTCGACAGCTGAGGTCATATTCATGGCGAGAACTACATTACACAATTTCACAGAGGAATGTGTCAGTGCCCGCGCATATGTGCACCACACACATCCTGAGGGGATAGGAAAGAGGAGAAATAGACCCTTTTAAGTGGGCTAGGGAGGCCCGCAGGTTGGATGGTCATAGAAAAACAAGTAAAAGACTGCATCAAAATTTAAGCCAATCAGAAGCCAGCTTAGATTCATATCCTCTGATTTCAGATATCCTCTGATCTCTGAAGGGTGGTTTGTCTAGAAGAGGCTAGAGGGCAGCACAAGGCATGCTTAATTTCCCCTGCTGAAGCCTGAACTATGCTCAGCCTTATGCTCCCTAGAAGTAGAAGGGGCATGTTGTAAGGGTATCTATGATTAATGTAATTCCCTCTATCTAAATTATGACCACAAGATGGAAGACGCCTCTGAGATGTCTGACTTTTGGGAAAGTTTGAACATCTGAAAATAGACAAGACCTCTGAAGGTCTGACATCTCTAAGTCTAATTATGATTTGGA
Source organism: Acholoe squamosa (assembly GCA_949317995.1). Taxonomy (NCBI): domain Eukaryota; kingdom Metazoa; phylum Annelida; class Polychaeta; order Phyllodocida; family Polynoidae; genus Acholoe; species Acholoe squamosa. Next base: position 29,992,965 of record OX439049.1, on the reverse strand, counting down.
CTCTGGTGCTAGCCGCGGCTTATATGAGAGAATTTACGGTACATATGAAATGTGCTTTCCCAAAACATAGCAACACAGATGATTGGTGGAAGCTTATATATTCTATCGAACCTGGATTTCTATCAATTTGAAGACCTATCCATGAGATCAAAAGTTCCGCATGTTTTAAATTTTTCTTTACAAACTCTTGGATTGAATTACATGGGATTTTACAGTGATCAGAGGGCAGCACTGTCCCCAATTAGTGCCAGAGTATCACGCTAGGTGGCGCCACAAGTACAAGGCGGGAGTGGTGGACTATGTGTCTGGGCTTGCCCTGTTTACTACCGGTAGGTTACTCCAGTACTGTCTACCGTTAGTAGTGCACTGAGTAATACGTATATATATGCAGCATTTGTGCACGTTGGTCAATACATGTATAATCATGACGTAGTTTATATGCATGTGGTGGACCTGGGGTAGAAAGGAATGGGTGGGTGGGAGGGATATGGTTGGTGTGTGTGTGGGGGGGGGGGGTTACTAGACTTATACCACTTACCAAACACATGGCCAGACTTGAGTGTGCCGGCTACCGAAGGCCTTCCTAGTACAATACCAACATACAATGTGTCTTGTGCTATTTCAGAATCAGAAATACTGAGGAATCATGCGCCATGTGAGTAACAATGACCCATCGTGCTTAAATATGTGGTGAAACTGGTAAAATAAATTTCGTCTTTCAGCATTGTTGTAGACTTCTCCTTTTTTTATACAAAAAATATCTATTCCATACAAAGCTCCATTTGGTATATATGATATAGCATAAAATGGTGTGCTCTACTACTTTATGACATGACCTGCCCAGCCCTCCCACTATACGGTGTACGCATGGCCGGCCAAGCAGAGAACACACTCCTTACTCTGTTGAATACTACATGTTTGTTCCAAGATATGGGCTTTTTTTTTACCTTCTGTACTTTTGGTGACTATGAATCAACATGCATATTTTCGAAACTCCATGGGAATGCAAGAAAATTTTCGTATTATCATGTGTTGTATAACCATTTCTAACCAGACAAATTATCATATTACATTTGTTTGTCTCTTATGTACGCACATCTCGTTATAAATTCAACAAAACAAACACCATGAAGAAACCTAATTTGGTAGACCTATGTATATCCACTCATCACTGTGAACACGTACTGGGACAATGCTTTTTCTTCCTGACACAATTTGTAATGCTTCCATTGGATTGCATTGTAGCGCAATTTGTCACATACCCAGACATGTCAGTTCAGTATTGGCCAAACATCTGAAGATTATTTTGGGGGACTCATAAATGGGGTTTATACCCTATGTATCTCAACAAAACACCTAAAAAGGGACGCTTTGGGATAGGGCACACCTTTAACAATAAGGAAAACTATGAAATAATCATCTAAAATTCTTTATACATTTCTTTCTATACTAAAATATCAACCTCAAACATCTGAAATGTTGCAGGCATCTGAAACTCTGACATGTCTGCATACCCTAACAAAATGTGCAACCTTTATTAATTTGAATCATTACACACCCTCTATCGTATGCTGTCCTTTCTCTAATACAAATATGACCGTCTTCTAAAATCAAATTGCGAGTCTGTACGTTGTTCAAGTCAATAAAGCTCCTTGTAACTTTATCGGTGTTACCAAAATGACACTGGCCTTCCAACAACAAAGGGATTTTATTTTCTGCCCCAGTACTTCAAAAAGAACCACAGCCTCTCTTTACGCATTGTCTAATCAACTTGTCCTGTTCTTTAGGATGAAAAAGGACATGCTAAACGCCAATGGTCATATAATCTGTAAGAAGCCACATTGCCACGACTGGCCAGTTCAGAGAAAAGGATAATTGGCAACACTGACATATTGAGCTTATCTATCAAATAACCTTTATCAAGTATAGATGGGCGTAATTAGCCCAAAGTGCGTCTACTAATATCTTATCTCGCCATGAATATGACCTTAGCTGTCGAAATGGCGTTAAACCTCTATTACTCACTCACTCACTAATATCTAAAACGCATGTCTAGTATATACAATTATTACTGGGCTCCACATGAGTTTGGGCCGTTACTGGTCTAAAACTGACCAGAAAGAGGGGATGCATGCTTATTAGGGTATGTGTACTCATGACCTCGAATACAATAGATCAAATGATGAAATAACTCTTTAGACTATGACCACTTACTTTTCTTAGTGATTTACATATGCTGAAAATCAAAGAACCCTAGTAGTATTCTAATGAAACAGATGCCACTCCCTGATCAACAAACATTTTGCAATCCCTGTTGACTTTGGTTGACACGTTGATTTTGTTGAGAAATAGAACTTCTGTAGTTTACCACACCTATCCATGAAAAATATCATAATTCTTTCAAAACAGGAGAAAAGTAACATCTCTGAATATTCTATACCTCTCTGCTGGACTTATTTCATTAAGGCCACTCCAAAAAGAAATTGTTTCTCATCACCGCCCTCATCAGAAAAATCGTCTTTTGAGATTATTTTTTTTAAGAGAATTTTCTGAGAAAAATGTACCAAAAAATGTACAAAAGTAGTCAAGTTTGGAACCAAATGAAAGCCAGGGAATGGTCCAGGGAATGCAGCTGGCTATCAATAATAGATATTATCACACTTTTATTATAGTTAAACTTTACTTTTCAAATGCAATTTTTCTTATACACAGATGTTTGCGATGCACCCGCGATGCGTTCATGCTCTGATGAAATGCTACAGCAAAAAAAAAAAAAAAAAATTAAAATCCTCCCTCGTCACATTTTTCATGACTTGGTGATGAGAAAAAAGTTGTTTTTGTTTTTTTTGAGTGGCCTAAAATTACCATTTTTTTTTATAACATTTTATGAAGCTCAACAAAGCACCATTATAGAGCATTATCAGGTGACCCTGTAACTCATGTCTTACGTACTTCACGTGACTTGGACTGGCCTGGGGATGGTGATCCTTGTTGTGGCATCATCTTGACGCTCTCCTCCTCTTGGCGCTTCTCATAGTGGATGAAATCGTCAAAGATGGAGGTGGTGTGTCGGTAGTTGTGGATGATTTTCAGCACCTGTTTGCCCTTCTCCGCTGGCACCTCCTGCGTGTCTCGTGAGTTTGTCACCGGCTTGTTCTCATTGTTCTCTAGCCGGATGTGGCGCAGCTGGCTGTTGGGCACGTCCTTCACATAGATCCATTTCACCTCAGTTTGTCCCTTCCACTTGTCCTGCGCCCACACACTACTTGACGAGCTGTAGTCTAAAGGGCTCATCATCTGCGCCATGCCGCAGAAGTGGCCACTACCGTTCACGCTGAAAAAGAGGTATATCAGCCCCTTGCTCTCGCGCTCACGGTAAGCAGCGTCCAAACGCTTGTTACCATGTTCCGTGCTACACCAGATACTGTATTTAATAGAGCGGTGGATATCGTCCTCAGAATAGCTCTTGATGATGAAGTAGCGTGCGCCCTTGGGGTTTAGGTTGAAGTCCTTAGGGTTGTACTGGTTAGCCGAGCGCAGCTTGTCCAGCACTGGGTGCGAGGGAGGTGGAACAGTGGCTGGTGGCCCAGATGCCGCCCCATTACTTGTTGCGGCACTTGTACCGCCTGCCGCAGGGAAGCCTTGGCCCCCATTGGCTGAACGTCCACGTGGTGCACCCCATGCTTGGCGCGCCTGCTGTCCACTAGCACCACCGCCTTTGCCTGAGCCATTCTTGTTCTCCCAAGTACCGATGTCCATATTGTTGTGCTTGCCCCCTGGTATGGCAGGTGCACGAGGCACCACCTTAGGGACACGCGCAACCTGGGGTTTGGCTGGTTGGCTGGCTATAGAGGCCCATGTCTTGGGCTTCTGGGCGGGGCTAGGGCCAGGCGGAGGTGCCTGTAACACCATGCCTCCCTGTACCGGGTCATGCAAGATCTGCCCTGCATCCCCACCCACCATGTCCTGGCCGCCACGGTCAGAGATACTCATTCCCTTTAGTCCTTGTTCCATACCCTTCATGTCCCTATCAAGGTCTCCATTGACCACGCCATAGCCCTCAGCATGTCCCATCCCATAGTAACCTGCATCATAGGCTGCACGCTCATCAACTTTTCTCTGCTGTTGTTGTTGCTGTTGTTGTTGTTGCTGCTGCTGCTGTTGTTGTTGTTGCTGCTGCTGTTGTTGCTGCTGCTGCTGCTGTTGTTGCGGCTGCTGCTGCTGGGTCGAGCTTGTAGGCCATGCATTGTACTCACCCCCTGGGAACTCCCAGCTGAAGCCAGGCTGGTAGCCAAAGCCACCAAACATGCCTGTCCCCTGCATGTAGTTGTTGTCCATCTGTCCATAGCTTCCCAGGAAGGACATAGGGTCCCCACCATTAGACCAGGCACCCTCACTGAGGCCTTGCCCAAGGTAGGGGAAAGACATGGATGGGTAATAGCTCTGCATGTATGCGGTATCGGAGACACTTGGGGACGACATCGGGGCGGATCCATAACCTCCCTGAAATAATGCACACAAAAAAGAGTTTATAAGATTACTTTCATCCATTATATTATATAGAGCTATATTTGTTACAGTTTGCAGTATGAATGTCCCGTTTCGTTTCAATAATTTCATTTTATAGCTGGGACAAATTTGAATGTGGGTCGGATTTTTTTTTCTTTTACAAATTCTTTTAACTGCTACAATGACTGGCGACAAATTGAGGTCAAGTTAGGTGACTCTTGGATGAATAAAACAGCAAGAAAAATGCCTAGAAACTTGCTTTGCTATGTAGGTCAGGCTATCGGAAACAAACAATCAGGGATGAAAGTCAGGGTTTGTGAAAAATTCTGAATATACACAGAGAAGAACTGAATTCATTATGAAATACCACAAAAAAAATTGATCTGACAAAAGAAATTTGGGTAAATCTACAGGCATCTCGACCTCTGAAAATTTTGTTATCAGACAAAATTCTGAAAACTTATATCCCTGATCAATGTATTTCACTTTTCGCCTTAACATGATTTCACTACTTACTTGCATGTGGTGTCGGGGTACAGTTTCAGAAGACCATGGAGTCATCTGCTGAAAACAAAGCGTCAAACTTTGAACTTTGGAACCATAACACAATAAAAGAATTTAATTAGAAAATACTTAAAACCGGAGTGATCATTTTTAACAAGTGGATGGTGGGTTCTTTTACGAACACACAAAAATGCCCCCCCCCCCCCCCACCCATCCATTCATTGAATTGGTCATAATCCCCATCACATACAGGCCAAAAATTGTACACGACAGTTCCCTTTATTATACTCTACAAAACAGAGGGACAACAGAAAAAATTCGTGCCCCTCCCCCCTCAAGGTGCTTGAAAAAATAAGGTCACCATTCAAAAGTTTTCTATTTTTTTTTATGACCACTCACTTAATTCTAGTTTATTTGATCTAATAAGGTATAGAACGTGCTACCTGCGGGGGTTGAGTGTTGAGGTAGGCATCGAATTCTTCCTTCATCTGTTCTTTTCCTGGACCATTGGACACTGAAAAGCAAGTAATTACATCAGTTTTCATGAATTAGGAGGACCATTAAATCGATACAGCTTTATGGCATATAAGACTACTTTGCATATAAGCCCCATTTGAGGCCTCCTGCACCGTACAGAATTAGCCCAAAGTCAGGGTGCGTCTTAACCTTTAAAACTTGGATAGGCCCCTGATGCTTGAATGCATCGGTCCAATTGCAGTACGCCCTTTGAGAGTAACTCGCCAGGGCTACATTCATGGATGCACTCCTGGAGGGTCGACATGATGCTCCAATGCAATGTAGTGCTGGCGAGCAGTCTCATCAGTACTTGGTGCATCATGCCAATCGGCATTTTACACTCCTAACTGGACCTTAAAAGGTTCAAAGTTAGCTATCGGTCCATATCTTTAAAAGCCCACAGGGGAGATGTCTCAAATAGGCAAGTGATTCATTTTGGCAGATTTTCTGACTTTCCCTTCACATAGAATTTCTGAATCCATTGTAAAATACTACACAACTTGTCAAACTAAGAACATTGTAAAATACTTCAACTGACTATATTCTGAAATCAGACTGATTGATGAAAACCTAAAAATAAGATACCAGGTACCTAAAATAAATTCCCGTTCCCTTCACCACTGTTAACACCGGACTTTTATTTCTTTGATAGGCAATTACCTAATTTTTCAAGACTTTATTCCATGAAGATTATCTAATGAGCAATGGATAGAGCTTGAGAAAAAAAATTGATTTTGCTTTTTAAACGAAGTCTTTATGCCAATTTTAAGTGGAATTGTGACCAGTCAAAGGTATCAAATCAGACCCAAAATTCTGCCAAAGTTAAGAGTTTAATTTGGATCCAATTCTGTGATCAAGCAAGATGAATGAAATGTAGACTACATCACTGAAATGATTATTTTGTGAAAGTTTCTTTTGATATAAAGCAAGATTTACGCCCCCCCCCCAGAATGCAAATAATGATATGTTTCATTATAATCAAACAATCTAAAAGGAAATTTCTAATGTCATCTTATGCTGTGAAGTGCGCGCTGACAGAATTATGGCAGAATATTGTCTTTGACTCAGGATATTTAAATGATCTTAACTTCCGTTCTAGTTGTCATAACAACTTCATTCAAAAAGCAAAATCACTTATCTTCATCATATCTATCAATTTCCCATTATATAAAATGTAAAGTATGAAGTCTTAATTGATATTTAAGTGCTCAACATGGGGAAGGTGGGGAAAAGTGTACAAAGTAATCTCGCCCAAAAAGTTTGCAGGGTCTGTCAAACATCCTGCAGACACTTAGAAAAATAGGAGCTATATATTTTCTAAACCATTTTTAAACATAGAACAGGTGGGAACCATTTATTTTTATGTGCTATGTAGTCTTTTATATGCTTCTATTAATCTAAACTTTTGGTTGCAATTCAATAGGTTCAAAGGCCAACTTCCCTGCATTCAATCTTATATAAAAAATGCTTATTTAGAAGGGCTATCCAAGCCCATTAAAAAGAGCCCATGATTGTTAAGATCCCCCAATAAATAGATTCAGAGTGAGCTTCCAAAGAAAGGAGAGTTAAACACTCCCCAGTTGCAGCTTTATCACAGTTTCACACCGCCACTGTAGCAGAACCATGCACAGGGGGTAGGTAAGTATCTATCTTTGATAACACTACTTTTAATGGCAATACCAGGCATCATAATACTAGGTCTAGCCCTAATTACTGGTGAACTAAACATGTGTCATATCATTGACACTGTCACTGGCTCTTACATTTTGTCCACAATTCACTGTCAACTATAGACATCACATGATCACGATCTGTTTATCTACCAATAGTGAATACACATTCCTGTATATTCCACAATACACATCCCTGATAGTGATACAGTGTATTAGGGTGTATCCTACACCCTAATAAACTGAATGACTGCCCTGTTAGCTCAGAAGTCAGATCAAGATTTGAGAAGCCCCAAAATGCAACATAACACTAAATATCGCATCATCTGATTCTTAGAAATGCTTTGTCATAAAATGAATCACGAGGCTACAGTGTGTAGCCCGTAGTCTGGAGTAGAGAACATGGGGATACCAGGATTCCAGACCTGTCACACTGTATTGGGTGTCGATGCCGGTAGACACCGTGGGCGACACCGCTTGCCTTTGACGGCAAGCCGGGTGACGTCGGCCGTGACTGAACGGCCGGAGCAGGCCGTCTCCGCCTGCAGGCTCCAGCACCATCCCGGTCTGTCGACAAACCTGAGAATGTCAATGGAGCACGAAGGCGCACGATCGCAAACCTGATCTCTTCTGATCGCGATTGAGTGAATAATTACTGACGGATCTAGCGGCAGCCGGCCCCACATGGCGGGTGACACCACTCCCCCTGTATCAGTGTATGGCGGTAAGTAAAGAGGTCAGCCCCGAGTCCGGACGGACGGACAAAATGTAAAAGCGTGGCAACCATATTGGCGAGACCACTTCCCAGTTCTAAAATCATTTGACGTTTAGGGAATTTTAAGTGAACTTACCTTGATTTGGCTGTCCTTTACCCCTCTGCATGGTCGAGTGGGTGAAGTTTAGTATATGAAATGAAAAAAAGAGCGGTTAGGGTTACGTAGATGGGAGAAAAAATCCGATGGAAACTACTCAACGTTGGCAACCGACATATTGCCCGAGTGTGGATTGGAGGTACACGGCACGAACCTGATTAACACTTGCAGACATCACAGTGTATCCGACTATTTAGGCGTCCTGATTGTACACACTAATCCGTATTGGGAAGAACGAATGTTTGTCTTCCAAAATATGGAAGTGTGAGAGCACTAGAGAGTCCTTTACAGGCTCAAATATTCACGAAATATCCCCTACTAGGTGCGTAAATTCCTAGGAACAATGGCGGCCAGGCATGTGCAGGTTGGCCTCGCTCCCGCTCACGTTGATGATCATGTGACAGCGAGAGTCGTGACGTCATTATTTACTTCAAGCTTGAGAAGAGCTTGAGGAACTGAGAAACCACCAGAAAAATACTTTATAGGCCATTTCAGTTTTGTAGAAATGTGCATCGTGGCCGAAGATGATTAGGCCCACGTTTTTGCGTTTTATGGACCATTAAAATAGTGGGTTTCGATTTGATGATACTCTGGGGCGGCCATGCCATTGCACCGGATAACATTTTATGGATTTCCCGCCACGTCAAAATACTATCGGACGGTAAGCTTAGGGAGTGGTCATTTTTTAACAACGGGGGGGGGGGGGGGGGGTTAGTGGGTTTGGGGGGGGGGGAACAAAAAAATTTCAGACTCCTCTTACGGGGGGGGACAAAAATATTTTCACCCCTTTTGAGCGAAAAAGCCAGCGCATAACTATAGAATAAAAGGGGGGGGACGGAAAAATGTTAGACCCCTCAGAGGGGCTGACGGAATATTTTTTGTCACGCACGCGTGGAATTTCACCAACCCCCCCTACTGTTGTTAAAAATTACCACTCCCTTACCACGGTACTGCATGTATCGGTACCTGGAGCGTGGTACAGGTAGCACAAATTGGACACAAATCACTTTTAGTCCTAGGCCTCAACATGCATCAGCTAATTAGTTTCACAAAAAAAAAGTCTTGCAATCCCCCTTTCTGATAGAACCATTGACCCCCAATGATGCTCCCTTCCCAAACCAGAGAAATGAAAAGAAAATCCTCTCATGCGTCAATGATGCGATGATGCCCCTGGCCGTGCATTCAATAATAGGCCTACCATACCCTACAATCCGCTTTAGATATTTTGAGTTGGTTTTGGTGGATTTTTAGAGGTGTCACAGCAGTATTCTGCCCGGTAGGGTAGGAAGGGGTAAGATGCCCTTTGGGGTAAAAGGTCCTTTAGCTCTCATGTATAGGGTACTAGCTGTATACACCCATGTAAGCCTTGGAAGTAAAGATTACCTGAAGGAGACATCTTTTGTATGTTTTCATTATGATTGGATGAGAAATAGTTGACTTATTAGACATTCAATATTTCATAACTCTTAAGACCATCATGTTCAAGTTCAGATAATGAGAAATAAACAGGTCGTGAAATGTGCATGCTTTTTTGGATAGCAAGTTAAAGGGGTTAAAATCATTAGCTGAGGTGCTATCCCAGGTAGCACAGAGACATTGGCATTACGTTGGGCCAACGTTGGCCCAACCATCGGCTTTACATAGGCTGCCCATCCTGCCTACGTAGGCCCGACGGTGCCAACCAAATGCCAATGTAGGCCCAACGTTGGCTTTTGGTCGGCAAACATTAGCATCGGCAAATGGTCGGCCAGGGGCCGACCATTTGCCAATGTCCTGCCAACATTGGGCCAATGTTGGCATTTGGTTGGCAAATGCCACTGGTCGGGCCTACGTAGGCCCGATGGGCAGCCAACGTTGGCCCGATGCATCGGGCCAACGTTGGCAAATTTTTGTGTGCTACCTGGGATAAGGTAAAGGAGTCAAGAGTAGGCCATGAAGAAGCATTTTATTCACCTTCCCTTTTATTCCAACAGCTACATGGGCTTTTCATATGAACATTGTGTTAGCATGGGATGAATGGGCTTTTTGGTCCATCAGTGTGGGCCTTTTACCCCAGCCTTTCAACATGCGGGGTAAAATGCCCCGCTTTTTGTAAAACATTCTAATGGAATATTCCATGAGGCTAGACTGACAAACTATTCCACAATTATTTTACCTTGCTCCATCTCTTTATTAGTGTAAAAATTTGTATTAAATTGGAATTATTTTCTTAGAACTAGCTCATCTACATGTTATTAGGTTATTTTACCTTATCCTACCCTGTAATCCCTTGAACTTCAATATGAAATATCTAAAGTGTTACTTTTAAATAGGTGATTTACAATGTCCAAATCTTAGTTGTAGCTTATGAAGATTATCTCTAGTATATTTTCTTATGTCAAGAATCTAAATGGAGCATTTATTCCAATTATGATGCACTTTTATGTACATGTGGGCCTTTTACCCTGAAGTCTGTGGGCCTTTTACCCCAGCCTCTAGACAATGGGGTAAAAGGCCCACTTTATTTCACACATGCTTTATCGTAACATTCTATGAGGCAGGGCTGACAAGCTTTTGCACATGAAGAACATATTATTCCATCCTTTGATTAATGTAAAAAATATTCAGTAAGTAGCAATAAATTCTTTGGAAATGACACAGTTGTAAATTAAGGGTGTCTTACCCCACCCTACCCTAAACCTAGGACAGCTAAATATTCCCACCTAAAAACAGTGTTTTTCTTGGTATAATCAGTGCCAGGGGACCTTATTTTTATCACAGATTAATAATTTTGGTACCAGAAGAAACGCAACGATTTGGGGGGAAAAAGTTGCAAAAATTTTTTGGTCACTATGAAAACTTATTGTGTCAGAGAGGGGTCCAAGGTCACATTTGTGACTTGTCAGGGGCACCTGTATCATTTAATTTATTCAACATGGTGGTTTCCATGGCAACTGGTGCAAAAACGGATCTGACTCCGTTATGGTTGACCATGCTAAAAAAATCAAGAATGACTTCAGCTTTAATTCAAGCCTTTATTTATGAAGGCTATCAAATTAGAAGCCGATTGACGCCAGTTTTATGGTGGAAGATGGGGGGGGGGGAAATCAGAACGTCCTTGGCCCTATTAGTACCATGACACCGTAACTGGGTGGGGTGATTTTTGCCACATTTTGGGCTCTTGTAAGGACTCAATCCGAACTGGATGAATTTTTTGTATTAAAATAGCTAAATTAAGTGTAGGAGAAGCTATTATGATCATTTTTTCTTTGAATTTGTCTGGGATTTACATATGATTGACCTTTTTTCGCTCCGGATGGGGCAGTTGGGGCTACTTGGCACAGAAAGTGGTTCCAGGGCTACTTTATAAAAGTGACCTTGAAAGCCTCTAGAAATGCTAATAAATAGCACAAATTATGATTCTTCTATTCAAAACATATGGAATATTCCTTTGAAAATAGGATTTTAGTCAAACCTCAGAATTTTTAATTGTGTAGTCAAGCGTTGCTAGGGAAAATTAACAGCCATCATCCAAAAAATACCACATTTTGCACCAAATCATGCAGATTTTGGCCTAGTTTCAGGGACATTGCCCTTGTTTTGATTATTCTCATGCTTTTAGATATTAGATGGGATCTTAACCAGTTATACATTATTGTTGTCAATGTGTTAAGGCATCATATGAGGGTAGTTTGCCATAACAAAGTCAGATCCAATTTTTCGGTAGAGCAAGCCAAAGAAAGGTCCCTGTTTTTAACCCCTAAAATACAAAAAACTGACCCCAGAGGGACCCCTCACCCATATCTCAATAGGCTCCATGGTCATAAATATACAAATTTTCCATGTAAAAAGTTGAGATTCATGTCAGGGAGGTAAATATCTTTATTTCTGGGAAAACTATATATTGTCGGAAAAAATGACCCCAGCTGTTAACTGGGTGGCTGTGGGCTATAGGAGGGTGGAGGGTTTTTGTGGTGTTGTGATGTGCAGTAATTAATCTGCTATGTAAGAATCTCCACAGTAACTTAAGAAATAGATAATAACTTCAAGTTATCCACCATACTTTAACTAATTTACTATATCATATGGGGAATTCACTAACGTCAAGTGGTAAAGGCTTGTGTTTAAATCTCAAAGCCCAATACGAAAAGAAGACACAATGGGTAAAGTCAGCTCTGGAGTTTTATTGACACTCGCAGTGTCAATCACTTCTTGTTAATATCCCAACTTTATGAATAAATCATTCACTCTATCTCCAAACACTAACAATATGGTTTTTGTAAACTTTCATAACTCCGTTGAATAATCCGAATAAAGAACTTCCAGTGTATATATATATCCTTGGTTGAGTGAGGAAGAGCAATCCTTAACATCCAATGCGATGTTTGTATTTATATTTCAATCATGTTGGTATTGGCTAGGTAGAGGATAGGTAGTTCTATTTAATTCCTATTGGATTTCTTAAGTCCCCAAAGACCATCTCAATTCAGTGTTCCGACTAATAACTTTCTTTCCCAAATCTATAAATTCTCCTTGTGAGCTGATGACTATACAATGTTCCCTTTTAATTCCAGGATGAACTGTGCTTCCCACTACTTGATGACAATTCATGCCCTTTCCTGGCCCTGCACCTGCTTTATATACTCACCCCACACCGGCTACTTTCACCCGACACCTCCTGGACTTTGCTTCCCTGATGATATGGGATACCTTATAGGAGTGTATTCTGCTCATTCATAACTGATCACCCCATAGGGGTAAACATCTGATTGCATTTTGGACTCCACCCTGGAACATGGTCTTATTTATATACATTGGCTCTCTATGAGTCACCCATGGACTCTGATCCCCTAGTTCCTAAATGTTATTTCTCACTTGTTTTTGATTACTTTTTGAGCCCTTCTACTGGATCTGGTTAGAACCAGATCCTTACATACAAATATCACTCCCCCATGTTTTAGCCCACTATTTGTATACTTTTAATACGACCCGCTGTCCTAAATAAAACATCTTTACTATTGCCTCCATTACACTTCATATCCTTTTATCTCCCCAATGCCCATTTTCCCGATACTCCTCCTAACTCACAAGGCCCCCTGTGAATACATTCAAGGTCCGTCTTCGGACCTTGATGTAGTGTTACCTTCTCACATCAGTTCCGACCACACTCATTTATACCCCCTACTATCCTTTCCTGAAATTACTCGGGTTCCTCAACCTAACCATATGACTACTAGTCCTAATTTTGCATAATATATATATTGCTCTTCCTCTTTTCTCCTCTTTTTTTCACTTCATCGCTTGTTTCATATTTTCACCTCTTTATATATTCTTAACTCACATGTTTATGCTCGTCACTATCTATATTTATATATATACATTAATGCATACAGTAAGCTGCTCAGCTTATAATGTGCATAGTTACAATTGCATAGTTATAATAAAATCCAGTAATATAACTTACTTGTTAATTAGCTTTTTCATGTAAAGCCTTTATTGTTTAATTTGTAATCACCCATGTTCTAAAATGTCCATATCTCTAACCTTCAACCAATGCAAGTGCTCACACATACCAAAGTTTTATAGCATGCTTTGTTCTAGTCAGTACCAAATATTGATTGGACTCTCTATGCTATTATCTCGGCCACTACTGCGACTAGAGTCTACAATTCCTGATCAGACTGCAAAATATGGCATGGCCATTCTTTTGGCACCTGCCTCGGTAAGTAATATATATATATATATATATATGTATTTCAATAATACAATTCAGTTATATGCTTAAAACAAGATATGCATAAACAAAGACAATTGTGGATCAACACGGTAAAAGGTATGCCCGCGAGGGGGTGCGTGGGCATACCTTTTACCATGTTGATCCACTCTTTCGAGATGCTTCTACTCAAAATCATATAGCCGAGTATAATACAGTTTATATCCTATGTTTTGAGTAAGTACTCATTTTCACACCACGCTCGACCATAACACTTTGTTTCATCAATCCAAGCAAAAATATAATAGCTCCACTAAAAAAAAAAAAATCAGATATCTGGGAAATATAATATATAAAAAAAAATCATTTCTGATTCTCAGACAGACGTAGAAAATTAAAAGAAAGAACAACCTCATACTCTGCTCCAGATTTATTCTGGATGATCAATGAGGTAACTAAACCGTTACAGTCCTATTTGAACAGGTAAGTAATCTCCCGTCACCTTAATCATGATATTGTTATTAGTACAATCTCTATTGTCATAATAACGAAAAGTGATTAGAAAATAAAATAGATAGACATCTAGAAAGAGAAGATCTTTTATCATCCCGACAAACACATTCTCATACAAATTCACAGTTCTTAATGTTCATTAGCATCCTCGGTACACAGGTACCAACCTATGGTCGATAGGCGATTGAGAAGATATTGTTTTTCTCCCGAATATCACACTCTCATAACAGTTAGTCCAATATAAATACCTCCATAGATTTCCAATAGGGCTTCCCTTCAACTATCAAGTCCATTGAATTAATGCGATCCTTCCTGATTTTCGGTTTATAATCCACTGTACCTTTTCTCAGTGTCATTGTACATACATAGTTAACAATTGACAAAAACTATTGCCGTCATTTCATACTATAGTTGCTTCTTCTGTGGGAAAATTCTTTGATCATCTTGGCATAAGATACCAATAGTCCTATAATATGATCAGGATCCCAATAGGTGACAGAATGAATGTTGGTTGCCAATTCTTTACAATAAACATAATGGTAATAAAAAAAAAACAATGTTACATGCATGCACATCAACATACATATGAGGCTTATTTTAGTCCTTTTGCAAAGACTGAATTGTGGGCATGAGGACACTATTTCTGACCCTCAGGGCCTGTTCAAATTGCTCTTGATGTATCTGACATGCCATCTTTCTGCGACGACATACGGGGCAACCCGGTTTAGGTCTCTTTAAATCTTGACGAAGAAAACAGATGGGTCTAGGGTTTCCTAGCACCCTCAAAAACCCTACAAAATACTTTTGATAATATTCATAGATGCCCGTTCTCAATTTCCTGGGCAAGTCCTTAATGCCCACCTTGCACCGAATAATACAATGTACAAGCCATAGTAATATTCTGCAACGTGGCAACCTTTCTTTTCTCGAGCCCTGGTAAGACCCAGATAGATCCCCCTAAATGTTCATCTATACAAAATTTTTCATCTGCCTTCGTAACATAATATTTCTTTCCAACTCGCACATATTCCAATTGCATGATGAACAGCTGAATCCCTTTTAATAAGGTTATCCGAGCACTCTCTACTTAAGGATGATAAAAGAAAAGATGAATCCACTCCAGAAGTCCCTTCACAGGTAAAGAAGAAGAATAAAGAAAAGATTCCCTCGCACTAGACCATGCCAAGCCAGAAAAGAGCCACACCTAGATATCCTCCGACTGCACTGGCTAACTCCTGAATATCAAAGTCAACGGGATTCTGCATCCATAATGTGTTTGTATCATATACATCCCGCACTACCAATGCAAGTATTTATCCAGATAGTCGAGTAAGGTAAGTAGCAAGAGGCTCCCAGCTCGCCCTTATCGCGGGCTTCCCTAGCCCACTTAAAAGGGTCTATATCTCCTCTTTCCTATCCCCTCAGGATGTGTGTGGTGCACATATACGCGGGCACTGACACATTCCTTTGTTAAATTATCAACCTGTGAAGCACGGGATAGCCACTTAGTGCCGCTAAAGTGCTGTAAAACACAAATCAATCAATCAATCAATCGCCCTTATCGCTGATCCCATACTGAGGTCCCGCATTCCCAGTTTTTGTCTTTATGGACCCAGGCGACCTCCTCAGCAGGATCAACAGATTCCATTCCCCTGTTTAATATATATTATTTTCACAGTAAAGACAAAGAAAATGACAGGGAACTTTTTACTGGGACTTTTCATAAAGACAAGTATAAATGTTCAAATAGTAATAGAATCAAAACAAAAATAAAGAAAATGACTATCTCTGAATAGGACTCAAATTCGTTAATCCCTATCCTGCCTGTTTAGACTGATAACGAGGTGGGAAAAAGATATCCTGCGACTATGGAGGACGTGAAAAGTGTGTGTGAATGGCGCGACGAGGACTATGTCAGGTTTGTAAGGCTAAGTTTGAAAGGCAGTCATTGAGTGTCCTATATTTTCAAGAGAATCCACTGCAACGGGTGCCATCTGTCGAGCCAAGTGTTTTTTAGGAATCTGAATCACCAAATGACTAATAACATCAAAGAGCTGCTTCAATGTAGTCCTTGGTAAGTAAAGGGAAAATAACAAACCCATTTCTCACAGAGCATCAATGTCACTGTGTTAAAATAAGATCTCGGACCCTCGCTTCATGCGGTCAGAACATCAATCCCATTGTATTAGAATAACAGGAAAATTCCCCTTCAACACCTCACCTTTTTAATTAAAACAGAATGGAGAGAGAGAGGGGGGGGGTATTTTAGGTAAGTTATCTAATGCTACTGATGGCAAGTCGACATTCCGCTTATTTGGTGAGGTATTACTACCTTAACCTGGTAAGTACTGTCAGAGAAAGACATGGGTCCATCTCTTATCAAATAGGTATATATATATATATATATATATATATATATATATATATATATATATATATATATATATATATATAACGCCTCGATACATGCGATAAACAAGCACTAATGGCCTTAATCATTAAATACTGGCCACAACATTCCCAGATCTGTATACTGGTACCAATCTAATAGTCCCCCAGTGCCCGGTAGTAACAAAATCAATACAATAGTACTTGCAAGAATTATAACCCAACTCTCAAAATACAGCCCACCATGGGTTTCAAGGAGGTCTCTTTAGCTCTGATCTCAACTTGTAGCTCCCCCATGTTCCTGTAGATTGATAATGAGTAGAGCAATAGCTTGTGCTCCCGGCACAAACTCCTCTTACTCTGGGAGGCGCTGATGACTGTCGTCGGCCATCCCTCTCCTTCTGCCTGGCGATACCTTCTCTGGTTGACAAGTCCAGTTTCTCTGAAATAACTCCAACACTAATATCCATAACTCGTTCCGGATCAGGTCACATAACTCTCCCCTTTGTATTTATAATAATTCCACTTCTAACCTTAAGTTAGAATTCAATCTGAATATCAGCAAATTTTCTCAAGAAGCAGTGCATGGTCACACACTATTTCTGAAAATGTCTATGTCGGCTGGTAGACGTTTAGTAGTCGAACTCCCCACAATCCTGTGGAGTCACCCATGTCCCTTCACTACATGAGACTGGTGGCCTAGTCCTGTTACTGTTGACTTGTTTCTATAATGTCTCCAAATCCTATATATATATATATATATATATATATATATATATATAAATATATATCTCTGTATCCATCCAAAATATAATCTAAATAGAACTGCTCCTAGGGTATATCCCTGTGGTGGGAGGCACGTCTGTGCTCCTCCAGGACCCGCTCACAAGTGTGGCGAGTTGGGCGTTAGCACCCCTTTGTTTGTGTCCTCTAGAGACACAGGGTCCACATTCCTCGGCGGGGATCCCAGCGTCACAACCAGGCAGCGTCTCTTACCATGTAAAAACGCCTCACCTTCATATAGCATCCTTTCATATTCGCTCACTTTTATCCCTTCAAAAATTGTCACGAGCCTTCTCTTGTCTTAAGATCATAGACTATAATTCTTCTTTAACTCAAATAGTCCATTCCTAGTTAAGGGCCTAACTGTTTTTGCAGGTGCATATACGGTAAAAGCTACGTGATCGTCGTCATGATACTCCTAGTCTGTCCTTATAAGGTCAAGCGATCTTCTGCTCCTGGACGGCTCAGGGGATGCATCATCACATTCCAGAGCCCTATTGACAGACTCCAAGATGGCGGCACCTCAGTCCTCTGTCTCTGCCCCTCCTTTCTTCAATACATCTCATCGTAATCAGAGAAGTATAGTTGGTTGTTTATAATTAATTCACAATAATCACACCTTCATCTCAATAATCCTGAGGCAGCGCTAGTGGCTCCTCTCCTCTAGGTTTGTTCCAATGTCCCTCGATACTCATGTCAACCTCCATCTTTAATCTGGGTCCATTTCTGGGTTTCATCACATAGTTCATTATTACCTCGCTAATAACTCCCGTCTTCTATAAATATTGTATTGTTCCCGTACAATGCATTTATAATTAGTTTCATCAATACCCTGTCACTTGTCCCATTAATGGCTTATACTCAATCTACAATATATATATATATATATATATATATATATATATATATATATATAAACCAATGGGGTTTCGTAGACCGACTGTCCTCTGAACCGAGCTCGTTCCCGGGCTCTATTCCTCTTCTTGAACTTTTGTCGGCCACATACTAAGCCTATCACCAAAAGGGCACCAACAATCACTGATCCGACCAGTATATATAGGATCATGCTGTCCGGCATCATTTGGGTATTACTGGCCTCAATAGAATCCAGTTTGTCAATTAATTCATGAATAGGTTGCTCTTAAATGTCCCCTAATTGGGTCAAATGCTTCATTAATTCAGGTCGCTGTTTCCCTATTTTTTTTTTTTTTTTTTTTTTTGGACTAGCTCATTGCGTTAATGAACTGTCAGGTTCATTTATGTAACGCTATAGAGCCGACCATTTTTATTTATATTTCAAACAGATACCAAACAGTTGAAGTAAATATAGACTCCACATAATCAAACATATGTCATTATGTACAATAACAGTAAGGAAGCAGGCAAGTGTATCAAATCAATCACATAATATTTGTTGAGATATATATCGATATGACACAAGAAACACAAAATACAATCAAATGATCATCAGTGATATAATATTATATGATGATGAAAATATGCTGATCACATAAATAATATTTGGAGCGGCGCGGTGACTACACCGTCTCCATCAACCTTTGTTCCTTAGTTATATCCAACCTTTAGCCTTGATCTGAGATTTTTTAACTTTTTAACCTCATTCTTAAATTTAACTTTTGTGGTAGCCCTCTGAACCTCCTCAGATAGTAGGTCCCAGAGGACTACACCCCTGTACCATGGCGATCTTTTGTAATGGCGAGATATACTTCTTGGCAATTTAAAACATATCTTATTTTGCGATCTTGTATTATATGCATGACCATGATTTATCTGATCTTTGGATTTCTTATACATCAAACTTAAAAGTAACATATCAAATCTTTGTTCTAATTTTTCCACTTTACAGATGACATGTAACTCATTAACACTATATTTAACAATATTACATCTCAGGCAAATTCTCAAAGCTCTATTCTGTAAACATTGTAATGCCTTTAAACCTTCCTCATTACAACTAGTACTTATAAAAGAGCAATATTCAATAATCGGCCGGATGGTACAACAATATATTTTTATGCTTTCTTCTTGTGTGAGATATTTCCTTAATTTAGCAAATCTAAATAATTTATTACAAATGTTTCTTTTAATAAGCTTAATTTGTTTGTCAAAACTTAACTTACTGTCCACTGTAACTCCTAAGTAGGGGAAAAAACTTACAGTTTCTACTCTGGTACCATTTATTACAATATCTATATCTGGACAATTTCTCAATTTGTGAGCACTACAAAACCACATAAATTTTGTTTTCTTTGGATTAACAGTCAACCTGTTGTGAGATACCCATGTCTTAAAGCGTTCAAGATCCTCATTTAACACTCTCATTACATCTTGGGGTGTTTTCGCTGCATAATATAAAACAATGTCATCTGCATACATTTTAATTTTGCACTCGTTCAACTCTTTAATCACATCATCTATGTATAAAACAAACAACAGGGGGCCTAAAACAGACCCTTGTGGGACACCATATTTGATTTCAGATTCTTGAGAGACATTATTGCCATAACTAGTACTTTGTTTGCGGTTTTTTAGATAACTATTAAACCAGAGAAAGTTATTTTTGCTGAAACCTAATTTGCTAATTTTTTCCAGAAGTCTAACATGAATTACACTGTCAAACGCTTTAGTAAAGTCAATAAATAGGGCCCCTGTTATTAAACCATCATTACGATACTCATATAGATCATTAACAAAGTCAAAGGTGGCATCACCTGTACCACTACCTTTCTTGTAACCATATTGCTCATCTGAAAAATTATCGTGATCTTTCATGGCACAACTTATATGATAATACATTATTTTTTCAATAATTTTTGAGGGCATTGGCAATAGCTAAATAGGCCTCCAATTCTTGAGATAAATCACCGTCTTTGGGTAATGGCTTGACCAATGCAGAAGCCCATTTGACAGGAAAACCACCACTATCAAAACTTCTCTGAACAAGAAAAGTAAATTGATCTAGCAGGCATATTATTGCACATTGTAGTATATCACCTCTGATCCCCTCTATTCCGGATGATTTATTTTTATCAATCTCTTTTACTATATAATAGATATCCCAGGAATTAATCTTTATATTCGATTCAGAGAAAGTTCCACCCTGAATGATTTCCTCTATACTCACATTATT
Source organism: Acholoe squamosa (assembly GCA_949317995.1). NCBI lineage: Eukaryota > Metazoa > Annelida > Polychaeta > Phyllodocida > Polynoidae > Acholoe > Acholoe squamosa. The sequence goes on along the minus strand of OX439049.1, from coordinate 29,972,367 downwards.
ATCCATATCACACTGTACTTTACCAACAGAGGCCACATGTAAGTCTTTTCCAATATTGCAAAAGTATTGATTAATATATTCACAAGCAGTTTCGGATGGGACCTTAACACCATCTTCATGGTGCTTCATATCTGGATATATCTCAGACCCATTACCCTTAAACATGTTATTAATATATTTCCAAAAACTCTTAGGATTTCCTCTACATTCATGTAATTCTTGCATAATACCACCAATTTGATTAGCTTTTATTTTTTTCCCTTTTTCTCCTGCAATCTTTAATAGCTTGCTTCTCTTCATCACTTTTATTCACCTTATACAACCTTAACCACCCTTCCCTCTCAAAATGTCTTTCCATATGGTCAGTTCAGCCATTTTAATATTCTTGGGTGGGGCCACATTGCGATCTTCACGTAGCACATGGTACTCTCGTCTTTTCTCAAAATATATAGGTAGCTCAATCACATCCGCCAGCGCGCTACAACCTGACTCCAGACTCACTACCTTGTATGGTGGTACCACTGATAATATTTGAGCATCCTGCTCTTGACCACAATGTTTTCTTAAATTAAGGTCTCCCCAGTGGCGACCAGCCATTCACCTCCCGACATATAATGAAGCAATGGGAAGTTTTATCTTATTTGATACCTTTACCTGACATAATCTTTTAACTTTTGGTTCATCTCGTTAGTACAGAGCCAAAGTACAATATGAATGCCGGTTGGTTTCCATTTTTGCTGAAGTCAGAGAACAGTACCCAAGGCTCCTTTTGGTGCATTTCAACTGATCTTCCGAGGTCAACACTACATACTGTCTCCCTTTCTCCGAGATAGCAAAGTTGCAAAATTCCAACTCATATGCCGCAGTTAGATCAGTCCCTGTGTATGGCACCAGTAGTGTGATTGCCTCCATTACCTTAAGTTTTCGGGATACATCCAACAGAGGTATCACAACACCAATAAGCAACGTGTCATCCAAAGCAATAGTACTGGTGACTAATGTCTTATAGTAAGGGAGTGATCATTTTTTAACAACAGGGGGGGGCTGGTGGGTTTGCGCGCGGACCCGCAAAAATAAATTCGACCCCCCCTCTTGAGGGGGTAAAATTTTTTCGACCCCCCCCAATAGGGACAAAAATCACGCAAACTTCCCCTTTTAGCCTATAGTAACGCGTGGGGTTTTACACTGAAAACAGGTGAAATTATTTTGACCCCCCCCCCATCAGAGGTATTGAAAAAATTCTGACCCCCCCGGTCAAGGGGTTGAAAAAATTCTGACCCCCCCCCTCAAACCCACCGCCCCCCCCCCCCCCCCGTTGTTAAAAAATGATCACTCCCTAATAGAAGGGTTGTTCTCGAGGGTCTTGCGGCAACATGAGTCCGGGTGGCAGTTCCAGTTCTACTCCCTTCAGTATTTGAACCAATTCAGGGGCAGGCAGGATATTAGGCGTCAATCTCTGATTTGCTAATTCAGCCACTTTCTGAAAAAGTTCATTCATCAGGTCGGACTCGGCCGATACCAAGTCTCTCAGTTTTCCCAGGTTGGGATGCATTTGTCCACTGTTGATCACAAATTTTCGCATGGGTATTACTTCTGACTCAAATTCATTATTAAGTCCCCCGAGGACTTAAATTATTTGATTGATTTTTACCCTGTTCTCTGATACTTCCATTTGGGTCAGGTTTACCATCAATAATTCTTCCTTCACCACCGACCATAGGACCTCCTGATTTCGTCTAAAATGATCTATTTCGGCTCTTAACTGGTAGGTGGAGAAAATGTTTAACACCGAAGTTATTCCTGCCAATCCTCTCAGTATAGCTCCCACCAATCTTTTGGGATGCACCAACTTTTGCTGAAACAATTGGTTCACATTCATCTCCCTCTTATCACGAACCGGGGCTTGGGTGGCCATCCGGTGGTCCTCCAGCTCACTATGACCAATCCTTTTCAATTCCTGAAAGTCTCTCCAGTTTTTGTTATGAATACTTTCTATAATGCTTAGTTCACTCATCTGTTCTCTCAAAATGCTATGGTATTTAAAAAGAGTCTGTTCCATAGATACCCATCTCTTGCTGAAAACCTTTTATTCTTTTCCAATGCCTGATTTCTAAAGCCGCCATCATCATGTAGCTTCTGAAAATAAGGCATGGCTTTCTCCGCTTTATCCTGAGCTGCTTGTAGGGTCCGATTGGTAAAAAGCAGATATTTCTCATACAAAGTCAGATCCAGCACTAATCCTATTACCCATTGAGACCTGGTAGTATGCACCACGGCTTTCTGACGGAAAGCACATGTCCAACGTTCAATCTGGTGGATCCCATACTACCCAGAATCAACCCCAAAAGGGTGACCAATAATATTAGTCCAGCTTTATGTGCCATGTCTGTGTATGGAGTTTTTCCTTTAATTACAACTGCATCTCAAAATCCACCTGTCGTGATGTGGTTTCTAACGCCGGACCTCCCGTATTCATGGAGGCTTTCCTCCCTTTGGTGCCTTTATTTCTCCTTCTATGCTGAGCCACACTCATATCAGTCACTTGTAGCTCGCCTCCTATTGGTGACCATCCATCGCCTTTGATCATAGGAGTCCCCAACGGAATTATACTGGTAAGACCATTTACCTGTCTCACCAGTCAAGCCAATCTAACATAGCCCCTCTCGGATTCCAGGTCTCTAGCTAACCGACTCGAGATAGCAACACTCCACGGCAAAGCCAACATACGCGCCTCTCTGTTTGCTGAGGGGTTCAGTGCCTGTATGGTTCGGCCCCACAAAATCCAGGCCACCCAACGACCACAACCCTGCACCAAATTAATTTCAGCAACGAGGGACAAAGGGGTCCTCATTAGAAACAACTGCTCACTGGGCACACAGGCCTCACCTATTCTAATGGTTTCCCAAGTATAGTCAGTTACTATTTGCAAATAAATGCCATCCTTTCTTTGGGTTTTCTTTAATGACACAATTTTCTTACCCAGCACAATCATAAGACACAGGGCGATGGTAATCACTCCAATCAAAAGACCCCAATAATAATTTTCAGCCACTCTACATAAACTCACATTACTCCTAATGACCTGATCCTTTTCCATGGTATTTCTATATTATCACAGTAGTATTCCGCCCCAGTAAACCTAGGACAGCTAAATAGTCCCAACTAAAAAAAGTGTTTTGCTTGGTATAATCAGTGCCAGGGGACCTTATTTTTTATCGCAGATTAATAATTTTGGTACCAGAAGAAAGGTAACGATTTGGGGGGAAAAAGTTGCAAAAAATTTTTGGTCACCATGGAAACCTATTGTGTCAGAGAGGGGTCCAAGGTCACATTTGTGACTTGTCTGGGTTGCCTGTATCATTTAATTTATTCAACAAGGTGGTTTCCATGGCAACTGGTGCAAAAACGGATCTGACTCCGTTATGGTTGACCATGCTAAAAAAATCAAGAATGACTTCAGCTTTAATTCAAGCCTTTAATTGAAGGCCATCAAATTAGAACCCGATCGACGCCAGTTTTATGGTGCAAGATGGAGGGGAAATCAGAACATCCTTGGCCCTATTAGTACCGTGACACCTAGAGGCTGCCCAGTTCTTGGACAGGTCCAATTCTCGGACGATTTTTTGGAGTTAGGTAAATGTTATTTCAGGCCATAAACCCTATTTTATTTTGATTTCCTCTCTGTTATATCTAATAGATGTCTATTCCCAATGCCAAATTGAGAAATTTCAAGGTGTGTGGTGCCCTCTGTTGGTATCAATTGAAACTTGTGTCCCAGAATTGGACCATTGAAAATGCGGTGTCCGGTAATGGGAATGATGACATGCCCATTTTCTGACAATTTTGATAATTGGCATTCTAAAACCAAAATTAGAGTGAATATAAACTGTAAAAAAGGAGCTTAGGTTTTAAACATGTTTAGGTCTAATATGTTTAAAGTATAAACATATTGGATATATAGATGTACTCTTGGCTATCTATCTAGCATTTAAACACTTTTATTCTAAATGCCTAAACACTTGTGCTAAACATGTTTAGATGTTTACTGTTGAAACAGTCTGAAGTTTAGGTGTTTAAGATATCAACATGTATATGTTTAGGTGTTTAGGTATGAAAGACCCACTGGAGTTATTAAAAAGAGTTATACATGCTTCTCATAAAAATATGTTTACAATCCTTTGTAAATTATTTATCAGGAATTTCATATGAAAGAACATCAATGTTATGTTCAAAAATTATAAATTGGCCATTCAGATCCTATATTATTTGGATCCATGAGCAATTCATTCTATAGACACCTTTTCTATCTAGTCCAAGAATAGATAAAGCTATCTTCATTCATCCATTCTGTTGCTGTTGTAATCTATACATAGGGTTATTCCCTACTGTGGATAAGAGATGTGAGGTAACTCCTTGAGAGTATGATGTACTCTCTGCCTACTATATGTTTGTTAAGTAGAATAATTGAGATGATCTACACATTTCAATATATATGGATACCATATCTAAATATAATATCATACTGCTAAACCCTATAACCTTGAAATATCATCCAAACATGTCATATTTAAACACATGGGAAAACCTAAACATCAACACAGTAAACACTTTCCAACCCTAAAGATAGACCTAAACACATTGAAATCTAAACACAAAGGCTAATCACATTATGAGGCTAAACATGTTTAGGTTCATAAATTGTCCTAAAAAACGGGACAAGAAAATGTTTAGCAATGTGTTTAGACTCTAAACACCTTTTTTACAGTGTACTAGCAAATATGTCAAGACTTCTAGTTCATCAATATCTAATAATGGTGGTGAGCCTGCTTCAGCTTATAAAGCTATCTTTAAAATACAGAGGCTGTCCGTGAACTGGGACACCCATCCAAGAACTGGGCACTTTTGAATGTCTATGCAAAACCCCTTATAACAACTATAAATGTTGGGCTTCAGCTTGGGTATGGTCCTATGGAATCTATACTACCGTAAATCCTCGTGTATAAGACGTGGCTTATAGACCAGAAATACATCATCTGCATCCTATAGAACCTAGCCCAAGTCTGGACGCGTCTTAAAGGCGAGGATTTTACACTATTGAACAGTACTAAAATGACCAAAATTTGACTCCATGAGGGTCCTATATGATCTAGCCTAATTCAGGGTGCATCCTATATGTGAGGGGCGTCCTATACGCAATGTTTTACGGTAGGTACGTACAGGTAGGCTTATTAAAGGGAGTGGTCATTTTTTAACAACAGGGGAGGGTTGGTGGATTTTCAGGCGGGCACATCAAAATTTATTTGCCCCACCCCCTCGGAGGTAGGCACTGACGTAACTCCCGTTCGCGGTTCTGGCTGCCACAGCCACTCATAGTGTGATTAACCCTTTGAGGGACACTTTTTACCTCACCTATCTTCAAAAGTCGATTCTGAAGCTATTTATTGGAATATCAAGACAATTAGGGTGTCATATTAACGGGCTTGATGAGATCTATCACATGCATATAAGTTATCAATGATTGGTTGAGAAAAAAATAAGGGTTTGGTCAAGTGAAATTAAAGCCCAACTTTGGAGGCATTTTATTGTATGAAGATCAAGTTGCTCATAAAAATAACTAGTTTGCACGTGTTCTACGGTTAAAAATGTTATAGAATATGCCTTAACATTTCCATTTAGACATGGACCACTATGTTTTATAAGCAACCCCAACATCCTCACCTACAAGCTCTGAGAGGGGTAGGCTGGGACCACCTCCCACACCTCCCCCCCCCCCACACCCCCACTGCACCACTACTCTAGCCTAGGTCCTTCACTCCAGGGGCTACATGGTTTTTCTTCTGTAGTACTGACCAGTAGGTCCTTTTAGTGAACATCTTAAGAGAGGACTGACTAGCAGGATTTCTCTATGAAGTAGAGGGGAGGCCAGTACACAAACAGGGGACTTCTACTGAGAGGGAGGGTGATGCAGAGGCAGAGGACTTCTCAACAGCACATGGGGGCTAGGTGTGAACCCATCTACCGTAATCTCCCGCGTATAAGGCGCGTCTTATACGAGGGGTTTTAGTTCTTTCTGGATCTGCTAGGGGGACACCAAGAACTTTATTTTGATATGTTACACTCCCCTTAACTCAAAAAATAACAAAGGGGGGTTCAACGGGGTGTGGGGGGCCCTAGGTACACATAGCTTTTTGAATTTTGAAAATTCATTCAGTGGAACCAAAGTTATGAATTTTTTATTTTTTTGACAATATTCTTCAACTCTAGGTGCGCCTTATACGCGAGGTGCGCCTTATACGCGAGAGATTACGGTAGTCAGGTGAATACCCCACCATGCCAAGTGACTAAGAGGGCATGGGCATCTCTGACTAAAAGGACATCACCAGATGAGTCATTGTAGAGTGTCTTTTGACATATGATAGTTATATATCATCACCTTGCCTCTTGATTTGAAATGTCAGTTTTACTTACACAAATAAATGTGATAAATCTTCATGTTAACTGCTTATCTACTTTTTCTATCCTAGAGTTTTTAAAATGTAAGGCAATAGTTGAACAGGGCGAAACATGATAATTGGAAATGGTGCCCTGTATTTTAAGATAAACACTATATTTTGCTTTTTAAAACTCATGATCCTTTGCTGACCAAGGATATTCCATAACTAAAGATATTAAATTTTTTTCAACGGAAGTAGTCATTTATCTAATTTCGCAATATTGACCTTTGACCTTAAAATGACCTTGACCTTAGACAAGGTCACCATATGCAAGGTCTTTTGGTGAGCTTAGACCCATTCTTTATCTCAAATTTCTAGTCTTGATATGTCATGAGATGTGTCAATTTTACTCCAATCTCATAACATTGACCTTAGAATGACCTTGACCTTGGGCAAGGTCACCACATGCCTGTTCACACTAATCACTGAAAAAGCCTTCAACTATGTTTTATATCAAGTTTCTAGCTTTAGTTTTTCATAGGAAGTAGTCATTTACCTAATTTCACAACATTGACCTTTGACCTTAAAATGACCTTGACCTTGTCCAAGGTCACCACATGCACAATCACATCCGCCTCGTGATGACCTTCGATCTACTTTTTATATCATAATTCTAGCTGTAATAGTTCATGAGAAATGGGCATTTAACTGATTAAATGACTCCTGATGCCAGCTAGAATGATCACGAAATCTGGATCACAATTAAACTCTTAACTATGGTTAATTGTGGCAGAACGATAGACAGAATTTCATGGGTGTGGACCACTAAATTTGACATGGTGACATGGCAATTTCTTAAAATCGACATGTGACATGAGAGGTTCTTAGAGGTGACATGGGACATGGGGATTTAAGTGACATAACCATTTCTTAAAATCGACATGTGACATGAGAGGTTCTTAGAGGTGACATGGGACATGGGGATTTAAGTGACATGTGACATAACCATTTCTTAAAATTGACATGTGACATGGGGGACCCCCCATCCACACCCCCAATTTCAGATCTTTGAATGGCCATAACTTTGCTTCAAATTAACATAAAGACTTCATTCAAAAAGCAAAATCAATCAGTTTTGTGAGATCTATCCATAGATCATTAGCTAGAGTACATAGAACCAAGTCCTAAAAAATAGGTAAGTGCCTATCGGAGGGGTGAGAAATTTTTTGTCCTCCCCCCATTGTGCTATAGCAATGCGTGGGCTATTTCACCAAGAAAGGGTGAAATTTGTTTCCCCCTCCCCTCAAGAGGGGTCTAAAATTTTTTGCCACTCCCCCCTAAATCCACCACCCCTCCCCTGTTGTTAAAAATAACTACTTCCTTGGCGGGTAAGTGGGTGATTTCTTCTCATGACATTTACTCGCTAGACGGCGCTAGTAAACTCTTATATATGATTACACTGGTCCCCACAGCTATTGGTTTGCCACAAGGGGGCAGCAGTAGGAAATCCGCTTCCTCCTCAAAAAAAAAAATCTGTTCTGACTGGACTGAACGAAGCCATAGCCAAGGTGGACTTTGTCCCCTGTTTATTTCGCCTTTATCTTTATCTTTGCCTACCCAGAACTGAGACACTTATCTATAATAGCAGACTTTGTCCTGGTTGCAGCTGTCAAAGTGCTAAACTAAAGGACACCGGTAGTGGCAGCCCAGACTGGCTCGTTGGTTCCGTGTCCAGGAGGAACTTCAGGAAGACAAGTCGACAGGTCACCAGGCTAGCATCCAGAGAATAGCTGCCAAGATGCATGTTGTGTTAGACGTGTTGATCTGCCTGGGTCTACTCTTATACTACTGGGTAGAGGCTATCGTCCTCTTCTTCGTTCCTGCAAGCTACCGCTCCAAGAATGTCAAGGGACAGAGAGTTTTGATAACCGGTTCAGGTAAGGTGTCTTCTTAGCCTTTAAAGGGCTTTTTAATAAACCTTTAAGGGCCGCTGATGCATTAATCAGAGATGCCACTTTTCCTGGGTTACCAAAAATTCCTGGTTTTCGTTTCAAGATACCTGTATTAAATCATGTTATACATGTTACATTCCTGGGAAAATGTGTCCAAAAGTTCAGTTTTCCTGGTTTTTGTTGGCCAGTGAGTGGCAGCTCTGATTAGGGAGTGGTCATTATTTATCAACAGGGGGGAGGGTGGGTTTGAGGGGGGGGCGTAAAATTTTCAGACCCCTCCCGAGGGGGGGGGGCTAAAAAAATTTTGACCCCTCTTGAGGGGGGGGCTAAAAAAATTCACCCTCTTTTTAGCAAAAAAGCTCGCGCGCTACTATAGATCAAAGAGGGGCACGAAAACTCTCTGCGCCTCTGGCATTTTGATTGCCGTCGAGGGGGGCGTAAAAAATTTCCACACGTTCGCGCGAAAACCCACCACCCCCCCCGTTGATAAATAATGACCACTCCCTTAATACATCATGCCCGGGCCATGACATTGCTCGTCATGATGCACCAATGAAGTGCTGGTGAGACTGCTAGGCCTAGGGTTAGGGTTAGGGAGTGGTCTTTATTTATCAACAGGGGGGGCATAAAATTTTCAGACCCCTCCCGAGGGGGGGGCTAAAAAGATTTTGACCCCTCTTGAGGGGGGGCTAAAAAAATTCACCCTCTTTTTAGCCAAAAATCCCGCGCGCTACTATAGATCAAAGAGGGGCGCGAAAACTCTCTGCGGCGCGGGGGGGGCGCAAAAAATTTTGACTGCCGTCGAGGGGGGGCGTAAAAAATTTTCGCGCATCCGCGCGAAAATCCACCACCCCCCCTGTTTATAAATAATGACCACTCCCTTAGCTTGCTTCATTCATGCATCATGCCGACCCTCCGGGAGTGGGGTTGGGATGATGCTCCAATGAAGTGCTGGCATTAAAGCCATAAAATTAAAGGGGGGTCTAGATGGGGGGGGGGTGGGGGTCTAGATTGGGGGTCCCCATGTCCCTTGTCGATTTTAAGAAAAGCCCATGTCAAATGTCACTAAATTTGTATTTTCCTCTGTCCTTGTCACTAAGCTCCATGTCACATGTCGATTTTAAGATAAGATCATGTCACACTATCGATTTTAGCCCGGATTTTAGGGGTCTAAACCCATGGGGGTCCCCATGAGTGAGTGAGTGAGTAATAGGTGTTTAACGCCATTTCGACAGCTAAGGTCATATTCATGGCGAGAACTACATTACACAATTTCACACGGGAATGTGTGCCACATGTCGATTTTAAGAAAAGGCAATGTCACATGTCATTAAATTTCTATTTTCCCATGTCTTTGTCACTAAGCTCCATGTCACATGTCGATTTTAAGATAAGGTCATGTCTCATGTCACTAACTTTTTACTCCTCCATGTCCTTGTCACTAAGCTCCATGTGACATGTCGAATTTAAGAAATGGCCATGTCACCCTGTCGAATTTAGGAGTCTAGACCCATTTGAAGCAGTCTCGCCAGCACTTCATTGGAGCATCATGATGACCAATGGGCATGAAGCTCCCCTGCATCAGCTGCATTAAAGGGTTAATACTACTGCACTGCAGAATACACATCCAGTACGGTAATCCACCAAGCCAAGGGATCCGAGTGCTCATTTTCAGGCTCCCCCTCTTCCCATTGGGAAGGGTTGACCCCCCCCCCACCCCACCCCCCTCCAGCGGCTGCAATTTTCCCAGTTGAACCATTTATTGGTAATTCATGGGCTTTTTCTCTACCCGGTACAGATGAAATTCACTTTCACATTGATCAGGCCGGTGCATCCTATAGGATTCCCTGAAGTAAGGGTTGTGCCTTTTACAAAAGTTATTGCGTGGGGTGCACCTTTGACAAGATGTATTAGAGTAAAACATGGACTGGGGCAGTGGGGGGGGGGGGGGGGGTTGAGAGATTTAAATTCGCTTTACTTTCCCAGATTCAGTCCACTACATGTACATTACTGTAATGCATGAGTCTCGGGACCTACCTGAGAAGACAAACGCATGCCCAATTATGGTTTTGTAGGAACAAAGCCTCAAACACAGTATTTGTCACAGAGGATACAAGCATAACATAGGAACTCAGCAGTCTATCCTGTAGCTCTGCTTGGGGAGACTGGTATGTCCGCACCAGTCCGAGTCTGAGAACGACTGACGAGACGATGTCCTGCAGAACAGTTTATTGTAAATGCTCTCATATGAGCCATAGCATGTAAGAGAACCAGATTCTTATTGCAGCTTCGAAAGTCAGGGTGCAGCTTACAAAAGGGTACTTGACACTATAGAACAGTTTGTGGATGGCATGCCTGCTTGCAGTGCAGGAATGAACCAGTGTGCCCCCGCAGTGCCCCGCGGCAGCCTTGCGCGGCTGCTAAAATACATTTCAAAAGGTTACTGAGGTTTAATGGGTCTCCGGTAACTCAGTCCAATTTTATATACAAATTGTATACACAGCATTACACATAGCATACCAAATAAACTAATAGCACCAATTGTATACCCGAAGTATGGCATAGAGCAAAGCCAGTAATTTAAGGTCACAGGGTGTGGCCTAGAACTAGGTGCAGCCTACATCATCTCATCTCATCGTGTACTGGGATTCAAAGTGCAACCTATTATGGGCCAAGTCATTTTTTGTTATGTAGGGCTAACAGATAAAAGGTGGAAGTCTTCAGTAAAAATAACATTTGTGTTCCAGGTTCTGGCCTAGGACGCCTGATGGCAGCGCGCTTCTCAGGACTGGGGTGCACATTGGTCCTGTGGGACGTGCAGGAGAAGGCTAACGAAGCCACGCTTGACATGGTCAAGAAGATGGGCGGGACTGGTTACGCCTACACTGTGGATCTCAGTGATAGGATGAAAGTATATGAAGTGGCTGCTAAGGTAAGCACTGCATCACGAACCTAACTAAAATAAAGTAGGACAGAGGGCATTCTGTTAGCCATCAAGAGGTGGTCCTTGTATAATAACACCATTGACATACCAATAGCTTATAAGGTACCCGTTAGTATTTGAATGTCTGAGTTCCTCAATGGCCCTCGGACGTAAAACTAAACAAACAACCCCGTTAGTATGGGGTATGACCACACCTACCGGTCCTCATATGGTAGATACAAGACCACATTGAGAGTACAAATATAATGATTTAATTATGCACTATTTATTGAAGCAAGCTCTGCTTGCTTCATTTGACTCGGATGGGACGTTTTCAGAGAAAAATTATCTGAGAAATCGGTCGAGGTAAACTGCCTTGAGTTGCCCACCTGATGTTGAAATTGTAAAAAATCAGTCTGTATTCATTAGATATTGTATACACATTGGTGTTAAGTTGACCATTGTAAATTACTATAGATTAATTTGTAACGCTCAATAATATTTTACATAATCTATCATGGAATAATTTGTAAATGACATTGGTTTTGTATACAGTGTAGGACGATTTATGGTAGGCCTACCTATGGGACAATTGGGTAGCCTACACCCTATGCTCCTCACAATAAGCTGTATGTTTGTGCCATATGTGTGAAAGCTGTCCCATGTCTGTCTGGTACTGCCCGCATATAGTATTATATAATACCTCAGTAATGACGTCTAGACCAATGCCTACAGTGACTGTATGGTACGAGTTTTGATTGTCTCTGACTCCTAGAACCCTCATACACCTATAATAGAATCCAGAATGCCTACAGTGACTGTATGGTACGAGTTTTGATTGTCTCTGACTCCTAGAACCCTCATACACCTATAATAGAATCCAGAATGCCTACAGTGACTGTATGGTACGAGTTTTGATTGTCTCTGACTCCTAGAACCCTCATACACCTATAATAGAATCCAGAATGCCTACAGTGACTGTATGGTACGAGTTTTGATTGTCTCTGACTCCTAGAACCCTCATACACCTATAATAGAATCCAGAATGCCTACAGTGACTGTATGGTACAAGTTTTGATTGTCTCTGACTCCTAGAACCCTCATACACCTATAATAGAATCCAGAATGCCTACAGTGACTGTATGGTGCGAGTTTTGATTGTCTCTGACGCCTAGAACCCTAATACACTTATAATAGCATCCAGAATGCCTACAGTGACTGTATGGTGCGAGTTTTGATTGTCTCTGACTCCTAGAACCCTCATACACCTATAATAGAATCCAGAATGCCTACAGTGACTGTATGGTGCGAGTTTTGATTGTCTCTGACTCCTAGAACCCTAATACACTTATAATAGCATCCAGAATGCCTACAGTGATTGTATGGTGCGAGTTTTGATTGTCTCTGACGCCTAGAACCCTAATACACTTATAATAGCATCCAGAATGCCTACTGTGACTGTATGATTGTGTCTAATGCCTAGGGGACTCATACACACAATAGCATCCATTGTGCATGCCGATGACTCATTGACCAAGCAAACCTGTACCATACATTGATAGAATAGGATAAGAATTGAAAATAGTCCCGAAACTTTGCTTTCTTATAATTGTCTTTGAAAATTTTAATTGACATTGAAGCTTGCTTCATAGGACTTTGTCCTATTACCTGTGACATTTTATCCCCTCTGGTTCCCTTTCTCATATATACTTCTACTTCCCAATTAGGTGAAGGCTGAAGTGGGCGACATTGACATCTTGGTGAACAACGCAGGTATCGTAACAGGCAAAAAATACCTGGAGTGTCCCGACTCACTCATACAGAAAACGATGGAGGTTAACGCCATGGCACACTTTTGGGTAATACACCTATCACAATCAGAGTTTGCCATATTTTCCTGGTTTACCAGGAATTCCTGGTCTTGCTTCGAAGACTTCTGAGTAAATAATGTTAAATTCCTGGGGAAATGTGTCCAAAGTCCAGTTTTCCTGGTTTTTGTCAGCCAGTGAGTGGCATCTCTGAACAATACGCCGTCTAAACACACTATCTGAATGTAATCTGAATTGTGTTTATTTTGAGCAATATGAAAGTTATTTAAGATAAATGTTGAACGTGTAAAATTGTGAGCCATTATAACCCAAAATATTTGTAACTTACTACATGTATTTGTAATTGCTATCGCCTTGCACAATTGAATTATCTAGTATACATCCAACAGTCACCAAAAAAAAGATTTCGAAAAGTAATCCCTCATTTTCATCCTCATTTGATAGACCGTGAAAGCTTTCCTTCCGGCTATGTTGACCGCTAACCGGGGTCACATCGTAAACATTGCCAGTGGAGCCGGCCTGTTTGGAGCCAATGGACTTGCTGACTACTGTGCAAGCAAGTTTGCTGCTGTTGGCTTTGATGAGTCTTTAAGGTATGTATTAGGACCTTACAGGATGACAATCTTTGTCACGACAATAACGACTAGCCAGACGATGGTAGCTAGCCAGTAAAACTCAAATCTAGTAACACAACCTTGAATCTCCTATCATCTTGGAATATGAATTTGATTTTAGAAATGCAGCTTCGCCACTGCTGTCCTAAATCCCCCATACATTTATAAACCAGAGCCTTTACTAAATACACAAATGTATACTGATACTCAAATCCATTTTATATTAACAAGCAACATGCCATGCACCCTTATTTTTCTCCTAACCTTGGGTGTTAATGGAAGAGGACTTCATTTGGTTGTAGGATCGAGATTGATGCGGGTAACAAGACAGGTGTGCACACGACTGTTGTCTGCCCCTACTATATCAACACAGGCATGTTTGAAGGGGCAAAGTCCAAGTAAGTGCTCTATGGTCTCAGGATCAGTGTGATAATCTGTAACCTTTATGTATTATCTTTGAGACATATAGCAACAGAAGTTGCTGATCACTAGCTGCACGGGCCTCCCTAGCCCACTTAAAAGGGTCTATTTCTCCTCTTTCCTATCCCCTCAGGATGTGTGTGGTGCACATATGCGTGGGCACCAACACATTCCTCTGTGAAATTGTGTAATGTCGTTCTCGCCATGAATATGACCTTGTCGAAATGGCGTTAAACATCTATTACTCACTCACTCACTCACTAGCTGCATATTATACTATAAGCCTGGGATGACCACTGTGCCTTGTGGCTATTTTAGTATCTTACAATTTTATGCATTATCTGCCATATTGTACCAGACATTAACATAGCCTGCCTGCAAGTTCTACAAATGAGAATGGGTGAATTTCTTAAGGTACCGTATACTTTATATCAACTGGCACAACTATAACTCAACATTAACAAAGACTCCTTCACCGTGATATAGGGCCGGGAATGCAGGAATTCAGCCCTGGCAAGTTACTCGCCAGTTGTGCTTTCATGCATCATGATAACCTATGCTCTATAGTACTAGAGGCCTAAAGAGGGTCGATAACTACAACCTGGACGGTGTCCATGTGTTTCAGGTTCCCCCTGCTGCTGCCCATACAGAAGATGGAGGAGGTTGTAGACAGGATTATGGAGGCCATCCTCACCAACCAGCACATGGTGCTCATCCCCCGCCTCCTCTACGTCGTCTACACACTCAAAGGGTATGTCCTCAATGTTATCCATTATATAGAGGTTCCCTTTGATATAAAACCTTAAATGTTAGATTAAGGTTTTATAGTACCTAGTCAACATTTCCCTATTACCGTAAACTCACGCGTATAAGACGCGTCCTCTACGCCAAACAAAATGCTGGGGCGTCTTATAGCTTACTCTCAAGTTGGGGGTGCGTCTTATACGCGAAAATGCCTCTGCTGAGTTTGGGGTGCGTCCTATACGCGCGCCGCGTCTTCTACGCGGGAGAATACGGTATTATTATTCATTATATCATTATATGGTTCCCACTTGTAGGTTAAAATGATTTTTCTTTGAAGATCAGTTAAACGTCAGTTAAAATGATATTTTTGGAAAATGTTAGTTACAAGTCAGTTCATATCACGCCATATCATTCCATGTTATAAAGCCATGCTGTGTTCATGTACTTTCAGAATGTTGCCAACAAAATGCCAGTTTGTGATGAACAAACTCTTTGGCATTAACGAGTCGATGGACGAATTCCGTGGTCGTCAGAAAACTGACTAAATGGTATCCTGAAATGCCAATCAGGGAATCCTATCTGACAAGAGGTTATCTTTATAGCAAAATTTAAAAAAAAAAAAAGTATTTTAAGGTGCCTTTTAGGAATATCAGCGGAGATATGACAATCACATGGTGCTACCATAATCATAATACTTTGTAGTCACATAGTGATGTTGTTCTCATCATCTACCATCCATTCAAACAATCTACAGAATTAAAACCTTTGTACTGTCAAGATTTCCCCTTCTGCTAAAATCACACTTTTCATCACAATATTGATTTGTGGTTAAATGGATATACATGTACCCTGTTATTACATTGTACATCTATGCAGTGTATGCAAAGTTGATACTGATGTTCCAATGTTAAGTTGAGGTAAGCCATTGAGGTTATCGAACCTAATTCCTTTAATACACAAGCATGGAAGAGTATGTCAGTTTTTGGATGGTATCAGGTAATCTAATGGGACCAAATAGTAATTCTTCATATAATTATTTTCATCATTATTGTACTTAATTTCTGTACTACCTCTGGTAATGTATGCATAATAAAGACCATGTGGACTCGTATGTGAAGAACCCTTCTGTGACTTAGACGAGTGTTGAAGCGATTTATATCGTAGGTAACTTGGAAAGGTTCATACCAATGAGGGGTGAAGCGATTTGAATCTCACATAACTCTGACAAGTGCTTAAATAATTACTGAGGCCTGAAAAGGAATCATAAAATTTACCAAACCTTCACCAAGAGCAAAATATTGAAATTTGGTGATGTCGGGAGTCAGGTGGAAGTGTTGTGACAGTGTCAAAAACACCTGTCTTCCCTGCTAAACAATGAGGTCTCAGCCATGGAAATACTTTTTCACTATATTTTAATGTAGCATGGCATGCCATAACTAGTGTGCCCCAAAGGTATTGAGCAAAAAATCCTATCTTTAGGGGCGGGGCAAACACAATTTACGACATATAACAAAAAAACCTGCGCATCGATCACGAAAATCTGGAATGCTGGCCATAAATGTACAGACACCTGCATAATTGGCATTTTTTTGCAGTAAATACATTCAGTTCAGACCCAATCCAAACAAACCCAAAAATGAATGGGCATCGCTGCAATAATCATGTTTTATTCTATATCATATGAATAAGTACCTACTCAGGACCACTTTTGAATTTTTACAGAGTTCTACTAAATTAGCTAACTATTTTATCCACCCAGAACTCATGTACTATTCAGTGCGGATTCTTCTGTCGGTAAGGATGCACTGAGTGACCCCAGGATTTCCCTATGCGAGACCATGAGCCACAGTGGGTGACAGGATGTAGCTGACATCAGCACTGTTCTATAGAGGTGGTGGCTCCTGGTGAGAAATAAGTGAACTAGGCAAACTGAAGGGTTGTAGCTGGCTCATATTTTAGCAGGGTAGGACATAGGATGTACTTAACATAGGTGGACCAATATCAGAAAATCTCTCCCCTTTCAAAATATCTTATCTATCACTATATATTCATGTAATATTAGTGTTAGAATAATGCAATTATACACAGTTATATGCTGCTATATTCAAGTGGAATAAACCAAGAAGAAAACACTATGGTATAGAATATTAATCTCCCATTGCCCCCTAGCTGGAAACACCTCAGTTACCACTGCTAAATAATGAACAATGAGACCATCACCCTGCTTAAAAAGGGCAGGAAACCTGACACCCTAATAGAAAAGCATTGAGTGCACAAAGGATGTTGCACCCATTTTGAGATGACCTACTTTTTTAAAACCTTAATATCAGAAAGATAAGAACCAGATAACAGGTGACAATTACACCTCTATGATCCTGAATATGTACACTATTTCATGAAAGGTTTCATTTTGCCTCATATTTAAGCATTTTCATGTTATTTGAGGTTGAAATGAACAGTCCGATCTCTGAAACGGCCAATTTAGTTCTTAAAGTGTCACCCTGCCCTCACCTGTCTCTAAAAACTCAGAAAAGTAAACTTTCCGAGTTAATAATGTCTGGTACACATTAAATGAATTCCAAGTAGAGAAATCGTGAAAAAAAGTATATGTGAATGAAGCCGGTAGGATGGCTTGGGAAATGTGTAAAACGTGACTGTAAGCAATCTGCTATTTATGATACATGTATTACTTTAATCAATACCAAAAGTCATCTGAAGCAACATGAGTGACACATTAACTCCACACCAAATTAAAACATTGGTCTATGGATTTCCCGCTCCTGATTTTCCTAAATGGAAATTTTATTTTTAATTAAAAAAAACTTTTGTCTGTGGATTCCGCCCCCATCATTTTCTGGAAAATTGATTTTTTTTTTTTTTTTTGCAAAGTCCTTACCGTGTCAACCAGTAAAGATACAGCAACAGCAGACCACTCATTGGATACGTCTCCACATTTGAACATTTTAGTGTCTATGCTGCATTTAGAAGCCAAAATACTAGTAGACATAAATTTGAGAAAAGGAGCAAAAAAGAAAAGCCCTCTTCACATCTTTGATATTGAAAATCTATAGACAAATAAAAAAATTTAGAAAAATAACATAAAAATTTCGCCCTTCCGCTCCAGTTTTCAAAAATGAAAATCCATAGACCAATTATTTTATTTGGTGTGGCCTAATCTAAGAAATACATGGTATGCGTATTGTACTTTTTTCTTGGAATTGAAAAAAGCTTTACCGTAATCTCCCGCGTATAAGATGCAGTGCGCATATAAGTCGCACCTAGAGTTTTGGAAAATTCTCAAAAAAAAAAATGAAAAATTAATAACTTTGGTTCTACTAAATGAATTTTCAAAATTCAAAAACCTATGTGTAGCTTGAGCCCCCTGGGCCCCCTTATATCTTATTATGACTAAGGGGGCATGTAACATATCAAAAGAAAGGTCTTGATGTCCCCCTTGTGGATCCAATGAGAACTAAAACCCCACGTATAAGACGCGGTTTATACACGGGAGATTACGGTACATCTAGATTCCACCTGAGTTGCTGTCAGATCTATAAGGTGTGGCTAGGGGTTGATTTTGGCTCAACACTAATCTCGGAAGATTCCCAAGGCAGCGTAAGTCTCAGATCTATACCTCACATATAAGCCAGGGCTTTATACGCGACATAGTGCAAAAGGTCTTACATGAAAACAGGCTATGCCTTATACACTAGGGTTTCTTATACGCAAGGTGTTTTGGTAGACTTATTAACAAGCTTCAACAAATTATAGCACCATATATCAAATCTTTGTATTGTAGATAAGGCACCTCGAAATATACAATTAAAACCTATTGAGATGAAGGAAGCGCAGACATCAATTTATATAGAACTTTGGTCTGAATAACGCATCATGTTTCCACTCTAAAGTAAACTTATGAAATCAAATGTCATACAATAATTACACAATCAACAGTCAAACATTCTCTATTTTTTCTAGTAAAATTATCACTCATATTTTATCATGGTAAAAATGCACAGCCTGATGATTGGAAGAACAGCACCAAGGTAACAATGACACACAGAATGTAATAACAAAAACAGTGAAATCAATTTTAGGTAATAAGTCAACAACCAAGACCATAACCTTTCTGTCGTGTTTCAACATACAACTTTGGGCACCGCTTTTGCTTCCCATGTTTCTTGAATATACTCATCTGTTCATACAAATTCATTCAACAAACGTTCAGAGGTATCCTATGCAATTTCAAGGTCATGTTACAATTGTCTATTCATATGCGGTGTGACCTGCAAAAGGGGGACTTTATCACAGACTCACTAGGGACCTTTTTTCCAAAACATGCATTCCCTAGGGATTATAACTAGACCCCGCCAGGTGCAGTTGTGACAATGTCTGGTACAGTGGTAATACCATCAGGTATAGTGGTAATATGAGCTGTGGCTTCAAAGCCGGTTGCAGGCTCTGTGACATTTCCAGCCTCGGTGACCATCGGCAGGATGACGAAGGGCTGTTCGGCTGCCATGGTGTCAGGTACCTGCTGTAGGTCGGCAGGCTGGTCACCGAGTGGTAGGTTCTGTATAATAGTGAAGGTGTCATTCCCTCCCTGCTTGCTCAGACTCTGCAGGGCTGCAGCCACCTCCTGAGACATCAACTCTGTGTCAAACTGATGCCCTGCCGACGTCTGGATGATCACCGTCTGTGTTGTGTCAGGGTCATCATTCGCTAATCCGGACACCTCTGCCACAATGAATGGCTGGCTATCGAGTGGCAGCGTGGGGTCTTGAATCTGGGCCTGAAGTTGTGCTGCAAGCATGGCATTGTCAAGTAGCGAGGTCTCAGTAGTTTCCTCAGCTACGTCAACGGTGTCAACAGTGCTGATGACAGGCGTGTCATCAGTCATGTGAATGACTTCATCAGTGACTGCAGTATTGATATCTGCCGTGTCCATGTCCCTGTCATCCATGTTGTTGATCCTGTGTTGTGGCACCAGCTGCTTGATGTAGTCTGTAGGGTCTTGCTGCCACTCTAACTGGTTGGAATGTCGATGCTGTAGATGGCGCTTCATGGTGTGGGCGTGGCGACACTCTGTATTACAATAGCGGCACACATACATCAATCCACTGTGGTAGCGCTGCAGGTGTTTCCGCAGCTCAAACTGCATCACAAACTTCTTACAGCAGAACTCACACACAAAGCGCTCACCATGCGTGTGCCAGATCTCATGGCGCTTGAGCTGATCAGGGAATTTGAATTTCCGATCGCAGTCTTTACACTCAAATGTCCTCTGGCTTGAGTGTGTGAGGGCATGTTTTTTAAGGTTTCCCTTCTGGCGGAACTGCTTCCCACACTGCTCACACTCGTACATAACAATGGTCTGACTGTGAAACTGACGCACATGGCCGAACAACGAGTTACGGCATTTCATGGATTTACCACAGTATTGACATGTGTATTTATATTCTTCCGTGTGGACAGACCTCATATGTTCACGCAGAGCAATCTTTAGGTGGAATTGCTTTCCACAGACATCACAAGTTTCAGTTTTGTCTCCATGTGTTTTAATGTGCTTATTAAGGTTACTGACACTTGAGTATGATTTGCCACATGTTGGACAGATGGCATGTGTTAGACCAAACAAGTCATCCTTCTTCAGGTTTCGCTCAATCTGCACCCTCTCCCCAGTCTCTGAGATACACATGTGTTTATTGTAGAAGTCAATACGTGTGAACTTAGAACCACAGGTTTCACACTCATACTTGGGTGGATTGTGCACCGTCATGTGCCGCTGGAGGAAACGCTCATGAGAAAACGTCCGAGAACAGATCTCACACGACACTTTATCTGGGCCTAACATCACAGGACCAGTACACTTATGTTTTCGCATATTAGACACTCGAATGAAAAGCTTCTCACATCTATCACATTGGTAAGGATGGGAATGCTCCTTGTAATGAGCTTTAAAGGATCCAGCATCAGGGAAGCTGGCATCACAGACAGTACATTGGAATGAGCCTGAGTCGACACCTTGTAGGGCGGCCGAGCAGACCACCATATGCTGATTCAGTGCATTCCTGTGTGAGAAGGTAGATTTACAAATAGAGCAGCTCAAGTCAAGCGCATGACTTGGCAGGTGATGTTGGGCCGCTGCCTCAGTCTGAAACACCTTCTGACATTGCTGACACTGGAAACCATTCTTATGTGCTATGATAACACCACATGTGTGTTTCTCCAGGTTGAACACTGAAGCAAAGCATCTTCCACATTGCTCGCAGCGATGTGCGCCCTCGTGCAGCTTTTGGTGGTTCTGTAGGGTAACTTCACGACTAAAGACCCGATGACACTGGTCACATGGGTACACAGGTTCATCTGTGCTATTGATACCTTCAGGGTGATATTTCTTTATATGCTGGAGCATGGACTCCTTTCGAGAGAATATCCTACTACAGTGTTTGCAGCGGAATTCTCCTGTGTGAGTGGCCATGTGCCGGAGTAAATAATTCTGCTTGGCGAAAGAAACGCCACAGAATTCACAATGATAGAGGGTTTTCTCCTCTTCGTCCAGTGGACCAACCTTCCTCTGGATACAAGTGTGTTTTTCTAGTGTCTCTTTTCGTACAAACCGTTTACCACATTTCCTGCATAAGTGGGAATCGGAATGGCCACGAAGATGACGGTTCAAATATTTCACTTTCTCAAAACTTTTGTCGCACTTCGGGCATTTGAATATTTGTTCTTCATTTTCATCATTTTGTCCTTCTCCCTCTACCTTTTGTCCTTCAGCAGGAGTGGTATGATCTACATCCACAGCAGTTTCAGCAACAACAGTCTCTAATGGGACTTGGACATTAGGTTCTACAATATTCTCAGGTTGTTCTGAGGTGTTAATGAGCAAAGTGGCACTGGGAGCATCCTTTAAACCATTATGCTTACTGTCCAAATGGCGACTAAACAACTCCAACTTCATGAAGGTTTGCCGACAGTGGTTACACTTGTATGTGAACCGCTTGGTGTCATCCAATACCATGGTGCAGTGTTTGGACAGGGTACCCCTCATCCCGCGTCTTGATGTACGATGTGTCGTCTCTAAACGCTGGCGCTTTGGGGCGCTCACCAAGTCATCACTACTCACATCAGCTTCTACAATGTGTGTTTGAGAGGAGGGCAGGGTGAATATCGGCAGATCTACATTGTCTTTAACTGCAGAAATGTCATCATCAGCTTGTTCAGCGAGATTAGCAGACAGAAAGTTTTGGTGCGCTGGGTCACCTCCCATGCTTTCAGCTCCCTGTAGTTGGACCTCAGAGATATTTTCTCCATTGGCATCTGTTCCCTTTACTACTATTCTGTAGCCTTCTCCAGATATGTTCAGAACACCTGAAGGAATATTACCATCATTCAGTTCTGTTGTATCCTGGGGCACCTCCATAACTTGAATGCTCTCGGTAACATCGCTTTGTTCAACTATCCGCAATCCATCTTCATCATGTGAAATATATTGAGCAGGTACATTAATCTTCTGACTTTCAACTTCTTCTACAGGCTTCTTTTTGGGCCTTCCGCGTTTTCTCTTTGTTGGAGTTGTTTGTTCTTCTTTCAGCCTGAGCTTGCTGTCTTGCACCGATGCTCGGAGATGTTCTTTCACATGTTTCGCTAGTGCTTCAAGAGTTTCAAACTGTGCGTCACAGTGGCGACATGAGCGCATACCAGGCTGGTTAAGTTTGTGTTTGACATAGGCAATGCGTGGTATAATTGGTTTGTTAAGGATGGTCCATGTCGGAGGTTCGGCTGTGTCGGTATCAGCGAGTGCCTGCTGAGTGCTGTCACCTTGAGATAAAAGGCCTTGTATGGTCTGCCATGACAACCCTAGTGATTCCGCATCCTTATCTCCTGTACTGTGCCTCCCTGTAAGATGGGATAATTAGGATGTTAAACCTTAAGGCGCAAATAAAATCAAAGCCTCATTTAATCTTGCTGTTTAAAAATGATTTTCTTTTCTTTAATATCAAATGTCAAGCAATGACTATAATGACGTTAAGCAAGATTCATTGCTGAAAATATGCAAAGTCACATTTGGGTGCTAAACGATATCACAACATTGCCCTTACCATGCATTGAATTAACATGTTCTTAAACATCCAATTTGATATGCATTGTACAATATCCTAGAATATAACATCAGAAAAGTTTGTCATACTTACAAATACTTTGCAGCTTTGATGGGGAAATATCAGAACCAATAGCAATAACGGTATTGTCCAGGGACACTAAGATCTGGCCAAGGAGAGCTGAAACATAGAGCATGTTGCTTAAAGTCAAATGTATCTCTTTTATAAAGTGTCTGCATTTGTGGCCTTGAATGGTATGGAGATTTCCCCCCTTTGTTTTCTTTCTGTCAGTTCGTCATTCTGCTCATGTCAACATAGACTGGGCGACAAAATTTTATGACTCACCTCTATATAAAGTCCTGATTTATTTTTGATTGCAATAAAACATTAATCAACAATCATAGCCCAGTCTGTGAGAATTTCATCATCTGATGTTTTAGAACACTTGAGTGAGAACGTTTCGCAAACGTTTCATTGCAATACAAGGGAGACTATGAAAGAGGTAACAATATTGCACCAATGCATATATACAGTACTTACAATTATAAGATGCTTATTATATCAACAGTATGAGTAAAATCTCTTATTTGTACAATGTACCGTAATCTCTCGCGTAGAAGGCGCGTCTTATACGCGAATCAGATCGTTCATGGGTCTTATACGCGGGAGGTAAATTGCCTTGAGTTTGGGGTGCGCCTTATACGCGGGTTTTTCCAACATCTCATTTTGGAAAATGCGCCGATGACAGCTTGAACTCATAGCGCCAGCACCGCGGCAGACCGGGAGGTGTCGACGCGCTCGCCGGGGATAAGGCCCACCATGCGCCGATGACAGCTTGAACTCATATAGCCAGCAGCCGGTCGGTGTAGATTTGCTCGGCGGGTTTGACGCCGACCGTCACACCGTGTGCCGATGACAGCTTGAACTCATATAGCCAGCACCGCGGCAGACCGGGAGGTGTCGACGGGCGCTCGGCGGGTTTGACGCCGACCGTGTGCCGCTGACAGCTTGAACTCATAGCGCCAAGCGCGGCAGACCAATCGCTGTAGATTTGCTCGCCGTTTTTTTACGCCGACCATGTGCCGATGACAGCTTGAACTCATAACACGAGCAGCGCGGCAGACCGGGAGGTGTCGACGCGCTTGGTGGGTTCAAGTCGACCGTGCGCCTATGACAGCTTGAACTCATAACACGAGCAGCGCGGCAGACCGGGAGGTGTCGACGGGCGCTCGGCGGGTTTGACGCCGACCGTGTGCTGATGACGGCTTGAACTCATAGCGGCAGCCCGGTCGCTGTAGATTTGCTCGCCGTTTTTTTACGCCGACCGTGTGCCGATGACAGCTTGAACTCATATAGGGGGGTGGGGAGGGGGGGGCGCCTTCTACGCGAAACAGCCCCCCTGTGAGTTGGGGGGGCGCCTTATACGCGGGTTTTTCCAGAAATCAATCCAGAGGAGGTACGTGCGCCTTCTACGTGGAAAGGCCTTCTCTGAGTTGGGGGTGCGCCTTCTACGCGAGCTGCGCCTTCTACGCGGGAGATTATGGTAATACATGTATCATTATTGATCATGACATTTCTATGCATACCTTTGGTCTTGCCGTCAGGTTCTGTCTGCTTGCCCACCTTACGTGCGTAATGCGGTGCGTACCAGACGCGCATCTCAGTGCCAGGTTCCACCACCTTGGTGACAATAAAGAAGATCTCGGTGCCCAGCTGTACCGCCATCAGATTCTGGTTCTTGGTGTTGTCAGCTGTGCGGATCAAACTCAACCAGTTACAGTTATTCTCATCGGATGTGTCCAACCATACTGTTGAATTGTCCTTGCCAAAAATCTGCAATCACAAAACATCAGTTAATCAGTAATCTCGTTTTTTGTTTAATTTTGTTTGGTTTTATTTTTTAAACAGACAAGAAGCAATTCACATAAAACTGTCTAATGGCAGTTTTGCATTGTGATATACAGACATTCAAGATACACTGATTCAGTAAACGCTGATAAGGCAATGCACCATGAAACCTAGATTATAAGTTGCACATTCTAAGTAAATTGGAGAATAACTGGACTCATAATGCGGCTTATACACCAAGTGTATCAACTAATAATTGCATGAGAATGACATGTTTGCAGGCCCCAGTTGTAGCTCACGACACGTACAGCCCCAAAAGTCGGGCTGAACTTTGTACATAAGTTTATACAATGTTTCAGAATATAAGCGGTAGACTCCTGGGTATGGGAAGCCGGATCTGAGTTATGCATCAAAGGGATGATCCATACACTGCGTCATGGCAAAGGGGGAAATGGGGGGGGGGGGTGTTTGTCAAGGTGTGACACACAATGTTGAATGTATAATTGTATGGCAAAAAGTATGACAGGAGGGTGGTGGGGGGGGGGGGGTGAAAATAGCCAAAATGTGTGTGACGTACTTTATGGATCAGCCCAAACATGACAAGAGTTTACCTTTAGTATGAATCCATTTTCAATATCAATCTTCTGAGTAGTCCTCTTGGCTTCAAAAGGTCCTAGTCTTTGCTTGGGTTCAAACCGCTGTTTGGTGATGACTTGCACTGCGCCATCCGGCTGGTCCAGGATTTCTACCGACCCAGGCGCGGTCATCCGGGCCCTGTAATACAACAGGTTCACTGCATGTTCCAATTATTTCTATGTTTTCACTGAATGGAAATATACATCACCTTTGGGTTGGATTTAAGAAAAAAAAATTATATAAAAAAAAAAGAAAAAAAGTGTACTTTGGAAAGTTGTATTAGAAACCATTTTCACATACTGACATAAACCTGAGAGGCACGTCACTGGCCTTATCTAAGGCATTCCTCATGAGGTGCCTTTTTACCTCATGATGTTCCTTATAAGCCTCAAGGTAATTTCTGCAAATTTCGATGAAGTAGGTTAATTCTTATTGATTGTAACTATAACTATGTAAGCCCCCCCCCCTCTTCTTACTCTCAAAGATCACATCAGGTAATTGATTTTTATTTTGCCACGATAGATGACCTTACAGGGATGTGATTTCATTTCGGCTAATGTGTAGGAACCTTGATCAGACAATATGGCTACAGCTCGTTTGGTACTTGATAGCCTCAAAATATCAAAGACACCCCCTCCCCCTATAAATTTTTAAAAGTTTTCTCATTGGATATGTGAAAATCAAAGTTGACTCTGGGACCCTCATTTGGAGGAAATCCTACAGATGTAGCATCCCTGCTTTTAGGCTGACAATTATTGTATTTAACAAGAAAATGACAGAAAACTGGACAAAACAACACAAGAGTACAATATGAAACGATGTAAGTTGAAGGAGAACATTTAATAAAGTTTGGTGACAGCAAGCTCACCTCCCCAAACCTTCAGTTATCAGAAGGTCAACAGGAAATTCTGTAGTTCTTTTTGTTGTAAAAATGTGAGACATGCTTTGCATTAGAAAAATTTTGAACAAATAACAGAGAAGCATACGAACCGAGTAATAAATGTGAGCTACCTCGTAGGTCGCCTGAATTCATGCGAAAGACAACATTAAAAACATGCAGTGATGCATGCCACTTCCCAATCTATTCAAGGAAATCGGGAAAGTGAAATATCTTTAAACATGGTTGAGAAAACGATATGTACCGGGGTATGTCTTACAGAATACCCCTTCAAAACAAAAGCCACCTACTGAGACAATACTGGCTGTTGGTCCCCGAGCTCATCCAATGCCAGGATGGGGCAATCCTCTGTTGCATGTTTATTACCGCACACGTCGCAACCTATAAAGGAATTCAGTCAAGAAACATTAACATACATACTTAACGTCCAAGCTTCAGTTAAATCTTGCCTGATTGTATCTCAATCACCCGCCAAATCACCACCCACATTTTTGCGATAAATCATAATAAATTTTGATATTTACATGGAAATCCACAGCTCCCAACCCAAGTGTTGAAGAAAAAAAGGAATCACCGCTCCCTTAGCGTAAAATAATGTATAACACTTGAGTTTCCTTACCTTCTAGATCAGGGTCCATACTTGTTGGTGAGCACAGAAGTTTATAACATGAATCTGCAAAGATATGAAAAGTAGATTTTTTCCCCTCTCCATTATGACTTTCTCTCAAGATATCTTTTTAACTGGCCTTCAATGTGGCTTTTACTGACTTTTATTTGACATAAATAGTGCATTACTTTAGAGGAAAGGGACGATTTTTATATGAGCATTCTTGTCTATCATAGGCCTACGTACATGACACATCTTTTCAGCGCCAAAGTAAAGTATTGTCATACTGGCATTTAAAATCTATTAGAAATATAGTGAAAAATAATATAGTGGAAAAAATACCACTTGTGATTTAAGGGGGTCTTTTAGGAAATAAAGAACCAAACTCAACGTAGATAATACCTAAGTACCTTCTTGAGGAAATAAAGAGAGCGCTGGGGGGAGGAAGGGTTAGGGAGCGTTAATACTTATGGCTGGGGGTGGGGAGGTGGCATTTTCCTTGTCCAGAATTCATTCTAATACATGTAGAATGAAGAAAAGATATTTCCTCTCTGAATTGGAGACTGAAATATACTGCTAACCTTGATAGGAGATATAGCTGTCAAACTTCAGGTGTAATCTATATCTGTGACATAGGCATGAACATTGTGGTTTGTGGAGTTCTGATCAACAAAGGGCATAAACACTCATTCATTGGCATTGCCAACCTACAAACAATGACTTGTATATGCACATCTTTGACTGTTACAATGTGGTCTGTGACAAAGTCTGCAGAATGCCTAATTTCAGTGAGTATTAAAAGCCAGACTAATCAGAAAGATTTAACGTGTGATATATATCACATATGGCCCAGGGTCTACTACCATAAAAACCCTCTATCAACCCTGTAGGGTCACAGGAATCAGCATTTGCGAAATATTGACTAATTACTTACAAATAGAGACTATTATCTATACATGTACTGACACCAGTCTGGCATAATCTTCTCTTACTAAACCCCTTGGACCGCTGGCCCCCTGGTGTGCTGGCCCCCCTGGACACTTGGCCCCCGGACACTTGGCCCCTGGGCACCTGGCCTCCTGGACACCAAGCCCCTGGACACCTGGCCCCCTGGAAACCTGGCCCCCCTGGACATCTAGCCCCCACAGAAAACTTTATCCTTAGCATGCTTAGTTTATCGCTCAGTCCCCAATGTGTTATGTGTATAGCTTGGACACTGTAAACATTGCCGGCTGAAAAAAAGTGTCTCACTTGGTGATTACCCATAGGACTCCATGTGCTAATTTCATCGCCAAAATCTATCTGACCCATAGACCCAATGGTTAAAGAACTTGTAGTCAGTATAGCTCCCAAAAACATGGCGTAAGTACAGCAGCTTTTTTCGTAGAGAAAGACATCACTCACCATAAAGGACAAAATGTTGTCTGATAGATGAGATTTGAAACTTTCCTTTGGCTTTTGAAAAATGTGTAAACTAACAGTATATCACTGAATGATTACACCCTAAAGTTGGTGATTACAAATTTGTGGATCTGACTGAAAACCTGGCTCCAATAGCCCAGGGGATACCCTGGGCCAAATATCTCGTTGGGATTAGTGATATCACACATGTCTGCTGTTGTCAGGGTCAATCAGATGCATTACTGATTAAGACTTGAAGTGAGGGTTAACCACAGACATCTTATTGAGAATAAGTTGGACGATTGATTTGAGGCATTTCTAGTCAGTTTCATTCAAAGAAGGCCCCACATTGTCATTTCCCACATTTTACCCATTTGCAGGGTAGAAATACAGGGTCACAGGCATGGGATTTTTCAGAATACATCCGAAATCTTGGATAGCAAAAATTGGTCAGTCTTGTGATTTGTACAGATTTCCAATGAGAAAATGATTCAACATTGATAAAGGGGTAGGCTTTTTTCCTATAGGATCGATCTCAAAATACTCCCTCAGAGAAGGAAAAGGGGCACCTTCACAGATATTTCTTCAAAACCCAATCCCATGCCTGGGGTCAAGAATTTCATTTGCCAAGACACTGTTTTAGAGACACCCAAAATTTGGTCGGCTTCTGAGGGATATTTTACGGTAGCTAGCAAAGCTTCATGCACTCATGTCAGCTGTTTGTTTAATACTGCATGTACTTGTTTGAAGTCTAAGGGCTTCAATTGAATTAGGGATCATGCCTTCAGTCCTTTTCTCCAATTCACCCCATTCAAAGTGAATACCCATAAACAAAGCACCCACCAAAATGAAGCGCCCCCCGTACAGGAATACCCCAAAATGAACTGCCCCCCCCCCTTACATGAATGATCCAAAATTAGGTGCCTCTCCCTCAATGAATTCTCCAATGAATTGAGGGCCAAGTCATTCATTGCCAGGTGTGTGGGGGGTAGGCACTCTTGTAGCCCTGTGAACGGCAAACCCATGACACAGACGATACTCAGTCGGGGGGGGGGGAGGCTTGTTAGTTATAGAGGGGGGAATCATTTTGAAAAAGAGCCCCTTGGTGGGGGGGGGGGCACAAAACAGACTTTATACTTGGGGGAGGGGTCAAAACTAAATACCCGGTATGGGCAATTCAAATACCCATACAGTACCAATACTCAATACTAGCAACACATCATTCCATGTGCGTAATTACCCATTTTTTTTTTTGGGGGGGGGGTCATTTAGCAAAATCAGTTCTTAGTGGGGGGGGGCGATCATTTTTGTCACAGTGATGGGGGGTGGGGGGGTCGGGGAAAAATCTGCCGATCCACGAAAAATCCATCAAGGTCCCCCCTAGTACAGATGTCATTTATGGATGGCCTCCTGCAGTCCTGGGCCCCACCTCGGCACCTGGCAATAAATCATGACGACCCAGGGCCCTAAGGTGGGCACTGAAATACCTCCAGTGTGCGAGTCTGCTGCAGTGAAGGTGTGAAACTGATAAAGCTAAAACTGGGTAGTGTTGAACTCTCCTTTCTTTGCAAGCTTATTGTGAAGCTATTTACTGGAGGATCTTTACAAACAAGGGCTCATTTCAACAGGCTTGGCTAGACCTTTAAAATGAATATTTTTTTGTACAAGGTTGAATTAAGACCTTATTGTATGCATTTTATATGGTGAGATACTGATAGCTGTGATAAAAATAAGTGGTTTTGCTTTTTAAATGAAGTTTTTATGACAGTTTAAATGGAAGTTATGATCATTCAAACATCCTGAGTCAAAGACGATAGTCTGCCATGGTTCTGTCAGTGTAACATGGGTAAAAAAGTGACGCTCATGATGCAGGGGTTTTAAAAAGTGACCCTTGTGACACGGGTTTTAAAAAGTGACGGAGGGCGACACTAGCAAAAGTTCCCAGTACATTGGCATATACATAAAAAGTGACAGAGTGACGTGCCATCCCTCCTTAAAAGTGATGATGTGACTTCCTTAAAACTTGAGCACCCATGTATAGGCACGTCAGTGTCAGAGCGTGCAGGTCAAGGGAAAAGATGACCCAGAAATTTTGCTTTTACATTGTTTGATTATGATAAAATGTATCATTATTTACATTCTTGGGGGTATATCTTGCTTATATGAAAAGGAAATTGCCAAAAATAATCATTTTAGTGAGCAAAGCTACCTTAGACTAGGCTGAGATTTATCTTGCTTGATCACAAAATTGGATCCAAATTAAATTCTTAACTATGGCAGAATTCTGGGTCTGATTTGGTACCTTTGACCAGTCATAATTCCACTTTAAATTGACATAGAGATTTCATTTAAAAAGCAAATCCACTTCTTTTTATCATACCTACACAAAACAGATATAATACATAGGATATAGTATTGGAAATTAAAGGGATTATGACTATTCAAACTTTCGGAAAGGACCCCACAATTCTGCTGCGATTCTCGTTAAAATGCTAAAATGGGGGGAAAACATGAGTCTAAATAAACCATTTTGAATTATTATACAGGGATAATACCCATAAATATCCATAATATTAGGCATAATCTAGCCTTTCAAAACAGAAAATCATTAAAAATAGTGATAGAAGTGAACTACATTCTCCTGCATTCAACTTGCTTGATCACAAATTTGGACCCTATTTAAACTCTTTAACTAGTCTAGATCGATAGGTTTGATTTGGTATCTTTAACCAGTCATAATTCCCCTTTAAATTGACATAAAGACTTCATTCAAAAGACAAACCCACTTCTTTTTATTAGGGAGTGGTCATTATTTATCAACAGGGGGGGGGGGTGGTGGGTTTTTCACGCGGAAGCGCGGAAATTTTTTACACCCCCCCCTCGATGGCAGTAAAAAATTTTTGCGCCCCCCCCCCGCGCCAGAGGCGCAGAGAGTTTTAGTGCCCCTCTTTGATCTATAGTAGCGCGCGGGCTTTTTTGCTAAAAACAGGGTGAATTTTTTTAGCCCCCCCCCTCAAGAGGAGTCAAAATTTTTTTAGCCCCCCCCTCGGGAGGGGTCTGAAAATTTTATGCCCCCCCTTCAAACCCACCCTCCCCCCCCCACTGTTGATAAATAATGAACACTCCCTTAGCTCTTTCCATTGCTGAATAGACAAAATTCAAAAAATAAAGTTTTGTAAAATAGGTAAGTGCCTAGTCTAGGCTAGCCACACAGCTTAAGTTAAAAATGCCTGCAGTCGTTTGGTAGGGCTACAAGAGTGGAGCCTCCACACTGGAGGTGGCTACATTGAAGTTCACCTAGAAGCCAGGACCAGAGGGGTGGGCAAGTCGTGGCGGGAATTAATAGTATGAGGGCAAGAAGTAAAAATCGAAATCACGATGCAACTCTGCCTGGCCAAGATGGCTGCCCATAAAAAGAAGCGCGATTTGAGTAACGGGAAAGGGTGACATTGGGAGCAAAATACACTCAATTCACGTTTTTTTCTCATCACTTCAACGTCAGATGAGTATCACAGACATATTTACCTCCTCATATAGATGCAAAATGTTACATGAATGCGTATTTTTCGACTTTATCGAGTCTTTTTGCCCCTTGTTGTTATCCGTATTTGATGTCTACGTTCCAGTTGAATCGACGTGACGTCACTTCCGTATGGCCGGCAGGTGCGCTCCGCTCATTCCATGTTTTCATCAGCGAGAAGGGTGGCGGCCTGTAAACACTCCCTGCAGTAAGTAGCTATGTTAATCTAAAATGTTCAGTATTTTCACAAAGTTTGTCATACCGCGAATAACGGACATGATTTTAACGCATGTAAATGTCTATTCGATGTGTAGAAAACTCTTGTGTTCGCATGTAAATCAGGGAAAAGACGGGAGAGAATTTGCATAAAAAAAAGTCAAGTCTTCAAGGCGAGTACCCGGTACATTTGGACTTCCAAATAACATTCGTTTTTGAAGATTTGTCACTTGATATTTATTTTATTGAATATTAAACAAGGTGACTGGTATTATACAGCCTGTTAAGACGTTATTCCCTTGCTGCCTATCCCATCGACGACGAGTGACTGTCACTGGGTGAGTCACATGCACGATGCAGGCACGTGCATGTTTTGTTGACATTTTGGTTTGTTGCCTTGCTGATTTTTGACAAGTTCAGTAGCAGTATCAGTGGACCAATGCTTAGCTTTAGACATATAGGCTATAGATATATGTATTAACTCTCAATAACAGCCAGCTAAGGCTGTCATATATCGTACATGGCACTTAATACCTTATTTTTCAAGAATTCATCTCATGCATTTCATTATTATTCAGCAATGCTGGCAATGGATTATAGATCTAGATCTCATTAAAAGAAGTGGATTTGCTATGTGAATGAAGTTTACCGGGTATAAGGGGAGTTTGGTGGTGCAAATTTGTGTATTTCACACTACACAATCAGGACAAGGCCCAATACCCGGCCCAATAGTCAATACCTACACATCCCACTTAAATCTGATCCTTATCAAGGGATGAAAGTCTTCAGGGATTTCCCTGATTTCAGGGATTTTGAAGTTCCCAGGCCCTATACATTCTTATAAAAGCCCACGTTTTTGGGCTGATATTGACCCATTTCAGGGATTTTCATGCTTTTTTGGAGTTGCTTGCCGCGTAGCGGCCGGGAGCGCAGTGACCATAGCAACTTCATTATGTTTTCGTTTTGTCAGTGACGTCACGGCCATCTTGTGACGCAATTTGTGACGTCATACGTCGACCATGACGTCACACGTCGGCCGCAGAGTGGTAGACAGACGTACCTGCCCCTGTGTCATTCGTCCCGTCATGATAGAACAAAGTGCCGAGTGGTGGCTACACCGAAACCCGCTGGCGCTCTCCGTGCCTAGTGGCCGCTAGCGCTATATGGCACTGATATCACGTTATTTGGATCCGCCAAAAGTGGCTGGAAGTGGCTTGAGCCTCAAACCCCCTGTTTTGTTCTGTTTTTCAAAAGATGGCTTTCTCTTCCTACTGTTGAGTGGAAATGTATAGGGTTTGGACAAGAAAAAAAATTAGATATATAATGTATATCATATACCAATATTTATCAGTTTTTATACACAAAGGTTTGAGACTACAGGTGCTCAAATCAAAACAACCCAAAAGCAAGATGGTGGCCAACAGTTTCTCAAGGCCATTCTTGACTGAATTCAAGCAACTGTTACTCATTTAGATCTTAAAATCAAACAACCATTTCTTGACTAGGGCTAGATAACTATCATGAAAGTAGCCTCGTAAGATTAAAATATTGTCTGCACATCTCTAAAGTACCAAACTCGAATGTCAACAAAGGGATTTATTACGTACGGACGTACGGGGGTCGCGCAGGAGGTGAACACAGCACCTTCTGAATCCGGGCGCTGTGAAGCATGGACGTAAGTGGTGGCCTCCACTACAGAGTGGCAACTCCTATCCGTGGTCCTTGCCACATTTTTCTTGTTTACTTTCATCCCTGCTTATCTCGATCTAAGAGGGCAGTAAAGCAATTAACTAGAATAAACATCCAGTGAAATGCAGAGGTGATCCCAGGCTATTGAACTGGTATGAATAGCCACTGCCCAAGGCTGAGGCCTAAAAAAAAATGGTTGTGTTCAGGTAACGGGGTTGAAAAAGATTAGGGTAGGTACTGGTAGGTAGGAAATTTTTCTTTTTTTGTTTTAAATTTTTTTTTTTGAGCCAGCTGTAAATTTTCGCGCCTACACAACATGAATTTTATCTGCAAGATTGTAAAAAAAAAAAAATCCAAGTCTAGATAGGTCTAGTGCCAAAATATCAGATTTTGACCAAAATGCCCATAAAAAAGTTAGGGTAGGGCCAAAAAATTAGGGTAGGTAGCGTTACCTGAATACAACACTTTTTTTTTTAGGCCTGATTAGATTCAGGAGTGGCTACAATCTCTGCAATCATTAGTTTGGACTCTTTTTTTTTTCTTTTTATGTGCGGAAAAATTCCCCTTAAAAGTGACTATCAATATATCCTATCAAAATAATTAAATTAAACAATTCAAAATGGTTTTATCTTGACTTAATTAATATCAACCGCAATTTAGCGATCAGATAGAAATGTCCTGAAATTGTGAAGTTGATTCGAGATCTTTAAATTGTCTGATTTCCCTTCAAATTATATAACATAAAGAGTTCATTTAAAAAGCAGATCCCTTTCTTTCTATCAGCTCCATCCATTGCTTGATGAATAATATGCATACCATAGTATTGAAATAATCCATCCCTTTAAAATGGTACTTCATTTGTTCTGATCCTCCAAAAGGTAAGATGTTTATGAGCTTGTAAAAACTCCACAGTTGAAAACCTTCGTGCACAAAAATTATCACACCCCCAGGCAGGCACACTCCCGCATGGGAGCTAGGTCAGTGCCTACTATAGCATATTACCAATACGCCTAGAAGAATGAAAGCAGATTTAAACTTTAAATCAAACTTTAGTAATCAAGGCACTGAAAGGGAGGCCCAGATACATGTACATTAGGCCACACCAAAAAAAAATAAGTTGGTCTACGGATTTTGGTATTGAAAAAATGGTGCGAGCGAGCAGAATTTTTTTTTATGTCCAATGGATTCCTTGCTGGAAAAGTGAGACAAGCGAAATAACTTTATTTTTAAAAAAAAAATTTGCCAAACATCACAAAGGTTTCTCTTCTAAACCATTGGGGACTCAATGCACCTAATATTAACTGGAAGACTGTTCTATCTATGGCTTACTCTGAAAGTATAAGACTGTCTAGATTTGGTTAGCTTTGGCCATGTGACTTTCGTAAGTTTGGAATCGTGTCTTCTGGTGTTTATTTCTGTCGTCAATATTTTCAGGTTTTTGAGCATTTTTATAGGCTGCCATGCATAATGCAAAGTCCTATCTTCTGGCTAAGGTTTTAATTCCACTACTTTCCCTTATGAAATCAATACCCTCATGCCTTAACCCTTTAAGGACAGACCAAAATTGGTCACCCTGGCCATGGGGACGGCCTCTGAAAAAAGTATAGTTCCTAGAGGACGAGCCCATTTTCAATTCCTATACTAATCCTATATAATGGGCATCGACTATAGTCGACGCTAGGCCTACCATGGTGTCGACTATAGTCAACGCTAGGCCTACCATGGTGTCGACTATAGTCGATGCGAGTCCTCAATGGGTTAATTGGTAATGAATAATCGGCTTTAATATGTATTTGATGTTTTCTTGCAGATCATGCAGTTCCCAGGCTCAAGTAGGGCCACGTACACCAAGGAGGATGCCCGCTGCACCCTTAGATACATCAACGTCTTTGGTTGCATGTACTTCTGGGGTACCCTCATTGGATGTTTCTACACAACCTCATACCTCTATGTCCCTACACTCTACAAGAATGACCCTGAGACTGGAGAATACCGCTTCTACCTAGCCTGCTTCATCCTAGTCCAAGTACTCCTGAACTACTTCCTTACCATGTGCACAAACACCTATTACATTCCAAGTAAATCTTTAGCTATCCCCAATAGCACATGGAGCCATTGTCTTGATTGCGATGCCCCAAAGCCGCCTAAGACACACCATTGCCCGTCGTGTCAGCATTGCGTTCTAAAGCGGGATCACCACTGTTTTGTGACCACAACGTGCATCGGTTTCAACAACCTGCGCTACATGATCGTCCTCTGCTTCTATTCATCGATAGCAGCAAGTTACACATTCTACTTAGGCCTAGAGTACTGCAAGCTTCTCTACATGACTCCCTTCTCTTGGAGTACATACCACTACTTTTTCTTCCCCATCACTACCCTCAAATGGTTGCTAGGAGAACACACCCTGGAGTTTGTTATGCATGTCGCTATGCTCTACTGGTCCGCTGTTACTGCATTTTGTGGTATCGGTTTTGGTTGTATGCAGGTTATTTTCGCTCTGACCAACATGACCCAGCGGGACATCCAACAAGGAAGGCCTCCAGACTGTAGTAACATGCCTCCCATCTTCCAGGCCTTCCGTCAAATCTTCGGGCCATGGCCGATATTGAACTTTATTGTACCCCTTGCCTGCTTTAAACCGGAGGGAGATGGTATTAATATGAACCCTGATACAGCAAGCAAGCTTATTTAATGTGCCAAAGCTGACCTATACGGCACATGGCTATTGTATTATTGACCAATGGGAGGCATCCCTGGCATAAACTGCGGAGTCAGGGGCTGAAGGTGTTAGTCATAGTGGAGTCGGGGTCTAATGGCGGCCCCCAGCTGATAATGGCTATGTGAGCTATAAGTGTCGTAGCGTGTTAGGTAATCAGCTGCATGTCGCAAACAGTCTAGTCTGACTACCGTAGTACCTTGTGTATGAGGCGATCAAGCATATAGGGTGCACCCTGGGCTTAGACTCATACTATAAGACATACATGTACTGTTATTGTACCTCGACCTTGAGTTCAGCAGCTTCACACTACATACATATTTAATATATATTTGTATATATTGCAATGCGGTCAGGCTGCCTATAGATCTATAAGACAGACTCAAATTTCAGAAAGACTTTGTAAGTTACACAAGTGGATAGTTTTACCTGAATGCCGCACCTTATACATGAGATATTACAGAATCAGTATTGAATCAAACATCATATTCATAACATTTTGTGTCCCATTTCCATTTGTTGACCCTTTATTAGCCATGTGATAGTATACTTCATCATGCTTATTCATGTTGCAGTTGATTTTCTGTTAAATAGTTAAATCTTTAAAGATGTTATTTATAATAGTTGTTGTGGACTACGCACGTCTTCTATACATTCCAACAGTGCGTCATCATAGATACAGAAAAGGCTAAATGGGCGTGGTCTTATTGTAATGTTGGCACTGGCTAAAATGGTGTTACATATTAAATAGTTGTATGATCGTGACCCAAAGCCAAAATGAAATTCATATGTTGTATAAGCTCTCAAGATTGCATTATGCATTTGACTATATAAAAGGTTGCCCCTGACATTACGATATGTATTTGAATAGCTTATGTTTCAGGAATAAGTATATTACGTGAGCTGGTTCTAAACCATACATACTCAACAATGAAGACTTGTAAACGCAGGCAGCTATTTGCCTTCTGAGATTTCTGTCCCCTAGCATCCTATCAACAGCTGACATTGGAAAAGGGATGTGAAGGTATTTGGATATTTAAGTTTTGAGTTGTAAAAGTAGGTAGGACATTTTGCCGGTAGTAGGTATTTGCAAAATATTGACTTAGAGTATCATGTGGTTAGCCTGGAATAAAGGCAAACAAGTTAAACCCATATCCGAAACCCATTTGTTTATATCGAAATTGTTTGATTTATAATAAATTAACAAAACTAAAGATATGAAATCCCATTTTGCTCTGAGGTTGACATAGTGTTTCTTGCTTATACATGTGTATATGGGCATTTCATTATACAGTAGCACCCCCTAGTGGAGACCATGGGAACTACTCCGGTAATTCTATTTGACTCAGATAGAACAGTACAGTTAAATTTATTGGTAAATGAAATTCAAATTTTTAGTCGGGTGCACGGTCGGTCTACCTAGTAAAAGAAAATGTTTTGATTAAATTCAATATATGGCACCTTACAAATAAAAAAAAGTGGACGCATCTGTAGTCTACAGTAGATGTATATACCTGTTTGCACTGTGAACATTTTGTGTAATTGTTATTTGTTATGTCTAATATATTCTGCTTTTGATCATTTTAGATAATAGATCTGTGTACATTTTGTAAAGGCCTCTATAATATAACTACATCGGACTGAATCAAAGACTGCACATACTTTACATGTACCATGAATATTCTCATACTTTATTTTTTATGGATCTCAATGTGTATTGAAACTGAAGTTTTTTTTATGTGGCATCATGAAATACGTATAGTCATCTTTAATAAACTTGCTGCTGTGATGACACCATCTTCTGTTTTTTCATCACTCCCAAACCTTAGGAAGGTATAAATCCTATTAAAATTGTCTTTGATAGATGATTTTCTCAAATCTCAAACATTGAAATACATATAGTATAGAGTAAGGCCGTCTCTCCTGTATCTTTGCTTTCTGGCCGTGAAAAGGTAAGAAATATAGACAGGTCAACAGGATATCAGATTTATATTTAGCGTCAAAGCCGAACATTTTAAGAATACTGTATTCGTTTTAAAGGGCACACATGCTCTGATAGACACACACACGCCCTTTTTTGGGGCCTACACGGGCCTAAGCGCACACCCCTGATGTCAACTTACATTAAACAAATCACCTAGAATGTAAAATAAACAAAATTTTTTGGACTGGGATTACGCTGATTTTAATTACACTCTGTCTTAGATTTTGAGCACCAAAACAATTTTCCCCCACAAATGTGTGTCTTTAAAGTGAATGTGACAAACCTCTCCCCCGTATTCCCCATGCTTTTCCTCTTGCAGATCCCTATAGGGGTCTGTGGGATGGGGGGGGGGGCAGGGTTAACCTCCCAATAAATCGGGGTAATGAACGCTGTTCCTATAAATGACATAACAATGTTTTTACATAAAAAGTGGAACCATTTTAGCAGGAATTTTAACAATGGTAATACAAGAATTGATTTCAATGGCAATTGTCTTTCTATGGAATTAGTCTGAGTATTTTCTTGCTTGCCGGGAGTTGTAGGCACACAGAATCGAGGACTTTGCCGACTTTTGCACTGTGGTAACTTCGCAGATCCAGAGCTCATTTAAATCAATTGTCCTGTACTAACTGGGGCGAGAGAGGCATTTGTATCAATCAATCTCTCATCACCTCTGTTTTCGCTTTGTTCGTAGGATTGAAAAGTAAAAATACCCCTCCCCCTACTTAAAAAATATTCCTCCTGAATGTCGATACTAGAAAGGTGACCATTTTACAGCAGTTTCTCTAAGAAAATTGATACATTAATTCCCGGGCATTAATTGCTTTAAATACTCTTATCACCCTCCACAAACTGAGTAGCCAGCTTGCTGCATGCCGCTACCAGGGGTTGATGCTAGGAAAATCTGGCTGTAGGCCTATTCCTAAAGAAGTCAGCCATACTTAGATAGCTGAGGAGCCATCTGATGTTGGTAGCCTCTTCATGATGAATGTAGAGGATGGGCAGTCGGATCATGTATTGTCTGCTACCATATGTTAAGACCAGCTAAAGGCCTATATTAGCCGCTTCAGCCTTTGTTATGCTCACACTCTTCTTGGCTAGTTAGGCCTAGTTTGTTACTCTAATCTTCCTGGGGTAACAGCCATGTCAAAACGTTTTACTGTAGCACTATGTGTGATCAGCATGTAATCGGCAGTCATGCACAAAGTTGTAGACCAGCTTGAAATCCCTTCCAAAGATGGCTGCTTATTTTCTCTCAGTATCTGTGATATCATAGTATATATCTAGCATGCAGGTCAGCAGAGCTGTGGAGGAGTCAGGTGGCGGCAGTAGGGTACTGAGCCTTCTGGTAGCTGAGCTAGGCAGCAAGTCTTGCAGCATCTATAGCCTGCACCACATCCATTTGGTAGAGCACAGATAGCCACAAAGTCCTGCCCACCCTGGGTGTACACACATGCCTGGGCCAGATTGTCTGCTGGGCATGTGGGCGCTTGTGTGCTTCTCCGACTGCGGGTAGAAACTGTGTGGGGAAAGAAGAAAAGATCAGTACATTTATCATAAATGTACTGAATTGCCGCAAATTGAAGATATGGGATAGATCTATGAGACTATGTAATAGTGACCCTTTTCACAAATACATGTCTATGCATGCCAAGTGTTTCATCATAAAAAGGAATTTTCCACCATAAAACCTCTGGAGCAATGTATGGTATTTTCATGAAAAGTCCTTGACCCTTTGGGGAACACTCGTGCATCATGCTAACCCTGGTAGGGTCGGTATGATGCATGAATGCAGCACTGGAAAGAAGCTTCACAAGGACCAGGACTTTTGCATCATGATGATCAATGGGTGTGATGAATTATTGCATAAGCGGCCCTTTAAGGTTAAACACTATCCTCACTTATATGGTTAGAAATATGAATGTTAAAACTGACCTTCTGTTGGCTGTGTAGATGTGAGAGAGGCTGATAAACTGAGGTGGACACAGAGTAGCACCAGTAATGATGTCACCATTAACTGGAACAGAATACAAGTAAAGATAGAGATAATGCGATATATGCACCTTAGGGAGTGATCATTTTTTAATAACAGGGGAGGCTGGCGGGTTTGCGCGCAGATGCGCAAAAAGAAATTTCGCCCCCCCCCCTTCTCGAAGGGTCAAAACATTTTCGGGCCCTCCCCCCTTGGAAGGCAAAAATCACGTGCGAATGCGCCCTTTTAACCTATAGTAACGTGCAGGCTTTTTTTCGCTGAAAACAGGTGAAATTATTTGACCCCCCCCCTTAGTCAAGGTGGCGATAAAAAAATTTGACCCCCCTGGTCAAGGGGTTGAAAAAATTCTGACCCCCCTCAAACCAACCAGCCCCCCCCCAGTTGTTAAAAATTTATCACTCCCTTATTACAGAACTTGATGAAGCTTTCCTTTTTTAACTGGTACTACATGTATAAGCATGGACTTTTGCAGGTGCATTTCAAAATACGGTACTTAGCATGAGTTTATTGAACTGAATTTATTTCATGTGAATACCAGCCATCTGTGGCACTCATAAGGGTCGTCTCTGTGGGGGGTTCCATGATGGAGAGGGATCCTATGTAATTCATTGTAAAGGGGCGGCTGCAAAGTACAGGTATGCCCAATGGAATGTGTGTGTACCTGTCAGGTACCCATCACAACAAGAGCAGGAGTTGTAATTTACTGATGTTATTGACATAATATATCGGGTGTACATCTATACTGGTGGTACATTATTTAGCTATGATTTCGATATACCTTGGTGGCACTTGAGATGCCATAAATGGCATTCCATTGATATGTATACGCACATGGGTGTACATACATGATGCAGTATTATCGATATTACTGACACTCTAACTGGCATTTCTGACATACCAGGTTCTAGTACATAAAGAGCCAGAGTCATTCAGTTGAAGGACCCTCAGGACTTTCTACCCCCTATAATATGCATAATGTGTATTCGACTCTTGGACTTTAGGCCAATTACATGTGACGCATCTGGTAGTCCCAAATTTCAGCAGAAACTATTAGTTTCTTTTTTTACTAACAAGGTTAAGTTGCAGTACCTTTTTCCTCCCAACAACGTTAGGAAAACATATTGGCTTGATCTTTCATTTGGGGCCTGTGTCAAGGGTGTTTCTCTATTAGGTTTAGGCCTATGTTCCGTCGAAAGTGGAGTAAACATAGGGGGTCTGGTGAATTTCAGGTGGTTTGGTATAATTGAGGCTCATTCAGACCTGGAGGGTATTCCAATACTACCTAACATCGCACCCTCTGAAAGGTATGCCTTGAACAGCATGTCGTGTTTATAGTGACCTTCTGAAGCTATAAATTAGTCTGCACTGCTAGTGATCAGTGGTAGGAGAGCGCAGCAGATC
Source organism: Acholoe squamosa (assembly GCA_949317995.1). NCBI lineage: Eukaryota > Metazoa > Annelida > Polychaeta > Phyllodocida > Polynoidae > Acholoe > Acholoe squamosa. The sequence goes on along the minus strand of OX439049.1, from coordinate 29,930,434 downwards.
TCTTAAAACACTGGTTCATTTGGTGAATACACTGTGGGCATATACTATTGCACTCTCTATGTAATGGATGTCAATAGTACTCAATGATAGAACAACCCCCTGTATTAGCTGAAAACGTTTTAAGGTTACGTTTTTCTCTTACATTAAAAGACGTTTTGAACCTAAAATATAAACGATTTTATAGATGTCAAAAACGTTTTTTGAGTACATATTCTGATGTGTTTTTTGTTTATATAAAAACGCTTGGCAAATGTACGAGCTGGCTTCATTCTCACTCAATGAGCCAGAGAAACTGCTATCTCCACTCCCAGCAGAGGGATCCGGAGCGACTGCGAGTGCTGAACCCGCAGCGACAGAGTCCGAAACTACCCAAGTTGACGGACAGAAGGATGAGTGGAAGCCAGCAGTGGCGGAACCTACCTGATGTGATGATGACAGCTATATGTAACGGAACTGTCGATAATAAAACATATCACAAAATAACATCCGTATGTGTGTTTGTAGTCATTGACAACACATTTGAATATGTAGTCTTAAAGAAGACTGTTATAGTAACATCACTATCTAATGACATGTCGTATATTAATATTATACGAATCCGTTAAGGATTCCGTGAGTAGTACGAATATGATTATTTATAACATACACTTGAAAAAAAAACATCACGGTGTGGTAATGAATATAATAATATATTATCACCGTGTACCTAATAACCTTTATAGCACCAGATCATTATACTTATTATATATTTTGTCTCGCAGGACAATAATATGTGTTATCTGGTGGAGTTTAACGGATCTTATAATATAAATACTAATAGTGATTAGAGATCCGTATCAGGAAATGTCTATGTACCCGTATTATAATATGTATCTAGTGGATATGTACATACATATAATATTATAGAAAAATAGAAATATGACATTATATACAATATACAGGAATTATAAATGCTGCTGGAGTCTTCTGCTGTATCCTCCGGGTACTAGTAGGTAGGTGTGGTCAGCTAACCACGGGATGGACGTGCTAAAGTTTATAGTTTCCTTATATTGAGTGAACACGGTAGTTGATTTGGGGCAGCTACCCACAATCCTCTAGTAGTGCTAAAGTTTATAGTATATCCGAATGGTGTAGATTTGTAGAATATTAGTCCGGATGTGTCAACTGTGTAGAGAACGTAATCCTTTTTAAGTTTTAGTTGACATAAGTAAAATAATAGTCCGATATAGGTTGATCCGGAAGTAATAGTAGTAGAGATATAAGTCCATTCGGGAGTACAGATGAGTTGTAGAGGTAAATCGTAAAGTCCATCCTAGTAATTGGTTAGCACGGGTAACAGCAGGAGTCTGGAACTGGCATCCGGATACGTCTCACAGCAGCAAGTCTACTATCGGATTGTTCATGGATGAAATTATAAATCCGAATAGGCTATTCAGGGTGTAATAAATGTTATACAACCTGAATAATAGACTGGTCAAAGGAACCCGGAACACATAGCATAGGTGTTCATGCACTAGTAAAAGCACTCGCAGACCTTTAGGGTTCCGCAAAGACTATATCTGGTCATTTGGTGTTGGAAAAAAAAAAATTATGGAAGAAATAACCCTAGCATGCTTTAAACGGATTTCTTAGCATGCTTCTTCTTCAGAAGAGCTAAAGCCGACTCGGGAGTGCCGTCCCACTCGTCCAAGTCGACTCCGAACACCCTCATGAACTTAGTGTTCAGGTTGGTGTTCCGAGTGATCTCCTCCTTTACACGCTTTTCCAACACGTGTACATCCATAGCTGCTTTTTCTTGAGCAGCTGAGGCAGCCTCCTCCTGGGCCTTTACATCGTCCCGGATGAGAGTCTCGAGACGTTGCTTTTCAGCGTCGCCCACCTGTTTCATACACAACAGAGTTTCGTTTAGGAGACCCTGATGAAACTCGATCGCTTTCTCCCGAACGGTCTTCTCCCAATGGGTGTAGATGGCCTTCTGGACATCTGCCTCCCCTTGGCGAGACTTCTCAAACCAAACTTCCGCATTACCAGTTTTAATGGTAATGGCGTCCTTCGGTTTCTCAGGTGCCGCGACAGCCTTGGGAGGAGTCGAGGCGGCCTGTGGACCACTTCCGGGTTTAGGACTCCCGGACACACCTGTCGTTGGTACACAGAAGGCAGGTGGTACATTCTGTTTCAGTCCCATTTGCAGGTACATGTTTAACTGCTCCTGGGTAAAGGTAACTGGTGGGGCGGCTGGAGCGGATGCAGATCCGGCGGCAGCAGATGCGGTGGTCTTCTTTGGCATAAGGCGACCATCCTTTCCTACCACCAAGGTCTGGCTCTCAGGTCCAGGTCCCTGGTTTAAGGACGGAAAGTTTCGAGAACTCACTTTCCCAGGTTTAGATACGGCTCCAGCGTATCCGGCAGGTTCAGGCTTCTTGAACACCGGAGTGCCCTGAGCCTGTTCTGCGGGGTGCCTTGTCAGAGGGGACCTGGAACGGTCCTCTGCTCTGACCTTTGGTTTTGTCGTGCTCTGACCATTACCGTTGCCGCCACGGTTCTGGTCTCTCCTGCTCCTTTCACGAGCTCTCTTTGCATCCTTTCCGGATTCCTCGCATTTCTGCCAGAGAGACTCGTGCATGTCCAATTTACCCTTTCCAGGAGTCAGGACTATCTTTGCTCGGAGTTTCGAATCCTTGGTCTTCGGAACTTCGCAGAGGACTTGGTCCCCTGGTCGGATCTTAGACCAAGCATCCTCGCTCAGGCTATCGAACTCCTTCATGAGTTCCTGATGAAGCTCCATGATGCGCTTCCGGGCCCCGTCCAAACCTTCTGCGTGGCATTTCTTCTGGTGTCTAGCCAGATCACTACGTCGGTTGTATTGCACCTTCGTAGTACACTTCTTGCCCTTCTTACCATAACTCGGATCACAAATGTAAACCGGGTGATGGTGGAAGTGGGCCTCTACCAGATGCCTTTGGAACCGGGCTGGAGTACTCCAGGTCCGGATCGAGACATCACTCGCATCCTGGCAGATAGAGAAGGGACAGGACTTTTGATCGTCACCGTACCACTTCTCTAAAGCCCAACGCAGCTTCCTCCTCTGGGTATAAGTGTAATACCCTTCGGTGTGGTTTAGCATAAGCCACATCTTTCGATAGGCTTTGCTCGGATTGGGGTCCTCGTCCGAAAGGCGCATCCAATCTTCATCATCCGACTCATCGTTCTTATTGATTGAGTCTGGACAGGCATAGAGGGTAGAGCCGTCCTTCTTAACTCCGTACGCACAGTCGGAGAAACACGTCGGGATCCGGGTTTTGAATCCGGATTTGGCGTTAGCCCAACGTTCGGCCTCGGTTTGAGTTGATGGAGTGGCCTTCTCATCATACTCAACCGAGGATTCGTGCACCGACTCCTCGTCAGACGACTCAACCTCCATGGCAGTACTACCAGTGGTTGAGGTGCTGGGTTTCGGCTCGGCTCTCGCAGAATCCGGGAGATTCTTGAGCTTCCGAGCAGCGGATCGTCGGTTCTTACTGACCTTCCAGTCTTCCTCCGGTTCCTGGGTTCCGGATGTGCTGGAGGTCGTGGCTTCTACTGGAGTAGTAGTGCTGCCGGTAGCTGATGTAGCACTGGCGGAGCTTCTGGTGGCAAGCTTCAGGTTGGGGATAGGAGGTGCGGGTGCTTCCGCGGCCCTCTTAGCCTCTCCCTGTGCCTCCTGTTCGGCAGTCATGCGGCGGACAATAACCGTCCGAAGGGCTGCAGCTCGGTCCAATCCGATTAGTGAATTGTTCTGGACATCCACCAATTCCTGTTCGGTTATGTAGTAACCGTCGTCCCACTGCTCGAAGTTAGCAGCGGCCTCCCGGAATTCCTTAGTGGTCCGGCACGGCGTCCGGATAGCACTAGGGCGTGGGTAGGTCTGGCCATCGGTATCCCAGACACAGCCTACCCAGTTAATGTTCGTAGCCTTGACGTTCCACAGGGACTTGTCAGGCTTCGGATACGCTCCGAGCTCGAAGGCTCGGTTAGCTGCGTACACGGTTTCACGGAAACCGGCGTCCACCATAAGTCCCCGTTGGAACCACGGCCAGTCTCGAAGCCACTCGGGAGGCATCCTGGTCAGCTGTTCGGGAGCCATGACGCCCTCGATAGCTATCCTGACTTTCGGGTCCATCCTGACTGGTGTCCCGTCCGCGTAGGTCACTTGTGCCTGCAGTTCCGGGTGGACATACAGGTAGCGACCATCATAACTAGCTGGAAAAGGCTCTGCCACTGCTGGCTTCCACTCATCCTTCTGTCCGTCAACTTGGGTAGTTTCGGACTCTGTCGCTGCGGGTTCAGCACTCGCAGTCGCTCCGGATCCCTCTGCTGGGAGTGGAGATAGCAGTTTCTCTGGCTCATTGAGTGAGAATGAAGCCAGCTTCTCCTCGAACGAGCGATCCGTGGGTTCCTCCACGTCCATCATCTCGCTCTCTTCCTGTGTAACAGGCGACAAAGCTTCCGGAAAAGCTTCTGCGGACGGAGTCAGCTTATCCGGGTCACCGGATAGCTTGGCTGCAGCTACGGATTCCTCAGCCATGACTGGGGAATCGACCACGGGAGTAAACTACTCCTTTTTCCGGCTTTTACGGCGCCGGGGCCGGCACAAACGGAGTCTGTCTACCAGGAGACAGACTCTGGAGGAGCAGCGGGGGGTTTGCTTAGCCGGTAAAATCCAAGAAGGGAGCGAGCTCGACCGTCTTGGACGTTACCGAAAACAAATATGGCGACAGGCCAGCTTTCGTGACGTCATTTCCCCGCGGTCCGCGAGGTCACGAGAGGTCAGCCGAGACTGGACACGGTGACGTCATGCGGAAACGCACGTGCTACAGGCGGTACATCAACAAACTGATTGTTTTTAGGTAATTATCGCTCACCCCGATGACTCGACTGGGGATTTAAGTGGAGATTATGGAAAGCTTAAGCAAATCCACCGGATTATCCGTCCACTACCCATTGGTACATCATGCGGGGGCGACAAATAAGCCTTTAGGGTCAGTTGTCATCCGTTCCTCTAAATGTAAACATTACACTCGTTGTGTATACAGGTTAGGTCACTGCAGTCCTCTGGGCAATTCGGGGGCTGCGGCGAACGTATCTCCCCTTCTCGGATAGTTCTTTATCGGACCTGACAGTCTGAAGAGCTTTCTCTAGGTGCTTCTTAGCCTTAGAAACACCTTTCCTCTTCTTTTTGTCTTCACCTGCCGAGACTTTTTTAACTCCCCCACGCTTAATCGGTGTTGGCGTGGGTGTTACTGATTCGGAACACTTTTTGGGTCTACCCTGACCACGCTTCACTGTAGTGTTCTTTACCTGGTCTATTATGCGATTCTGATTCAGGATCCTTTCGGAACCTTCACCATACATTTCTGTGGAGGTCTCCCTCCCAGACCATCTCCTTAATCTAGCCACATTTGACTTATAGAGTCGACCAAGGTCAGATTTAATAATTACGGTACAATCACTGATAATTTGTGTTATAGTAAAGGGACCGTCCCAATTAGACGCTAATTTTATGTGTCTAAGTGGTTCATGTAATCTAAGGACTCTGTCTCCGGATTGGAATTTCCGATGTTTTAGATCGGTATCGTATCCTACTTTCTGCCATTTGGCACTTTTCTCCAAATCAATTCGGACAGACTCATATGCTTTTCTAAATCTGTCTCTTAAACATTCCACAAAAACTACATGGCAAGGTAGTTCAGGGTCCATTCCTACGACTCCAAAAACTAGGTCAGCAGGCATTATCAAATCTTCTCCGAATACTAAAAGGTTCGGAGAACAATTTGTACTTGAATGTACTGTATTATTATAAGCATGTGTCACAAAATGACATTGCTCATCCCAGTCATCCATATGTTCATTAACGAGTGACTTTAGGACTTGGATGAGGGTTCTATTGAACCTTTCCACCAATCCGTCGCTTTGTGGTCTATACGGATTGGTTCTAGTCTTGCAAATAGCCAAGTACTCGCACATACCCTGCCAGAGATTTGATTCGAATTCTCTGCCTTGGTCACTGTGTAACATTAATGGTACACCGAAGCTTAGTACCCAACCTTTTACAAAAGCTTCGGCACAAGTAATTGCTTTGTGGTCCGGTAGTGGAAATACTTTAGTGTATTTCGTATAATAATCACACACTACCATCATACAGGTATTATCATTAGCGGTTGTATTAAATCCACTAATAATATCTACCCCGATTCTTGCGAATCTAACTCCGAAAAGTTCTTGGGATAGGGGAAGTTTGCCCATCCCGGGTCCGGGTTTGTTTTTACAACAATCCGGACAGGTGGTTACCCATCTTTGCAAGTCCCGTGTCATGCCAGGCCAATAGTATTTCTTGGAAAGTCGTGCTAGCGAGCGTTTCCTTCCGAAATGACCACTGCTCCGATGTCCATGACAGAAGTACATAATGTCATGTCTCATGGCATGTGGTATCACCACTTGCATGATTCTACCACCATTATTACATGGCTTCCAACGGTATAACACGCCTTTCCGGACTTCAAGCTCGGTCCATTGAGCAAGAAACCTTCTCATTTCTCGATTTTCCAGAGAGACCTCTGGTCTAACTGGACGTATACCCTTTGGTACTAATTGCAGTAGCTGTGCAGTTATCGAGTCAGCTTCCTGGAAATGTCGTATGTGATCCATAGACCAATCCAGTATACTGGCAACTAGGGGTACGAATGGTCTTCGAATCCCTGCTAACACTGCCTTATGAGCTCCACAATCAGTACAATCCGGATTATCACATTTCCGGATTGGTATTCGAGACAAAGCATCAGCATTTAAATGCTTAACTCCGGGTCTATGCTGAATCTGTTGATGTTCAAGCCCATATTCGGATAAATGGGCTAGCCATCGGCCTAACATGCCTTCAGCATCTCGGAAGTTCAGTAGCCACCTTAAAGAGGAATGATCCGTACGCAAAGTAAAGTTCGTTCCCCATAGAAAATGTTTGAACTTCTTGGTATATACGACTACTGCTAACAACTCTCTTTTGGTTGTGCAGTAATTGCGCTGGGTCTTGCTCAGTGTATTGCTGGCAAAGGCAATTGGCACTTCTCTCCCATTTTGGACTTGCGAGAGAGCTGCACCAATGCTATCATTACTAGCATCAGTATCCAGTATGAAATGATCCGTCTCATTCGGATATTGCAATACGGGAGTACTCGTGAACAGGTCTTTTAGCTTTTGGAAAGCGGTTTCCTGTTCATGCGTCCAAGGAAATTTTTCCTTGGTACTTCCTGGAGTCCAGTTAGCTATTGCTTGTAATGGGTAACTGACTCTAGAATAATTCGGAATAAATTCCCTGTAATAGGAACAGAATCCTAAAAAGGACCTCACTTCTTTGGGTGTTTTAGGTCTATTCCAATTCGTAACTGATTCGATTTTTTCCGGATCAGCCTTTATTCCTTCATCACTGATGATGCGGCCCAAATAATTTATGGACTTTCTAAACATGTGGCATTTCTTAGGTTTCAATTTGAGACCATTTGAAATAATACGTTCTAGTACCATTTTTAGGTTATTAGAACATTCTTCGAATGTTTTTCCGAAGACAATGACATCGTCTAGATATACAAGACATCTTTTCCACAATAAATCACTTAGAATTGTTTCCATCATTGCTTCAAATGTTGCAGGTGCATTGCACAATCCAAACGGCATTACATTATATTGGAATAATCCAATATGACTTGAAAATGCAGTTTTCTCCATATCTGAAGGGTTCATTCCCACTTGCCAATAGCCTGATTGCAAGTCTAGGGTACAAAACCAACTGTTTCCTCCTAAGGAGTCAATGGTTTCATCTATTCTCGGTAATGGATACGAATTCTTTTTCGTTATTCCATTCAACTTCCTGTAGTCTATGCAGAAACGGATAGTACCGTCTTTTTTTGTTACCATACACACAGGACTACTCCATGGACTATTAGAAGGGACTATTACATCCTGTTCCAACATCTTATTTATTTCATCCTCAGCTACTCTCTTTTTTGCTAAGGGTAACCGTCTATACGGTATCTTAAAGGGTTCGGCATCCCCAGTATCTATTTTATGTAATACCTTATTTGTCGTACCTAGTTTTTCACCAGGTTTGGCAAAGGCAGTATGATACTGACAGAGCATATCATAGAACTCTTTCCGGTGTTCCGGATCTTCTAATGAAGTTTCTTCATACAACTTAAGTAAGTCTTCCGAAATTTCATCATCTCCTGTTACCTTCTGTAAGCTTAGCTTGCTATCCGTTACAGTTTCCGAAAGGGTCACGTTTCCAAAAACTTGTCCCTTTTTCAAGTAGATAGTAGTGTTTCCAGTATTGGAGACAGGTACTACCGACCAGGATGCATTCGCTACTATCGTGTCTACAGAATTTAATCCAATACCTGACAAAGTAACTACATCCGGTTCTATCACTGCAGGTTTGTTACGCATTGCAGGATCACTTCTTACAAGCACATCACAGGCTACTCCCGGAGGGATTCGCACAGTGTGTGCCACACTAGCCATACTGCTCACTTGTCTCAGTGCACATCTAACCTTCACGGGGTACGGGTATCTCACACTCAACACTCCTGTTTGGGGTTCCAATACAGCACCATACAGGGATGCGAAATCTAACCCGAGTATCCCCTCATCTGCTATATCCGCAACGGTGGCGCTCATGACATAGTCATGTATACCATCTAACTGTAGTCTCACACAAGTTCTACCATACGTTTGCAAGGTACTGCCGTCGGCCGTCTGAGCACTTCCTCCCGATTTGAGAGTATCATGTTCATCCGGTATAAGGTCGTAGAACCCCCTGGAGATACAAGAGTGGCTAGCTCCCGTATCCACAAGGAATTCGGCAGACCTTCCGTTAACAGTAAGGCAAACATACCACCGCCTTCCGTTTAGAACAGAGGGCATGTCCGTGACAATCGGAACGTCATTTTTCACACCAGGAGTCAATCCACATCCTTTTAAGAATTCCAGACAAGGATGACCCGGGGGCAGGTGGGCACCACAGACCTTGTTAAGCGGCAAGCCGCCTGCCTCGTTACTGATATTGGGTTTCCCCTGTGCTCCCATAGCACCTGTTATATCAGTTTCCCTAACCTTCCGGGTGTCTACAACCACCTCGGTGTTAGGCGATCTTGTTACTTCATGTGAACTATCATCACGGATGGTGATATCATGGCAAGATTTGTCACTGGGATCCCCTTCTTTGCCCCTCGGGAGACCCCTCCTTAGTTTTCCTCTGTACTTACTCCAGAGACACTCTCCTGTCTACGAGGGACAGGTTTTTCAGCCATACATTCTGGAGCATAATGCCCCAGTTTCTGGCATCTGAAACATCTCCTCTGGGATTTGTCAACTCTCGGTCTCTTTAGAGCTTCTGTTAATCCGGCTAATAATGTTTCCATCATGTTAGTCGGAGCAACAGTGGCTGCTACAGTTGGGTTCGCCGTAGAGGCTACACTGCCAGGTTGAGTTGATCCGGAAGCTGTTTTACCAGCAACTGATCCTCCTCTCCCTCTCGAATGTACTTTCCTATACCGCTTTTGTCGGTAATATTTTCCAGCTACATGCACTGAACCAATATAATCTCCGTTTTCATCGGAGACATATTCATCATTCTCATCAACTTCATTCGATTCAACCGGAGCTAATTGGGAAGTATCGTATACCGGAGCAGGTGTACCTCCGTATTGGAATGGAGCTGCTCTTATTGGATTAGGTCCGAGACCTACCAGACGTTTCTTCATGTCATGTCCATCGATTGCTATGAACAGATCACTGAAGGAAGTGTCATCTTTCCAAGAGTCCCAGACCACTTGCTTGTGATCCGGATCACGCAATCCACTGTAGAATTGTATAAACAATTCTTGTAGATAACAATCATCATCATGAGCCCAATTTGGACGTGCTTTCGAAAGCAAGTCCTGTAGCTCCAAACCAAAGACTTTGTGTGATTCTTTAGGTTTTTGTGTCCTCTTCTTAAAGCTTACCCACGGATCTTCTCTAACGATTGATCCGAAAAGGTATGCGGCACATTCGACCAATTGATCATAGGTACCATATATTCCGTAAGCTGCTCTCCATTGGTTGAGAGCTACTTTTCCGCCTTTATTTAACCAACAAATCAAATATGGCAGAGCTTCTTCTTTTGTCCAGCCACTACAATTGACTTCGTCAACAAAAGCTTGATACCTGTCCTTCCATGGATCATTAGAATCATATGGAGGGGGTATCCGTGCCTGCCTACGTGCCGGATTATTACATCCGCGTAGTCTATCTGCTTCTCGCATGCTCCAGTTCATGACTTCCATGCCGTCTGCTCCCTTTCGGTAGCAGTCAATGCCAAGGTTTTGTATACATTGGCTTCTATCAAAGATGGTTTGCATCCCTGCAGGCATAGAAGTTCTCCTGTTAGGTTTCCTGCCATCTCCTCCTGATCCTGATCCTCCGAATCCGGATCCTCCTGGGCCGCCTGGAGGGTTTCCTCCTGGTGGACCATTATTATTATAGCCTCCAGATGAACCACCAGGGTATCCACTATTGTGACCGGTGTTTCCAGAAGAAGCATATCTAGGGTAAGAATCATTTTGATTCCATCCCTGGTTATAGCTATTACCATTCTGATAATTGCCACTTCCCGATGGATTATAATTATTTCTATATCCATAGGAAGATGTTCTCGGTTGGTACGTACCGCCGTTGATATTGTTTTGTGGCGGATTTGGTCTCGGAAAACGTCCATCAGTAGGACCATTACCAGAACCTGGGGGTGGATTCGGTAATCTTGGTACTGCTGGTGTACTGTGGCCGGGTTGGGGGAAATATGAAGGTGGTGTCAACATATGTCTCATTGGTCCGGGTGCTCTTGGTTGTGCCACGGGTGAATTATTATTATTCCCTGTAGCACCATCGTGAGTCGCTTTGATTTTGTGACTCAAATCTGGTATGGGTGGTGCTGGTCCTATCGTATCCAGCATTGGAACTACTGGTTTAGATGCGGTTCCATTTACTGCAGCATTATCCGGTTTCTTATAGATTCCGGATACCACATTCTTGTCAGCCCCATCATCAACGAATGGGCTGTATCTAATTGGGGTTGCATCTTTAGATGTCTTTCCCAACATTGTAGATACCACAGCTGGGTCTATATTACCTATAGTTAACTGGGCTGCTTCTACATATTTATCTAGAGTTATTGCAGTGGCCTGCAATTCCTGAAGCTCATTCGTGAGTTTCTGTCTATCTTCCTCCAGTTGTTTGTTGTAAGCTATGATGCCTACCCGGATGGTTTCATTATCTTCAGCTTGTTTACTGCACTGAAGTTTCAATTTATCCAACTCCTCCTGATAATGGCGAATTTCGGATTCGAATTTTGTCTTATCAAGGTTTAGTTGGTCGTTCGTATCTATGTATGTTTGGATACGAATGTGCCTATTATCATATTCTTTATTGAATGAATCTCTCATAGATTGAAGTTTTAGTTCTTCACTCTCGAGTTCTTTCATGTACTCGCTCCTTCTGGCTTCGAATTCCTTTCGCATGCCAGTTAGGTCCTCTTCCATTTGAAGTTTTTCATGCAATACTTCATCCTTAGCTTTGACCAAGGTATTTAAATTCTCGTTCAAAGTTACATAAGTTTCATTCAACAACAGGACATCCGGTCGTTTTAATTCTTCACCTTCCGGTACCGCATAGGTTAAGTCGCCATCTATAGCGCTATAATCTAATATTGGTAATTCGGGCCTGGGTAACCTATAAGGTAGTTCTCCGAATGTTACCCTTTTTCGCATTGGTGCCGGATGTTCTGGGTTAGTACTACCACCGACTTCGAACATCGAATCACATAATTCGTCAACAATTGAATGCTGGCCTATTAAGTTACTATGTCTCTGTATGGACTGTTCGCGTCGTACAGAGTCTGGCAGATTCTCTTCACTATCATTATAGTGGGGTCCGGGATCTCTCCAGGATGCTGATTCTGCATCTTGTGAGTCCGAATGGGCTTGGAGCATTAGCGATCCATTTCCATTCTCTTGGGCAAGTGATTGCCCTGCTGGGTTAGCTTCCCTAAGGGTGTCTAACCCATGTACTAGCCGTTCGGACGTTATAACGTCCGGGCTATACACCAGAATTAACTGGTCACGGCACCAGTGTAAGGGTTTGTGGCCTTACGGACCTGGGGGGTTCGGGTCTTACGATTCGGAAAGAAAGAGTAAGACAGTATTCCAAGTGTATGCCAACGGTTAGGTTTATTACTTAATGCACACTCACGGCTGCCGAATGATATCAAAGAGGCAGCTAATATTAAAAGACAGTGGTTTACATAGTGTGGAGGCCAGAAGGGCCTCTGACGTAGCAGCTGAGCCCTGGGCTTTATATACGGACCCAGGTGTTCGTCGTCAGATGTCCCCACAGACCCGGATCGGTGCTGCCACCTATCCGGAACCTGAGGAACGTCCGACGACTCGACTCACCCGCCACGTCAGACGGTACCCAACTCCTATGGTTTAGTAAAGTGTACCTCTACAAGCTTAATAACTTTTTTTAATGTTTAAAAAAACAACGTTTTTATGCCAATTGGGTTAGGTAGGTTACAGTGTTTCGAACATTTCTATTGCAAACATTATTTACTGCCCTTTAGATATATTCTGAGTTCACTATGTAAGTGTCCAGCGCACTGGTTTCATCCTCATTTCTATGATTTAAGGGGGTCATTGACCTGTCTCTTTTAGGTATGTGAGGACATAAAAGACAGTAGAAGGTTGACCTACCTGTGTTGTTCTGTCCATGGTGTATATATGTTAGTATCAGCTGTATAGTAGCACCTGTGGGCCTGGTATCAGGTTATCACTGACTCACACACAGCACCTCCTCCCTTATATATACCTGTCTTATCTCTACATGCTACCCACTCCTACACACTCCCGTCAATCACTGGTCACTGGTCAAGAATTAGAATGGGAGAAAATGATAGAAATGTCCCATACCGTGGACATAACGAGTAGCCTCCATATAGGCTTTCAGAAGATTCACATGTTAGGCGTAGGAAGATGCCAAACGTACAAATAAGTAGTGGAGGGGGTACTGTAAGTTAATGTGGAGCTTACCAGGGAAAATTGAAAGAAAAACAATCTATTTCTATCAGGGGGTTGGTTATTATCATCCGTTGCCAGAAGAAAAGTACAAAAATTAATAGAGAGATCCAACAGCTCTCAATAATCGTATAGTAAATCTTCTAATAGCCCTCAATATTCCATTAATATGTATACATTCTAAGTAAAACCAATGAGAAAGATCATTTTATTCCATAACGTTTTCATAGTTCCCATGGTACACCATGTATATAATTCACTGGAAAAAAACAAACATCGTGAAAACATGGTATTTTGGGCGTTTCCTGACCTCTGATACACTTGATATTGGTCCGACATAGAGAAAACTATTATATGCAAATACAGTTTCCAATGAGGTTTTAAAGATACATTACCAACTGACCTGAGTGATTTTTAGTTCTCCCCTATCTAGACAGACTACACGCCTATTAGCACATATGGAACATTTGGAAGGCCTTACTCTTTATTTAGCATATGAATGACACCATCTAATATATCAAACAAATAAAATTCGCCTCACAGAAATATTGAAAACAGCAAGGGGTGCATTATGATCAATCAAAATACTAGGCACTCACACTACATACATATGTCTAACAGTGAACCCTTAGTTTAATACTTCATCAATTTTTCACCAAATGTGGCTTTCCTACGACTAGGGGTCCTGTCAATTGATTAGGAGATGGGTAATGCATGACTGCATGAGTTTATTTCAAGACTTGATTTTTGGCCGTTTTGAGGTGGGATTGTATATTTAATTAGCAAATTCATCATACAACACAATGTTACCATATGTTACATGGAGAAGTGGACTGCTTCCTGTGAGACTGAATAAGGGTAAGCCCGCCTACACAGCCCAGCCTAGGCCTGCATTATTGGCCTACCAGCCTAAATAAGACCAAATTCCGCTGTCTATGTTATATAGGCTTAGTTAAAAGCCTGTGTGACATTGGGATCAGACCCCCACCTACGCATGGCAGATCTCTACTGATAAATAGATCAGGGTTGGATATCCAAAGGCACACTTGATGAAGAATACTTCTATAATATTGCCGGGTAATGGAACGGGACGGGGGTGGGGTTAGAATGGGGCTGATACTTTTGCCCAATCAAATTTGGTAACCTCTCAATTTTAACCTAAAAAGCAGGGAAATTGTGTAAATCCTCAGGCATAGCTTGATGCGTTTGCATCCCTCCCCCTACAAAGTGACATTGCCTCTGACATCCCAGTTACTCTATTCATATCAATATCTAAAAAGAACCTACCTAAAGTTATATCTTACATTCTTATATTCCCACAAAGAATAATTCTTCATGGACGAATTACTGAAAACTGAATGCTTACATATGCATTTGGGGAATTTGGAAGGGTTATCTGGTCCTTAAACTGGCGCTTATGGTATAGGGTTGTGTTACTCGTTAATGGACCTGACTTACAGACAACTTATGGTCAACTTACGGCCTCCATGAGTCAAGTTATGGACTGATGAAGTTTTCAAATAACTTGAGAAAATCAATAAATTATAAAGCTGTAAACTATGTCATAGTGTCTATAAATACTCATTCCAACTTTTCCATGCTAATAATATTATTATAGTGTTCTATATGGCTAATGTGTAGAGAAAATCGCTTATGGAGAAATCTTATGGCTTATGGAGAGAAGTTATGGTTGATCGAACTATCTTATGGACCCAGATAAGTCTGTACAAGCAACGCACTCATGGAAGAGTAGCATTGTACTAGTACTCTATTATTTTGCATTTACCCAGACTTCATAGAAACCTATTGTAAGTGACAAGGTGGACGTCGAGGCCAAAAGGGAGAGGATGAATTAGGTTGAAAATAAGAAGTGTGTGAATGTTACAAGCAGCTGTGAAAATTATAACCAGCTGATAGGATGTCATTTCAGAATGCACCATGGCAAGTAGAATTTTGATGTAACCTTAAATGAAAAACAATTACAACGGCCCTATTTGAGTTTCATCATTTAGTGAAACAAAGACAATGGAGCCAACTCCAGGCCACTATGTAGGGTCTAGATAAGGTTTAACCTCATCGTATTGACACTAACAAGCCCCACAACAACTAACAACACCAACAAGAGCATCTATGCACCATGACCCAGCCCCCTCCCCTCCTGTTACCCATTTACGGAAATGGCAGGATATTAGACACCAATCACCCATAAACCATACATATTCCACCAATCATCAAAATGTTGTGTACAGACCCCTATACTCTGGTAGTTAAGGTCAGGAGGCTGTTGCGAAAGATTTGCAATTCGTTTCTCACTGTAGCTAATACATCTTCCAGTTCCCCTCGATTCTCTACCCTGAGAGACCAATTCCCACTGTATATTGTAATTGAATTGACTTCCCAGGTCACAAAACATGTGTGGCCCCAGTGTGGTTTACAGCGGGTGCCCAGTGTGGGCCAAAAATGGCTGCCCGACGGGTACCCAATGGGTTTTGTCCTCAGCAAAGTGTCTGGGTCACACTGGGCTAGCCAATTTGGGCACAGATCAATTTTAAATTGGGCTCATGAATTTGGGCTCAGGTTGAGTTCAACATGGGTTTCTGATGTGTCCCAAACCAGGCTGCCAGATTCGGCCATATTTTTTTTAGTGCAAATTCCAAAGAATTTGATTAGGCCTAATCAATTTTTGAACATGACTCTCTCTCCCCCCCTTACCAAGTATACCAATACCCAGTGGTACTCATCTATTCTTTTGCACTAGTAATTGCATCAAAAGAGTACATATATCAGTTCGCACTCAATAAGCCATCTTCAGTGCCTCTCTTCATAGATGCACCATGTAGGGGCATAGATCAGAGCTTTTAATCTCATAGTGCCTGTAGGTAGCATGTGAGATCCTTATATCACATTCACTGCAATATGAATGGTGCAGTCACTTTTTAACTACTAGGATGACCTTGATTTGCACATATGTGACATGTACTGGGAATAGGGACCTTAATGCACCCTGCGCTAAGGGCCTTTTTCGCAGATCCTGTCACATATCTTAAAGGGAATATCTATGCATATCCAAACTATGATAAAGTCTCAACATTGTTACTCAATGTCTAATCTAGTAGTATACTTGTTCTATATTTGAGAGAATCAATTCTGTATGGGTAATAAATGTGTATGTGAGATAGCTGGGCCATCTGGTGTCAACTCCCAAAAGCCAAAGGTGAGTTTGCCCTATCTAAACCCACTCTCAGCCCAGATTGGGTAACTTGCCTTGAGATTGATGTTCACTTATTTTGGGTAGCCTATTTTTGGCCCAACCTGTGCCAAATGTGGTTGCCCATTTTAAAACTGATCTGTGGCCCACACCTTTGGCTGAGGACAAAAACCACTGGGAGGCCAATGGGCTTAAGTTGGTCTGCCCGTTTAGGGCTGCCCACTGTGGCCCGGACTGGAAACCCAGCATCTGGCCAAACTGCGCCCATCTAGCGAATTCTGCCCACTTTGGCCCCAAATGGGCTTGCTACATGGGTTGGCTCTGAATTAGACTGTATTGCAAAAAGTCAGGGGAACTGGAAAAAAAATACTAGAATGTCCAATCCTTTTTAGAGGGCAAGGTGATTTTTGCAAGTTTTCAAATGTAAACAAAAGGAACTATGCAATGGCAGATGTGCACACGACCTAATCTCTACATTGTTAGGCCCGCATATGTAGATTCGCCCAGCTGGCCGAACAAGGTGGCGTCCAATATAGCAGGAGCCTGCTTCTAAACCACTTCTATGATCAATCACCTTTTTGCAACCCAACAGGGAATTGATTCCCTGAGGTCAGCCGGTTTCATTTTGGGAATAGCACCTCCGAGAGAACCAGTTCCTAATCTTTTTGCACGGCCTCCTGTAGACACATATGTGGTGGTATTTTGTTCATATAATGTCTTCATGTTTGGCCTTATAAAGATAGTCTATGTTTGATCAATCTTGACAATATATAGTAATTGTTGGTCCAGTATGAACAAAGCAGATATTTTCACAGGTGTATAAATAACGCAAATGTGATATTCATCATTTCCTGGTCATTTCTCAATACTGGAAACTCCATGTTGGACAAAAGTTGGAATTCTGATATATTGTGGTTCCCTCTGATCACCCAGTAGACCCTACACTGTAAAAAATAACTGTTGAATCTACCTTGTAAAACTGAACAGTGAATCACCATAATTATATAGCAGGGAGCTAGTGTAGTTCTTACAAGAAGCCCCAGGTGGCAGTACAGTGGGACAATGTATCTCGGTGAAAATAAAGACATCTCTCTGAAAATAACGCCAGATCTATGGCAACTTTAGGATGAGGATTATGTCGTTATTTCAAAGACATTTTTTACAGTGTACTGAACTATGCTGGCAAAGTCAATCGCTTGGGACAAATGTCACTCTCAGTATGTTTCAGCAATGGATAAATGTTGGGCAATCATCTCACTTCTGTAGTTTCTTGGTAGGCCAACTATACATGTCTCTGCATTTGCCCATTTCTGCTTTTGTGCTCCCCATCAGGAGGATATGTTATTTGAAAAGTTCTAAACAAGTCAACCCTGCTTTGCCATGATGCTATAAGCTGTTAAGTCCTTCGAATGCCTTTCAGGTTTTAAGGTAGGAAATACCAAAGGGATATCAATGATAAAAAAACAGGATCCAAAATTGAAAACATCTTAGACTTAGGGAAGAAGGGGGCTAAAAGTCACAGGGGCAAGTCCCCATAATTCAGAAAGTGTGTCAACTCAATCTGAAGTATACAACACTCCATACCAGCCTAAAATGTGTTTTGCTCCCTTGAACATGATTTTACCTCAAGACAAAAAAAGGTGTGTGAGAGTTAATATTGATCACCTCAAGAAGCTATATGCATGAATGTCTTCAGAAACATGTTGGCTATGTGTCTGTTTAGAATTTAGAACTATTTTCCACGATTCTTTTGGGATGACATGACATAGTTTACCGAAAAGTAGGCTGGGGCTTGTTGTCACAGCAGCTGGGGCATGTTGTCACAATAGCTTAATGAATGACATTTTTGATAGATGTGGATTTTATATGATAGAGACCCATGATATCAACAGAATATTTGTCATTCTTAATTTCATTAAGATTTTACTTGACATAAGCAAGGTTTCTTGTTACTGATGATCCTTCTCTCCGTAGGTTGAAAGATACTTTTCAGGTTATAGGATTTCATTGAGTTTGATTGTGTTTGCAGCATTTCCAATGGTACTTCTAGGCTTCAATACAGTTTAAAAGACATTATGGCATGACTGCCTGTGAAATAGGCATTAAAACGAATTCAAACAGGTCACATTTTGAATGACACTCAATGTGACAATTGACCTCAAGCATTGTGAAAACTTGACCCAGACTTGGGCAAGTTGTCACAACTTTTTTTTTTTCAAGAAAAATTTGAAATAAAAAAACTTTAAGTCCTAACTCAAAGATTCAACTTCCAAAAAATCAAGTAAGTTCAATCAGATCTTTAGGTGTAGAGCAGAGTACTGTGTGCGATTTATAGACCAAAGAGCAATTCTTGTGACAGCTATAGCCCCCTCCTCCCATACATGGTATGTCAAGGGGTATGACAAAAGTGGCAATTACTTCCCCTGACTTTGGGTTGGATCTTAAATGATGGACCTGTACACAGCCAATGGGTACATGCATATTTCCTGCTAGAAATTGGGATGAGTTGGGATATGGATGAAAATTCAGGTTGTTCTAACTGTAGTGCCAGAGGGTTCAACACCATGCCCAAAAAGGTCCATTTTGGGCTATAACACATGAAAACATTGAAGTCTGAAAAATGTAATGCAATACTTAAAAAGAAGAGACCAAAGGAGTCTGGTATATGACAATAGTGCAGTATATGGGTGTTTCCGGTGGTCTCTGCTGACAATATATATGTGGCAAAAATACATGTAGTCACTGTTATTGTCTGTTGTTTTAACTCTCCATGAAGGGCCGTTCCCAGGGCCTTTACCCATGGGCATAAACTGGATGGGGCTAACAACTGTATCTCCCCAAAGATATAAGATGTATCCAAAAATGGCTAAATGTACTAACAAGGCGGTAAAACTCTTATCAGAAACCATCTAGACAGCATGCAGCAAAAGCGATATAGGCTACAATCTGAAAGATATTAAAAATGGTATATGATCTGCATCATTAATTTTTTTTTCCCAAAATTAGAATTAAAAATCAAGCAGGTGACCTTTTCTTGTATATTGGCCATTCAATTTGACTCTTTTCCGGGTCTATATCAACCATCTCTGCTCCCGAAAATTAGATGTAGGCCTATGACCGTACAAAGGCCCAAAACTCAAACTCCTCCACTTTTACTGTATGCGACCTTCGTTTGTATTGGTCAAAAGTCTTTTTATGCAATATTTGAAAAAAAGAGAGGTCATAACTAGGCATCAAAGGGACCTTTGGTGTATATTTGAGGAGCTACCCTCTGTACTTACCAGGACATTCCACAGGAAGGGCCAATATGTTTTGTGACCCCTCCCCTTTGCAACAAACAGTAACATGGAGGACTTCTCACTGAAAATACTCGGCCCACCCCACTTGCTGCATCTTAAACCTACATTCAGTTTATGCCCGTAATGCACCCACACATCTGAAATACAACCTGTGCCTGTGAGCTGCTGCAAGTGTAGGCCTACACGCCCTCTTGACTCTCAGCAAAACCTCAAACCTCATTGGTTCTATAAAAAACAACAATACATTATTGTCAAATCATAGACATCTTGAAGTCAAAAGGCCAAACTTTATGCTTGCCTACTTGTGTAGGTGGAGGAAAATAAGACATGAATATTTAGGGTGACCAGATTCTAACAAGTAAACCTTGTTCTACACATACAAGAGGTACTTCAGATGTGAAAGCTCAAATCTACTTATCAGTTTGTGCAAGTAGTGCCTCTCCTTTTCCCTTTTGGCAAGCACTACATGGATATATATATATATATATATATATATATATATATATATATATATATATATATATATATATATATATATATATATATATACCATTCCTTTTCCCAGGTCAATCTCAGGAACCCTCCCCCTCCCCCTCGCCAATTTTGCAATGCTGAAGCTATATATTGCAAATCAATCCTGTCATGCTGGGCCTGACCCCCCCCCTCCCCTTTCCCGCCCTCCAGCATGACGTCACTTGTGGATGGCCTCTCTATATTATTATGACCACCACATGCTCCTTGATGACGAAGCTAGCTGACAAGAATCATTTAAACCGTTCTTGGTGGTTTTGATGAAGGTGTTTGAGTTCGAGTTTTTGAGTTTTGAGACAATTTTATTTCACACATCACACGGTGGTCTACCTGTATCGTGAAATTGGACAAAGGTCCTCAATATACATACATAGTCTGGACATATTTCAATGTACAGCATTAGGTCAAGCGGTGGAATAGTACGACAACATCCAATTCATGACATGTTATTACAGTCTACAAATGAATATGATAATCAACTCGTAAACCAAGAGCTTACAATTCACTATCAAACTTACATAGCAAGACATATATGTAGTTCCTCGACTCAGGATGTGTTATCATCCAGAGCATTTCCTCAGATAGTGGAACACCCACTGCATCATTTCAATTAATAAAATTTAAATAATCAAAATGTCACGGGTCATTTCGTTATTTTCAATGCCACCTACATTAGGAGAGGACTCACATTCCATACAGCTAATCACTTGTAAATAAACTTGTAAATAAACTCGTCCCCCAAAGTCCCCCTATATTATGGATACTTCAAGCTGAAATACCTATATAAGTGAGAGCCTGACCTTGCTTCTACCCTTTGTCTATAGAATTAGTTGTTACTGAACGTTTCTACCTGGATTTGTTCCAAGACATGTTACATACGACACATTGACTCATCGGCATTCTCCTAGTTCAGGTCGCTAAATGGTTGCCATAAAGAACGTTTAGGTCGCTAGAAAATGTTGAAGTATATTCCATGGCAAAAATGGATAGCGACCAGTTTTTAGTGAAAAGTTTATCAATCAGTTTAGTTACATTGGCGACATTGTGGGCTTTATGCCAAATTTTACGGAATGAAGATCAAACTATCATTAGGGAAACTATGAAGCAAAACGTGATCATCCCCCAAATTATATATTTTTCCCCAAGAATATCGCTTATTTCATAACAGACCCATTTTCCTGTTATCATGTTGAGGGGGTGTCTGTCATGGAATAAGCCATATTTTGTACCTGAAATTGTACCTAACCCCCAAAATATCCAAGCCCCAATTTTTTTACTCTTCCCTTAGGGAACCCTTTCCTCCCGGGAGACCCTTTCCCTGTGCATGAATACCTTTGGGAGAGGGTTCAAGAAATTTTACATTTTTATTTTAAAGGTAGCTATATTTTGCTATGAATAACCTATGATACCTATGGATTTATTATCATTTTTTTGGGTCGCTTAGTATGAATAACCTACGGTATTGAAAACGCTAAGGGATCCTTTTCTATAAAGAACCTATGGTATTTAAGCTTTTAAGGTTATAATTATTACTATTTTTGGTCACTTAGTATGAACAACCTATGGTATTTAAAATTCTATGGGATCCCCTTTATATTGTAAAGGTACCAAGTGAAAAGTGTTTCACCAGATGCGGGACTCAAACCCGTGCTACCTTCATCCAGAGCCCAGTGTGCTAACCACTACACTAATCTGGCTCATCCACTTTCCATACTTGGGAACATTGTACAGATCAGTCACTAGGAGGTGCAGGGCAATCGTACTGCCCCCCCCCCTACAATATGAATAACCTATGGTGTTTAAAATTCTTTTGGGTTCGGGAAAGTATATGAATGGTGTCTGCGGCCCTATTTACCGAGGGCCTCAGGCCCCTTATAAATAGTGGCCTCTGGCCACTATATGTAATCTTAGTTTAGGTCGCTACTGAAGTCTCTGTGGCTAGTTTAGGTCGCTGCGGCCGAAAATCACGACCAAGTTTAAGCGAACACTTCTATCTTGTATTTTTTTTCAGCGACCTCATCGTGGGTATATATGGCCAAGTCATCACGGTATACATTTCATAAACATTAATTAACTTTTAATATCATATGTTCATACTTTTGTTTAATTGCAAAGCGGTTCCCATATTCCATGGCAAAGTAATTCTTTTTTTACCTGGGAAGGGTTATCTCCTACCCCATCATACTTTTGAGCAGATGCTGTATTGGTGCAATACATATGGCGACCAAAGAATGAAATAGAGCCATCGCCCTTAAGGGGTAAAGCAAAGGTCAGGGACTAAATGTCAGACCGCACTAGCACAACATCAGGATTTTACCTCTTCCCTCCTCGGCTCTTCTCGGGCCATCCATAAATGACGTCACACACAATTTTGAACATTTTTGACCCCCCTCCCCCCTGTCACACTTTTTTTGGCCAAATCTGCAATACTGAAGGTATATGGAAAATTAATTCCGTCACTCCAAGCTGACGTCATTTGTGGATGGCCCCTCTCCACTCATTATTTTACACAGCCGGCTTGTACATGGTTCTAGTAAGCTGTTACATTGTGTGCATGGCCACATGTTCCCTTCTCCTAATCCGAATATGATTAATGTGGTGCAAGTTTTCCCCAAGGAGGTATGATCATTAAACATGCCAAAAGTGGATCCCACTTTTGTGCCTGGTCTCACCAGCAGTATATAGACTGCAGTGCCAGATATAGGATCCAGGCTTAGAGCGCCTCTGGTGCCGGAAGTGGTATTTATCTATCTTTACACCGAGCTCATCCTCACAGACCAGCCTGCCAATATATGGTGTGCGCGTAGTCCATGGCATCACATACACCACTCCCCTCTTCCTTCATTTACTCGTACATGTATGCTCCTTCTCTTCTCCTACCTTTCAATATCCACCATAAGTTAAATGCAACAGGGGTTATTTCAATATAGCTGATGATCTCAAAATCAGTTGACGATTTGCTTATCTTACAGAGAGAGCATGCTAGCTGTTGTCGGACATTCCTCCCTGATACTGGTCCCTATACAACCATGTATGTATTACATACATGTGATTTGGTAGGCACCAATGAAGGTCACTATAACTTATGAGCATAGTGAATTCCTTGACACTTTGAGACCTATGCTGTTGTCTGAGATTTTGAAACAGGCGCCTGTGTGCCTTAAAGGGCCCTGCTGTCTGTTGTCCCAAATGCATCTAATAGGGGAAGCTCTCTTCCTTCCCTTCCCCTACTCCCTCACTGTGTATGGTTCCTATGCCCCCCTTCCCTGCAGTCCCCACGACCGAACTCCTCTCCCCCGGATATTTCTGAGTAGTTAGGACCAGCCAAATTGGCAGAAAAATCACGCATTTCTAACGATTGAAAAATACACGTCATTTTTGGGTTTGTAAGTATTGCTAATATTTGAGGAAAACGTAAAAATACAAACTTTACAAAAATATATAGTTGTTTTTTGCCAAGTGTGACTTATAGCTGTCTGTCTGTCTGTCTGTCTGTCTGTCTGTCTGTCTGTCTGTCTGTCTGTCTGTCTGTCTCTCTCTCTCTCTCTCTCTCTCTGCTTCCAGTATGCAGTCCACTGACCTCTCTCATTGGGAAAGAAAAAAAAGACTGATATGCATAACTATATTATTCAGGAATGAGAAGCACAAGTCCTTGGTACATGCTTAGAGCATCTTCCTTCATGAGCACCTAGGCAATTTGTCCATTTTGCATCCAAGGTTCCCCTATTTTAAATCTTTAATGTAATTATTGGCCAGCTCGCTACCAGCCATAACTTGCAGCTAATTTGAATACACAGTAGATTTGCCCTTTCTCTAAGTATTATGTAACAGCACTCAACCCACAGATCAAGGAACCTACAGAATAACATTTCTTTGTTAGTTTAGGCTGTGTGCTGGATGAGAAGTCTGGGCATGTCTCAGGTAGAGTTATGCAGGTGTGGGAGGGTAGGGGATGGGTGTAAGGGTTGTGTGGTGCAGGAGGTCTGTGATATGAGTAGATTGAAGAATCTGCTTACCTGCCTAATAACCCAATCAGCTTTGTAACTGTAACCTTAGGTAGCTAAGAGCTTTACCTCAGGTTAATAGCCCAGTCTTTACACCCGTAATACTCTAAATACTTTAGTAAAGTATAGCCATGAACCAATAGGTAAATTGGGCTGTTCCTTTACTGCATACTACAATGATAGTAGTGAATGGAGGTTAATGTTCACTTATAATTATAGTAAGATGTAAGATATCAGACGTATGTGTGCTACACTTCAGCATTAATGTGAATACTACATCTCATTGCATGTAACTTAGGTGTAGACAGGGTATAATTCAGACCCTCCCTCTGACCAGATTCCTCCAGTGACTGCACAGTAGTGAGTATATAACGGCCAGTAGCAGACGGAGGCTCCTGTGGCTACCCCTTCAGCCTCTTACTGCTGCTACACCCTTCTTATTACTACTGGAGCTCCTCCCTGTACCCCTCCAGTCAGTGTGGGAGCCATACCTGTATTCATTCACTATATACTCTACAGTTTGGAGAAATACATTTACACACTATTCCACCTGTGCCTATCTCCTCCTGTAGATGCAGCTACAGCTGCTGGTATAGTTGAGGGGGGTTTTGGTGAGGGGTAGTATTGGTGGATTGTGTTGGTGAAGGGCCTGGAGAAGGAAGTTTGGAGTATAGATGCTAGGATGTCTGGAGTTTACCTGCTTGTCTTCCTTTTGGTTGTGTACCCTCTTCACACGGCTAGGGGAACAAGTTCTACCCTGCAGCATCCTGACCACCAAGGTAAGTTAAAAATGTTAAATATTTTGTCACCAAATAAGTCATACATGTTTTGACCAGCAAACTATCCAGTGTACATACTTTGGTTATATCCCATTATCCCATAGTATATATATATATATATGCCTAATGGCACAAGGCAATGCAACTAAACTGAAACACTACATGCAGCTTTCTGGCCATAATTTTGTACCCTTGGTACTATTTCTTTTATAAATACTACAGGGTCCTAATTAGGCCTATGTTATTTACATCATACTTAGGGGTGATTTACCTACTCCCTCTAATGTAAACATAACAGCAGACAACCTCACACTGGAGTAGTTGTGGGTGCACCCTAGTGGGTGATCAATGAACAAATAACCCACTTGGCATAAAAACGTTTTCTTTACGTTAAGGACGAGAGCACCAGGCGCCTAGCGGCCATTGGGGCAAGTAATGTATTTAGCTCATTTAGAGGTATCTGTCAGTTTTTAAAGCAAGCTTCTATCATTATTAGTTCAAAAGTTATGTCTTTTAATATAAATGAGCATTTTTTTTATTAAGCTTGGAGAAACTTTTCAAAGAGACTATTACACCCCCTCTACCCACCTCTTACTGTACTCAATATAGGCTTATGCATTGGGCTGACCAAAACCCTTTCACACACACACCTTGTGCAAAAAGTAGCATTGGAACCCTATGATTTTATATTTCTATATTGATTAACACATGTCATGTCAATAGACATAATTGTAGTTTTTGAAAAAAAAATTGTTTGTCCAGTTTAGGAATTATTCACCAAAATCCCTCCAAAATCGCACCTCACTAGGTAATGGCCCATTCAGCTGAATGCTAAAGCATCCTACAAAAGATGGCTCCTACCAAAGAAAGTAGCATTGCTACCCCATCTTTATATTTCACATTTCAATTGCACATCATCTAAAGAACAAATATTTCAAGTTACAAGGAAATCGTTTGTCAATTAATTTTGGGTCACCTGGAGCCCTTGTCCTTAAAAAACGTTTTTATTGGTTTCCCTATTGGTTATTTGATTGAAAATTGGTTAAAAAACGTTTAAAACCGTGTGTTGTTTTTTGTCAAGTGGGAAACCTATCCCCTTCCATACATTCATAGAATCTGACAGAAAATGTAAGATGGTAAGGTGCAAGGGGAAGGGTCTCACCTTGCAGAAAACCCTTCCTTAACGTTGAGAAACGCCCTTAAATTTCAGTGCATTTCAAAGTTCTGAAAACGTTTGTTTAATACGTCAAAAACGCCTTTACTGTGCACTCAAGAAAAAAATGCCAGAGTCTATAAAACGGTATTTTTTGGTTAAGAAATGTAATTTTGTTGGGAAAAGGTACCTAATAAACGCTTTTGAATACGCCTGAAATGTTTTCTCTGTGAACGTTTTTGCCAAGTGGGTGGGGTCGGGGGCTATTAGGTAGAAGAACTAGGCCTATAACTGCAGGTCTTGTAGTATAGTATGCCAATGAGGGGGTGCAAGGGCACGGTCTATTCCGAGTTAGCAAGTCGCCCCATGGGTGCCGCCATTACTGGAGCTTGTTACCAGCGGGTTCTACTGATATGAAATATCAGATGGGTACCAGTCGGCCCCCGAGAGGACCGCAGTGAATCGTTGGGGTTATCTCATTGGCTAATAAATAATCCTGCTAAATCCCTATAGGCTTTGTACAAGATGGGAGCAAGAGGGTTCATTAAGAATTGTGTTAACTGAACAATAGCTTTATGTACACAATCCTCCTGTGTAGACTTACCCCAGTAACCCACTGTTTGTACTGTGAGCTAGGTGCTTAGTGTGCCACTCAAGTACATTCAAACAAAGCTTCAGCTGTAAACCCCATGTACACAAACAGGTGCACCATGTAATAACCTCTACATTACAGTAAATTACATTGTTTTCTGCCTCTGGAAATTAATGCAGGTGATAATAATAGGGTTGATATCCATGATTTTGACCAGAATTTAGAAAAAATTCATCACAATTATGATAATCACTCTCTGAGGAAAAGATAAACAGGTAACTGGTGTCACAATTGCTGTCCAGGTTAACTTACAGCTTTTCACTCCAGGGGGGTATTTCATATCACACTACGACTGCACTCTCCAAGTCGTACCAAATTCCCTTAGGAATGGCATTGAGATTTCAAGTCATAGGGCTTTGTGCGATCGTAGTGAATTAAGAAATTAGAGATTAAAGGCACACTCTCACTCAAACTTCTCTCTGTTCAAATTTTGCAAAAACCCTGATTGAATGCTGCATGATTTTAAGTCAACTAATGCTACTGTTGGTACAATCACAACTGCCATATTGCAGAATTTAGATAGATGGTATTTAATGATACTATATGGATCTATACATAAATAAAACATAACTGTATACATGTATATATTCTAGGTACAGACAAAGAGGCCCACGAGCTGATGACTTCATTCTGGGAGTGGCACCTTGAGGAGTTCCCTGAGTTCTCTACAGAGGTGGGGGTATATGACTATGATGACCAGGTGACTGAATATACAGAAGAGGCTTTCAGAAGACGCATGGTGAGATGAGATCTAGAATAGGAAATCAAATTTTATTCAAACTCATTCGCTTCTGATGTAGATCAGATTAACTCTTTCCTACCTTTCCTCACTTGTGTAATTTAAAATAATGTAGAACAAGTAGAAATGAGTGTAAGATTCAAAATACCGGTAGTGTTTTAACTATCAAAATATGCTAAGATAGAAAATCAATATTGCCAGAAGTTTATTTTGATAACAGAGGCTTTTAAACAAACTCTCTCTCTCTCTCTCTCTCTCTCTCTCTCTCTCTCTCTCTCTCTCTCTCTCTCTCTCTGTTACATAGCCTATACTCGAGCTTTTACATATGAGCAACCTTTCTTAAATCTGAAACCAATGTTTATGAGAAGTCCTTTTTGTCTGTTTCTATCTGTGTAGAGGAAGGCGTCGGACTTCCTAGCTGCCATACACCAACTCGGTAACCATGGGAACGTAAGTCATGTGACCAGAACCAGCCTTGTTGTCATGGAGGACATGCTCAACACCTTCATGGAGGGGTTTGAGTTTAGATTGTAAGTGACCAACTATACTATTTATATGAAAGGGCCAAGTTTATTCAATAGTCAATTTTATGTTCTTGATGCATCACTCCTTGTCTTTTCTATACTTTATATGTGCAAACATATCCTCGATTCATTGACTATACATTCAGAGTTAGAAATACTTTTCGCGGTACTTTTCATCGTAGGGTGCTATATTTCGTATCCTCACATCAGTGATTCCTTCCTAAAAAAAAAAAAAAAAACATCCCCCCAACATTAGGAAATCCTAGAGGGTATTTTGAACCAGGTGATCAATCAAGGGGATCCTACAATACAATGTACTCAAAACTGCTCGTTTTGGCATGAAAAATACAATGTCCCGTCTAAATCTAAGACTTCCTGTCTGTGCTCAGTCTTAAATTAATGGCTTTCCCATTAAGATAGCCTCAAGGCATCCATGATCAAGGGATTTCCCTGAAATCATCTTCTGAGACCATCACCCATCATCACACCCTCAGGTACACATCTCAAATCACCCTTAGAACTGAAACAGTCTTAGTGTTGGAGCTGTTCCCCATATTGTATCAGAATGTGGCATTTTTATAGCTATTTACTGTAAGATACTTTTTTTTTGTTTCAGCCAGACCGTATACCTGCCATGCCAGACAGGCTCAAGCTTCATCAGAGACTGGAGTCTTACTCTCGAACACCAACCACTCACATCCCAGAGCGACTATGAAAAGCTGCTGCAGCGTTACACACGTATCCCTCGACAGGTCAGTTTTTAATTCTTTTTAATCTTAAAATTTCTTGGAGATTGGTGTATAAAATCGTTTTTTTTTTGTCAGATAGATAATTCAACATGGTAGACAAAGTGACTGTGTCTGCCACAGTATACCTCTCATATAAGACACGGGTCACGGCTTATGCTTGCGCGACAATACCCCCTTGCTGCGCCTTAGATTGAGGTAATTTAAACCTTAATTTAAAACTTAGGGAGTGGTCATTATTTATCAACAGGGGGGTTGGTGGGTTTGAGGGGGGGGCGTAAAACTTTCAGACCCCTCCCGAGGGGGGGCTAAAAATATTTTGACCCCTCTTGAGGGGGGAGCTAAAATAATTCACCCTCTTTTTAGCAAAAAAGCACGCATGCTACTATAGATCAAAGAGGGGCGCGAAAACTCTCCGCGCCTCTGGCGGGGGGCGCAAAAAATTTGGACTGCCATCGAGGGGGGCGTAAGAGATTTCCGCGCATCCGCGCGGAAACCCACCACCCCCCCTGTTGATAAATAATGACCACTCCCTTAGGCGGGGATATTATACTATAGGCTGGGTTTAAATAACTAAAACCTGGCCTCAGGCACACCTTTTAGGTTTGGCATGATCTCAAGGTTCGCTTTATGCACGGGGTTGACATTAGTTTTAAGGTTTAAAATTATCCACTCTTAAACACACATGTGAAATCATTTTGACCATGCACAGACATGATCTGGATGAGTTTTGCTGTGGAGATATGCTGGGAGAGGAGGTTCAATTAAGATTTAATCTCAAGGTATAAATTTACAACCATGTCCAAATTTGTGTTCCAGATCGAGGAGATGGTGAATCTGACCAAAACAGCCATGAAGCGAGGCTACCTCAGGAACGCTATTGGGCTTCAACACACAATGGTAGGTTCCTATCTAAGGTGGATACTTCCTCCTCAAGTAAAACTACTGTCGTAACTTGTACGACTTATATACGGCAGACTGGGAGTCTATAGCTACAGGTAGTTTTTAGAATTTTGAAAATCCACTAAGGACTACAGAAGTCATAGAACTACAAAAGTTATGTCATTTGTAATTCCACAAACACTAGTTAGGCCACACCAAAAAAATAAGTTGGTCTACGGATCTCCCTCTCCACATTTTCGGAAATACAATTTTTTCTTTGAAAAAAATCTTGTCTACGGATTTCGCTCGCTTCAGTTTCTACACGTTTTCTCTTTGTGATGTTTGGCAAAATTAAAAAAAAAAAATTTGTTCGCTCGCCTCAATTTCCCAGCAAGGAATCCATTGGACGCCAAAAAATTCTTAAAAGAAAAAAAAATTCGCTCGCTCGCACCATTTTTTCAAAACCAAAATCTGTAGACCAGCTTATTTTTTTTGGTGTGGCCTTATGTCTTACCCACAGGATCGCCATCCAATTATTGTAGACACGATTTATGGACTGATGCACTTCGCTGTGTCACAGGTGATATAAGCTGTGGGTATTACCTGGGATGTCTTAGACACGATAACATACACGCAAACCGGAAGGGCATTTCTCAACAATGCTATTTAAGGTTATATAGGAATTCTTTGCAGTTATATCCTTGAATATAGACATAGACTACATTAGACGTAATCTTGTTGTTGCCTTTTTATAGGACAGCTTACGGGACCATATTACACGTGCAGAGGACAGTCTCTTTTACCAGCCCTTCATCAACATGCCAGATGTCATACTGCCTGATGCACAGTAAGTTATCAACATGCCAGATGTCATACTGCCTGATGCACAGTAAGTTATCAACATGTTAGATATCATACTGCCTGATGCACAGTAAGATATCAGTATGTCAAGGCTCTGTTTCAATAGTGGGTTTGGATGGTACCATTTGCATTAGTGTTTCTTAAGTTGCCCTATCTAAAATAGCCCAGTTCAAGTTCTGAGCCTGTCTTAGCCAAGCCTAGATCCAAATGAAAAGAGCAAGAAGTGTCACTGTGATGTATTGTAGGGTGTAGATTATTGTATAATCATGTATTTAAATGAAGAACTGACTCAGGGACAAGTGTAGACGTTCAGGCCGGAAGTAGAGGTGTCTCACTGTGTTTATTTAACCTTGCAATGTTTATGTTATCCGGTGACGTTTTCGCGGTCACAACATATCTCCCTTTCTCAAACCAGATACGGAGTATCGTAACACATATAATATCAATACCAGTAGTAAATGAAACATAGCACAACAATCTTTGTTGATATCAATATGAACAATGAACTCGCAGTCTATATGTTATTTATGTCTCATAATCGTTGAGTCTCTGTGGAGGGCGCCTAATGCGTGCTCCACGTCTTTCGGACGTTTTCATTAGGGACCGGCTGTGCCACCCTAGGTACATTGTTTTCATTTTGGACTGGTTGTGCCTGCTATGGCATAACTGGTACAGGTTGAATGTTCTCATCGTTTTCTGCCAACATGTCCATGTGGTACCAGTCATCAAACTCATACTCATTATTTTTGACTTGGACCTTGCACAACCTAGAAGAGTTCCATTTCTTACCATCTTCTAACATTATACAATTACCATTTACCTGTTTCACCTTTAGAGGTTTTGAATATCTCATCCCCCCTTTTAAAACATGCCTTGGATTTCTTACCCGGACATAATCTCCGACACCAATCTGGTGTTCCTTGACACCAGGCTTGCTGTCAAACTTTGCCTCATAGCTGGCTTGAGCAGCATCTACTTTTGCTTTAACATTTTTATGATGAACATTTTCATCTTTGGATTGGAGTATTTGAACCTTAGTGCGTACCTGTCTACCTCGCATTAGCTCGAATGGAGTCTTACCTGTAATACCATTTGGTGTCGCATGATACGCTACTAACCTTTCCCTAACAGCCTCAGTAGGAGTCTTACCCTCAAGTTTACCAATTTGAATTCCCTCCTTTATTGTACGGTTCATTCTCTCAACTAGGCCATTGGCCTGTGGATGGTACAAAGCAACCCTGCAATGTGTTATATTGCGTTCTGAAAGAAAAGACTTCATTTCTCGTGAACAAAATTGTACACCATTATCTGTAACAAGATATTCAGGAAAACCTTCGCTTGCAAAAACCGTGATAAGAAAGTCCTTGACTTTGGCAGTTGTCACCTCAGTGACAAATGAGACTTCACACCATTTAGAATAGTAATCTACTAATACAATGGCGAATTTGTACTTTGTATTAGGAAATGGACCAACAATATCCATAGCAACCTTTTGCCACACTCTCTCGGGTAGCGGAACTGGGGTGAGTGGTGGCGTATGACAAGTATAAGGTTTGTCACTCGCAATGCAATATGTGCAGTTTTTCACAGTCTGTTCTATGTGGCGATCCATTGATGGCCACCAATAGTACTGGCGTAGCCTCCGTTTAACCATTGTCATACCGAAGTGTCCTTCATGGGCGAGCTGTATCACTCTGGCCTGTAGTGAGTCAGGAATGATGAGGCGCTCACCTCTGCGTAACATACCGTCCTCAAAGGACAGTTCATTAGCAACACTATGAAACTTAGCCACCTCACTTGGAAGTGACTTTACTGAAGGCCATGAAGATATAGTGTACTCAATAACACTTTGCAAGTTGGTGTCATTTTTAACGGCATCCCGCAGTTCATTTGCGGTAATGACACCATTTGTAACTTCCTGTATGTGTGCAATACTCTCATCCATGGGAGAATCATGGCAGAACCCATCAGGAGATCCTGGTACCGGAAGGCGTGATAGACAGTCAGCTATCTTGTTATTGGCACCGGGAACATACGTAGCATGGAAGTTGTACTCAAGCAGTCGTGCAGACCACCTGTTGATCCTGGGACTTGTTCTGTCGGATGAGAAACCTTTTGTCGTTAGTATGTCAATCAAAGGTTTATGATCAGTACGTAGTGTATAGGGTATTCCCCAGAGGAATGTGCGCAGGCGCTGAGATACCCAATAGCATGCTAGCATTTCTCTTTCAATGGTAGAGTACCTTTTCTCAGCGTCTGACAACGTGCGTGAGATGAAAGCAATAATTTTCTCCGAACCACCACTGACCTGAGACAGTACGGCACCAAGACCGTACCCACTTGCATCTGTAGTAACAATCGTCTCAACAGAGTCAGAAGTGTCGAATGCATGTATAAGTGGTTTTGACATGATTTCGGATTTCAGATCCGAGAATATCTGGTCATGCAATTTCTCCCACTTGAAGTTTACATCCTTCTTCAGGATTTCTCGTAGTGGAACAACTTTTGAAGCAAAGTTCTGGATAAACTTAGACATATACTCGCACAAGCCCAAGAATGAACGAAGTTGATCCTTGTTCTCAGGAGTCGGAGCATCCATGACTGCATGTACTAGGTCGTCCTTTGGTCGAATACCCTCGTGTGTAATTGTATGTCCGAGGTACTCAACCGACTGGACTCTGAACTGGCACTTCTCCTTGCTTACTGTAAGTCCATGGTGTCGCAAGCGAATAAGCACTGTTCGCAGAATGTCATCATGCTCTGTCTGG
Source organism: Acholoe squamosa (assembly GCA_949317995.1). Lineage (NCBI taxonomy): Eukaryota > Metazoa > Annelida > Polychaeta > Phyllodocida > Polynoidae > Acholoe > Acholoe squamosa. Next base: position 29,897,155 of record OX439049.1, on the reverse strand, counting down.
GTTTTCGCATAGACCAGAACGTCATCTTGAAAGTAACGGACTCCTGTAGTGTCCTTGAAAATATGGTGCATCATACGCTGGAACAGCGAAGAGGCTGACGCTAGCCCAAATGGAACTCGAGTGTAGCGGTAAAGTCCATCTGGGGTGATGAAGGCAGTAATGTCTTTAGATTTCTCAGTGAGCAGAATCTGGTGGTAAGCAGAACTGAGATCTAATTTTGTGAAGATCTTAGCATCTCCCAGTGTGCTAAGCATTTCATGGATGTTAGGTATGGGGTGCGTTTCAACGACAATTTTCGAATTGACGTCCTTAAGATCGACACATATGCGAATGCGGCCATTACTTTTCTTTGCAATTACTATGGGTGAAACCTATTCGGAAGCCTCAATAGGCTCTATCATACCTAAATCCTGTAGTCTCTGAAGTTCTTTGGTGAGGGCAGGTCGTACGGATAGTGGAACATTGCGCACTCGGTGCTGGACGGGAACTTCACCCTCTTTCCAGTGAATATCGTGTGTAAAGTATTTTGCCGCTTTAGTCGCACTCTCGTCAAAGACGTCTGAGAACTCTTCAACGAAGCTTGGTGCTGTGTGTAGAACTGGTTGCGACAAAGTTGGGTCAAGCACAATTAAAAGCTTGCATTGGGTAGGCCAACCAATAATAGCGGCACCTTTTTTAGATACATATACCTTTTCTGTAGTGGACCGCTCCTTGTACTGAATGGTTGCCTTGAAAAAACCATGAATAGTAATGGGAATGCCCTTGTAACCACCAGGATGAATATCACTCTCATGTAGCGGACAGTGACTGAATAGCGAGTCGTAAAGCGACTTTGGCAATATAGTGTACATGGAACCGGAGTCAACAAGAATATGTACGGAAACACCTTCAATAAGTATGTCACACCGTGGCATCTGACTGTCATGTACAGAATTAATCGTAAGGACCACTTGCTGTAACTCATCGTCGACTTGGTTTACCTGTCCGCTAAAACATACACTGGCAAAATGTCCTACTTTCTGACATTTGGTGCATTTTTTACCTATGGCCTTACAGTTAGGGTCATTGGCGTAATGATCAGAGGAACCGCATCGATAACATCTACCTTTCGTAGGTTTACTTTTCGGGGCACCCTGCTGACTGGCCTTTTGTACGTTACCAGGATTCTGCTTTTTACCTTTGTATTTCCCTTTTACTGAGTTCACTGTATCATCAAAGGTGGAACTGTTTGTCGCCTGTGCATTTTTTGAAGCACTTTCAATCCTTTTTGCAATTTGAATGGCCCTATCTAGTTCAAGATCATCTTCAGCATAGAGTCTCTCTTTAATTTTGTGACTGCTCACCTTTTCTATCAGCTGATCACACACAGCTTCATCCAGAAAATCACCGAAATCACATGTAGAAGCTAGATCTCTAAGAGCGGCGACAAATTCGGAAATAGTCTCACCAGGTTTCTGTTTCCTCAGCCTGAAAATAGCTCTCTCAGACCTTTTGTGCTTTGAAGTTTTGAACTCATTTCCCATTTTCAATTTTGCCTTGTCTAAATCAGTGGCTGCAGCTGGGTAATTTGGAAGTTCTTTTAATTTGGTATACCTCCTCTGACCTTCAGTACCCAGATAATGTAGTAAAATGCACACTTGCCTTTTTATGGGCACCTTGTCAATGTCAGGGGAAGCCTGTAGAAAATTGTCAAATAAATTTACCCACTCCTCCCATGGGATAGGAGGTCTGCCAGGCACATCCAGAAATTTTGGAATAGGGTCTAAGGGTATGTAAGCAGCAGCCATGGTGAATATGTAGATCTAGTAGTAATAGTGCAACACACTGTAGGTATAGCCAGTAGGCCTAGAAATGTACATGTATTTGTGGATTGGCACTAATTTCACCAAAGTTGGCACTACAAAATTGTCAGTATGCCACTGTTTCCCAACAACACTTGTAAATTGTAGATAGTCTGAAGCCAGTCTGTAAACCAGATTCAGGTGCAGTTTGTAGTAGTATTACACAATGTTGGGGCTGCAGTGAAATTTTGGAGCCAAAATTGATGTCACTTCACTCACCAATATTTCCACTTTGGAAGATCAGAAATGGCTCAAAATCACTTCCCTGATATTCTCCAGCGTAGATTCTTTATCCTCGTCGCCATTTGATGTATTGTAGGGTGTAGATTATTGTATAATCATGATTTTTAATGAAGAACTGACTCAGGGACAAGTGTAGACGTTCAGGCCGGAAGTAGAGGTGTCTCACTGTGTTTATTTAACCTTGCAATGTTTATGTTATCCGGTGACGTTTTCGCGGTCACAACACACTGTTTCTAAACTTTGGGTTAGAAGTAGCTTTAGTCCCATCTGTTCCATGGGTTGAAGTAAAAATGTTGTTTTCCAACCGACCTTGCTGCCATCATGACCCTGATTGTATACCTGAGTGGCACAGCCATGTTCACTAATGTAAAGCTAATAGTGTAGACACAACAAAAACATGTTTCTGTTTCTTAACTTGAGTTATATTCTACTGCTCTATGGGATAAAGCTGGATAGGACAACTTTAGAAACACCCATGTAATGGTGCCATCACAATTAATCATTGTATTTCAGCTCATCTACCACCAAATGAGTCATACAAGTATTTGTTGGTACCGTATTTCTCTTATCTAAAGTTTTGCTCTCCACCTATAGGGTTGGTGGCAAAGCAATAATTTTGCCTTTATCAATGTAGCAATTGGGAACAAAGCCAGTTCTATCCAAAGAAACAGTGGCACTTCTTGCTCTATGAATATATAATCCATTTGGATCTAGGTAGTTGGCTAAAATGAGCTGAAACTGAGCCATTTTGGAGCGAGCCATCCAAAGCCCACTGTAGAAACAGGATTCAGATGTCATACTACCTGATGTAAAGTAAGTCATCAGCATGTCAGATGCCACACCTCTTTCCACAGAGTAGGGCTATTCAATTTATGGTCCAGTAGGTCCAGATCTCATTGGTTAACCCCATGAGGGTCATTGTTTTCAAAATAAGATAACGTTGGTGTGATTCTTACTTTCAGGGAGCAGTTGAGGGAACGTGCAGTTGCCATAATAAAGGACAGCATCATGCCTCAGTTGTGGAAATACTGGTACTTCATGGAGAAGGTATTAAAACAACATTGATATATCTGCAAAATGAAATAACCAATAATCGTGATGTCATTGTACTACTATTTGTGGGAACATTGCCTAATGATCAGGACCTTCAAATATAATACCTGAGCAACAACGTATCAGACCAACTCCTTATTTGTCCCTATGCTTACCCATTGATCTTTATATGGTCAATTCTCACGAAAATGGAGCACAGGGTCACCATAACGTTCTTGTGTCACAAACACTTAATAAGGGGGGGATGACTTTGTTGTGCATACTTTTACATTACTGTCAGTAATATCTTGCTGTGGGCACATACTTTTGCATGTCTACCATCAGTATCTATCCCAATATAGGGTGAAATGTGTGTATTTTAAATGTTTCAAGGTGAGAAAAAAAAGATGAAATACATAAGATGTCATATCTAAGATAAATACAAGGTAGAAAATAAAATCATTTGTATGCACAATTGTAGAATCACAAAAGGAAAATTTTGATGACTTCAAATTCATTTTTCAATAAATTTTTGGGGGTTTGAAAGGAAATAAGTAGTTGTGTAACATCACCGTACGTAGGTACATTAAATTAGATATAACATCAGGGAGAATACTCCTTTGGAATAAATGAATACCTCATTTTGTAGGTTTTAATAAGGGGAACATAGAGTCAAACATAAAATTCCCCAACACATGCACATAAATAATCTATAGCAATGACAAGCATGTGGTGTACCTACTGGCATCACCGTACGTAGGTCCACTAAATCTGTTATAAGAGAAAGTCTGTTGATATTTAATGAAACATTTTTTAGCACAAAAGTGTAGCTTGTTTTGTGAATATATGTGCAAATTATTATACATGAAGGGTGCTTTCCCTTCATTTGATACAGCAAATCTATGGAAACATCACCGTACATAGGTACATCACCATGGATTAATTTCAGGCTAAAAATGGATGTAATAATAAAAATGGTGAAGGTGCAATGTTTTTTCAATATAGCCAGATGACCAGTCATTCAATTTGTGCAGGAAAAAATATCACTTCCCTAAAGCATTCTACTCATGGCAAGCAGAAACCATGGTCCATCACCGTATGTAGGTACATAGCCATGGGTAGGTCCCTTACCAGAGTGGGTATGATCAAAGTGAACATATCACCAATCATGATCAATAGAAATCAAAGATATCATATGTCAACTATTATTTAGGCTATATTGACTAATAATATTCAATATCATGCTAATTATTTGACACTTAGGCTAATTATTTAGTCTGCTCATGCCTAGGATGCATCACCGTACGTAGGTCCACTTTCAAACACAATAAGAAATGACATAGAATGTTCAATTTACAAGATTAGTGTTCCCAATTTTGTCAGGAATCTGTATTGTCCAATAGCTTTTAGCCAAAAGAAAATTGGAATGATACAAGAAGTTCACGATTTTTCCCTTCCCAAGCACTGTGCTCCATTTTCGTGAGAATTGACCATATATTCTTTTTTTTTTTTAATGTGAATTATATCCTTACAGAAGTACCTCCCAGCGGCAGAGTCTGTACCTATAGGTGTTTATGCCTTACCCGATGGCCGAGACCTCTACCTGCGCTACTTGAACTATCACCTCTCCGAGCGCATGACACCTGAACAGGTGCACCAACTGGGGCTGGCCGAGGTTGAACAAGTCACTTATAAAATACACATGGTTAGTGTAACTATAAGACTGTATGATAAAATACATACTAGACCTGAATGGGTCACCACTGAGGGTTATCACACGAGGCGAAGCCGGGTGTGATACTCCTCAGTGCTGACCCATTTGAGTGCTCCTTTGTATTTAGTCAGAAACATTCATCTATTTGGCATTTAATAGTAATCATTCGGGGATGATCTACCAGACAGTGTGATACAGGGAAGGGATATCGCTCGAGGGGGGGGGGGGTGTGATACAGAGGTTCTTAGTTAAATCTAGGATATATCCTTATTATAGAGGTGTATGGTAACAAAACATGTAGAGTTACCTAGTGTTATTATAAAGCACTTTCATGACAAAATATAGGTGATTGTGTTATGATGATGCTATATGGTGGCAAAATACACGAGGAATTTGAAGCTGTCGGATGATACAGTACAGAAAGATTCAAAGGTTTGATTTAAAAAAACAAACAAAAAAAAAAAAACCAAAAAAACAGGAAAATCCTTTGATGGCAAAATATATTTGGGCTAATGTAATCATGAATTTCTTTGGTTTCTGATGAAAAAATGTACAGGGTTAGTGATATTAGGCTTTATACATCTATATGGTGTCAATGTATGTAAGGTCCCAAGAAATTTAAAATGAGATCCATTACTTATGAAGTAAATTGTCAGCAACAACAATTATATGAATACATTCGCATTGCTTTTTGTTCCCAGTTGGTACGTGGTATGCGCGATAACACCTTGCAGAACGAGAAGAATGTCGGTGACGTCATTCGGCATCTGTTAAATGACAGCCAACTATACTTCAACGACTCGGTTAGTTGACATGAGCGTTACTATTCTTATAACTGATGTTTTCAAAGAGATAACTATATGTGAATGATTGACGGATATGACGTTTTATCAATATGATTTTGGCCTCTTGCTATAATTAGTTATGTTTTGTGCCCCTGTATTTTCAGGATTCCATGCTGGAGGCATACAAGTTGGTCAGTAAAGATATCCATAGGAAGCTGGATGAGATCCTCCCACGTATCCCACAGATTCCCTATATGTAAGTATACATGCATTAACTCTTTTCCACAGAAGAGTCAAATAAGGTTTGACTCCATTAAAAGAAGAGCCAAATACTTGTGCCCGTTGGTAAAACGTGATAGACTGAAACATGGATTTTAAAAATTGACGGGTGGAGACAGTTCTCAAAGTTCCTAGTATAATTATATTCTTATATAGGCCTAAGCATTAAAGTGACGGAGTGACACTCTACCATTCTTAAAAAGTCTTCTACACAAGAGACACAAAAAAGAGAGTTGTTCTTTGTATAGCATTCTAAGGAATTCTAATTCTAATGGATGGTGATTCTGAATCGTATACTTTTCTTTGTACATAGATACTGCACACTTGATTTGATGTCTGTAGTGTTTTACTACAATAAAACTTCCAGATGTCAGCTGTCTATCCAATTGTACAGTTTTATTGTTCTCTTACAGGATCAAACCCACTTTCTCCGGTCCTGATGGGACATACCGCGACCCCTCCAACAGCACACAGGGGGCGGGTGTCTTCTTTGCAAATGTCGCCAGTCCTCATGGGTATAGTCTTTGTATATTCAATACCCCTTAACCCCAAAAATAGTTCAACACAAACATATTCCTAAACACAACATGCAATTTGTAATTGGTTTTATTTAGGCTCTCTTGAATCAAACATTGGACTGCTATATCTACTATTCAAAAACTTACATGCAGTTTGTACTCTATACGTCTACAACATATCGTTTTGTATTGTGACAATTATATGTGTTACATTTCATAAAACATTTGGGTCTGTATTACAATATTGCTATTAAACTTTACACAGACCCTTGACTAACCTGCTTCCTGTACTGCTACATGAGTTGGAGCCCGGACACCACACACAGGTGAGTTTACTATGTTTTCAAATTTGATTATATGTCATCATATCTATTCAGTGAAGCAATATCGTACATAAAATTACGGATCATATCTACGAGCAACCCTATATCAGTGTTCAACCTCAAAACGCGAGTGCACACTTCTCTTTTATGTTAAAAAAAAAAACCTTAGAAAACTTATAAATGCAAAAATTACATCATCAAGTGGGTAGGACTTGATTGGTTCAGACAATAATGAAAGAATGAGATAGATTGATATTAAACCAAATGGAAAATTCAATAATGTATTTTCTCCTCGGGATTTTTCCCTTATTGACATATAATTTCGAATTGTTCAAATATTGCAGTCCTCTTACCTTGAGACAAGCAGTGTGCCTCTACCTCTGTTCCGTCGGAAGCCAGATTTTACCAATTCATTTGCTGTACCTTTTCACCTGCCGCTGTACACAGCATATGCTGAAGTAGGTACCAGATAAACCTTCTTTATTCAATACTATAATGTATAAACTACTTATCTCAAGTTGAATATGAGAGCCCTATAGGCAGTAATAGGTTTAACCAAGAAACTCCGTATCACATCCCCCAGTGTGATAACCCTCCTCCGCATCACACTCCCAGGGAAAACATCGCAAATTGTCAAATAACCGATGATAAAATCATTTCTAATGCCAAATAAATGGAATTTTAGACATGTCTGACTAAACTAACTCGAGATAAAAACAAAGGAGCCTCGTGTGATAACCCTCAGTGCTGACCAATTCTCGTGCACCTTTGTCTATGTATCACAATTACCAACCTAATCTTGAAAACTGTACAATTTTCATTGTTAAAGAGTGCATCTCCTGAGAAAAACAAGTAGCACATGAGCACATATGTCATTTGTAAACACATGTGAAGATCTTTCTGTTTACATCTGACATCTGGGAGCTCCTGGGAACTATCTGAGAGATTCTGGGAGCACTTTGGATAAAAAGAAAAACTCTCCTGCCTCTCTAGGAAAACCTTCCCAAAATTTTGGCACCACTCCTAGCCATCTGGGAGTTCATCTGCTGGGAGCTCCTTGGAGCTATCTAGGAGATTCTGAGAACACTTTGGAAACATAGAAGAGGTCCCTATGAAAAAATTCCCAACCTTTAAGCATCCATCCATATACCACCTTGCACTAATAGTTATACCCCTAGTTCCATGTGTCCATCAGTGCCTTACACTCAGTATCAGTTGGTGGTCAGTCGGGAGTAGTTTTGAGAAGATCAGAGATAAGAGATAAGATAAGGGTCCAATTGAGGCCTTCTACTCCTGGCCCCTGGTTTACAAATCTCTCTGTTTTTCTTAAAGATGTAATTTCTATTACTAAATAGGCTGATTTTTTTTTCTATATTTCATCAAGTCATTTCCTGATTTGTTTTAGATTTTCTGTAAATTTTTCTTATAACTTATCAATGATTTTGTGACTTTGGGTAATAAAAAATGGGAGAGAATTTTCTCAGAGGTTTAGAGCCCCACTGCCTCTGCCCACATCACCCTCCCGGCTGGGGAGGTTTCAGATACGACTGACCTAGGCCTGAGTATGCAAATGAGTAAGCTTTCAGCCAATAAACACTCACCTTACTGTCAGGCTAAAGCCAGCAGCCTAAAGGCACTCTCATTGGACAATCAATGCATATTATATACGGCACATGGCTATTGTATTATTGACCAATGGGAGGCATCCCTGGCATATTCTGCGGAGTCGGGGGCTGAAGGTGTTAGTCATAGTGGCATTGGGGTCTAATGGCGGCCCCCAGCTGATAATGGCTATGTGAGCTATAACCTCATCTCCCCCTAACCCAAAATGTTAGACCCTACCACATAGACATAGAATGACAGAACATACATGTTGTGCATAGCATGTGATCACATACTTACACACAGGCGAATCCAAATTAAAAATTTGGTCTATGGGTTTTCTGTTATAGAAAATGGGGCGGGAGGGTTAAATCTTTATTTTATTTTTCTAAGAAAACTCATTTGTCTATGGGTTTCACTAGCCTTTGCCGGATGTCTATTTTAGCTTCTTCTAACACACCATAAATACTGGAATCAACATCTGTAGACTTTTTTCTATTCAATGAGTGGTCTGCCGTCTCTGTAACTTCTTTGGTTGACCCTTCCAGTCCTTTTTCTCAGAAAAAAAAATCAAATTTTCCAGAAAATGATGCGGGCAGGATCCATAGACATATTTTTCAAATAAAAATGAAATTTCCATTTTAGAAGATAAGGTGCGGGAAATCCATAAACCAACTTTTTAATTTGGTGTAGCCTCATGACTGTTATCTCAAAAAATAGAAGGTGAAATTCTCTGGGGGGGGGGGGTGCTCTGGGGAGAATGGCTCCTAATCCTGGATAATAGGAAAAATATCCTGCTCCACACATGCTTCTTCTTTGTAGTTCTTATTTGTCCTGCAGAAAAATCAGATTGCATTATCTGTGGAAAAGATTTGATAGAAAATGCAAATTTTCTGTGGGGGGAAGGGGGGACTCTGGGGAGGATGGCCCCAACCTCTAAACTATTCAACAAGTATCATGTAACATCAAAGTGGCTTTTTGTAAACAAAAGGTGAGATCTTGGCAGCAATACATTTAGTTACACATGCACTCTTTCACTTTCCACACTTTTTCCACACTCTATTAACATAGTTTCATGGTACTTTCAGTGCACCTTTTATGAACTTTGATTCATGTAAATTCATGTTGAATACAGGTGACCACTGATCTCTTCTTTCCTCTCCTTATCTTTCCCCTTCTTATCTTTCCATTCCTTATCTTTCTTCTCCTCATATTTTCTCTCCTTATCTTTTTTCTCCTTATCTTGCTTCACCTTATCGTCCCTTCCCTTATCTTTCTTCAAATTATCGTTAATCATCTTATCTTTCCTCACCTTACCTCTCTCTTCACCTTGACTTTCCTCACATTATTTTTCTCCACTTTATCTCTCTTTTTTCACCTTATCTTTCTTCATCTTATCCTTCCTCTCCTTATGTTTCTTCATCTCATCTTTTTTCACCTTATCTTTCTTCACCTCACCTTTCCTCTCCTTAACTTTCTTTACCTTATCTTTCCTTTCCTTATCCTTTCCTATCCTCATCTTTCTTCACATTATTTTCTTCATGTTTTCTTCCCTCACCTCATCTTTCTTCACCTCATCTTTCCTGACCTTATCTTTCCTCACTTTATCTTTCCTCTCCTTATCTTTCATTACCTTATCTTTACTCTCCTTATCTTTACTCATCTGAAGTTGCTTGGGGTGGGCTCTGGGGTGAATGGCCTCAAGCCCAAAATTATGGAGGAAATCTTCTACCCCACTTCCTAAATCCATCTTTACTTGTGCTCTGGGAAGACAGCAACCTAGATCTGGTATTAGACTAACAGAAGGCCTCTTGTAGAAAATTCAAATTTTCAGGGAGGGGGGAGGGGTTGGGGTGAATGGCCTCAAACACAAAATTATGGAGACTAACTTGTGTACCCACAAACTAAATCTGTAGTTCTTATTTGTGCTTTAGTAAGATTTGTAACTTTTGTCTATTAAACCTCTGATAAAAGCTGCACATTTTCTGGGTGGAGGGGGGGGGGCTCTGAAGTGAATGGCCCCAATCCTCATAATTATGGAGAAAATCTGCTGTCCCCATATCCTAAATCTGTAGTTTTCATTTGGGCTTTAGTAAGGTTTGCAACCTATATCTATTAAGCCTCTGGTAAAAACTGCAAATTATCTTGATGGGGGGCTTTAGGGTGAATGTCCCCAACCTCAAAATTATACAGAAAATCTCCTGTCCCCATACCCTAAATCTGTAGACTTCTCATTTGTGCTGTACTAAGGTTTGCAACTTATGTCTATTATGCCTCTGGTAAAAACTGCATATTTTCTGGGGGGGGGGTCTGGGGTGAATGGCCCCCAACCCCTATAATCATGGAGAAAATCTCCTTTCTCCAAATCCTAAATCTGTAGTTTTCATTTGTGCTCTAGAAAGGTTTGCAACCTATATCTATTAAGCCTCTGGTAAAAACTGCAAATTTTCTGGATGGGAGGCTCTGGGTGAATGGTCCCAATCCCAAAATCATATGGAAAATCTCCTCTCCCCATACCCTATATCTGTAGACTTTCTCATTTGTGCTCTAGTAAGGTTTGCAACTCATTTCTATTAAGCCTATGTTAAAAACTGCAAATTTTCTGGGGGGGGGGGCTCTGGGGTGAATGGCTCCGACCCGCATAATTATGGAGAAAAATCTCCTGTCCCCACATCCTAAATCTGTAGTTTTCATTTGTGCTCTAGAAATGTTTGCAACCTATATCTATTAAACCTCTGGTAAAAAAGCAAATTTTCTGGATCATAGAGGGCTCTTGGATGAATGGCCCCAACCCCAAAATTATACCAGAAATCTCCTGTGCCCATGCCCTTTAATCTGTAGACTTTCTCATTTGTGCTCTAGTAAGGTTTGCAACTCATGTCTATTAAGCCTCTGGTAAAAACTGCAAATTTTCTGGGGGGGGGGGCTCTAGTGAATAGCCCCAACCCCAAAATTATGGAGAAAGTATTCACAAGAAAATTCAAATATTTGTTGGGATGGGGGGGGGGCACTAGGTTGGCTGGCCCCAACCCACAAACTATTAAACAACCTTTAGAGTAAACAAAAATGAAGTAAGGCATAATGAAAGAAAAGTGCACTGTATCCCAATGTAGAGCAAAGGAGACTCTGCTCGGACAGGAATCTACTAGGAGAGTGTAGACTCTCCAAACTAGTGGGTGATCTGGCACAGACTAATATTAGTGATTTCTTCAATGCCATGTCATCTAAGATCCAAATCCATGAGAAAGTACATACCGGGGTACACATCTCAGGGTTTTAATGAGTTTTGGGCTGAAAATATAGGGAACTATATTATTATGCAGCAGGTTACTAGCCTAACAACTCAGCCACTCCACTGTCTAGGATGAGGACTCATTTGCATGAATGGAGACTATTCTGCCATGTGTATTTCCTCCCCCAGATTTCCAAGCTCCCTGCTGCCTACAGTGATCACATTGACAGGGCGCAGCAGCAACTGGTAGAACAGCCAGTAGTTCAATAGGCCACAAATTCACACTCTTTCTGGTATAGCATGCAACTGGCATTATGGCATGCCATTCCTCCATCATAGATTCTGTACACTGAACTGTACATTGCATAATTTTGGCACATACCTGTCAAACATTTCCTGTTCAAATAGACACAAGTCAGTGATATGAAGAGGAAGATTCTCCTTCCCTGTAGACATAACTTTATCATGTACTAACATGTCAGAAAAATCTTCCTAAAAACTCTTATCACACAATCCAGCTTGCCCTTGCAATTTTCTCTATCAGTCACCTATCAATTATGGAATGTTGATAATGATTTTGTTCTCTTGTTCAAACATGTTCGGTAGTCATTCAAGGTTTTAAAAAAATCAACCTGTCATCTGATCTTTAGAGAATCACACTTTTAAAGATGAGGTGAATTGGACGATCATTTTGTAATTTTGCAGAAATCCAGTAAAATCCCCATTTATTAGCAGTAAATCCCTTTCTGATGCAGGGCTGGGCACTGTATGCAGAGATGCTTGGAGAGCAGATGGGACTTTTTAGCCAGCCACTTTTAAAGTAAGTAATGCATTGTCGCTAACCTTTAGGCAAAGACAACAGAAATAATCAATGGTTCATATGTAACTTAAATAACAACGAATCAAATATATAAAGGGGGCGGGGGTGGTCTCGTGTTACTATGAAATAGTACCCTTTCAAAATTGACATGATTTAACAGTTCTAAAGGTGGACTTCTGTTATACATTTTCACTGGCTAAACTCTGCCCCTGTATACCCAGCGAATCTTCCAGACTGATCAACTGTCAGAATGGGATTAAATATTCATGACTCATACACTCACTAGGGGCTGTGTACAAATGACGTCATGCAGGAGGGGGGGGTCCCACTCCCCATGACCAAGCATGACAAGGGGGGAGGGGGGGTCATGGACTGCATGACATCATGTCATAAAAACATTGCAAGTTGCTTCAGTTTTGACAAGAAAAAAAAGATTTGTAACGGTAGGGAACTTTAATTCATTCATCTGATATGAAATATATTACCGGTATTACCTATACAGGCATGCTTCCCTCAGACATCCCACTCAATGAGTATCACTGCCATCAATGTCAGTGTTGGTCCACCACTCTATCCTACCTCTAACCCAGGCCCCACACCACTCTGAAATACCCTTTTATTCAAACACCTTTTACCAAAGAACCCCATATATAGGTTGATCCCCACAAGTAAGAAGCACCCTGACATTGAGAATTTGGTAGGAAAATTCAAATGACCCAACCTTTATTCTAATTGATAAATTTTACAATTCAAAAACCTATTGGTGACAGAGTGCTCATTATTCATCAACAGGCCTGAGGGTTGGGGTAGATTTCCATGCAGAGGTGCAGACAATTTTCTGTCCCCTCCCCCTCGGACAGATTGCAATTTCCCTGGTCATCCCCCTATTCTACAGTAGTTCATAGGCTTTCCTGTTGATGAATAATGAACTCTCCCTTGGAAACAAACAACATTACTCCCCTTTGTCTGAATGGGACTCTAGGGGCCACACCTTATATGCAGGTTCTACAGTAAAATGATTGGTTTGTAAGTGTGATTGCAATTGATGATCTGAGAATTTGATACTTTCTGACATATTGTCTCAGATTATTGATCTAGACAGTTTTTTTAGGATCTTTGGTGACAGGAAATACTTGTGTATGATCTCTAGCATGGTACTTTGTGTATATGGCTCGGAAATACATCCCACATATAAGGACCCATAAACTGTTTTGGACCAGGGGCCATAAAAGGGCCCCACCTGTTTCTGACACTTCTAAGTTCTAAGTTAACCCAATATACTGTGGTCGTAGATATATTTGCGTGTATAAATTTTCACGGGATCAGGAATAAAGAAAATTTCGCTTGTATTTAAATTCGCGGATTTTCGGAAATTGTCACATCATATGTGGGCCCAATTTTATCAGAGAGAATACAACAACCTTCTTCCATTCTATTTGGTATTATAAGATGGGTAGATTGTGCTTTATCTGTTGGTACTTGTGCTAATCGCTAGATTGTGATTTAATCAATCTTTTGGGACTATTTTTGAAATCAAAGAAAAGGGGGATTTGAGGGCACATGTTTCAAAGGGAAACACAGAAATGGCCCTGCCCATATCTGTATGGCAGTCCCGGATGGCAGCCCCAGTCTTCCCCCCACCCCGATTGATGTCTACACTTGTCCATGTTGTACAGGGAATTCTAAATAAAGTTGTTCTCCTAAATTTGCGCTGAAGACATGAATTCGCTGGTTTTAATCTTCCGCAAAATCTGCAAAAATATGTACAGCGCGAAATAGAGTATAACCACAGTATACATATCCCTTTGAACCACATGTCCCTTTGCTATACACTCTTCATGCACTTTGGGCAGTGGGGGGGGGGGTATCTCTGCATGATGTCATGTTTAGGGGGGGGGGTCAAGCGTTGTATGACGAAACATGACAAGGGGGGAGGGGGGGGGGGTCAAAAATGGTCAAAAAAAGCATGACGTCATTTGTACACAGCCCCCTAGCTCAGAGGGTTGACCTAGGAAACTATGTATTCAAAATGTTAACGTTGTTTGATTTTATTCTACATCAACCAATAAACAGAGAGTTATGTGACTTGGCACATAGAGGGCCTATACATGCCCCATAGTTAATTTGAAGTTGCATTATTGGCGAGAAACATATAAAAAAAAGGTACATGAAGGTCTTTCCCCCGGGTCTTCCCCTCAGTCATTGTACATTAATTATACATTTACATGATAAGTTACGGTTCACAAGTGCCTAAATCGCCTCTGTGCGCAGGTATGTGTCTTCCAAGAAATGGTGTAATTATTAAGAATATAACCTATCGTTCTGGTAACTCAAGTTTCATTTGTAAGATCTTAAAGAATCACTTTAATACCTGTTTCTAAAATATGCAAATTGCCTCTTTTGTGATTTAGGTTGGGGCGGTATGCTAATGAGATGCTACGTGCCTGTCGCCTGGTGGTCGATACAGGAATCCACGCATTTGGGTATGTTGGCATTTCTGATTTAATAATTCTCCTTATGAAAAGCGACGTTCCATACTCATTGGGGGGAGAGTAAAGACCTTCGATGTTCAGCAATAATTGTACGATATTATGAAAAGTTTGTTAAGCACTCTGCCACCCTGCAACTTAACTAAGGTATGTAATGTGATAGCAGTATTTGCTTATTATCCAGGTGGTCACGGTGGGTGGCAGAGGACTACCTAATTAATAACGCAGGGTTAACATCAGAGAAAGCTGCATTTGAAGTGAATAGATACATTGCTCGGCCTGGCCAGGTAGGTCAACATTTAGTAACTTGGGGAGAGCTAACAGGTGTCTGAACTGCAGTGGAGGGGGGATTCAGGAAATGCAAAATCCTATATCTGCATGAAGAGATGTGTCTTAAACTGTATCTTTGATGGATCTAACGATATTAACGCTCAAAGCCTTTAGAATTCTCAAGCAGGCAGATTTGATCTAACTAGAAATATGTGTGTAAGACGTACCATTTCATTTTTGTTCATTTATTTTGATCAAAACTGTACCAGCAATTACTATCAGACTTGTTAACCTAAATGTGTCCCTTTCCAGGCCTGTGCATACAAAATAGGCGAGAGAAAGATTCTGGAGATTCGCAAAAGAGCAGAAGAGGCTGCAGGTAGGTATGGTTAGGCCTATAGGCTCAGTAGTAACATCCATAATTCTAACTGCAATTTTAGATATAGGATAACACATTATAAAGACATAAAATTACAAACACTCATTTTTATACAATACCCAGGAGGTTAATTGAAAAGGCTCTGCCATCGCTACCTATGCGATGTTAGCGTAGGCATATCTCATATCATATAATAAGAACTAGTCTTCGTAAACTAAATTTTCTAGTGGTGTTAGGCCAGTCAGGAATAGCAAGTACTATGTAGTCCTTTACTATTCCACTTCCAGTATTAACGCCACCCCTTATGTTAGTCTAGTGCACCTGTGAGGGGACATTCCTCCTCTCAAGAGTGAATGCACCTGCTGAGAGTCCTTGAGGGCTCTTGAGTCTACTCATGTGTTAAGGGCATAGAGCGTCATGCTTCCCTTCTCTCTTTAAGTTGGTGACATACTTGAAGACATTTCGGGGTCAAGTGCACCCAACAGGGTATATATAATTAGCAGAACCCCAGTGTAGCCACTCTTGAGAGAACGAGTTTTTCCACTGCTATTTTTTGTCTTCCACTGCTATTTTCTCTGTAGACATGTTGCCACTATGCACAGTGTGTTTTGCTTGGAATAGTGAAAGCAGGGCTGAGGCTAAAAGCGCTCACTAAAAAGTAGCTGGCTATCAGAAAGGAAGGCAGGCTGACCTTACCATAGCAGTAAGGAATAAGGGAAGGAAATCAGTAACATCGCATAGGTAGCGATGGCAGAGCCTTTTGAATTAACCTCCTGATGCACTGATTTCAACCTTGGGTGTTTAACAATAAATTGAGGTTTGATTCTGATTTTGAGATACCACTAATTTAGTATTTAGCTTTCACTTACCCTTAGGGAACAGACCCTCTAACCCTACACACCTGCATAATTAAGACGTCATGTTTCAGGGCCACACTTTGACCTTCGTGAGTTCCACGACCGTCTTCTGACGCTGGGCCCTGTCCCACTCCACCTCCTGGAGAGGGAGATGTACACATGGATTAATGACGTCAGATCTGGGTACACAATATCTGATGACCTAACAGACGATAGGTCTCAAAGCAGTGCATTCATTATCTCTAATTGCCACATTATACATAATACCTTTAACTGCCATTTAGCAAACATTCTTGTCATATTCGTGTTATTCTACGTGGACGTTTTATAGCATTTGGTATTACCATGCCAATTGTGATTATTACTTGAAAGGCCTAAAGGCCATTCCAGTTAGCAGTTCAGTGTTGAATCATCTACTCAGTGTTTTTTTCTTTTATCAACAGAGTAGGCCCTGTAGACAGGCCCTATTTTTGTATTCAACTGTAAGTCGGCGTATGAAGACTATATATAAATGGATGTAGCATACTTTATAATAATCGTGTTGGGAAGTGAAGCTGGCATTTTTTTAGATCTGTGATATCATTACTGAACCACACTCAATCCTCTTTTATTCTGATCAGTACGGTTCTGTCATCCCACGCAGAGTATTTGCCTTGATAAAGATATGACACGTGTTTCGTGCTAATATGAATTAATCAGTACCCACCTTCTTGCTTTTGTATGGGATATATATATATATATATATATATATATATATATATATATATATATATATATATATATATATATATATATAGGGTAACAATCACACCATGCAGAGCATAGTACATGTAATATTAGAGCTGCATTTATATATTGTACCCTTAGAGCATTGCCATTGCTAGACATAGAATATATAGTAGACATACCCATGTCACCTTTCAAAATTAGACAGGGATTAATCATGTCAAATTCTTCTAGACCAAAATTAATACTCCAATACTGTTATGACAACTGTGATTTTCATTCATCATGATGCCTTTCTATAGTCTCGTATTAGCTGCTTCAAACGTTATATATATATATATATATATATATATATATATATATATATATATATATATATATATATATATATATATATATATATATATATATATATATATATATATATATTCACACATTTGCCATATTGTATTTTCATTTGAAACATAAATGGGCTAGAAAGGTGCTTTTCAAATATCATAACATATATATTGAACATTATTACTATCATTAGGGTTCATGTTCTCATGAGGGGTACATGCAAGTGCAAATAAAAGGATCATTTTTCACTCAAAACCGTGTTTGCTTCCGTCTTGTTCTTTCGTTTCCCACACTTTATAATGACATCAAACATTTGATTATTCTCAACATGTAGTGTTTTCCATAGAGAGGGAAGTTTTCTGATACAACCAAAAAAATATCATCTGCTAACGTGACCTGGTGAGAATTGCCGAGAGATAAGGCCTAATAAGTTAAGTAAAGAATATTTCTTCTTTTTTTTTGCACACAGTAAATGATCAGAGCTAGAATTACACGCTAAGGACCCCAGGGCCTTGCTAGTGTCTATAGCCCGGCAAACTGATCAAAATCAAGTCCACAAAAAAATGTAAATTGCACTTTGACCACCTAGGGCCCTACTGGAGCCCGTGGGTTTGCCCAGCCCATACCAAAGCTCAGTTTAGCCCAACACTACCCACAGTAAACCCAATTGCAGTTGGTGGTCAGTTGGGAGTAGTTTTGAGAAGATCGGAGATAAGAGATAAGATAAGGGTTCAATTGAGGCCCTCTACTCCTGGCCTATATTTCTTATAACTTATGAATGATTTTGTGAGTTTGGGTTATAGAAAATGGGAGAGAAATTTCTCAGAGGTTTAGAGCCCCACTGCCACTGCCCGCATCACCATCCTGGCTGGGGAGGTTTTAGATACGACTGACCTAGGCCTGAATTGGGGCCCAGTTGGACATGTTACTCGGTTATGTACGCAGTCTCATCTTTTTTTAACCAAAGAAAAGGTGTAGTTGATACCATGGGGCTCTATATACCCATAAATTACTGAATGAAGCAAACCATTCTGGGGGCGTGGATGGGGGTCCCCCATGTCACATGTCAATTTTAAGAAATGGTCATGTCACATGTCACTTAAATCTCCATGTCCCATGTCACCTCCAAGAGCCTATGATGTCCCATGTCGAATTTACGAAAGCACTTATGTCATGTCACTAATTTTTTGCTTCATGTCACTAAGGGAGTGATCATTTTTTAACAACAGGGGGGGGCCGGTGGGTTTGAGGGGGGGGTCAGAATTTTTTCAACCCCTTGACCGGGGGGTCAGAATTTTTCAATACCTCTGATGGGGGGGGTCAAAATAATTTCACCTGTTTTCAGTGGAAAACCCCGCGCGTTACTATAGGCTAAAAGGGGACGTTCGCGCGCAATTTTTGTCCCTTATGGGGGGGGGTCGAAACAATTTTACCCCCTCGAGAGGGGGGGGTCAAAATTTTTTTCACGCTTCCGCGCGCAAACCCACCAGCCCCCCCTGTTGTTAAAAAATGATCACTCCCTAAGGCCCATGTCACATGTCGATTTTAAGAAATGGCCATGTCACCATGTCGAATTTAGTGGTCCACACCCATCATTCTGCTCATCATAAAAGTGTTTATAAACAATACTCCTGCCAGAGTCTGTGCTGCCATCTGGTGTAAAGTCCTGTTTGTCCTTAAGTGGTTCTTAGAATAACATGGGACAGATCAGGGCAGGGACATCCTGGGGTGGTACAGAGGGGCCTCAAGCTGTAGGACAGACCAGGGCAGGGACATCATTTGGTGTGGTATGGGGCACCCAGCTGCAGGACAGATCATCATACCTGTAACCTCCAGACGCGACCCCCCCCCCCCCCCTCTCTAAATGATGAGATGAGATCTCAATGGATCTGGACGAATCACAATATTGACACCGATGGATCTTCACAAAAAAAAAACTGAGAAAACTGAGGAGTTTGTAGTAGCTATGGATCAGGGCAGGGAGGTCCTTTGGTTTGGTTTGGTTGATTTTACCTCCACTAATAGTACTTAAAAGTTAGCAGAGTTACTGTGGTTCGCGGACATTAAGACAGGTATTTATATGATCCATAGATGCTGTCACTGCTGTGTCAGCATCTATGGATGACCGAATCTATGAGATGAATGATCGAATCTATGAGGTGGGTTGAGGGGGGAAACCGCTACTGGGGCTTCATTCTCCTACTCTTCTCGAAGGATAGCAAGTGTTCTATTATTTGCCTGGTCCCATAGACAGGGCCAGACAAACCACGGCCTTTGATCACTCAGACATATGAACACCAGCTGCCCCGGGGTGGTATGGAGCACCCAGCTACCAGGCAGATCAGGACAGGGAGATCCTGGGGTATGAATTACCCAGCTGAAGAATAGATCAGGACAGCCCTGGAGGCTTAGGTTGGTATGAGGAACCTGGCTGCAGAAGAAACTAGGGTAGGGACACATGGACAAAGCTGCAAGATACATCAGGGCAGGGAGGCCTGGCGTAGTGTGGGATACCCAACTGCAAGGTAAATGAGGGCAGTGAGGTTCAGAGTTGCCATGGGTAACCAAGCTGCAGCATAGATCAGGATAGGGAGGCCTTCGGGTGGTATGGGGCACTCAGCTGCAGGATGGATCAGGACAGGGAGGCTTGGGCTGGTATAGCCACCTAGCTGAAGGACAGATCAGGGCAGGGAGGCTTGGGGTGGTATTGGGTACCCAACTGCAGGACAAATCAGGTTAGGCAGGCCTTGGGTGCCACGGTCTGAGCTGCAGGATAGATCAAGGTAGGGAGGCCTGGAGTGTTACACCAAGCTGCAGGACAGATCAGGATAGGGAGGCCTGGGGTGGTATGGGACACCCAGCTGCAGGACGGATCAGGGCAGGGAGGCCTGGAGTGTTATGGGACACCCAGCTGCAGGACAGGTCAGGGCAGGGAGGCCTGGTGTGGTATAGGGCTCCCAGCTGCAGGACAGGGAGGTCCTGGGCTGGTATGCAGCCACGCTTCTGCAGGACAGATCAGGGCAGGGAGGCCTAGGTGTGATGGGGCAGCCAGTTGCAGGACAGGGAACCCTTTGTTGTCTGATAGATGAGATTTGAAACTTTCCTTTGGCTTTTGAAAAATGTGTAAACTAACAGTATATCACTGAATGATTACACCCTAAAGTTGGTGATTACAAATTTGTGGATCTGACTGAAAACCCGGCTCCAATAGCCCAGGGAGATACCCTGGGCCAATTATTAAAGGTCTACTGTATATACACAAACACAACACTAGAGACTTGTATTGATGATGTTTTTATTGTTTGTTTCTATGGTGATGGCATCACAATTTTATCGGATGAGAGCCATTTGCCTATCACAGAACTATATGTATACACTTTTTATTATTCCTTATGGAGAGATGACGATTCTAAGTCTTCGTTCTCAGAATCCTCTGCCCATGAAGTACAACTTTTGTTACTCACACACTGGGTAAGGATATTTACATGCGACCAACACTCTAGAGAATAGTAAACTATCAAGGACAATGTCTATATTAGTCTTATTATGTCTGTATACTTCGCTGTGATAACACAGTCATTATTATCGAGACATCATCCACAGCTGATTTCAATGACCTTGCCATTTAATAAGTAGATTGCACCCGATATAGGAAGAAGCGAACACATTTGGTTCACGGGCTGTCAATGTGACTATGGGTGGGTGAGGCTAGAAATTTAGACAAAGCGCATGGGTATAGAGATTGCAGGCAGTTCATGGAGGGTAGAAAATGATGCCGATAAGTGGAATGACTTGGCTATGGCATATGTACTGTTAATACCCATCACACATACATGATGGAAGATGGCATGCTTATTAGGGATATTTCATTTCTTCCCTATATTGTGGAGAATATTGGAACATATGAAATGTTGTTTAATAATAGAGAGTTTGAATGATGGCTGAAAGAAGGACATGTCCTCTATAAAGCAATGGATAAAACCTGTGGTGTCACCTTGGTGTTTGCCTACACTGAATATGGGACCCCACAAACTATTCACTCTTAAACAAGTGCATTCAAACACTGCAGTTTGTGGCCGGACCGTGGACAGTGATGTTCTGGGTGTATTTTTATGTAGAGTAGAAATGAATTACTTCTGTATATTAAATGGATATTAAAGTATCCTCATATCCATGGTATTCTTCTTCTGTGTGAAAGTTAAAAGATTTTTCTTTTAAAATATAGATTTGATGTGTTGTTGAGTGGACAACACCCCACAACACCCTGTCTGTCTCTCCTGTGCATTCACACTCTTTTGCTCACTGTGGGATCCTTGTAGCTATGGCTGTGTTGACACTACATTGTGAACTGTCTAACTGGGAGAACATCAAATATAAGCGTGAATGTCAAACACTTATAAAAATAGATGGCCGCAGAGGATTGCTTTATACAACCACATACCCTCGAAGTATGGACTACAAGTTTCTACAGCTGTTTCGCGACATGCATATGATGCACATAACGCATGTTCCTAAACCCGAGAGTAGTGAATTTGACATGGCAGCATTGATGCTACTACTATCTTCTGTGAATACAGGTTTATGGCCAGGGACATGTTCTGTGACATGTCTCTCAGTAAAGCACACACAGAAAACAGTTCACGATATCTCGTTAGTCGAGCATACGGTTGACACAAAGGTGAATGTTCAGCCCCCAGTTTAACATGCCGGTCTAGGAGTATTGCTCGATGACAGTGAATGGTGCTAAAACTCTCCATATTGGAAACTAGTATCTTTGTAGACAGCCAACTACACCAGTAACAATAGTATGAACTCATTCATTACTTTATCTTACAAATCAATCAAAGGGTACACAGTGACAGGTAGAGAAAACACAGTGGTGTCAGCTGTGTTACTTTATATTATATAACAAGCTTAAATATATTATCATCTTATGTACTTTTGGTATTATTTCTTTATCACATGTACAATCTCAACGCGACACACGAGTATTTTGTCTCTTGCTCTCCATACCCTTACAGACTATCACAAGTCATACACTTACAGCACAACTGTCTTAAAAGCCTAGGCAACACCCAAAAATACTGTGTTCATCGCAAATAATATCGGTAATAACGACTGATGTTGAAATCTTCATTGACATTTAGTGTATCGATGGTTGTCGATGGATAGGAAATACTGGCAGGCAGTTATAAGAATTTTACATTGATTCAGTCATTCCATAATGTCTGTCCATTCATTGTGTCAGAGCCATATTCCCTATAATACCACTATTGTTATGCCCCAACCATGTTTCTTTTTTGTAGACAAACATTAACAATAACTGGGATTAACATTGTACACCACTCACACACATACACATGGATAATTTATTTCAAAGTTTACTTCTCATTGTTTGAAGCATTTCCATGGGGGGAAGGGGATATTTTTGTAAGATCTCAATAATATTGGGTGCTCTATGGTAAGCTAAGACCAAAACTAAAATATGACAGTTCTTACTAGCTGGACCAACTATAATGATAAATTTGTACAACTCTATACTTAACACTGACACTGAACACCAAAGGTATCCTTATTTTTGTGTAGTATTAACATAGTCAGCTATCTTGTATCTATTTTTCTGTATACTTGTCAACCTATTATCTTATCTTTGTTATCTTCACATGCACACACAGATACAAGCAGAACACAAGAGTACAATGCCCTCAGGTCGGCAGTTGTGTAATCTGACTCTGTAAAACCAATGTCAACCAAAGCCCACCTGTCTCCATACAATGCCTATATATTAACAGACCCCCATTCCCTCTACCCAGAGCCAGGGGGACATCCAATTATATATCATCATGAATACTAAGTATACTATGTGTAAATAGGTCACACCCACACTTCAACTCACCAACTGTTGCACCCAACTTAGTTATCAATAAATTAAGTCTAATACTGTACAAACAGTCACATGCATACATTTGAACACGTTTAGCCCTTTACTTGTATTAGTCCTAGTTTGACAATTGACAATGGCACATTCTGAGGTCTCGCATGAAACTCTCCCCAGTGCACACTAGTCAATAGAAGTTCAAAAAGCACCCTCGATATCCACATAAAGATACAAACCATAAAATCTAAAGTAGGACCATGTCCCTTAATAAATACACAGATTTCTAGACTGGGGGAGAAAGATAACCAAATTATATAGATGTATTATTGAAATTCCATTGGAAAAGATTAAATACCATTGCACATGAAATCCATATACATTTCATATCCTCTTGGGAGGGAGAACAGAGTAGATAAATCGTTTTAGATAACAAACAAAATTGAGTTTGATACAATGACTCTCGCATTCAATTAGTCCCAACGACTTAATTAACAACCATCCATTTACTCTCGGTTTACAAAGTCCATAGACATTAAATAGAGGCCCTTCAATAACAAAAGCCTGTTGACTGGCCATAGTTAGGAGAATAGTTCCTCCGACTCGACAAGAAAAAAAGGTTAATTTAGTTATCGGATAACTCCCCTTGTTGAAGTCTCTTTACCTTTGTTTTAAGTCTCGATGTGTGGCACCGAGTCATGGCAGACACAGATCACGTGATTAAGTCACACAGGGTCATGTGACCACCCAGGACCGCCTCCTGATGGCAGAGCACCGTATCTAACGCCCTACTTTCAGTTTGAAATTTTACTAAATGGTGCCATCAGTTGGTGTCCTTGGCTGTATCGCACTCACCATGGCACCGTCAGTCGGCTGCCGAGCAACTCTAATTCCAGCACAAAGAGACACTGCACGCAGCATCAGCACCAGTTACAGAAATCTCGCACATGAGCACGTGATCTGTGTCCCAGTCAATAATTGAGCAAATTATAGGTACCTATTCTTCAGGCCTTATTCACAGAATAAGGCTTTTACTGTAAAACCGAGGCAGCTAGAGGAGCAAACATTTTGAACTGCGAACACTCAAATGTACATGTAAGATAATCTATGACTATGTACAAACGATGAAAGGCCAATAGCAGATGGATATTATGGGACTCTTCGAAAACTGCCTTCTCATAGTTTGCCCTCATTGTATATATGTTAAATTTGGTACCTGGGAAGTATGGATTAAAAGTCTGGTTGGAAAACAAAAAAAAAAAAGAAAAATATATATCTGGTAATCCTCATATCTCTGATCAAACACATACTTTTCCCAATGGCGCCCCTAAGTTGATGGAGGGTCCATTTAAAATGTAAAAGAAGAATAAGACAAATAAGCACACCATAGATAAGGTCCCCTAAAGTGGAAAACAGCTGTGTATGGGCATCAACAAAGCAGTACAATTTTGTATAGGACAGGTCATAAGTATTGGACACAAGTTACCCCAAGCACTAAATGAAACCTCACAGGACACACAGGTACACATTGCATGGGGCTTTGTTATATTTACTCACAGCTATGTATAAAACGTCTCTTGACAATACACCTATCAATATTATGTCGTGGTATGTCCTAGTATCATCATTACTATTGGTTTGTAGATCCTGCAATCCTTAATTTTGGACAGGTACGAAACGATGAGGGGTGCGTTAGACGGTTAGACGTTAGTCATTGGACTACAGCTTTCCCGTATGGTGGCGTCCTCAAGTGGCAAGGCTACGAAGAGAAACAGATGCTCTGTTTTCATGGAAAACGTGAGATCAGGCCTGGTGCTGAGCTCCTCAGCTTTGGATTGATGATTGCCCCACAATTAATTCACTTTGTGCACCTCCTTACCATTTGGCACCAGGTGGCCTAATGGCATCACACCAGTCCTCTCCCCAGCCTGCCTGGGACTCCTCACTCATTTGTTGCCCAAGTGGCATTTCTTTCTAAGACTACGCAAGTCTGCGACAAACTTTCATATATGAGCCCAGTATGATTTGATCGGAGAGGCAAATGGAGACATCGAGTAGTGAATCATTGGGAAGTCGCTCTGTGGGTCACATCGTCTAAACACCGCTGTATTGCTGATGGCAGACACATTGTTTGCTCCGTGCACCGCTGGGAGACAGCACAGAGGAAAGCCAGACACATTTATCACAAAAAAGGTGAATGAAGCACCGTATATCACTGGGTACGAAAAAAAATGTCTCACTCTGCGTCCACCCTGCCTCATCTGACTTGTCCTGTCCAGCCCGTGTCTAAGGGCCTAGTCTCAAGGTGTACATGGCTGGGGACGGGGACTCAAAACGACACGTGGCATCCGAGGCAGCTGTATAGTGAGTGGCCATGCTAGGAACAACAACTCCAATGCAGTATCATTATGTCTAAAACCCTTTTCTCAACAGGCTGCCGGCGACCACTCTCCTTGCAGAACCTGCTGCTGCTGGTTCTCAAGAGTAACCAAGAAGGGTTCATGCTGGGCCCGGTCTGAAAAAAATATCCGAATGCCCAGCGGACAAACCGACAAGGAGCTCCTTGCGGTTCATGTGGATAATGTGACTCT
This sequence comes from Acholoe squamosa, assembly GCA_949317995.1. Taxonomy (NCBI): domain Eukaryota; kingdom Metazoa; phylum Annelida; class Polychaeta; order Phyllodocida; family Polynoidae; genus Acholoe; species Acholoe squamosa. The sequence goes on along the minus strand of OX439049.1, from coordinate 29,871,240 downwards.
GCAGTGGACAGCAGCAGAAAGATGTCTTATTGCTAACATGACGGCACGGTATGGCATTTCCCACCAGCCTGCATGTGCACGGCCCGCCCGGGGGGTCCACAGCGGGTGGCACAGGGTCCAGTACAGCACAGGTGCTAGGGGAGTCCTTTCCATCCTTAGGACCAAAGTGCTATTGAAAGGGCAGCAGCTGTCGGTATTTCGTCACTACATGATCACCGAGACTTCTGACAAACCCCCAGTTTTGCCATGTGGCGACAATAATTGCTACCAGGCATATTGTCGTTAAAATCCGTACCCTGCAATGCAAAAAGTCACTTATAACAAAAAGCTACAAAGCTCGAAACATGTCAGCACAATTTTAAATTCATCTCATGGTTCATATATGGATATACAGCATTGAACTTAGCAGGAAGTTTAGGGAATATTTACCACCTTTTCATTATAACAAAAATGCTATTTTTCTTCTTAAACAAACATAAGTATAATCGAAGATTGTATATCATTTGTAGAGCTTTCTCCTTTCCAATGAGAAAGTAATTTAGTATGAAGGAAATTTTGAACAAGCAGTACTTCAGAGATATTTTACGCTGTATAAATAGTCATTAATATCAAAAAATGTCTCCGATATATCTATAAAGAAAATTGCGAACAAACCTTGTAGTGAGAAAAGGTCCGAGCATGTTGGCTACGGTGGAGACAAAGACTAGAATGACGGCGAGCAGGGCCAATACGACATTGATGAGTTTGGTGAGCAGCGCACGGAAGTTGGAGTTTTCAATACCCTCCATAGAGATCAGCTGTTGTTGCTGTTGTTGCAGCTCCATCTTGGTGATCTGTAAAGGGGTGAAGAAGAGGACATGTAACATGGCAACTTTTGTACAGTATTCTGTAATTAGCCCACAAACGTAAAAGCTTAGTCATTAAGCATTTCATTTCACTTCAAAACCAGAAGATTCTGGGTAAACATGTGTCCAAAATGTGGCCAAAAAGAGGGTGTGTGCTATAGGGTAGTGTGGTATACAAGTGTACATGGTACACTGAATAGCATAGCTCATTTTATTATTTTTTTTATTATCTTGTAGCTCAATTAAGCATCCAATAATTATCTAGTAACTTGAGTATCCCATTATCACAAGTCGGGTATCCCATTATCATGTAACTTGAACATGCCATTGTCTGGAAACTTGAACAGCAGATTACCTGCTATCTTGAACATCCCATAACCACATACAGTAACTTGAACATCCCATTATCTGGTAATCTGAGCATCCCATTATCAGGTCGCTCGGGCATCTCATGAAAGCGACAATTTACCTAGTTGCCCCAAAGTCTGGTAACTTGACATTTCATGTTTGTCTGGTAACATAAGCATCCAATTACCTGGTAACTTGAGAATCCCATTATTTGGCAAAACTAAGCATCCCATTATCTGGTAACTTGAGTACCCCATTATCTGGTAACTTGGGCATTCCAATATCTAATAATCTACATCATTATCTGGAAACGCAGTCACCACTTACCCTTGTCTGACACGTCTCCAGTAGGTCCTGCATATCTCGCGTCCGCTCCTCCAATTGGTACTCCATCTTCTCCTCCATACTCGACAGCTCCTGCAACACCATACACAGAGTACTTTAGTGCTTCATATCTATGTTTTGTCTTCGCTATACCACCTGTGGCACAGCAAATACATGTGATAATTGATGGACCTTTTAACTATATGCTTTATACCAGATAGATACAGAGGCAGCTCTTGATACATGTAGGAATGCATCAATAGAAAGCTGGTCAGAGATCAGCCTCTCAAAGTTCTAGTTTAGTGGAATCCTGCTGGAGATTGAGATATTGAGTTTTACAAAAGTCTGCCACTTAAAGCTGCAATAAATGTTGGAGCTTCTCTAACCTCTGTCTCAGATAATTCTTCACCACCTTTCCTCACATCCAGTGCCATTCATTTTGGTGAGAGGTGAGCTGTGATGCCTACAGCTAAGGACTTAGGTCTCAGATGCTGTCTGCTTTTTGGTGGGAAGGGACAACAGTCAGCTAAATAGTTTTGAATCATTTCCCCAGGTGGCAGGACTGAGCAGTGAGGTCCCCAAATGCAGAGCTCTTTCTACCATAGAGTACCAGTCTGATTTCTTATAACAGATGGAGCCACTGAACTGGTCTAATAAGGTATTTGTCAACTTGGATAAAATGCTTCCAGCATTTTATTTTTGCACATCTCTATCCTTCAAATTAGCAAGGCTACAGCTCACAATACAGGATGAGATTTGACCAACACATTGTAACAAGTGGGTTATGGTAGAAATGAAGAAAATGGAAAATCTACATTTTTTCACGTCTTGTAGCAGCTTTAATAGCTGGAATGAATATGGCTATGATTACTCAGATAGTTCTTTGATGTGTAACAGTGCATTTGGAACATAAAAATACCTGCTTTCAGGGAAAGAATTGTAAGGCTATTCGTTAGTAAGGTTACTCTAGTAGTGTCCCTGATTGCACATAATTATGCTATTCACTTGTTGACAAAAAACGGAAAAAACTTCAATTCAAACATATTTTCACATCGAATTAATATAATACATTAAAGATTTTTTTTTGTTTTAATCAAAAACAGTGATTTTGGTAAGGTAGAAAAAGTGGCAACTCTGGTAATTGGAACTCACCTGTTTGATGTTGGTGACCTCGTGTTGGTGCAACTCGGTCAGATCGTTGATCTGCTCCTCCAGTCGCTCACACCGAAACCGCTCCTCCTCAATGGCCCGCTTGAAGAGGGTGTGGTCAGCCATCATCGTAGACTAGTAAAGAGCAACAAAGCACTTATTATATACAGGAATACCCGGAGACTTATTGGTCTTATATAAATGTAGGCACAAACTCAAGTAAATGATATATTTAACTACGGTAGTTCAATCAAATTGTAATCATCATTTTCCCAGTGTATTTAAATGAATTTATGATATTTCTACCAATGGTAGGTGCTCTTAACATTATTAATATGTGAACCAGAAGAATGGATATTTGAAAGTTCTTACTTTGAGATTGTCAATAGTTTGTTGTAGTTTGATGTTGGCTTCTCTTTGGTAACTCAGCTCTTTCATGATAGGCTCCAAGTCTATGTGTTGGATGCCATCCTGACTCTAGAATCGAATCAAAATTAACTTTTATGAAGGAAACCAAAACATTCCACAATCTAAAATGTAGTACACTGATGTGAAACTGAAACAGTCACTTGTTGGGTAGTACATTTTATCCATTAATTCGACATGACATTGGTATGCTGATAATTTGTCTGCCAATTTTAATGTAAATGGTTGATTGGGATTCTTACATGTTGAGTCACTCACCTAACCAAAGCTTGTCATGTTACATTGCAACACAGACAAACATACATGTGTGGCTATAAACAGTGACTGTAAGTAGCAATTTACTTATATGGGAACTAACCTGTATGTGGGGTAAGCTGCCGGGCACAGTGCTCTGTTGCACCTGAGGCCGGGGACTGCTATGGGCTCCGCTTGGACCCGAACCAGATGTAACACTCGACGTCTCATCGTCTGATTGGTATTTAAAGCTGTAATTGAAGATAGATGTTAGTTCTTGAACAGAGACAACAATATTTAGTAGAGAGTTTTTGCCATGAACAGATTTCCCATTTTTTCACACCATGTCATAGCTTATAAATGAATTATTATCTAACCGTGATAGCTCTTAGAATATGTTGTGAAAAGTTATGTTTCTTAGAATTGCATTTTTATCTATTCTTTTCTTGTTCCATATGAACGACCATTCAGAAAAGCAATAAAAAAAAATCTAATCATCTAAAATTTCTTTTGCAATCAAATTTCAGTCGATTTTGGCACAATCCAAAAGAACATATTTCACTTGAATGAAGTGATGGGAAATCTCTTTCCATTACCATATAAAGCCCCTGTATACTTAGTGTATGATATATGTTAAACTTATATATACACAAGTAGCAGGTCAAATAATACAAAATACAATACTTTAATATGTGACACTGTTGGTAAAGCTATATTGAATTGAACACGTCCAATAAATGATGGGAATAAACTAGTGAAAATCTCAAAAAAGTGCACAATCAATCTCACAAAAATAAGTGCAACTAAGTCCTAAACTATCGATTCAGTCTTAAAATGTGTTAACTACATATGTGGGTGCGACTAAAATGTTACATTCTCAAATTGGTAAAATGTGCAGTCACGTCTAAGTATTTGGATATATTCTAATAACAATTCCATTCATTGCCATAGTAAAATATATAGGCCACAAAACAATATAATGCTATCAAAATAACCTAACTGTAACTAAATTCTAAGTGTTCACTCAAAGCGTGTTAGCCTGTTCTTGCTGTGATTAACGTGTGAAGGTGGACTGGCGGGTTAACTGTATATAGTCTTGAGGAGGGGCGGTAACGAGGGTGACAGACAGAATGCGGCTGTGTGGAACTGGTCACTATAGCAGATGAACACTTCCACAAACTACACTTCTCTTTCCAACTTAATTTTGATACCATTACAGATGTAAAGTTCCACCCCCCCCCCCAAAAAAAAAATAGATAAACAAATTCTCGAATGAAAAATAATTTTACAATTTGGACATCTCAAAAGTTTTGATGTTTAAATAAAATATCAGTGAAAAATAAAAAAAAAGAAAAATAATTGGGGATCTGTGCCACACTCTGTCTGTTCTATTTTTTTCCGCGGGGTGGACAACTGAGGGCAATTGTACAAAGGCATCACACCTTGAGGCGGGTGTATAGGTATAGAAGGTACTCTCGCCACACCTGGCCGGCAGTGTACCGCTCCCGTGGGTACTGTATTTTTCTCCGTCGTCTGTCGTTGACCCTTGGCCATCTTCATATTGTTCTGAACAAAGAGGAGCCATTATCTCAAATTAATGGGATTATTTATTGGAAGGGATAACATGTGTTCATTGCTTGATTTGCAATGATTAATAACTAAAATGGATGATTTGTGGGTAGAAAAAGGTAATAGATAATGCAGGTTAAGATACTAAATTAGATTTTGTCATTTACTTCTTTACTTGTTTCATTTTCTTATCGAAAATTGACTATGTTTATTGGGGAATAAGCTTTAAAAACTTGGAATTATTTATACATTTTAAATCAGTCAATTTGCACACGCCTATATGAATCGATTCGACTACAAAGGCTACAATTGATCAAAGCCATGTGTGCTTTAATTCAAAGGCTCGGGTGATAGGTAATGCAGTCCATAAACTATTTGTTCAAACATGTTTGCTAGGTGTCAAATACAGATCCATCTAATAATGTTGGTCCTGAGGGATGAATGGGTTCAGGGGTAAACTATACTTACTTAAATTAGCAATATTATCTGCACTACCGAATTTATTCTTTATTAAGTGTGCGAACTCCTTAGGCTTGGATACGATTGTCCTGGAAAGAGGAATATAGGTTGAATCATCTGCAGCATGTAGCCATTGGAAGACCTATTAACGGTATGGTGTCTAATTTTGCTGATTGCCTTTCTGGAAAAGTTCTTAATCTTTTTATCTTCCCACTATGACTTGTCTCATGCCCATATTAGCATGAAAAGAGAGGGGAAAACTAACATAATTTGACCAGTGATTGAAAAAAAAAAATCCCTTTATCCCCTTATTTTCTTTTGGTTCTATTGCAATGCAACAAAGTGAAATTACGTATGTAAATTAAACAAAAGGTGGCCAAGAATTCAGGTTACAAAGTGAATTGTACTTACTCTTTGGCACCTCGTATGTTGTCAACTACACCTCTGTAAAGAAACAAGACACATGATTTGTTAATTATTTTCTACTAGAGAACCTCTTCAGGCTATGTTCAATATCTCTAGACATAATGTAGATTCTTGAGTGTACCATGGCTTATGCAAGATGGTCAGTGTGGCCTAGAGGAATTTCCTTAGGTCTAGCTGTGGATTATGTGCAAAGACATTTCATACTAGAGACAGTGCACACAAATCCAGGTATGATATTGACTGAGCACAAAAATCCATGAAATGCTCAATTAGAACCCATCACACATGGGTTTTGTTAAGTACTGTATATGTTTAAGGAACCTGGAAATCTCTGAAATCAGAAAAAAAACTAAAGACTTCCAATTTTAGGAGTGGCTTAGAGGAATTCACCAGATCTTGGTGTACTTCATATAGTGAATGGGGCTGATGCAGAGGAACTATGGACTATGGTATTTAGAAACACCATGCCAGTCCAGTAGACATTGGCTACGTCAGACATGTCAACGATAAAATACCTAGGTGACTACTGCAAAGATATATGCCTTTGTGGCTAGCTTATTAATATATACCTATTTATAGATGTACCCTGATCCTGGAGGTCTAGGGCTTAAATCTCATCAGAATGATAGAGGCCCGCGGGTGTTACATACTTACAAGTCTTGACCTCAAAGAATATTGTAGTATGTACTCATTGAAAACCTGTCCTATTCATCCTGTTACGCTTAGGCCACACCAAAAAAATAAGTTGGTCTACGGATTTTGGTTTTAAAAAAATGGTGTGAGCAAGCGAATTTTCTTTTCTTTTTAAAGAATTTTTTGGAGTCCAATGGATTCATTGCTGGGAAATTGAGGCGAGCGAACAATTTTTTTTTTAATTTTTACATTTTTAAAATTTTGCCAAACATCACAAAGAGAAAACGTGTAGAAACTGAAGCATATGAAATCCGTAGACAAGATTTTTTTCAAAGAAAAAAAAATTTGTAATTTCCGAAAATGTGGAGAGGGCGATCCGTAGACCAACTTAATTTTTTGGTGTGGCCTTATGATACAGGGCATGCTGGATGGACATGGACAGAGGAATATGTTAACGGCATAAGTACATAGTCAATAGACTAAGAGCGCTTTGTCCACAATGAGATAAGGCCAGGCGGTATGACCTGGCTGACCCGAGTGAGGGTGGCCAGAATGGGTACAATAAGCGGCCTTTACTGACCCCGCTATGTACCAGTCCCCCTCTCATGTACACACAACCTCACCCCATAGAAACCCAACCTGCTGAATATGTAAAGGGCAAAACTATGTTCCAAATACCCAGTCATGATATCCAGATTTATCTGGTACATTAACATATATATTTTGCGGTCATAAGTACCTCCTTCAGTTCTCCCATTTGTGATACAATTCTCCCTCTCACGATACCTACCGGTACTGTCACACCGGACATCTACATAACACCTGGGGAAACATTTTGATATTTCATTACTGTTTGTTATTTGCGCTCTTGGAGGTTCCCTCTGCTTACCGTTTCCGCATTAGGTTCAGGATAGCCATATCCTCCAGGCTTCCACCGGGCTGACGCCGGAGTCGTGCCCGGAACCGCCGCAGCTCCAGCCGCGGGGTCTGGTCATCCACCACCCTGTAAGTTCTCATCCTGAACACAATCTCGCCCGATATTCACTAAAAGTCTGGTTGCACTTTTCAGCTAGTCCTACAATGAATTTCCTCAACTGCAATTCTCTATGATTATGAAGTGACGCCAGAAACTGGCTATAGGCATATCTTTCTCCAAGTCAAGTTCTAAGAGATCCTGTTCTTCTTTCACTTTGTTGGTTTGGTTGGGTTTTCAACCACTTTTCCCCATATAATATTTATATATCCTGGTTTGTAGACAGCTTTCTATATTCAGGTTTGTAGAGGGCTTACAGTGACGTTGTACCTGGAGGAAGGTCCATACACCCAAGTTAGCTGAACGCCAACTGTCCTGCTGGAGTCTATACAGTCCAGGAGGAGTTGAGAGGAGTGGCCTGTTATGTTACTGCAGCCTTCCTGATGGTAGGAAGCTGGCCCTGCCTCCACACACACAAGTTTCTTTGGTACAAAACACTGCAGTCTCTGGTCGGCTCCACCCTGCCCTCACAAATCTACATCCTCCATAAAAATAAGAACTACAGAAAAAGAAATGAATAAGAATAAAAGTTGGAGTGGAGAGGTTGTAGGGTGGATCACGACGTGGCTAAAGAAGGCAAGTCTTTGGGCAGTAAATCCTGCACGGCTGTATAGATCCCGCTGTAGTTCACCAGGGACTGTTTATTAGGTGTAAGGGGTGGAGTGTATGGCTAATGTAGGGATCTGCCTTCAGGGCAGTGACAAGGTTAAGGTCTTCAAGGATTCCATACATGTGTGCCAAAAAATACCAAAACATTCTAATGAGTCGTCCTCCATATCCAAGCCCAAGGTAAATGATGTCAGCACACTAGTAAGAAGATTGAGAAGTATTTTGTACCGGTCATAAGCCAGAAGATCCTAGTATTAACCTTTATCTCTATAATCAATGTAGCATTATTTATATCACCTATGGCTATTATAATCCAGGTGGATGGGAATAGAGATTATGAATCATTCTAGTGGCTTTGACAGCAGATAACATAACACAATTTGTATGATAACAGATGTCATCTATATCCAGTGTCATGGTAATACTGTAGGGTCTGCATCTCGGCAGGTGTACTGTACCCAACTTCTCAGATCATTGATATGACCTGGTTAACAACAGAATCATTACACAGCTGCCACCTGTATCACTTTGTCTCAATGAAGGATAGCTACATGTGTAACAGTTGGTTCTCCACAAAGTCCATGAATACATTGCACCAAGCTGCTACACAATTTGTACACACTCTATTATGAAAGTCTTCATCTGAGAAGTAGCCACCGGCATCTTGACCTTATCCAGTAAGGATCCAAACGGCACATTGTTTCAGTAAGGATGATGAAGACCAAACTCTTGGGTCTATCCATAGAATCCAGGCACATCCACTTCTAACTCCTCCCTGTGATGCCGGTTACATACCTCTCCCTGCCATCCAACAGATGAAAGATCCAAACCACAAGTGTTTTTTTTTATGATCCATGTAGAGCTGGAGCAGAGAACTGTGAAGAGGGAGGTCATGGGGCCGGCCGGCGGTCCCTCCCCCCTCACCTCCCTGCACTGGTGGGGGAGTAATGGGAAATAGTACCTGGCCACTGGAGGGTACAAGTGCCTGTATACATGTGAGGGGTGGGAGGAAGCTTACTGTGGCTGCCAAATGGCATATAGCCTGCTTACAGTTTTAGTAGATCACAGACTGAGATGCCACACAAAGTGTATCATGTGGATATGATGCCCAATGACACCCCGTCCCCCAGACACCACTCAGTGACTGACTCTCCTTCACCACCCGTCACACTGAACTAAACCGTCAGCTGCCGCCTGGATCGACACCCATCCCACCACCTCTCACCCACACACTACACCATCCCTCCTCACCCCACTCACTGGTCCTCCAGTAGTGCTGAACTTGGTATCCCACACGTGGATCCCACTTCACCTGCTGAATATACCATAAAACCCCCAAGTGGTGGATTCTAGGCCATTTCAGACCCTTGGTATGACTTATGAAATGGACTCGACCTAAAGTCAGTATGCAGCTTATACGCGGGCTTTACATTATATAACCTCTAGTTACGATTAGTAACCTTTTCAGGTCCCAGCTGCCATTTATAACATTCTCCCAATGTCAGGGTATATGCGAGGTTTTAAAGTATGCGTGTACACTAGGGATCCCCAGGTGGGTAGTTGTACAGGAGTGAGTGCAATATAACCCACTGTAATACATAGTTATAATACATGTAGTATATTGCTATATGGGGGTGGATCCACATGAAGGATGCAGCCACTTGTTATTAAGTATGTCCTCTTAAAGAGCCACATAGTGTTTTAATAAACCATGCATGATCACCAGGGCTACTTTCATCACTCATGACGATCTCGCAGGGTTTGATACACCCCTGATGGGGTTAGCATGATACCCTAATGCAGTACTGGTGAGTACACCTACCAGTAATGCATTGGTGCACCATGACAACTGAGGATCAGATTATATCTATAACCCTGGAGAGGTCCTGTTGTCCTGAAAGTGGAATGCTATCTGTAGCCGCCTGGAGGGCACCTGTTACATTTACATTATGGTGTACTACATGATTTACACTTGTTTCCTGTGGGTGGCTAACAACAGCCACAGTGGTAGGCTGGCTGCAGTCCATTGATTTTATTATGAGATAATTGAAATCAAATGGGAAAATGAAAATTGAAAACATTTCTAGTGAATCTATTTCTAGTGAATCAATGCAAGAGGAGGAGAGGCATGGGGGGGGGGGTATAGTGGGGTTAGGAGGTGAGCTCAGGGACTGCAGCCAGTCTACTACAGTGGCAGTACCCGCCTATCTAGGCCCCTTAAGGGCCACATGCACATGATGCCTCAACGTTCATGATCCTTTGTTGGTATGATGCCTCCAGTGCAGTGCTGGAGTGTGTACTCGCCAGCACTGCATTGGTACATCATGACAGCACTTGGGAGTGTATCAACACCATAGCGCTACCTGAAGCTGCATTCATGCATCATGGTGACCAAGTGGACATTAAAAGTGACATTAAAACAATGTGCAGTCCATAAAGGGTTAAGGGTGTCCCCATAACCTCTACGTGTGTGTTTGAGTGTGACCCACATACCACACCAGCATGTCCTTGTTCAACCAGGCCAAACCAGGCATTATTTTTCTTTGTATTTTTTTTTTATTTTAATTTCTTATTTTCAATTTTCATCTTTTGTATGTGCTCTTCCTGACATTTTTTTTTCAACCTCTATGTCGATTGATCATGTATCCTATCTATCTATGCTTGCTAAATTACCGCAAATTGATCTCTTTTGTTGTTCACAGAAAGGGTTCTTTGCATGCTTACCACGATGCATGCTTGATAGCAACTTATTCTAGACAATCGAATAGTATCACTGTCTAAACATTCCAAGTCTACACAAGTATAACCATCTTTGCGTCTAAACTGGAAAATATATGAGACAGGCGCTTATTTGAATACTGCTTTTAGTGGTTAAGATCAATTTCAGTACCCCTAGACCCTCGGTGCTTTTTCGAGACCGGTGCTTATTTGAGAGCCCAGCGCTTAAACGGGCCATTACAGTACCCTATATCAGAAATTGTAAAAAGAAGATGTTTTCTGTTTTACATATTATCCATGTATATAAGTAATGTTCCCAAGAGGCTGTATTTAACATACTCTATATCAGTAACTGTCACAAGGATTCTGTACAATATACTTACCAGCTACTCTAGCATAACCAGACCACAATAGATTATGTATTTTTAGCCCAACTGCCAATACTTATCTATTCTAACCATCAGTCACGTCAGCATCCTAGGGCTAAACACTTTACAGAGCTGAATAAGAATGAGGCTATTTATAATATATGTATACAGGAGGGACCTGCTTATACATTTATAATGCACAACCTAGGTACAGCCTGGACCTTGGACCTTCCATCAACTTATGAATTCTCAATGTACATTTATAATGCACGGCCTGGGTTCAGCCTGGACCTTGGACCTTCCATCAACTTATGAACTCTCAATGTACATTTGTAATGCACAACATGGGATCAGCCTGGACCTTGGTCCTTCCATCAACTTATGAACTCTCAATGTACATTTGTAATGCACAACCTAGGTACAGCCTGGACCTTGGACCTTCCATCAACTGATGAACTCTCAATGTACATTTGTAATGCACGGCCTGGGTTCAGCCTGGACCTTGGACCTTCCATCAACTTATGAACTCTCAATGTACATTTGTAATGCACGGCCTGGGTTCAGCCTGGACCTTGGACCTTCCATCAACTTATGAACTCTCAATGTACATTTGTAATGCACGGCCTGGGTTCAGCCTGGACCTTGGACCTTCCATCAACTTATGAACTCTCAATGTACATTTGTAATGCACGGCCTGGGTTCAGCCTGGACTGAACAACTTATCAACTTATGAACTCTCAATGTACATTTGTAATGCACAACCTGGGTACAGCATGGACCTTGGACCTTCCATCAACTTATGAACTCTCAATGTACATTTGTAATGCACAACCTGGGTTCAGCCTGGACCTTGGACCTTCCATCAACTGATGAACTCTCACTGGCTGCTAAATGCCTCATGCCATTTTGTTATGTCATGACCCAGGGCCATGACGTCTAATGTCGCACATAGTAGGCATCAATGCAGCATTGCCAAATTACTTGCCCAGACAACATTAATACTTCCAGGGATGGAAGTGACTGAGCACAAAATCCCTGAAATGCTCAATAGAACCCCTAAACATAGGTTTTAGCACTGGCTGGGCCTTTGGAACTTGAAATTCACTGAAATCAGGGAAAATCATAAGGACTTCCATCCCTGTCTTCATGACTCCATAAAGTGTTAACCCCGTGTAGGAGAGGGTGGGGGAGTGGCCTCTTCTCTGGTGTAAGGAAACCTGGTGTTGAAATCTGTCCAAACTTAGACAAGGGCCAATAAACAATAGCTTAACGGCCTATTGTCACCAGAAACCTGATGAGTTAAGTCTCCTGCTCCTTTCATCCCCTCCTTAAGGGGACGAGGATTTAAGAGGAATTTTAGAAGAATCTATATAAGGCCTGCCTTGTAAACATCTCTTGGCACAAAATGCTTAAAGATTGTTATCAAATGTCCCTATGTTATCTCTGATATCAGAGGGTGATCCATTTAGCATACACTCATGTAGGATTCAAACTAATCTCACTAACTGTGCCACTGTGTACAACCAGAGATATGCCAACGGTAGTCCTTCCTTGGGGCTCGGTCAATCGGTAACCCAACTTAAAATATACTCCCTCTCCGCTCTTTTTTTTCTTTTTTTAAATCAATATTGTAAACTGATATTTTGAACTTATCAATATGAAAATATAGTTTGACTGCCACTATTTGTATAGCTCTGTGCTAGCGCCAGAATGATGACGACATTTTACCCCCCCCCCCCATTCATCGACCTAATTTCGACCTAACTTTCAACCTTTTGGTCTTCAGTAACACGTGACATATTTTAATCTCATGGCACCCCTCCCCTTCTCTCTACACATGTAAGAGAGATCTACACTTTTTTTCTTTTCCGTTTTGGTCTAGCCCCAGCTGCTAGAAGAATGACCACTCCCTCACTTCGTTGCAACCAGCTGTGCAATGTCTACAGCCACTGACTAACAACAGGTTCAACGTGCCCAGTCAAATGGACAATTTCCATGACAAATATCTGAAATTTAATGTGAGTATTGCATAAAACAGTTCTGCAGTGCCCCAGGACTATGTAAATGTGTAAATCAATCATTCATATACACCAGTACATGTTTAATGATGTTAAAGTACCATATCGTGCAGGTCGTTCTGTATAAAAGGCTACCCTAATAAGCGCACACCCCCTCTTTTAGACTAAAAAATGACCCAAAATTTTTAGTTTTTGAAGCCAAATTAAAGTCTAAACTACAAGACCAGTATTTTGGATATTTTTAAGTGCACAGTGCGCTAATTACATCGAATACGGTAAATGACAAATCTTTTTCTTGAGTAGATAAACTTTTTGTTCACTTCAAAAAACCAAAAAAGTCAGGTGATACTTCAAATCACACGCCTATATATGTAAAACCTTGAGTTCTAAATGTAAAACATATTATTTATATTGTACAGCAGTGGGTGATAACATGGAGGTATCTCTATGGTGATAGCCAGTAGAGAAATTGTGCTAGTATTGAACTGCCCGACACAATATTCATCATATGCTGTACAACAAAGCACTATTTATAGATTAGATTGTAGCCTCCCGCCGCCTACTGTATGAGGAGCAGGAGCAAGGTGGGCAGACATGCGATCTAAGCACTATTTATATTGCCAACCTATCATCTATGCTGACATGCAAATGGTTTCATTGCAGATACAGGGATGGTGATCAGAATGCACCAGACCACATTTAGCCTGCTGCTAACGTGTGGTGATGAAGGGAGGGTGATGGGAATGAACCAGACCACCCTAAGCCTGTGGCGAACTCTTGGTGGTGCGGGGAGGGTGATGGGAATGCACCAAACCACATTTAGGCTGTGGCTAACTCTTATATTACTTAAAAGTAAGCAGACATTCTGTGGTTTGATCGGACAGCAAGTCCTATCTTTCTCATTTAGGACAGATATTTAAAAGCTGCTTGTCCTAAACAGCTAGACAGGTATTTATAATACTGTTTGCCCAACACAGCGGTGACCGCATCTTTGAATGACCAAATCTATGAGATTAATGACCGAATCTATGAGGAGGGGTGAGGGAAAAACTGCTACCGGGGCTTCACTCCCCTACTCTTCTCGAAGCATAGCAAGTGTTCTTTTATTTGCCTGGTCCCATAGACAGGGCCAGACAAACCACGGCCTTTGATCACTCAGACGTGGTTCACTGAGCGGGAATCCCATGGCAAAAGATAAGCGTGTAGGCCCAGGTCCGCGCATATGTACACCAGCAACCCACACGCTCACCCCAAGCCACACTCCACAGTGGGATGCAGAAAGGGTGGTGGAAATGCACCAGACCACATTTAGCAACCTGCTGACTCTGGTGATGTAGGGAGGGTGGTGGGAATGCACCAGACCACATTTAGCAAGCTGCTGACTCTTGGTGATGTAGGGAAGGTGGTGGGAATGCACCAGACCACATTTAGCAAGCTGCTGACTCTGGCGATGCAGGGAGGGTGGTGGGAATACACCAGACCACATTTAGCAAGCTGCTGACTCTTGGTGATGCAGGGAGTGTGGTGGGAATGCACCATACCACATTTAGCAAGCTGCTGATTCTTGGTGTTGATGGGACAGTGATGAAAATGCACCATACCACATTTAGCAAGCTGCTGACTCTTGGTGTTGATGGGACAGTGATGGAAATGCACCAAACCACATTTAGCAAGCTGCTGACTCTTGGTCATGCAAGAAGAATGATGACATGGTCTATCAAATGTTTTTTATGGTAAAATACTCAGGCACACACGTGCACATTTCTAAATAGATTAGATCTTGAACACTGTGTACATGTAATAGTATTTACCCTACCCACCTACCGTAAAATATGGCATACATACAAGGAAATACGGTACATAAGTACCCAATGTCCACAATTATTCCCATTACAGCACCATTACTGGGAACTACACTGTTTGACCTGTTATCAGACTGATCTACTGCTAGTTATAGAGCTACCTAATTAAAGGCCACTCGCCATGGCCATTATATACGTAATGTAACTATGATATGTCTGGCTTGCCTGATGTAGATCTAATGTCTGTACGACCAGTATTATTATAGAGGGGACTGGTATTGTAGGAGAGAGCAGTCCACATCGTATAAAGACCAGTCATACTATAAAACAATACTCTGAATAATATCTCCAAGTTCCAATATCCAATCTTATATTTCTTCAATTTTACATGTTGTCTGTTAATCTTCTCTCTTCTTTTCATCATTAGTCTGCGCTGGTATTATTTTACCCGTCACGGCCATTTCATCATATTGAACTGATATCTTTATTTACTATATGTTTGAGCAAAACAAATGGTTCCCCAAATAATGAAATTAGTTTTTGACCATGAATATCGCTGTCGAAATGAGAGAGAAAAAAAACACTATTCACACAATCAATTTGTTCATATTTTCATACTTTCTGCTTTAGATACATACATTAGGCTAGCCCCTGTTTCTCTTCTCTGCTTTTGGATTTAAAAATTATGTGAATGAGTGTATGAATTCTGCTATGAATATTCTCTTTCTGTAGGAGCGATCGAATAACCGAGGGACTTAAACCTTGTTCCCCATGTTCTCTTTACTACATACCGTAGGAACTTAAACTTACCCTGAAAACCCTGTAAGTCCCTCTCGTATATTTGCTCCTACGTCTCTGTAAACGAGAATCATAGAAGGACATTAGAGGAGGTAATACCAACATAACTCCCATATACCCGGTAGTTACCACACCTCATCAAAATGACACACCTCCTCTCCCTGTTCTCCCCAAGAGTCTTACTTCTTCATCATATTATAACACTATACTGCTATACAACTCTCCAGTACTCCGTTGGTACAACATAACGATCCTTTTGGGACTGCATCAACTGAGCAGAGTCGAGATGGTCGATGAATGCAGACTAGGTTGATTAATGGCCAGAGCTATATCCAAGTGATTCTATACTAGTTCATTACACCACCATAAGCTCCTAACAGAGTTAACAAAGAGTTCACAACTTTGTAATATCTAGCACCTATTAGTTGTTTTGTTGCAGCATTCCCCTAACTGCAAAGTGATAAAATTACAATTTCTATTATGCACTTTGCTCATTTCAGTATCAAGTAGACTGTTGTAAATATTGGCTGCTATCATAATCATAATGACACATGTCCGTCTGTTCCCTTATGGTATCTTATCCTAAACTTACAGGGCTAGACCTGATTCCTCAGCTATTGTTTAGGGATAACTTCTAGACTACCAGATAGCGTCTTACCATCACCAAAAGTTATACCTATTTAAATAATACATACCAGTGCTTTAAGATTGTAATGCACAGTAATCTGTTGATCATATCTTAACCTTTGTATTTAAGTCTAATTGTACTGTCAACGTCAACTATAAAAAAAAAACATGTTCTCAAACACCTACACCCTGATCGAATGCTCCAGGCATGAGGTTTCTAGTGGTTCTATCATATTCTATATTATCAAATAACGTTTGCATAAGCCCCATAATGCCAATGGGCCTGTCCTACAAGTCTCGCTGACCATTTCATTTGTGTATACCGCAAGCAGTGGCCAATTGAGCGAGGTTTTAAGGTACGCGAGAAGCAACTCGTATGTCAACCATCATCGCGCATCGACAAATACACACTCAGTATGTAATTCATGTAACACGATGCTCCAATTTACACTTGTGCCCAGGCATCCACACAACACTGCGGCACACTCATTTATATACTGGCAAATCATACTGCTAGTATGGGTTATTATTTTGTTGCACATATGCACTATTTCAATCGGAAAATGAAGGATCCACATCCAATTGGAGACTTGCAGGACTTTGTTTTTCATTTCATATTTTCCACAAGCAACAAGTAGAGAGAGAGAGGGTGGGGGGAGGCGTAGCTCAAGCAGAGAGAGCGAGAGAGAGAGAGGGGGGGGGGAGGCGTGGCTCAAGCAGAGAGAGAGAGAGAGGGGGGGGGCTAAGCAGATAAAGCATCGTTGAGGAGAGTGGCACATATTACTTCACACGCAACAGTTAGAGTAGCCAGTTTTACTCCAGAGGCATAGGAAGCAATTCTTCATTGGGGGGGCCCGGCAAGGGCACCATCGCGACCACCTTGAATTGTCGGCTGATGCGTGATGGCGTCTATATAATGCGTATATAGAATTCATATAGAAAAGTAATTTTTGGTAAATTTTGGATCTGACTTTAGGCTCAGACCCCCATTTTCCCTATGACATCACCATAATAATCTAATTTGAGATGTAAAGTTTTAGCTTCTTTTCCATTGTGTTAATGAGTTCTTGGAAAATATTGGGGGGGCCCAGACATACTCAGGCCCCACCTCCTTCATGATTGGGGGGGCCCAGGCCCCCCTGGCCCCCCCCCTTTTCCTACGCCCCTGTACTCTACTGTAAAGCTCACCTCGATGTCCATAGGAGAAAACTAAATCTGAATTCTAGATAAAAAAAAAAGTAAAACTACTCGGACATCTATTTTCAATGAAACTTTGTCAAATGATACTGACATACAATCTGCTTCAATGCCAGTCAGAGGTGATCTTTAGTGGATTCGCTACTCTCGAGGTGGCAGCCCAGTACAGATAGTACCAGTTCACTATTCAGTGTACTGAGTGTCTAATCATAAGACCTGGACACACTTGCTTACAATGCAAGAGAAATTGTCGTGGTGGCAAGACCTTTGTTGTCTAACAACTGGTTTGAATTACAAGACGGCTGTGTCTATGTTCTCTTTTTTTTTTTTTTTTCAAGACAAAAATATTTTGCAGTAATCATATATGGGTTGAGAACTCAAAATAATCCTACGTATAAAATGTTCTGGATTTATTAAGGTATTTGATCTGGTCAACCTGTGGGAGGTATTTCAAATAGAATGTGCTAATGAGTGGTATATTTTACATACATTAACTTATGTGGTAGTATGTATGAGAAGGAATACATGAATACATAATGCTATCTATAATTTTGCTTGAACCTTTTTCCTTAACACGTGTTTATTCAGTTCAGGTACTGGATTTCACACTCCGATTTTGACATAACAAGTCATAGTGCACATCAACTGACTGTGTTCACTCTATAATTCTGTTCATCTGACATATCACACTATTCTTGACCTCTATATCCATGCCTACCTTACATGATCCTTTATTTTACTAATTATTTATTAAGGTGCAAGGTGACTCAAGGTATATCGTGGTGTTCTACAGGGAGGGGTGCTAGGGATCTCATAGGCTGGCCACATCCAGGCTCTTTACATGTGCCACACTAAAACCCAACACAACCAAGACACAGAGTTGGACGTGTCGCTATCTACACAACCATGGCATACCATCATTTGTATGAAGTTGTATGTACCGATCTCTACATAACCATGGCATACCAGCTGCTGCAGCTGGCAGTTGTATGGAATCGGACGTACCAATTTGTACACAACCATGGCATACCAGCAGTTGCAGCTGGCAGTTGTATGGAATTGGATGTTCCAATCTCTAAACAATCATGGCATACCAGCAGTTGCAGCTGGCAGTTGTATAGAATTGGATGTACCAATTTCTACATAACCATGGCATACCAGCAGTGTCAGCTGGCAGTTGTATGGAATTGGACATACCAATCTTTACACGACCATGGCATACCAGCACTTGTATGAAACTGGATGTACCGATCTCTGCACAACCATGGATTCCCAGCACTTGTTGGACATTCCAAACTCTCCATTATTGTACTGCCCACAGTTTTATCAATTTAATGTAAGTCATCATGAACGGTCTGCAGTTGTAATAAATTGGACGTGCCAAACTCCATATACTATCCTTAGGCATAGCCACGATCTGTGCGAAGCCACATTAAGATGTACAAAACAGACCCTGCACAACCAGGCATGTTAACAGCTATATGATGTTAAGCATAGGCATGGACATTCAGCAGTCGCCTCGAGTTGGAAGTACCTGCACAGTCAGGCATATTAGAAGTGATGCGGAGAGCGACATACAGACTCCACACAACAACCACTGCATGTCGAGGCATCTTGGCAAGCTATATGGAGCTCCTGTTGGGTGGCGTTTAGATACACCATGACAAAAATCTGAATTGTGGCCAGCCCATGAGGCAGTTATAGATAAGTGGTATCAATCATCCATGTCTTTCACTCTGATATCAGCAGCAGCAGTAGCAGCAGACATGCAGCATGTAGGAGGGATGGGGTGTAAAGGTAGATAACAAAGTAAAACTAGATAAGGCATTAAGTGTGTCACATCACTAACCCCCTCACTGGGCTGTGGTCCCGACCGTGGTCGCGCGAAAAGAAGCCCCTGTACATAACGAGCAGAAAGCATTAGGGTTCTACAACGTATAATAGGTTGACCGTACAAGGTCAAAAGGTCAGTTCTACAAGGTCAAATGGAAGAATACTTTTGTAAAAACATCAAAGAAGTCGACTTATGAAGTCAAAGGGTGAACTCTATAGGGACAAATACTGGGAGTGTTGACACTACAGTGGCATACTAACAGTTACAGTGCCTCACAATACCGAACAGCCATCACAACTTTCTTATCACTGCCCCAAGATAAGAGCAATAGGTTTTATAATTTAGGTATCTCTACTGTGTACTTTAAATCTAATAGTATGGCCACTTTCTGAGACTTAATCATAAAATGTGAGGAATATGTGAATTAACCAAATGATAAAATTAAAAGTCAGGCCCTAAAGATATTCACTAAAGTGAGGTGGTTCATTTCACAAATCGCATGCCAACCTACATTGTACGTAAAACAACTTTGAGACTTTCAAATAAGTTTCTCAAAATGAATCGAATATTGGCCACCTATCCACCCCCTTTTACCTCTATAAATTCAAATTTCCCATCTTTAGTTTCTCCATCCTTTTTTCCCCGAAAAAACATTTCTATTTCAGCACGGACATGTACGAGAGACAATAATGTACAATTGTATATTGTGCGGGACTATGCTTTCAGTTTCAGTGATTTATATTACTAATTTGATGACAAGCATTGGCAAAATTAAATTGGAAACTGAAATTACTGATATGTGAGTTAGGACTTGCCAGAGGCAAAATAATATACATTCTAAGTATTTGTGGGACATAACACATGTGTATTCACTACAATTCTCTATGGTGTATTTCTAGACAAATGAGACTTAGCCATACTCACTTTAACCCCTGTCCCATGTCCTTCAATACATCCTTCGCCTGTTTGTGACCCGTTACTCCATATGTTTCCACGTCCTTCAATTTCTTTTGGTAATTCTCCAACTTTCGCTGTAGTTGACTGATACTTTGTGTCGACTTTTGATTTTTCTTTTCAAATACAGTCTTTATTCGCTGCTGTTGTTGCTTGTCTGCATTCGCAGACAACCGAAGGTATTCATTAACATTTTCTGAAATTGACAATAATATCACAGTTAAGAATTTCGATCCACGACTAAATCACTGTGATTCACGTCATTGCTTTTTAACACATTTCTAATAAACATGTAAGCACTTAAGTAATGGAATATTACTGAAAATAGCAGGCAAATAGCCTGAAAAAACGAGGCTCTGATTTCTTAAAGCTAAAAAGATAAAGTGGATAAATAAACATGTTGCCCCCCCCCCCCCATGGTAAATGGAAATGAATAGGAGAAAGCGAACGCTGAATACCTACTCACCCAAGTCAAAAGCTGTTTTGATAAAGCATTGGCTTTGGAAAAGTTATGGAAATTTGTTTGTATAAGGGCAAATGAAGAATAGCACTACAGCTAAATATGGGTTGGATGGACAGAGGGTTGGTAGATGACATTGTGTGAAAGGGATATAAAAAATCTGCTGAAGGCACATGGGTGGGAACATAATTTTAAAACTTGGCTCTGAAGTAAGACATTTGATCTGAACAAGTACTACCGTAAACTCCCGCGTAGAAGACGCGCTGCGCGTATAGGACGCACCCCAAACTCAGCAGAGGCATTTTCACGTATAAGACGCACCTCTTAGGGCTCAATTTTGTAAATCCAGTACATTTCTATAGTAAAATTACCCCTCGTATAAGACGCACCCTAAACTTCAGTAGATCATATAAGACGCACCAGGCATTTGTTTGGCGTAGAGGACGCGTCTTATACGCGGGAGTTTACGGTAGCTATCAGCGAGCCTTCTTTGATAACAATACTTAAAAACTACCCCAGTAGAAAATGTTAATTTCCACCGTTTCTGCTAAAGATCACCAGACAGTGCATGAAATAATAACTGCTCCCTGCAACAGTGCCGTCCTAGTCTGCCACCTGGTGGTTTGTTTTGGTACTAATGATCCTGTGCCATATTTCACTCTTTCGAGTCACCCCAGTGGCCTAACCCTACAGAAGTGTGGTTTTATTGATTTGGTTCCCGGTTATGGGATATACTCACAATAGTCTTCCTTTATTCTAAAGTGTCACCCTGGGTTAGATACTAATACTCAGTAGTAATAAACAATTCTAGAAACCACTAGACAGTTTGACTACTCAAGTAAATTAAGAGTGGCATCAAGTAAATCGGATACCTTTTCTAGAAGCATCATACATCATAACCCAAAATGATTTTGATGAAGGCTATTACTATTTATGGGCAAAGGACTGTCTCCTTGGGATATAGCATACAGCACCGATTCCATGATGTACATTGTATAGAGCCTTCCGTATTTCATCAGAACCATTAACAGCTTTAATGGAACAGCTCAACAAAACTTTCCCTGAGAACAAAACTAGAAGAGCTACTCACCTTCCTTAGCCTTCTGCTCAGAGCGGATAAGTTCCATGGTGCGGTGCATCTTCAATTGAAGTTGCTCTATGGCGGCCTTGGTACGTGCCGGGTCCACCGCACCGCCGTCATGTAAGTCAGCGTCCTCTGCACCTGACCAATTGCCGCCCCCACCACCATTGGTGCCTGCTGCCAGGCATAGGTACGAGTCAGCCTGTAAAGGGGAAAAAGGGGGAAAACATGAGTATGAGGCAAGTTATAGTGGGAACATGGGCAAGATCAGGCTGAAGCTGGGCTGTATGGAGGGGGAAAGTTGGGAACATTAGTTTTTGGGCTGTATGGACCATGGTGGGAGAAAGGTGGGAACATGACAATAAGGCTGTATGGTGGCGGAAAGGTGGGAACATGAGAAAGAGTTGTGCTGTATGGTGGGAAAAAGGTGGGGACATGGGTAAGATCAGGCTGTATGTTGGGAGAAAGGAGGGAACATGAGAAATATTCGGTCTGTATGGTGGGGGAAAAGGGGGAACATGAGGACTAGTAAATGTGCTGGGGAAAAGGTGGGAACATGGGTAAGATCAGGCTGTTTGTTGGGAGAAAGGAGGGAACATGAGAAATATTCGGTCTGTATGGTGGGGGAAAAGGGGGAACATGAGGACTAGTAAAGCTATGTGCTGGGGAAAAGGTGGGAACATGGGTAAGATCAGGCTGTTTGTTGGGAGAAAGGAGGGAACATGAGAAATATTCGGTCTGTATGGTGGGGGAAAAGGGGGAACATGAGGACTAGTAAAGCTATGTGCTGGGGAAAAGGTGAGAACATGGGTAAGATCAGGCTGTATGTTGGGAGAATATACCTGCAAACTGCGGACAAGAATAAAAATGGGGTTCATTTGAAGAAAGGTGGGAACATGGGTAAGATCATGCTGTAGCATTCAGAGAGCAACAGAAAACAATTAGTAAATAATAAAACGTCAAACTTTAAACCAGAACCCTTTTCTTCAGTTATTCAAAACTTACATTTTCGAAAAACGTGTCCAATTGTAACGATGACCATCGCTCCTGAGTTATGAAAAGTAAACTACCTAACAGTAAACACTCCTAAACTCAAGTCTCATTCCATTAATATCAATCTATGTTCACACTGTTAATAAATTGGTCGGAACTTCGGGATATAGGGAGGGGAAGTCACGTCACGTGCGGGCGGATTCTGAGCTCAGCATATTATCGCCCTCAGGCTTGAAGGATAGGTGAATATTTTAGGCCTAGCATAACTTTTTTAAGAGAGAGAGTTGAGCCTTAAAATTTTATATATGGTGGGCCTCCAGGTCAATTCAAATATTGGTCATTTTAGTTCCAAAATCAGAATTTTTTTTACGACATAGTTTATCGTGAGACTTAGGCTCCCTATAGTCAAGTATTGAGGTGAATTTGCTATTTCCTATGATAAAACTACTCCCCCTAAATCTGTTGGCTATAGTTAGACACTATATATGTAAATGTCAGTTACACATGCACAACACTCGCACACTCTCTCCAAGTGTTAGAAGCAACAGTTCAGGAAGTATCGTTTTATCATATTCCGACCTAGCATGATACATTATTGACCAATGAGAAAATTCCTCTCATTCACTGCAGACTTTCAGGGTGCATTACGTAACACCTGGTACCCATCAGCTAGCTGTTATCAGTCCTTATATCGCAAGGTATCAGCTTCAGCAGGGGTCGGCCCACTAAGGAATCCGCTTACCCGGAATATTATATATTGTTGTGTATAGAAGGAAAGCGTCGCATCAATGCCAGTCCATCGCAATAGACACATTCTTCAAAAACATAAACTGGGAGACCCCAGATTTTGGATAATATAGACTGCTTGAACTACGTTCAAGAAACGCAGCTCGGGTGGGACCTTCCCCTACATACTCCATCAGCACCTTGGCGCCATGCCGGTCTTTGCTGGGAAAATTTCTAACTTCTTTACCTTTTTTTGCATAATGATATACTGTTTCGCTATGAAATATAATTCTTAAATTGAGATTCAATACCTTCCTCTTCAATTCCACACTTAGAATGGTGGATGGTTGAAATTAGTTACTTTTAAGGCGGATTGAAAAATCAATACATCATATACGGTGTCGTGGATTTTTGGGCGATGTTATAATACAATGATGAGAACTTTCAAAAGACTTTTTACCCCAATCAACTGTTGTGAAAACTTGGAATATAAAATTTTTGAACCAAAAGTGAATCTGACATTATGATATAATATGTCAAGGGTGACTACGGACATAGATGATTCTACCATGAAATCATAGCTGGGTAACAAGGGTTAACATCATTGATCTATGGCAATGGAAATGAGTATACATTTTGTATGAATAATGGCCTGCTTCCATGGGCTTACTACTCAAATACCAGTACATCAAGTTTCAACATAAGTTTTTTAAGCTTCCAGAATTTTGCCTTTATGATTCATCAAAGAAACACTAAGGTACAGTAGAAACCCTTGACAGTGAGAACAGGAGAATACAACATTTGAACCGACAGCTTTCTGGTACTATTGGTAGGACTCACATCATCAAATACACTGGTCGCTAACCGTACTGCAGACCACTCGCTCTGTTGGGGCACAGAATTTATCATCTATTTAAAAGTACCGGGTAATTTTATTTTCTTATAGTTGAGTTTGACACATATATAAAATTTAAGGTTTCTTGGGTGAATATAAATACCATGCATGGGGAGGGGGTTGATTATTTTCATGCTACCCTTCTATCCCAATCTATAGAACCTATCTTCATTGTCTGGTGCATTTTCTAGTGAAATATCATTTTTGGTGATCAACTATGTTTTTCCCTTATTTCCCCATATAACATGACTGGGATATATGGAATCAACTAGATGAAGGCTGGTACATTACTACCTACAATACATTAGTGTGATTATCGTATGTACAAAAATGGTTACATTTATCTGGTGCTCATCCAGGGGTGCATGGGGAGGCTAGGCACCTCTACCCTAGACATATAAAAGGGAAGTCTACCGAAGTATTTAAGAGGCTTCCAAAACTTGAAATACCCCCGTTATTACTGGATTTCTCCCCACCCCCCCCCCCCAAAAAAAAAAAAAAAAGAAAAGAAAAAAAAAAAGAGACTGTTTTGTATAAGGACCTAGGGTTATAACTCCTTCAAATATTTAAACAGTTGGGCGCTTATTCATGGCATTGCAGTAAGCATCTCAGGTAAGGCTGAAAGGTCCCTTGGGCCTAGTCAACCCCATCCAACACACGCAGGGAAACTACCGGTAAGCAAACTCAACATAAACTAATGCAAACTAGGGAACAAACGGTCATCAACAAAGACTTACTTCGTCATATAAAGTCTGTAATGAAAATCAGAGACCAAGGCTATCATATTAAGACTATATTCAAGTATGAGAAATGGGCAAATGTTATGAAAATGCATATTATATTGTATTAACCCAAATACCCCAATTCTCAACACTAGTTTTTGCCTTCATATGTCGAATATGGAAATTTATTACACTACCATCCTACGTTATGTGAATATCTACACCAAAGGTTTTAATACTGACCGTCTCTGAGTCATCTTGGCTCTGGTGACCGTCCGACACAGCAGCTGACGTAGTGGGCAAGCCTTCTGACGTGTTGGTTCTGTGACGTGTCGTGGACGTAGATCCTGATGACGTAGACGATGACGTCGTGCCGCTCATGTCCCCGCTCGTAGTTGAGCGTTTGGCCACCAGCGGGCTCCGCTTGGTGCTGCGGCGTGGCGCTTTGGCATCAGTGACAGATTTCTTTCTGTAAGTACATAGAAAAATACAACACATTAATACACTGAAAGTCTTATCTTTATTTTTATTTTCTTTTTTGTTGTTGTCGGATTATTGGCAAAAGTGCATTTTCCAGACTTTACTTCTCAGGGTTATCATCAATGGAAGAGAAGTGTGCAAAAATGGAATACGCATTAATAAAGATATAGTGTCTGAAAGAGGAAGAAAGGGGAAATTAGACATTGGATAATTTTACACTGATAATACTTAACGTATGTATATACTATCCCAAAGAGAGAAAAAAGAATACGATCGGTAGTATATAGTGGTATTAATTTGGCTATGCAAAAACAAATCATCATTACTAGTTTACTTCTATCGACTCATTTTAAAACGTCTCTTTCCTTCAGTGGTATTTCACGGCCATTTGTTTTTTCCACGACAGTGGAATAAAGTCATATTTCCCCAGCCCTCTAATGAGTGCAAATTACCTTTTGAAAAACAACATAGTCCATTACTGCATTACATCCCTTTATACTGTTGACTACATGAATGCAGCCCTGGTGAGAAACTTGACACTGCTGCATCCTTTGAGCAGGTTGATAAACTCCTGAAGCATGACCATGATGCACTAATGCAGTCCAACTGAGCGTGCATTGGTGCATCCTGGCAACAAATGAAGATGAAGTGTTCACGTATCATTCCATTCTAATATGGTTATGGACAACTCGTGCATTATTAACACTTCCAGCCTCTGGCATGAAGTTTGATTAGGCACAAATATAAGAAATAGAGAAGCTTTCTGTCTGTTGGAATGGTAGCAGAATATCTGACAATTAGGTTGGGTAACAGATAATACAGAACCTCGCGTATTAGGTGCACTATAGGGATGCACTGCATGTATATTGAAGGTTTGCTCGTCTAGAGTTGGGGTCCATGTTATGAGACGCCCCATGTTTTAATTCTAGATTTTAGCATTATTCTATATGTGGGAAATATCTTGACCCTAGCCTAGGGCACACCAAAGCTCTAAGACACACCTAAGGTGTAGGCATATGGTGTACTGCTTAATGTGCAAGATGCTAGGCAGCATTGCAAGTACATGTAAGTTGTAACACTCCCATATGTAAGATGTGGCTAGCCGCTTAGACGCGGGAGTACACAAAGTATGTATCATTACATATACACTACAACCAACTCACTAAGGTAAACAGGTCAAAATAGCCACAGAATTGTAAATGTCTCTGGGAAACTTTCCAAATGGTTATAAGAACATGGGTATGAACTAACCGGTAGCAATTTCTAACGACTGGGAAAATCTTGATGAGAAATCAATTCATACAGATAACAAGTATAAACATTGTAAAAAGCTACATATAGACGTATTGTTCTTTTGGTGTTCGTCCACCATGACCCAAACCCACCCTACAGTTGGCCCACAGGAGACTTATTGGCCTGTCTCACTCCAGACATCATGGAAGGCCTCCTGCTGGATCAGGGTGGGTCAGATTAGGTCAAGTTAGGTCAAAACAAAATGGGAGTTGTGCCCAACTAAAAATATCTATGAAGACTAGAGGCGAGGTGTGAGAGCTCTTGGTGCTATCCTAATGTTGTAACATCTTGATAGGTCATTCTAATGGTGCTTCGATTCTACCAGTCATGTCTCCACAACACCTGTCCACCTCTACCAACCAATGAAGCTGCCTTAGTGCACTGTCAGTATACCACACCACACCTGTCCACCTCTACAAGCCAATGAAGCTGCCTAAGTGCACTGTCATATACCACACAGTACCTGTCCACCTCTACCAGCCAATGAAGCTGCCTTAGTGCACTGTCAGTATACCACACCACACCTGTCCACCTCTACCAGCCAATGAAGCTGCCTTAGTGCACTGTCATATACCACACCACACCTGTCCACCTCTACCAGCCAATGAAGCTGCCTTAGTGCACTGTCAGTATACCACACCACACCTGTCCACCTCTACCAACCAATGAAGCTGCCTCAGTGCACTGTCAGTATACCACACAATACCTGTCCAACTCTACCAGCCAATGAAGCTGCCTTAGTGCACTGTCAGTATACCACACCACACCTGTCCACCTCTACAAGCCAATGAAACTGCCTTAGTACACTGTCAATATACCACACCACACCTGTCCACCTCTACAAGCCAATGAAGCTGCCTTAGTGCACTGTCAGTATACCACACCACACCTGTCCACTTCTACAAGCCAATGAAGCTGCCTTAGTGCACTGTCAGTATACCACACAATACCTGTCCACCTCTACCAGCCAATGAAGCTGCCTTAGTGCACTGTCAGTATACCACACAATACCTGTCCACCTCTACCAGTCAATGAAGCTGCCTTAGTGCACTGTCAGTATACTACACAATACCTGTCCACCTCTACCAGCCAATGAAGCTGCCTTAGTACACTGTCAGTATACCACACCACACCTGTCCACCTCTACCAACCAATGAAGCTGCCTTAGTGCACTGTCAGTATACCACACAATACCTGTCTACCTCTACCAGCCAATGAAGCTGCCTTAGTGCACTGTCAGTATACCACACAATACCTGTCCACCTCTACCAGTCAATGAAGCTGCCTTAGTGCACTGTCAGTATACTACACAATACCTGTCCACCTCTACCAGCCAATGAAGCTGCCTTAGTACACTGTCAGTATACCACACCACACCTGTCCACCTCTACCAGCCAATGAAGCTGCCTCAGTGCACTGCCAGTATACTACACAATACCTGTCTACCTCTACCAGCCAATGAAGCTGCCTTAGTGCACTGTCAGTATACCACACAATACCTGTCCACCTCTACCAGTCAATGAAGCTGCCTTAGTGCACTGTCAGTATACTACACAATACCTGTCCACCTCTACCAGCCAATGAAGCTGCCTTAGTGCACTGTCAGTATACCACACCACACCTGTCCACCTCTACCAGCCAATGAAGCTGCCTTAGTGCACTGTCAGTATACCACACAATACCTGTCCACCTCTACCAGCCAATGAAGCTGCCTTAGTGCACTGTCAGTATACCACACATCATCTCTCCAAGAATAGTATAGGTTCCCTAGGATATGTTACTCCATAGAGTCCTATAGTGCAAGCCACCCCCCTCTACCCCCCCTTCAAAGTAGGCTCCCTTTTGTGTTCAGTATTGAGTCCTATGTAGGATAAGGGGGTTTATAGAGATGTCAGGAATCTTTATCAGAGTGATATCAAATGGAAACAAGGGGACACCTATACCAGAAAATCCTGCTGAATCCAAAATTTGTGGTCTTGATTCTCAAAATTTGGCCAAAGGTACCTAAAAATGAGGTTTGATGATGAGAATATTTTAAAAATGTACAAAAGTTATATTGAAAATGATTGGAACTTTTTATAGATGCAACATGCTAATCAAAGTCAGTACCTCAATCTACATATCCCAATGTTTGCCTATCCGAACCTGACAAGTACTCTGCTTGCGTATGGCTCTACCTCTCCCACATACTGCCTATCCCTTAGTCTGCCTATCACTCATACTACCTATCCCCTGAAACATCTAGAGTTTAATTAGGTTTTCCCTCACATGGCTTAAAGGATTAAAGTTTACCCCTCACCTTTGTACCTAATTTTCTCTGTACATTCTTACCATTAGTCTACCTATCCTCAATCTGCCTATCATTCACTTTACCTATCCCTCATGGTGACTATCTCCCAAATCTGCACATCCCTCATATTTGACTGGCACATCTGTGATATTACCTAGCACCAATGTATCTTTTGAATATGCTCACCTTACAAGGTACCCTCTGTACCTATCTCCTAAACTGTTTATTACCTATCCTCCTTGCTACCCATCCTCTTCAATACCTATCCCTCAAGCTCACTTTATAGCTTTCCTGCCTATCACAGCTTGATCAGCTGGGATAGCTCACATCCAACCTTTGTTATGATCTCTTAGTCAACCTATCCCCTAAAGAACAAATTTAACAGTCTACCTCAAGCATACATCTACTGATCACTCATGCTATATATCCTTGAGGTTACCTATCCTTCAGGCTGCCTATCCTTCATGGTATATAGCCCTCTGCCTACCTAACCAGCTATCTATGTATCTCTCACCTTGTATGCTATTCTTTCTACCTTTATAGTAGCTCTTATAGTCTATGCCTTGTGAAATATACCTATCACTCATTGTACCTATCCTCAAGTCTGCATATCACTCATGTTTACCTTACATATCCCTCAGGCCATTGAATTATCATGCTTTTCTAAAATGCCTCACCATGGCTATCATTAGACTAGCTAACTTCCTATCCTACATGTATGTAGTTTATTCCCCTCTTCCTATCCTTCATGCTGCATATCGTTCATGCTATCCCACTTGACAAGTTAAAAAACTGAGGGCTATATACGATGAAGGATAGGCAGCCTGAAGGATAGGTAACCTCAAGGATATATAGCATGAGCGATAGGTAGATGTATGTGTGAGGTAGACTGTTAAATTTGTTCCTTAGGGGATAGGTTGACTAAGAGATCAAAATGAAGGTTGGTTGTGAGCTATCCCAGCTGATCAAGCTGTGATAGGTAGGAAAGCTATAAAGTGAGCTTGAGGGATAGGTATTGAAGAGGATGGGTAGCAAGGAGGATAGGTAATAAACAGTTTAAGAGATAGGTACAGAGGGTACCTTGTAAGGTGAGCATATTCAAAAGATACATTGGTGCTAGGTAATATCACAGATGTGCCAGTCAAACATGAGGGATGTGAAGAGTTGGGAGATAGTCACCATGAGGGATAGGTAAAGTGAATGATAGGCAGATTGAGGATAGGTAGACTAATGGTAAGAATGTACAGAGAAAATTAGGTACAAAGGTGAAGGGTAAACTTTAATCCTTTAAGCCATTTGAGAGAAAACCTAATTAAACTCTAGATGTTTCAAGGGATAGGTAGTATGAGTGATAGGTAGACTAAGGGATAGGCAGTATGTGGGAGAGGCAGAGCCATACACAGGTAGAGTACTTGTCAGGTTGAGATAGGCACACATTAGGATATGTAGATTCAGGTATTGACTTTGATTAGCATGTTGCATCTATAAATAGTTCCAATCATTTTCAATATAACTTTTGTACATTTTTAAAATATTCTCATCATCAAACCTCCTTTTTAGGTACCTTTGGTCAAATTTTGAGAATCAAGATCACA
Source organism: Acholoe squamosa (assembly GCA_949317995.1). Classification (NCBI taxonomy): domain Eukaryota; kingdom Metazoa; phylum Annelida; class Polychaeta; order Phyllodocida; family Polynoidae; genus Acholoe; species Acholoe squamosa. The sequence goes on along the minus strand of OX439049.1, from coordinate 29,840,334 downwards.
AATTTTGGATTCAGCAGGATTTTCTGGTATAGGTGGCCCCTTGTTTCCATTTGATATCACTCTGATAAATATTCCTGACATCTCTATAAACCCCCTTATCCTACATAGGACTCAATGCTGAACACAAAAGGGAGCCTACTTTGAAGGGGGGGTAGAGGGGGGGGGGGCTGTTACACTGTGTCCATAGGTAAAGCTCTGAGTTTCACCTCCTATCTATTGAAGCTTCTTGATCTCTCAACCAGTATCAGCCAATGAAGCTGCTATCTGTGCACTTTTTTCCACAAACCTTGGCATGCCATGTGACAGCAGTATGGGAGTGACCTGACAGGTTAGTTTTGACAACAGTAGTCCTGGCTTTTAGCACTAAGGACTCTGACAGCATGTATTAAGTCCTGGCTGGTGTCTTTGATAATGGTTGACTACAACTTCATATTTCGCTTTGACCTGACCTGGTCCAACCTGACTCGAACCATGCTCGTTAACATACTGCACCCGCCTGACTCTACACAATATGCAGGGGTAGACACTAACACTGGCCCGGTGGCCAATGGCCAGTAGTTTTGGCTGTGGGGCAGTGATTATTTCTAGATTTCCCTTAAAATTGGCCATTTGGCCAGTAGAATATTTCAAAATACATTGCTCTTTACTAGACGACTGGCCCGGGTGGCCAAAAGCCCAAAATGTTAGTGTCTGCCCATGCACTATGCCATGACCTGTCCCACCCCCCTTTATATCAATAACATGTACTGTGGTCCTAGTGGTGCTTCCCATTGATGTCAACTTGTGTTTCCACAATTCCTTCCCATTACCTCCTGTCAACTACTCATGATCAATGACAGCATGCATGATAACAACCCAGCAGTCTCTGATACACACCTTTCACCAACAACAGGCTACAAACAGTGCCTCAACAGTCTGCTGTCAGCATAGGCAGACAGATAGTCCCATGATTGGGAAAATTAAATCCTCCTGTTTTTTTTTGTCTTTTTTTAAATACTTATTTTAACAAGCAGCATGTTAACAAGCAGCACGACCAACCAGGAGATGGCACAGGCTATTTTGTGTGTATTTGAGATTAAATGTATCTGCCAACATGTGCATTATCCACTGGAGGCAGGTAGACTAACAGACATGTGCTACAAAGGTAAAGACATCAAGTACAGATAGGGGATGAAGTAGCATTCTTCATCCCACACAGTGTGGATATGTGAAGGGAGGCAGGTTAAATAAAAGCATGGATCATGTTCAAAGTAAGACATCACATAGCTGTGAAGGAACAACAGCGTTGCTATACCGGTACACGTGATGTGTAATGTATTGGTCTTTTATGTAACACGTAGACAACTGAGATATTGTCATGGCAAAAAGGTAATTTGTCCAGTAGAGGAAAATGCATAAATAAATGGTGGTGATTTTAAGGCTTCTGAAAATGTCCCAGAAATAACCACTTGCACTCTTCTATGCAGGCCTCCGACACTATGTTTACCTTAAGCATCTTAGCCCGAAATGAACTAGAACATGGGAATGATGGAAGCTGTAGTTAATGTGACATTGAATTGACCATCAGCAGTAGACTCTATAAGGTTCTATCTAGTGAAAAATTCATGACATAAAACTGATGTCACCAGTAGAAGGAAGGATACAGTGTCAACGTCCCCAACACAGTGTGATAGACTGGCCTCCTGCCCTGCCTGACCCCTCCTGGCCGCTAGCCTCTACTGCAGTACACAGCCATTGTTGTCTTGTCTTTTTACATGGTGGTTTTTATTGCCTTGATTCAGGGATTCAGTCAATAATACAAACGGCCGCTGTGGCGTGTGGAAAGGTCGGCTAGACTCTACTCTCTCAACTGTGTCTGTTGAGATGGGGCATCAGAGAAATTGGCAGAGATGTACTATTGAGTAAATGTCTATGGTCAGGAAGAGGTATGGAGCCTGGACCTGCGGTGGATTGGTCGTGGAAACATTTAGGTCTGTAGCGGGCTCATGTGTGCTGGGCTGGGGCTGGACCATGTGACTGGAGGGATTGGCAAGACAAAAGGTTAGCAGTACATTACTTGGGTCAAAAGATGACGCAGTAAAACACAATTTATACACAGTGTAGATTCTCAGGTATGAGCTAATGCTGCTGATATTCACCGATCAGACACCACAAGTATAGCTTATAGCATTTTCTCAAACTCTGGGCATGGCCCATATTAGGCACTTGGAAATAATTTTCAAAATGTTTAGATTTTAGAGTTTTCTATTCCACACAATAGACAAGGTTAATCCCTTTTCATAACATCTTTAATTATGATCATACAATGTCCAGAAGTGGAGAAATGGATGAAAACGTGCAAGGTTGTAAAAGTCAGTTCCTTCTATGGAAATGTATGTGGACTGCCATTAGAAATTGGAACCGTCATGATTGCTTGCCATATATCAATCCTTTTCATTCAGGGCTCTCAGCAGAGGTTGTGCACAGTATCATTGATATATGCTATAAGAGATAATAATGCATAACCTAATCTCAACCTCATGTGTGGATGAATATAGACAGAATATATTTCCCAAAATGTACATGTATCTGAGATCCCTCAACTGTTGGTTTCTATACAATTCACCAGGTGGTGCTTTAGAATGTTGAAGGATCTTGCAAGGGTCCAGTGCCTTCATCATTCATTCTCTACATATCCACTAGGTGGTGACAGTGCTCTAGCAGAAGAACATAAGTGACATTGTTAATGGGAATTCTCTGGTGTTAACTGGCAGAGAATAGCTGAGGTGGGTGGGGGTGCATCTTACATGATACACTCCATACAAATAGTAAAATATTCAGGATTGAGGGGATTTACACAATTCTAACAAGTGGTCTGCAATTTCTGTATCTTTCCCCATTATGTTTCTATTGTCCTTTTGTGATATACCTGTGGGAGCAGAACTCATTTTTATCAAATATGGCTAAGTCTATTTACCCTTAGATTTGAGACGGGTATATTTCCAGCTTTCCCTGTGTCACAGATTGGTTTACGCAGGGAAAGTTGAAATTCTCCCCAGCACTGGCACAAGAGCCACAGGAGCTCCCAAAATAAAATTGCCAAGGCACAAGCTCACATCATTTGTAAATGCTCCCACTTAACAAGCAGCATCGCGCTGGAATGTTCTGGATCCCAATCTAAGGCGGGTCACTGACAAGAATGAGTTTAGCATTCAAGTTAAGCGCAGGCTGGGTAGGCTTTTCTTAAAGAAATGGATGCGTGAAGACCCCCACCTACTTTTTCAAGGAATTGACATAGTAGGTGGCCCAACGTGAGCATGTGTCGATCACTGGTTGTAGTTGATTGATAATAATACTGGTGTATGGTCTAGTATAGTCAAAGGCAATGATTTGAATTCTCCGACAAAGTTACCTTTATTACTGATGTACACAATTCTCAGGATTTTTGGTATATGGTCTCATTTATAATACTGGATATCATGCCTGTGGAAAGTACTGTTGGTATGCACCATGATACTGAAACTGTTAATTATCTGAATTTATCTGAGGTAATGCCCGTTGACTAGGGTTATACCCCTCTGTCTGTAACCGATCTCCTCCTGGGCCTTGTCCCGTCTTGTTCTGTCCTCGCTCTCCAATATACAATGTATATGTCTTATTACATCATTTCCTTTTTACTCCTGTTGTACACTGTCCATTATTCTTATTTACATTCACTTTATTTGAAGCAAATGTACCTGTACTACATGTGTCAAATTGTTCATTTTTCTTTTAAAAACGGATCAGAACGGTGTTGCTAGCTTCGCACGCCACTGGTGTACTCTTGGTTGACCAGCATAGCTGAGCATTGTAATACCAGGACCAAATAAACAGTTTTTAACACCTTGCTACTCTTCTTACGAAGCTATAAAAGCATGTATAGGACCATTTGGATAAGTAGAATAGGTTTATCATGTTTAAAAGTCAGTTTGTTAATTATTTCAAATAGATTTTTATGATCAGATTTGACCTGTACCTCTGAGGAACTGCCATTTCAAATGAGATAAAGGCAATAATTTTTAGACATGGTTAGGTCATCGCCTTATTCAAGACCTTTAGAATTAACTGCTGCCCATCCTGGTATCTATGTTATTCACTGAATGAGAATAAAAATCCATCAGCTCATCATAGGTGGTATGTCACAAGGGTACAAATTTCTCACTCTCTCCCATGACTGCTGTTTTGAAGCCAGTGGAGCGTGACTTGAGAGTGCCTACCCATATGCGAGCATTTACTACCCGGTATATCAATTTTACCATTACTTCAATGTAGGACTGTACCGGTACGCTATATGTCTGTTGCGGCACTATATGGTGTTTAAGGTTACAATAGCCATGTACCGAAGGTGTGCTACTACTTGGTGTAGGGGGCTGGAGGACAGCAGGGCTGGAGGATGGATAAACACACAAAACATATACATATTCACCCTCTCCTATGATTATGTACAATTAGTACATAGGTTACTCATTGTATATACTAGTGCTGCAGGCAATAGACAGATCCCTTATACCCACTCACTAAACCAGCAATAGTGGAACTGCAGCCCACACACATGTGTATAAAGGGCACATGCACGCTTAATCACAAGCCCACCCTATACATGTACTTTCTGCTGGTTCAGTTTGATGACCACTGATCATCTCCCGTTCTTTGCAGGCTTTTCTATGAAACAGTTAAAAAGGCTCATACAAAAACTAGGTGCATCTTTATTCATCTTTCACTATGCCCTCATGGGGTTAAATCAATTTGTTGTCTTCACGATGTACCAATGATCCCTTTAACGCTATGTCACGATATATGAATACAGCTTTGGTGAGCATTTCTTACATTGTGCTGACAACTGTACATCGTGCCTTGAAATTAAGCTGCAATTGAAAGGTTAACCAGACACACCATGTACTCTAGCTTCCCTATCCCACTTAGGCCACACCAAATTAAAAGATTGGTCTATGGATTTCCCGCCCCTGTTTTTCAGAAATTAAAATTTTATTCTTATTTGAAAAATAACATGTCTATGGATCCCGCTCGCCTCATTTGCAGGGATTTTCATTTTTTTTTTTTTTTTGATCAAGCAATAAATATATGATTAATAATAAAGGTACAGGAATGGCAGACCCCTCATAGGCTCATTGGATAGGCATAAATATGCAATGGCAAAAAAAAAAAAAAAATCGCTCTCTCCATATTTATGATGTTCAGAATCCATAGACAATAATTAATTTCTAGAAAATAAAAATAAAAATTTCGCCCTCCCGCACCATATTCTCAAAATGAAAATCCATAGACCAATTTTTTTATTTGGTGTGGCCTTAAAAGGGTCTATATCTCCTCTTTCCTATCCCCTCGGGATGTGTGTGGTGCACATATGCACGGGCACTGACACATTCCCCTGTGAACATGTGTAATGTACTCGCTGTGAATATGACTTTAGCTGTTTGAATGGGGTTAAACATCTATTACTCACTCACTCACTCACTCACTCCAGCGTTTCAGTGTGTATCATGGGGTACATGTATTTTCAAGGCATTCTTGAAACACTCAAAGATAGCGTGTCAAGACGGTTTAAATAACAATCATCATGTACATCCCTATATATATATTTTGATCATATTGATGAACATAGATGTGAAGCCATATTTGAAACCATTGAATCAGCCATGCTTTCCAATATTCTTCTAGTAATTGTAGTATTATACTAAAACACACTCAAATGATCAAATCCATGCTTATCCAGAATACAATATGAAAAGCAACTGCATTGCCCTAACTGTCCATTAAGCAAAATACATTCCCATAAGATGAATATATTGGATGTCCAAGTTTGTGAACAATTTAATGTCTAGGAAAGGGAAAATGGCAAAAAAAAAAAAGAAGAAAAAAAAAGAGGACAATCAATTGATAGAATACCTGAGTCACTCGTGACTTCCGGTAATCCTGGATATACCCTTCTGGTTGGCCTAGAGGTCAAGTCCATCTGGCGGTAAAAGTTCACACTCCATGGGGGGTTTACCCTTCAAAGGAAGCTAAGGTGCTCAAACAAGGGGCAAGTGCCAACCAACAGTAAATGGCAGATGGGCATACATATATGGGTGACTGCTTCTCAACTCAAGAAGTGGTCTTAAAAGAAAGTAACCGTGAATTAATGGGGAGAATAGGTCTTCCACTGTCATTCTGAATGTCATGCTTACTCATGCCAAAACATTAAAGGCCACAATGGGAAATTTTGTATCACCAGTCATGTCTATTCATCATGTCCATTTCTTTTTCTTTTTTTTCTTTTTTTGATTTATGAAGAATGTTAGTTTTTCTCTACATTTTTATCAGCTCCTAGGCTGGCAAGTTTTGATGACCTTCTGAGGACAAAAAGGGTCTATGGAAAATATATTTTGAGGATTCTGATAAGTTACATGACTGGTATGGGTAATAGCAACAATGATAACAAGGTAATAACAAATCAGTTGGAATCATACAATTGTATCTCAATGATGGTATACAGCATAAACATAGAAACCGCAATAATGATAAAGACAATCATAAAAAAAAAAAAATAATAATACAAATACAAATTTGAAGCAGTAGCTAAGGGCGGGGTTCATACTGAGACAAGTTGCCACTGGGGGCAGCACTGGGGGGCACCCACCTGACAGGGAGACTGGAGCGGCGCGAGTCACCCGCGCTAAAGGCAGAAGGGAACGAACCTGTAGGTAGAAGGGTCTGGTGGTTATTTTACACTAACATGGTGGTTTGTAAACTATGGGTTTGAAAAAAAAGTTGTGGTCAGGTAACATTTTATCTAACCTGTTGTTTTAGCCCAACCCTTGTTTTTTGCCTTATGTTGAAAATTAAGAGGCATCTAAGATCCCAAGTGTCGGACAATAAAGCTGTAAAATAAGGAAAATTACGGTAAATCCTCCCTGCCCCCACAAAAAAAAAAAAAAATTTTTTTTTTAGCCAAGTAACCTGAACGCAATTTATATCATTTAGTCCTAACATCAATAATGCCTACGTGGTCTGTGTACCTAGGGCATTCCAATTTAATGTTAAGTATTTGCCACTACCGGTAATTATCTAGACTATCCCAACACGCAGCTATCATATGGAGTAGTAGTCGAGGTTATATTATAGGAATTCTAGGCCCCTACTCTCTTCAACCGTATATTATATATACACACTTATTTCCATACCGGTATTATAAAGTCCTTCTTATATGCTTGCGCTGGTATTTTGCCTCAACGTGACGAGTAGTAAAGCAGGTGAACCCAGTTGGTTGTTTCTTAAATCCCTCAATTTCTATGACCTAACCTGGCACACAAAATAATTCCTAAAACTCTCTCCCAAACAGAACGAAAAACCTGCCCGAAGGCACGGACACATGGGCACAAAAAGACAAAATCGGTGGGAGGAGAAAAGAGAAAATGGCAGGACACTTCTATATTTAATATTTCTTCTTCTGTGAAAAGTGGTGCATCTTTTTAGCCATCTGTTTTGGTTGGGAGTTATTTGATGATTGTTATTTGTAGTGACCTGGCAAGCAAAGGTAGGCCCCCTGTTGTTACACGGCCTTCAGGTAACAGTTTAGGTGGAGATACTGGTAGTCTACCTCTCTTATGACACAATGCTTCATAATCTCTACTAGCACTCTAGTTTACTATTAATAATTCATAACTAATCGATGATTTACTTCCTAATCTATAAACTGATGTGGAGTAAGCAGAATCGATCCTCTCTCCTACTCAATGTCCTTGAAACAGCTTTTTTTCTATTTTTATCTCATATTTTTGGTAATATTTCATATCTTTTGTCTATGACTTGGGAGATACTACCCAAACAACTAGACTGCTCCTCTATGTATATCATATAGTTTATCCTGAGCAATCTTTCCACTGTAGAGATTTTAGTGCAGTCCCATAATGATGGTGATGTACTTTGGCTTGGAAAATATTTTCTATCACAAAGTCAATCTGCAGAATTACATGGGCCACAGTGTGGAAATCAGTTTTCCAATACGTGGCATATTACATTATAACTCACTGCAATGAAGCTGCCTTCACCAAAGTATTGTTACTTTAATCAAATATTGACCATGATTTGGGAGAGTTACTTCCTAACCGTGAATATTACTTCATATACCTCACTCATCGAATGGGGCCACACTAGCGTCTTTGATACAATATGTGGCAGTATTGTAGACATTATAGGACATGCTCTGAAAAGTGCCGTAACTTACTGAGAAGATGCCAATGTCTTGATGTCTTCATTTTCTTTGAAGAAGTCAGTGTTTTTTGTTGTTGTTGTTTTTTATATCTAAATATACATTGCGGATTTCAGTCAATTTACTGGGAGGATATTTGATATACATTGTATAAATAAACTCATGACCATGTGGGGATTAACTGATAACTGACCGAATTTGAAATCATGACTTCAAATCGACAACACTCATCGTTAAAACTGGTGTGCATTTTCGTCGATAAATTAAGCAGTCTGTATTCTTTGGTTTTAAAGCTTTACCTAACCTTTTGATTTTCAAATCATACTTTTTCTTCGTCATTTTACATTCACATTTTCCTACCTTTTCTTTTATTTTTCAATGGTTTCCGGCAAGATGTGTGTGAATATATGCGTAGTAAGACTTATTTAGAGGGATCAGAGCACTTCTTTCACCACACAACTACCCTTCTAGGTACGTAGGGCAGATATCAGGGTGAAGAATGTCGGGTATCTAACATTTCTACAACCACATTCCTGGTATAATTGACACCATAACGTCTAATGTCACTTACTTCATTTAGAAAATGCGTCATAGTCATAAAAAAAAACAAAAAAAACACAAAAAAAACCCAAAAAAAACAGAGAGATCAGGTAAATCAGAGGATATTGAAATTCTCCTCTTATTTTTTAAAAGTATGGCCTAATCAGACCTTTCTAGGTTCATTCAGTATATGTAGAATTATATTATTTTGATTATTTAAAACATGATTTTCCATTTGCACAAAAACACTGGCAGAGGGATTATGATATGAAAATGCTTTCATGTAAAACCAAGGCAAGTGGAAGAGTTTAAAGTAGTTTGCTTGGACATGAGCGAGGTTGTACAGGTTACAAAGACATAACACTATTAACATAAGACATGGCCGGGTGTGGCTATAGCACTGTAACAGGTCATTGTAAGGAGGTCGCCATCTGTCCCCCTAAAACGCTGCTGGTTGCCAAGTGATCACCTAATCACCTCCACGCTGTATTATCGGAAGTACGATGCATAAATTCAAAAGCACCCTCTCTCCAACTGAGAATGCTACCTGGCGCAGTTATATCATAGTGCCCTTATCTGGTACTACTTCTAGCATGGCGCTGCAGTAGACCCACTACTTCCCTATAGGCCCACATGAGGAGGGCATCTACAGGTAGACTAACCACTGAAGTCTCCCAGCAGGAAGCCAGAGACACCCACCCATCCAACATGACCCCAGTGGTATGGATCATCATTCTCCAAGCACAAGTACAGCTATACTCCCACTACCCCTAAAATACATGTGTGAAGAAGCTGTGCCAAACTATGACGATAAATGATTGGGGTGTGCAATGTACTATGGGGCAGCCTGGGGCAGACAATAAATAATGTCCAATATGACATAAGCCTTCCTTGGGCCACACTGGGTGGGTTGGTGTTCAGCCTCAGGGCATTGTCAGTCAACACCAGGTAAAAAGGCATCATAACATAATTTCATTTCAAACCAAATAGGACGCTCCCTTTGGATTTAGCCAAGGAATTCGTGTCTCACACTTCCATGAAATGTCCCTAAACAGTAGTCAGATTCATTTTAATCAACAGGGATTGAATTAACGTTGGTAGACCTGTAATTTTAGGTGCCCTAAATCATCCATCACTTCCTGTTCATTCATTCATAGGACTTCAGGGCCTCATTTCACTCGGCCCCACCTTGTAAAGTACCTATATCCCACTTGTGAAGAAACTCTCGATGGCAAATGGTCATCAGGCACCCTTGTCTATTTTGTGTGAGAGTAAAATGTAAGTTATCATTACACCAGAAATCGATGGATATTTTCTACTCATAGTAAAAAAAAAGAGCCTGTAAAATGGTCGTATACATATGTAGTATGTTGTTTTACCTAGATTACAATGGCACTTTGCATGGCCTTTTTGTAGTGAACAAGTAGAATGCCTCATCCCGCCTGCATAATCTGATATGGCACGCGATGTGGCCCTCAGCAATGATAAGCGCTTCATTAGTGATTTATCTCAATCTGCATATACAATGTACTACAATGTACCATACATACATACTGCTATTGCAGAGGCCGAGAGGGGGGTGGAAGAGAAGGCAGGGATTGGGTTAGAAGTGGAAGCTTGCTGTGTGTTATTCTCTGAATAAAATATTCAGAGTTTAGGGGTCACCTGCGCCCCTGTCCCATGAAGAGGTGATGGCCTTACAGATCACAGATAAATAAAGGTACTGGATCGTTTGTGACCGAGAAGCATACAGGTGCATGTGTCATTTCAATTAGATGTACGAGCCTTCATTTTTCCCCTATGTACCTGTTACCATAATCTCTCGCGTATAAGGCGCAGGTCGCCTATAAGGCGCACCCCCAACTCAGGGAGGTCTGTTTCACGTATAAGGTGCACCTCTGAGGGCAAATTTTTGTTAGTTTAGTACTGTTCTATAGTAGAAATACCCCCCCCCCCCCATAAGGCGCACCCCAAACTCAAGGCAATGTCCCTCCCACGTATAAGACTCAGCATCATTTTGTTTGGCATATAAGACGCGCCTTATACGCGAGAGATTACGGTACGTTATATAGGGCTACATATGTATATCGCGTGTATACTCCATCTGAGCACCAGTTTCAGACATTGTAATTTTCAGCCGAAAGTAGCAAATACTAGGAGAGCCAAAGGACTGATTTTTCCAGGGCCCTTTTCCTACGAAACTCTGGAATTCTGGAGCCTGCTAAAAGGGAGTGATGGTAGGAATGGAGAGTTGGTAGTGGTGGTTGTGTGTGTGTGTGTGTGTGTGTGTGGGCATATGTCTAACAGAATTACAGGTCCATGACAGTCGATACTGACCGCATACCTGTATACTGCTGATAAGAGACCCCCCCCCCCCCCCACTACTACCAATCTACCCCCCCCCCCCCCCGAACCCCCTACCCCGCCCAACTCCCAGTGGGCCCACTTGTCGTGACAAATCATATAGCAGTTCAGGACCAACGTCTCTAAATTATTAAAATATGAGTAAGTTATAATGCATTATCTATATTCGAATAAAAGATTGGAGTCAGCAAGAAAATGTTTACTCTCCACAGGTGTTTAATATAACTAATAGGCAGTGACATTTATTGGTCTTAGTTGGTACAGGGGATGCTTTTACCATAAAACTACATCCCATCGCCTGAGGCCATTAGATAAACGACTTTTTAGATGCCAAATGAACCATGTAAAACGATAGGGGCCTAGTGCAACAGCACTGCCGTGCAATTTATCTGAATTCCAAAATAAGATGTTAGGTCTCAGTGTGGCTTCTCGAATAATGTTGTCACTCTCACTATAACAAGTTCTATCATAGTACATTGCGTATACGTCACATATCGTGTATAAATGTGTTGTAATTTTGACCCACTAATTTGCACCCTCTCTCTAGGATTGTTATATAAGGTGGCGTAAGGGTCAGATTCTGTATAAACCATTGCTTATACGCATGATACTTTGACGTTTCTAGTAGCCTACTACCGTAATCTCCCGCGTATAAGACGCGTCTTATACGCCAAACAAAATGGTAGTAGGCCAAAGTCAGCTTAGACATCACACTGTCACTTGGCTGTTCTAGTAAGTCAGGCTAGATATCACAGTCACTAGACTGTTCTAGTGAGTCAGGCTAGATATCACACTGTCACTAGGCTGTTCTAGTTAGTCAGGCTAGATACCACACTGTCACTAGGCTGTTCTAGTAAGTCAGGCTAGATATCACAGTCACTAGACTGTTCTAGTTAGTCAGGCTAGATACCACACTGTCACTTGGCTGTTCTAGTAAGTCAGGCTAGATATCACAGTCACTAGACTGTTCTAATAAGTCAGGCTAGACATCACACTGTCACTAGACTGTTCTAGTTAGTCAGGCTAGATACCACACTGTCACTAGTCTGTTCTAGTAAGTCAGGCTAGATACCACACTGTCACTAGGCTGTTCTAGTAAGTCAGGCTAGATATCACACTGTCACTAGACTGTTCTAATAAGTCAGGCTAGACATCACACTGTCACTTGGCTGTTCTAGTAAGTCAGGCTAGATATCACACTGTCACTAGGCTGTTCTAGTAAGTCAGGCTAGATATCACAGTCACTAGACTGTTCTAGTAAGTCAGGCTAGACATCACACTGTCACTAGACTGTTCTAATAAGTCAGGCTAGACATCACACTGTCACTAGACTGTTCTAGTAAGTCAGGCTAGACATCACACTGTCGCTAGACTGTTCTAATAAGTCAGGCTAGACATCACACTGTCACTAGACTGTTCTAGTAAGTCAGGCTAGACATCACACTGTCGCTAGACTGTTCTAATAAGTCAGGCTAGACATCACACTGTCACTAGACTGTTCTAGTAAGTCAGGCTAGACATCACACTGTCGCTAGACTGTTCTAATAAGTCAGGCTAGACATCACACTGTCACTAGACTGTTCTAGTAAGTCAGGCTAAATATCACACTGTCACTACCCTGTTCTAATAAGTCAGGCTAGACATCACACTGTCACTAGACTGTTCTAGTAAGTCAGGCTAGACATCACACTGTCGCTAGACTGTTCTAATAAGTCAGGCTAGACATCACACTGTCACTAGACTGTTCTAGTAAGTCAGGCTAAATATCACACTGTCACTACCCTGTTCTAGTAAGTCAGGCTAGACACGATAGGCAAACTAAATCAAAATCAAAAATAAATCATCCTCGACATCACACTGCTAGTAGGCTGCTCTAATAACTAAGTCGGACTAAATATCATGTTGTCACTGGGCTGCTCAATCATACTGCCAGTAGGCTGTTCTACAAAGTCGTCCTAAACATTATACTGCCAGTAGGGTGTTCTATATAGTCAGTCTAAACATTATACTGCCAGTAGGCTGTTCTACTAAGTCGTCCTTTACATTATACCGCCAGTAGGGTGTTCTATATAGTCAGTCTAAACATTATACTGCCAGTAGGCTGTTCTACTAAGTCAGTCTAAACATACTGCCAGTAGGCTGTTCTAAATATTCGGTCTAAACATTATACTACCAGTAGGCTGTTCTACAAAGTCAGCCTAAACATTATACCACCAGTAGGGTGTTCTATATAGTCAGTCTAAACACTATACTAACAGTAGGCTGTTCTACAAAGTCAGTCTAAACATTATACTGCCAGTAGGCTGTTCTACTAAGTCAGTCTAAACATACTGCCAGTAGGCTGTTCTAAATATTCGGTCTAAACATTATACTACCAGTAGGCTGTTCTACAAAGTCAGCCTAAACATTATACTGGCAGTAGGCTGTTCTACATAGTCAGCCTAAACATTATACTGGCAGCAGCCTAGATATCAGACTGTCAGCAGGTTGCTGTACTAATTTGAGTCAGCCAAGGCATCATATTGACCATAGGGTGTTCTACTAAGTCAGTCTAGACATCATACTGACCATAGGCTATTCTGCTAAGTCAGGCTCGTCATCACACTTCTATTCAGCTATTCTAAGTTCTACGATGTCAGGTTAGACATCCTAATTCCACTAGGCTATTCTTGTCAGGGACATACTACATGTATAGCATACAGGCTGGACACAGGAGGTGTATATCATAAACGACCAGAACCGGCAGCATGAACTGGCTGGATATTGGTGGGTGTAGGGGCATGGCCTGGCCCCCCTATACCATGGAGGACAGACCTATTGATCCCACTAAGTGCCCATCACTGACCACTGGGGGCTGGAGGCTGCTAGACGCTGTCCGCAGTGGACTGCAGACCTGGCTATTCCATCATACACTCCAAAAGCAACCAGCCAGGCAATGATGAAAGGGCACACACCCTCCTCCCTCTATGTGCTAGTTCTAGTAGTTTATATGATGCATTTTGTTGGGTAAGATTAATGCTTCTGTGTACACTACGTGTGTGCCATGGTCTACAAGGACTAATTAATGAGAAATGAGTGCACTCAAGGCAGCATACTAACTTCTTATTCAGTACTTGGTTTATGTCTTCTCTGTGTTGGGAATATCAAGTTATTGGTATAGAGTACTCTAGTCCCCTTGACTGCATGTCCCAGCCCCAAACACCACCCATGTAATGAACTGCAGTATGTCAACTCAAAATGTCATTGACCGCCATTAAAAATGCCAATTCCACAAAATCAAAACCCTTTCCTCGGGGAAATAATCTAGTCTAGAGAGAAAGCTCTCCATGTGGCGAGGCAAAAATTCATTAAAATCAATTCCAGGCACGTTGCTGTGTATTTATCAGCTTATGGCAGTGGCAGTGAGAAATCGTTTTGAAAAGCACTAATTATTTTCATTAGTGGACAGGCCCTGAATGACAAGCCTTTATTCCCTTCAGAAGAAATCAGGATAATTTTGATCCTGCTGATCAGGATTCACGTGAAATGAATATTGAAGACATTTGACAATTGCTTCGCTTACTGAACCGAAGACAGCATCTCCATCAGCGTTGTCTTTTGAAAATGTCAGACTCATAAATTCATCTCAGTTTTGGAAGATTTTCTCGTGAATCTCTCATTTGTCTTAGACGCTACTAGAACATACTAGTTTAAAATCCATGGTAACACTGGCCAGCAGCCCATTAAACGGGTCAGCTTTTTCAACAAGCCTTGGTACTGATCAACTGGGTTAGCAGCCCATCGTACATGTACTAATCAACTGGGTTAGCAGTCCATAGTATTGATTTACTGGGAAGTAACTCGAAACATTGATTGATAGCTGATATTAGGTCAACTCGATCAACTGATCAACTCGAATTACAAGTTAGCAGTCCACAGTGCTGGTCATTAGGACATAGCACCAGTCAACTGGGTCAGCAGCCCATAGCACTGAACAGTTCTCTATACCACTGGTTATAGCAGTCCCTAACATTGGTTTGTAGTTCACAGCACTAGCCAGCAGCCCCTAAACCTGGTCTGCAGTTCACAGCACTGATCAGCAGTCCATAGTATTGGCCTGCAGCTCTCAACAGTGGTCAGTAGCCCAATGCACAGAACAGTTCTCTAGACTATAGCACTGATCAGCAGCCCACAGCACTGGCCAGCAGACCATGACATTGGTATGCAGCTCACAACACTTGTCAGTAGCCCATAGCACTGGTCACTTGCAGTGCCTGACTGCAGGCAGGAGGCCAACACCCAGCAGTCTCCTACTGTTGGGTGCTGCTCAGTGTGAGCTGCTCCCCCCCCCCATATACCCAGCTGTTGCACCTACCTGGCTGCTGTCAACACTGAGCTGCTCCTCGTGCTGCTCCGGGGCTGCACTAGTAGTACACAGGAGCTACCCCCCGCCCCTCTCTCCCAGCAGCTGCAGCATAGACAAGTCAGCTGCTTTCTGTACTAGTACTATGGACATGACTTGTTTATGATTTATGGTGGGGAGGAGTAAAATGAGCAAAAAAATCTGACGACCGGTTACTCTGCGCGCATGCGTCAAGTCTCCAGACCGGAAGGGAGGCGGTCGACAAAACAAAAAAATGGTGGTCCGATTTACACACTCATATATAAACGGTCTTAACCTGTCCTGGTCCGACAATTCCACCTTACCTACTGAAAAAAGCGTCTTAATTGCCCTATTTTGACCCCCTGTCGACTGCCAAAATGGACCGCGCAATGCAATCCTATGGAGCCTCGTTTTCGTGAGAAAGTAGGTCAAATATGTCAGGTTTTTTCTTCAGCTATTTTCATAGCTAAAGAAATTTTTTTCCAGGAATTGTGCATGTACAATTAAAGACAAGATTCTAAAGAATATGTTTCCATGATTCTTTGTTTAATTATCCCCCAATTTTGATGAGCAATTCCCATCTAAAGTTTCAATTCATGACCATCAGTTTCCGACCGAAAAGGCGCCGCCAATGACCCAGCAGGGGCTGGGCCAATTATATCTTGAGAACATGTTGTATGATGGATGTAACTGTTTCATTTTGTTTTTGACTCAAAGTCTTCTGTGTATGTCTATACTGATACACATTACAATTAGGTTTAGATAATACCCCATGTGTACTGGATGATGAGGAAGGCTTTGATGTTAGCAACTGCTCTATGTTCATATACATGTCCCTTCAGTATACCACATGCATACTGGATGAAGGGGGAGAACCTATTGCTAGGCGTCGGCCCATGTACAAATACTATAGTATACACCATGTATACTAGATGATGAGGGAGGACTTATTGCTAGTCAGTCAGCTGTTCTGTATCAATAGCCTATGGCATCCAGCCCTAAAGAGCAATTCTATGAAGCCTGACAGAGCACCTTACTCAGTATTCTATGCATTCTATATAGTGTGGTCGCCTACATAATACCACCCGATAGCTCTCACCCATTCATCTTGTTATTACCGTAGTGTGGAGACTGGAGGGGGACTCTCTACAGCCTGTATTTGTACAAAGACTAATGACCATTTTGATCAAATCCATAGTGGTCATCTGTCAACGCCAAGTATTCTTCACAGTGAATCTGATCGTGGCTGATCAAATCACCAGACATGCCATCCCCCTTGCACCAAAAGCTGGGTTAGCGCTCATGCACAGACCCAAAAAGTATTTGCCATTTTGGACTGATCATGTCGTGATATATGTATACTTTAGACATCGTACCTGTTAGGTAATACATGTATGTAATTGTCTGAAATAAGCCAGGTCAAGGTGATTTGCTTGTTACTGCCCCACTGGGATAAGGCGGCTAATATAACATTTGACAAAGGTTAATGTACAGGCACCACATACCATTAATGTAATGCTGTTAGGCCTTTAATGATGGCATGGTGCCTCAGTGTCAATTGCCATTTGCTAAAGCTACATCAATGCTATCAAATGGGGCATAAATGCATTACCTTTCAGCACCATGACGTCCTTAAAGGGCTGAGCTGAAGTTGCTCCAGTGTGATGAGGCCTAAGCTGGCACCAGTTCTACCCAGTGTATGTAAGGCCTCCACACCTCCAGGTGCCAGGTCTGTGAGTTGTGGCATCCACTAATGCTAACCCCTTCTGCCAACTCCACCAAGCTCTACTAGGTACTCGTGTACTTGTATAATAAACACATGATCCAACTCACAAGCCAAAGAAAAACAAATAGAAAAGAGCCCTTTTTACTGATACAGTAACAGCTTATAAAAGAATGGCAATAGCTCGAATGTCCCTGCCCTCTTTTTACTTCCTTCAATCTTTAGCTGAATCTTTTCACTTCAGGTAGTGCAGAAAATAAGGGTTTTTTACATTGTTTTTTCCACTGAGGTTCCTAACAGTAAAGACATACATCCTCCATTTTTGCCTGGCCTACACAGGAGGGGAATACCCAGAGCTTACACGAGGTGGTGTTAGTGGAGGCATTAGTGTCAGGCACTGGGAGTTATTGTAGATCTGGATATCAACAAAAGTCTAGCCAAGTCTGCTCAGGATCTGCCTAAGTCTCAGTGCAGTTTGGATAGAGCTCAACAGTATCTTGTGTCTAGAGACCTCAGGTATCCCCTAGCTCAATCTGTCTCACTGAAGCAATAGTAAGATCTGGTCAAATTAAGGTCTACATCTGAGATTTAGAGTTGTCTTTTTGGTATGAAGGATACAATTTTATACCAAACAACCCTTTTGATTAAGATCATGCCTCATGAGCCTGATGGTGGTGAGCAGTTGCTGTGAGATGGTCATTGTGAGGTTGGATATGTTATAAATCCTCACAAAGTCATTTTTATCCTGTGGGTGGCAGGGGTAAAGTACATTGGCATCTTTTAATGCCGAGGCAATGCAGACATAAAGCAGCACCTCTTAGGTGTGGACGGTAGAGTTATAAAGATTAGCCTTTTTATCTGTGAACGGTTGTGTAAACTACAGGGTCCATTAACACTCATTCGCTGGCATTAGATTATCACTTTTTTCTGCTGTGGATGGAAGGCTAACATGGATTAGCACCCTGTAGCTGAGGTGAAGGGTTATAGATACGTAGATTAGCACCTTTCAGAATTCCACTCCCTACCTTCATCAAGCAGTCTTTCAGTAATACATTCTCACCAAGCAGCAGGTGCTGTGACTTATTAAGACTAGAGGCACTGACGGGCGAGGGCTATATATGAAAACCAACCAATAATGCTGTTGCCATGGCAACAATAGTGACCATGACAACAACCACCGTCTCCAGACCCAACGTTCCCATTCACTAGAATCTCAATTCTAGCCTGGATTTGTGACCCTTTCCATATTATATCACCGCGGTGGAAATTTACGTCACCTATGACGTCACAGGACGTAAACCAGGCATTGTGGGTGACGTAACATGAATCTATACCTCTAGTGACTAATGACAAGGAGTGCCAAGATTTCCGCCAGAGTACCTACCTTATGTAAATATGCCATTACATGAAGCAAGTTCAGCTTCAATTAGGCATGGGAAGAATAGAACCAGAGACACAGTCCCATTAGCATATCCACATATTGTGTTAGTATGGGGTAGATAGAAATAGGGGCGGATTCGCCGAGGGACTAGCAAATGTGCTGTCAAACAATTCTTTAAATATTAGTTATTGCTTGGCCACAAGAAATCAATCACATATGGGGATCCATTAGTAGGCAACCAGGACATAACGGGATGGTGGGACAGACAACTATTGCTAAACGCACTCTTTGAGCCCACCAAAGAAACCGACTCTTACTAAAGGCATTTTTCTTCTTCATAAACAAAATTCAACAATTTAAGTGTTTGGGAATGAAAAATAAATGTAACAGTTACTGTTTTGAACGCCCTTGTTGCTTGTCAATCGACAAGATACAGCTAGGTAGAGTGGATGGATATATTGGATGAGTCTTAAACCTTAAACATTTACCACAAAGACACCGTGACAAAGATTAAACCTAGAGGCAGTATTCTGCCCCTAAAGGGTTAAGAGCATAGGTTTAGAGTATACATACAATATAAAAGCAGGCCAACGCACCTCATTGATTAAGTTGTTCATTTGCTACATCAGCAGCAATAACGAGTGTAGATAAAGCAAACCGCCCACATTATAGCTAACATGGAGCACAGGTGGAGGCATATCATTTTGATATAACACTATAAAAAACTGCTGGGATTATTGCATGGGTGCCATTACATGTAGGCATACAGAAAGTCCTGCCTACCTTGCATTCTTTAAGAGAAAGAGAGAACACGAGGAACATCATGGAGCGATGGTTGGGGGGGGGGGCGGGGGGGGGGTAGATGATCAGCGCTGTGCTGCCACAATCCCCTACCGGGTAGTACAGGTAATGGTATGTACGGCAGAACTTGGCATTTAACTTCTTAATAATGCTTTAATACCGGTACATTTTAGCACAAAATGACATATTGTGAAAAAAGAAAGGGGAAAAAAGGAAGAGAAATACAAGGATACCACAGATTTTACTCACAAGAATATCCAAAATTCATAAGTTGACCCACGATATTGGATCAGTGCCAGTGTCCTATACTTACACACGACAGTCAAGTTTATTTTGGCACTGTGGTTGTTATATTTGCATGGATCATACCTGGGAGGAGTGTTCCACTGGAACCAGTGTACCAGTACCAGTGTACCGTGGGTGAGGTACCAGTGTACCAGGGGCTGGTGGCAGTAGTGTGCAATACATGTACCTGAAGTGCCATACAGGGTCGGATCCAGGATTTTGAAAAGTGGGGGGGGGCGCACCCCTCATTTAGCCCCTAATTTTGGCTAAATTCTAGGGTAAAAAAGGTTAGGCAAACTCTTAAGTACAGGGAAAGGGGGGGGGGCTACAGTGAGACCCTAGCTGCCTTTTTTTTTTTTTATTGTAATATTTATTCTGGAGGTAAACAAGAAAATCTGAAATATGGAGTTTTACAAATAGTCTCCACTGTCTTAAAATTAAAATTAGTTAAATCATGAAAATTAATAATAAAACTTTAATCAAGAATTGATTGCAAATGGAGAATCACTAATGAACATTATAGTTTTTTATGCACTAAGTGGCCCAGTTCCCATGGGCACTGACTTCAAAGACTGGCATTCCTACCATTAGGGGTAATCAAGGTGATCAAACTGCAACAAGACGTCACAAAAACTAAATAACATTACTCAAGTCTCGAAAGACGAAGCTACAAAACTGCCTGCCTGGCCTGTATTTTGGTGAGGTTGCTGGTTTGGGTAACCCTTTCAAGGGAGCAGAATTAATACAAGAGTGCATTATGCCCTTTGTTGTTATGATGCACCACTGCAATGCTCTCGAGTAACTCTCCAATAATGCAATTAGGTATCATGCCGACTAATCAGGGTCGACATACTTACAAAGGGTTGGCACGATGCACTGCTTTGGGAGTTACTCACCAGCAGTGCATGGGGGCATCATGACAACAAAGGAACATAGACCCTGGGAACTAAGGTCCTTAAAGGTTTGAGGGTGTGGAGTCGTGGGTACCGTAATCTCCCGCGTATAAGGCGCAGCTCACATATAAGGCGCACCCCCATGCAAGTCCACATATAAGGCGCACCTCTAAGAGCAGATTTTTGTTAATTTAGTACTCTTCTATAGTAAAAATACCCCCCCCCCCTATAAGGCGCACCCCAAACTCAAGGCAATTTTCCTCCCACGTATAAGACCCAGCAGCCTTTTGTTTGGCCTATAAGACGCGCCTTATACGCGGGAGATTACGGTAGGTAGGAGAGGATGGTGGAAGGGGGGAGGGGGGAGGAGCTGCTATTTTCAGGCTGTGTGCTTGGGGCATGTCACGCCACAGTAAATCGTGGTATTCTTGACATGTCCCTAGAATTCTGTAATAGAGCATTTTGGACAGGTATTTTGCCAGCTTTCTCTGAAGATACATGTTCCCTGGAGGGAAAACTCTTGGTACTACTGTTATGTGTCATGGTAACGCCAGTTATACTTGCTTTCCGATTCTTAGCATTTCAATTAAACATGGCATTCCAAGAAAAAAAATTCTCCTTGTAGAGCAAGCATTACTACTATCTGGCAAGATGGGAATGTAACCCGTGTTTGGGATAACACAAAGGGGTATGAGCCCTATTTATAAAATACCACCAAACTTTGATCTATAAATTGAGTAAATCTTCTATTCATGTTTCATTAAAAATAAGCCATACCACTAATGATGTTCCCAATTCCCTACCACCACGCACCTGTATATAGACACTGTACCCAATGCATGCCATCTGTTTATGCCTTGCCTTACTTTATTTTCCCCTTTACTATGGTTACCAGGTTTGCATTGATGTACAAATAATCAATTCTTTTCTATTTTTGAAGTTCAAAACAAACTGATCAAGACATATTGCGCACTGTCAGAGCCAAATCAGAAATGAACTAAACCACACATAGGAATAAGCACTCCAGTGATTACTACCGGTAGTATTATTGGCAGACATGAATAAATATATTGATTAGAAAGATTGAGCTTGTCGCTATTTTCACTCCCCCATTTTCTTTTTTCAATCCTGGACCCAACACCGAAAGCCTGCTAACATATATTGACCTACCGGTATACGTCGTTGACGTAGGGGTCTACAGCTAGTTACGGCCACGTCACCCATACGTCACGTATTAAAAACCCCCATCCCAACTGTACCCCCAGGTTCACCCTTAAACTTACACATACCTATACTAAGGGTTGACAGTACATATGAATGCAGACCTGCAAAGTCGACTACTCAGTGCTGTATAGTACATTAAAGCACTATACAATTATTCACTATCTGGCACTTAAAGGGTTAACCCCTGACAACAGCTAGGTCTGGGGGTGGGGACCTGGGAGGGTACTGGCTCCCAGGAGATAAGGTCCAGCTCTGTGAACTGCGGCCTTACAGGGCACATTTATATTTATAAACCACATCCTTTAACCCACCCCTATGGGCCTGCTTGATACCTCTATTGCCTTTGCCGTCCTGATGCACCAATACTGTGGTGGTGAGTAGTTAATTGTCAGTAAAGTGAAAGTTCTGGTCAGTAAAATCGCCAGGACATGGTCAGTCAAATTGAAGTTCTGGTCAGTAAAATCGCCAGGACATGGTTAGTCAAATTGAAGTTCTGGTCAGTAAAATCGCCAGAACATGGTCAGTCAAATTGAAGTTCTGGTCAGTAAAATCGTCAGGACATGGTCAGTCAAATTGAAGTTCTGGTCAGTAAAATCACCAGGACATGGTCAGTCAAATTGAAATTCTGGTCAGTTAAACTGCCAGGACATGGTCAGTCATATTGAAGTTCTGGTCAGTAAAATCGCCAGAACATGGTCAGTAAAATTGAAGTTCTGGTCAGTAAAATCGCCAGGACGTGGTCAGTCAAATAGAAGTTCTGGTCAGTAAAATCACCAGGACATGGTCAGTCAAATTGAAGTTCTGGTCAGTAAAATCACCAGGACATGGTCAGTCAAATTGAAATTCTGGTCAGTTAAACCGCCAGGACATGGTCAGTCAAATTGAAATTCTGGTCAGTTAAACCGCCAGGACATGGTCAGTCATATTGAAGTTCTGGTCAGTAAAATCACCAGGACATGGTCAGTCAAATTGAAATTCTGGTCAGTTAAACCGCCAGGACATGGTCAGTCATATTGAAGTTCTGGTCAGTAAAATCGCCAGGACATGGTCAGTCAAATTGAAGTTCTGGTCAGTAAAATCGTCAGGACATGGTCAGTCATATTGAAGTTCTGGTCAGTAAAATCGCCAGGACTGCACCCATACATACATCATGATGACCAAAGGGCATTGTATATAATATTAAAGCACTCTGTAGGCCTAACAGGAGGTTATTGGTGGCCGTCCTGTTTTTGTCCTCCCAGTCCTGTCTAAGCATACTGCACAATTAGCCGTAGACAGGGGCGTAGGAAAAGGGGGGTGGGGCAGGGGGGGCTGGGTCCCCCCAATAATGAGGGGGGTTCCATATAAGACTATATAAAAATATAGCAGCCCCCCCAACTGAGACCCCTGCGCCCCCCCCCCCAATAAAAAGTTGCTTCCTACGCCCCTGGCAGAGAAATATGGAGCAATATGGACAAGACGTGGGTGTCCCAAGGTGGATCAGAGGGTCTGAATACTACATTGTATTAGAAATTGAAGTTTTAGTTCAGATGTCGTAAATCATACATTGGACTCCTATAATGTATGGAAGAAACTACTACTGCCTATACATCATGAAGGTTTGTCTTAGTCCTCACGACATGTGGGAATATTGTAAATCATCACTCTACCCTTTAGCCTTAACCCGAGTCCCCAACTACTAATGTATATATTAAGAAGCCTAATGGTCAATGCACAAGGCATCCGCCAATAATCTGTATGTGGAAATCTCACAGATCAACACTTATGATATACGTGCTATATGGTATCCTGACATGTGCTGAAAGCTATTGAAAACAAATAATCCCACTTTTATTAGGCACTAGATTATTGCCATACGCCACGGTCTGAGATGGCTCGGTTCATTATGGATGCTCGCTGTGACCTCGGAGAGCGATATGCACCGCACCGAGCCATCTAACAGGCTGCTGCAGCATTAAAACATTAGTATGTGTGTCTGTGGGCACATTGGCTGCTCCCATCCTCCCCCTTCTCCATCACCACTAGGCCCAGTGGATCCTTGTGGTGGGCCAAAGGGATCAATGCGGTCTTACACTCATTTAATTATACACCAGGCTAAAAGGCGCCTGTACTGCTGATATATCCAGTCCCCATCCCCTATGCTCCTAACACCTACTCCTACACCCATTTTACAGCCCACGTCCTCTTAACACCCTCCATCCCTACCCCCACTTTAGCTTGTTCCCCCACTTTAAAGTTTTCATCCTCCTAATACCATCTCTTACCCCTGCTTTACAGCCCCCGTCCCAGGGCCCCCGTCCTACTCACACTTTGTCCTTCCAACACTTTACAGCCTCCCCCCCATCCTCCTCCTTCCAACACTTTAAAGCCCCCATCCTCCACACAACTCCTCCTACTAACACTTAAAAGCCCCATCCTCCTCACACCCCCTCCTTCTAACACTTTAAAGCACTCATCTATCTCACAACTCCTCCTTCCAGCACTTCAAAGCCCCCATTCTCCACACACCTCCTCCTTCCAACACTTTAAAGCCCCCATCCTCCACACAACTCCTCCTACCAACACTTAAAAGCCCCATCCTCCTCACACCCCTCCTTCCAACACTTTAAAGCCCTCATCTATCTCACAACTCCTCCTTCCAGCACTTCAAAGCCCCCATCCTCCACACACCTCCTCCTTCCAACACTTTACAGCTCCCCAACATCTCCTCCTAGCCTCACTTTGGGCTCACTTTACAACCTTATCCACCTCACACCTCTGACATCCCCATTCCCAACTTTATAGCCTGTCCTCCTCACACCTCTACCTCAACCCCTACTTTACCGCCTCTTACCCCCAAAATTCAGCCCCTTGTTCCCACTTCACAGTCCTTGTTCTCCTCACACCAACCACCCCAACCCTTCTCCAACCCCCACTTTATAACCCATTTCTCCTCACACATCCACCCTATGTTTATCCCCACTTTGTTCCCCCGACTTCCTTATCCCTCACTTCCACTTCATGCCTGGATCTTCCACACTCTAGAGCTTACTTCATAGGACACCACAAGGCTGTCCTTTTTTACCTCTCTCGAGCCTCTTCTATTTTCTTTTTAATAGAACATAAATCCCTGTCTTTGGTGGGCAACCCAACAAAGAAGTCATCTCAAAAAAGTGTTGGTCGGAAATTCCTGGATTATGACCTAGAATAAATAGGACGGGATAAAAATTCAATTACCAAAGACTATAAAGAGACTTTGCCAATATCCGGATTTTCTAGCTTCGCCTGTCTGCTGTACCCCTCTCTGACAGCTTATGATTCTGAGAGACTAGACTTTGTGGTTGGTTTCACTGTCCACCCATATCTATTGATTATTAAGTTAACGGAAATATTATTTATTGACCAGACCGATGGAATGGCAGCATCAAACGGAGAGGCGAGCCGCCCCAGGGGAGGCACTGACACGTTCAGGGGATGTAGCAACTGCCCCCACCGCCCATGTTATCTGTGAGAGCTGATGTTTGACTGCCCTATGTATTGTTTATAAGCTTAACTTGAAGTGCCCTCCCCTTCCAACCTCCCTGGTATCTCAGGATTTTCGTACTCTAATGCCACAACAACTGCATGAAGTGGTCTCCGGTGTCAGCATTAAAATGATTTTTGAAGATGGTGAGCTGACCACCCTCCCTTTCAGGCTTTTCTTCGGGGTGCCAACCCATCGCTCTCATTCCAGCCACAGGCGTTATCCAAAGCCCACCTCAGTGCCCCCCCCCCCCAAGCCATGTCACACTCACTAGTTCTTACACAAATTATGCATGTGACCAACCACCATGTGAAATCTGCCGCACCAGGGGACTATGATATGACAAAAAACATATCCATAATTCACTATATGATTCAACTACTATGTTAAATATTGCACTGAAGAAACTTATCGATCATGCAATGTTTTATTGTTGGCTTCGCATCTTTCAAATACATTTGATAAATAGGGGAGTTTATCCTATCATTTCCTAACTGCAAGGGCAATGTTGCTTGGGATAAGAGACGATTATTACATTTATATCATGTCTTATTTTGATATTGTACGAAGTAATATTGCAATACCTCCGTAATCTCCTGCGTAGAAGACGCGCTGTGCGTATAAGACGCACCCCAAACTCAGCAAATGCATTTTCGCGTATAAGACGCACATTTTAAGGCTCAATTTTGTAAATCCAGTACTATAGTAAAATTACCCCTCGTATAAGACGCACCCCCAACTTGAGGAAATCCTATAAGACCCAGTAGGGATTTGTTTGGCGTAGAGGATGCGTCTTATACGCGGGAGTTTACGGGAGTTTACGGTAGTAGCTAGTCAAGTTCATCCCATTTAGATTAACCCCCTCTCCCAAGTTTAATTCATAGTACTCATGTGTTTTTTTGTTGTTTTTTTTTTGCTTCAGTCATCTGTTAAAACCCGTGGTATTAAGTGCATTGTCCTGTGTGTGGGCATTCGTTACTGGTGAAACTTGACCTGATTAACGACCGGACGTGAGTCATATACCACCCAATATTGATAGAGAGGCCACTTCCTTTTTATGATCATGGAGTGGAAAGATGTCTATACATATCGTATAAAAAATGTTTCAACTTCCTGGGTCTTCAAAAGGCTTTGTGGCCATCTAGCGTTTATCTATTGTAAATAATTTAATGAAATAAGATAGTAATACCTAAGAAAGTGCTGACGTTATCTTGGTTAAACCAATGCCATTGAAGATAAGTGTCTCCAAAGGTAAGTCTTCCTATCTTCAGTTCTAGACAATATTCTAAAATTCAAAACTATCCACATCTCAAGAATGTTAGCAGACTGACTTTCTTCATTTCATCTTTAAAAGTGTTCTTTTATATGTTTTCAGAGGACAGAGAGCGAGATGAGAGGAGAGAGAGGGGTCAGACCTTGGGGAGATATCAGGTGGTGCCATACCACTGATAAAACAATGGGGATTTGGTGAGGTAGAATTGAATGGAGTGGGAGGGGGGAGGTGAGGTTGTGGAGCCCCTCATTCCCCTGAGCAGGAATCAGATGGTGTGCAAACACGGAGTGTGCACATGGGTGGCCTTACCATGTTGACATACAGCTTAATTATGAGAGTAAAGCACTCCATGACAAATGACTCCCCTGGTCTGAGCTCACAGCTCCACTCACACCTCCAACCATGACACTTAGCACCTAGTGGAATATTGAAATATCTCGCTAATCCACTAGACATGTAAGCAAGGTACAGATATTGAGTCTGGCTAATTCCAAAGCCTAGAGTAGAGAGGAAATTTATGTGAAGATATGGGAGAGTGGGTCCAGAGGAATGCACCAGTGCAGGGCTCGACAAATCAGTTCAGAGACTGTGTGCCCGCTGGGCACAAGGGCCAAAAAAAGTTGTGCCCAGCAGGCAAGCTCTGTGCCCAGGACCTTTGGTTTCTACACTCAAAATTACATATTTAGAAAACACATACCGTAAACTCCCGCGTACAAGACGCGTCCTCTACGCCAAACAAAATGCTGGGGAGTCTTATAGCTTTCTCTCAAGTTGGGGGTGCGTCTTATACGAGGGGTATTTTTTCTATAGAAATGTACTAATCTTACAAATTTCAGCAGAAAAATGTGCGTCTTATACGCGAAAATGCATGTGCAAAGTTTGGGGTGCGTCTTATACGCGCAGCGCGTCTTATAGGCGGGAGATTATGGTAGTTTTAATATAAATAAAACGATTTTATCTCACATCTTGAGTGAAACAACATTAAAGTTAGAGTCCAGCCAGACCCAGATAATCTCAGCAGCATTTCCTTGTGCTGATGTCTTAAGTAGCTTCTGGACAGCTGTGCCCATTGGGCACAACTTGAAAATTATTTTGTGCCCAGTGAATTTTTTTTTGAGTCACGGGCATTGGGCACATGGATTTGTGGAGCCCTGCAGTGGTGCATTATGATGGATTATGATTCCTGCATCATGGCGTCGATGCGTTTTGAGGGTTGGTAAAATGCACAAACTACTGCAGCTAGAAACCGAGGGAAAATCTATGCTAATTTGGCAAGACGGTACAGAGTCCGGCACATGCTCAATTTAAATCCTATTGTGTAAACTGAAACTAAAATGAAAATAAAAAAGGTAACTCCAGAAGGTGTTCAAACTTTAAACGCCAACTGAAAGTTCAGCCAAGGCCAAAGAAATATAGTATGTTTCCCTTTTAACCTACCCCTACTTGAACCAACGATAAGCTTATAAATATCTACATGTATGTGACAAAAGAATATGAACCTTGAGGCATCATGCTATCCTAGAGTGGTTCAATAGGATCTATTTCAAAGACCGATCAATAGAGCTCATAAATCGGTGATATCAAACAATGATCAATCAGTGTAGACCTATTGACCCCTATCAGGTGCGTTCTTATCTGGTATCTGCTAACCGCCGTGTCTTACTATCAGAATCAATGCAGTCTAATCTCCACCACAAGTCTATACTGATATGTCTTGTGTGTACAACTTTCTTATTCCTACAAATTTGTTTACTTCTCATATAGCCTATCTACAAGCATATCAATAAGTGGAAATTGGAATTTCCCTTCATAAACACTGATGGTGTATGACACGATATTTCCAGAAGGTAGTAGGTAAAAATGCACGCTCATTATTTCGGATTACCGTAATCTCCCGCATTGGATCCACAAGGGGGGCACCAAGACCTTTCTTTTGATATGTTACATGCAATAATTGCCATATATGTAATAGGGCATAAGGGGGTCCGGGGGGGGGGGGTCCGGGGGTCCAAGCTACACACAGGTTTTTAAATTTTGAAAATTCACCCAGTAGAACCAAAGTTATGAATTTTTCTTCTTTTTTTTAGAATTTTCCAAAACTCTAGGTGCGTCTTATATGTGCACTGCGTCTTATACGCGGGAGATTACAGTACTTGGGGCAGATATTCTTATGAAAATAGATATCTCAATACAAATACGACAATAAGGTGATATGTCATTATTTTAACCCCCCCCCCCCCGTGCAATGACACGTCTCGATCCACACTACTGGTCATGTGACTTTTTTACATGCTTAGGCCATTTTATTCTAATAACCTGGATTACAGATCCAGCGGCGAGATTTTGGAAAAAGTAGAAAAAAAAATTTGTTATTTTCATTTTTTTTCCTCTGGCCGACGAGATTTTTGGAGAACCTGACCAAAAAAATGTTATTCTTTGGGGAGAAAAGTACATTGTCAGCTATGTACTTTCGATATTCTGCCTTTCAAGGTGAAAAAAGTATCGTCATTTACATATTTGGTGGCATAAAAGTGACTTCTAGATGCCCTTTTTTTTTTCTTTTTGCTCTGGACGATGGGATGTAAAAGTACTTAGATGGAGGCCTGGGACCACTTTTATTTTTATTTTTTTACCGATGGCCGACCAAAGAGCTGAGTGAAAAAATCCGTAATCCAACTTATACTCCATCCGTAAAAGATAATGAGAGAATTTTATCCTATTTGCATATACATACTTTAGAGTGATATTTCTCCATTTACATGTTAAATGGTTTTTGAAGCTTTTCTGGGATTCGAACCCACACTGGTATAGATAATGTATAGACTACTCAACATAAACTTTAGCCAATATCCATATCAAAGACAGAACTCCAGGGCCTTATGGCTAGAGCATTCCCCTCTAACACAAGAACAGACGGGTTGAAATCCCACTCTGCCCCAGTATGGTTTTCCCTTACTTAAAGATAGATGTTGACCTTGATTTTTTTTTTAACAAACCAAACCATTACCGTTGTAAACACATTGGATTCTTAGATCAAAATGTATATATTACAAAATAGAAGTTTATCAATGAATATGATAAAAAAAGAACATAATATATAGGATCAAATGTGATACAAACTCATGTCCTGATGATTTGAAGTCTCAGCTGCTATCCATTACACTATGGAGAACTGGGATCAATTGTGTGCAAACCATTTTTAATTTTTTAGTCGGTGATAATTACAGGTTCTATGCTATTCTGAGTTAGCAGGTCTTTCCATGGGCGCGGTCATTACTGGAGCTTGTTACGAGCGAGTTCTACTGAGTCTGATAAGACCTATCAGATGGGTACCAGTCAGCCCCCAAGAGGACTGCAGTGAATCGTTGGGGTTATCTTATTAAACTACCATATATAAAATACCTCGGCCCCACGAATGCTGGCCACCGGAACTGTCAAAACGGAAGTAGTATTGATGGCATGATTCACGGGGTCAGTCCCACTTCCGGTGAGGCTTCCTGTTTACTTCTATATGTAAGGTCAGAGGGTGAACCTATATAAGGTTTGCTTAAAAGTGAATTGCTGATTGTAATGATGTGACAGTGTCATGGATCCCAGAGGGCCGCTTGCTTTAGCTGGTTTCATAGCAGATGACATTATTTGAATAATCATCTATGTTCCAACACTCCCCATGTCACCTGAGGTTTCATGGTGTAATGGTTAGCATATAGAAGAACCAGATCCTATTCATGGGGTGCTATGGTAAAACACATACAAATGAAAGGATATTCTGAATCAGTATCATAGTATGGGGCCTAGATGCATTACACTTTCCTACCTTCACAAATATTGTTTTGTTTTTTCCTTGCCAAAACCAAAGTAAATTGGGATTTTTTTATGATATGATGTCATGAAGCCCATGACCCCCCCTTGCCCCCTTGTGATGCTTGGTCATTGGAAGTGGGACCCCCCTCCCCCCCCCCTCCTGCATCATTGCATGAAGTCATTTGTACACAGCCCCATGTGACTCAAGACGCTTGACAAGAGTAAGGTTTGCACAGATCCCTTGTTAGACCTGCCCCACATAGTTGTTGTAAACGTTTCTAGCTAACCCAAGTACAAATGCCAACAGCAAACACAGTTGGACACTCTTCGTTTGACAGCCACCCCTCCCCTCCCCCATCACTCAGTCTCTCTGTATCTGACTCTAGAATGGAGAGACGCTGGGGCTGGGCTGACACGCCTCACGAGTTTATAGCGTAAAGAAAGCACCGATATTTCTAGATTTTCTTACCCGCTCGCTGATGATGTTTGCGGTGATGCATGATGATGGTGGGAGCTTACAGGTATTCCAGATTTAGGCCCAGAGGAGGCTCCAGCTCCCCCAACAGCCCCACCACTGCTCTGGCCACTGACACTCACACCGCTGGCTTTTTCGGCCGTCTTAGGGTGACTGCCTTCCATACTGCGGCGCAAAATTCAGCATCTTCCGCTTCATAGTCCACCTGACGGATCCCCGGCCGTGGTAAACATGTAGCCTAACCCGTAGAGCAACATAAGATCGAGATCGTCCAGTAAAGATGGGTTTAGATCGAGAGGGGAGACTGAAACATTACGAATGACAAGCTGTCATCGCAGAACGACTTGGGCGGCCATCTTGGGTCAGGTCAATTCGAAGACTAGTACTTCCGGGGCGAGGGAGCGGTTCGTATTTCCATGCACCGATAGTGCTGCCGCGCCGAACCGCGTCTCCCTTGCAGCGCCGGTGGGGAAACACCGTGTGGTCTACCGGCCCGGGTCTACTGGTAGACTTATTTTATGGCCACATTGTAACTTTTTTTACATAGAAAACACAGAAAGACAAGGCAGAGACCTATTGAAATGGTTCAGACCTAGCTGGTACCGGTATTAGCAGTGGTAGGTAAGATTAGCCTAGCCCTAGGCCTTATGTCCATGATTAATGTTCTTTTGATGGCTCTCTGCATCAATGGCCTATGTCACTTGGCAGTGACTCATATGGCAGGCCAATAAAATTATTGTTATGCTTGTAAATTTATTTTGTGGGAGTGCAGGCCTTTATCGATTATCCTTTTCCGTTATCAGTTGCAAATCCCCAAGGTTCCCTATGAATTTATCCAATTGGAAGTAGGTAGGCCTAGATAGGCTGAAATGCTCATCCCCTCCACACAGAGATGGTAGGCTAAGTACAGATTACACCGGAAAATTACAAGTCAAAGGCAATTTAAATGTCACGACTAGAACAATTGTAATATAAAGTGAAACCTTTGTGTATCACTGAAATCAGAAAAGGGTTGGATTATGGCCAATGCTGAATTATCATTCATCTACCATGTACCTCCCTCTGGTGAGAGGAATAGGCACTACGCATCACAACGTTCAAGTAAATAGTCTAGTACATGTAGGTAGCCATAGGCCCTATCACATAGCTATCAATGAGGGAGAAATATAGACCTAAGAGTCCAGTCACCATTTGGTCAGGTGCAATTGGTTCACCAGCTGCCACTGTTATGTAGATTATGCAACTATGCACATGTACACATAGATCAATAGGTGCATGATCCACAGATGATCCAACACGGCACCTGGGGACATACTACAGACCTATGTTAAGGATCCACACGTCGCTGCCTGTCCAGGGTATGGTGGGGAGAGGAGGGCGTCCATGTTACTGGAAAGTAAGCCTAAGATCTGTAACTTCTTTGAACAGTCGGGGTTTGCATGGTAAAGGCCCATGACGACGTGAAGGGAGAGGTCGTTTTATTTTTCTCTTTTCCCAGAACTTGTGCAAAAAGCGCTCTCCGTTGGACTATTCTGTTAAATCATTAAATTACATATCTATTTTTTCCTCTCAATTTAAATTCAAGGTGGCCATTTTCGTCCCAACACCTGAAATAACTACTCCCTAGAGGTAAGATTTAAGTGTGTGTGTGTGTGTGGGGGGGGGGGGGTAGGATGCATGTCAGGTAGGATGATGTCAGCAGTCTGGGAGGAAGCAGACAATGCTGCACACCTGGGAGTTCCATGTACACTATTCACACTGCCTTCATTAACATAATCTCCTTCCATTGAGAATCCAAAGGTCAATGTAAGGCCTATATATATATATATATATATATATATATATATATATATATATATATATATATATATATATATATTTCTAACAATGCTATCATAGCTGGACCTGTAATGTACACCTATATATTTCTTGTGCAGGCCTACATTGACATAGACACATAAATGGGAATGTCCCAGCTACTTTGGCTACCATTATCACATCATTTACCTCGAACATCGTTATAGGGACTTGGCTACGACATTCTGCTCGCGAAAGTTCAATAATCCGCGAGGTAGATCTCTGAAGCTTTACTTAACTTTACTTTGTCGTTTCCAGGGGCCTAACGTCCGTATAACAGAGGGCTGTAATAAGGGGAATCCCTTAATTTTATATTTCTACATATTTTTCGTACTGAAGAAACGTTATGGCATTTAAAAAAAGGAACTTATATACTCCCTTGATCAATATGCGCAGTGTCCCCTTGATAATTCGGTGGCAAAATGCAATAATGGAACCAGAGCGAGTAATTCGCCATTGTGCTTTATTTGTATCAAGGTGACTGTCCAGAACTGCTAAAGACTAAGTCTCAGCACGATGGCCAAAGCGCCACCAAACCACTAGAAAATAACGTTAGCAACGTGAAGAGAATCTCTTGGTTAGAGATGCGTCACGGAGTATATCGACTAAAGGCGGGAAAACAGTGCCAAAAGCTGCATTATCGTCTGCTGCATTATTGACAACAAAAACAGTCACTAAACCCTCAAACACAGGACACTGTATAATGGAAGGTGGAGTTCTAGAGGACGTTTTTTTTGTTGTTGTAAATTTGAATAGTGCACGAATTCTAAAGACAACGATATGCACTCAACTCTTGAAGTGTATTCTCTTCATAAATGGTTCTGACATCTATAGAAATACTGAAAAGTATTAGGGTACGCCCAACGGCTATACACTTAGACATAAGAACTAACGGAGTCTCAAATTGAATACGAAACAGGCCATCCAGTATGGTTATCCTAGTTCTATAGTCTATATATTCGAGACAATAGAGGTGATAGATATATTCCAAAATAGCATTTCTAACATGGCATTGTTGTCCCGCATGGTGTCTAGATTAACGACTTATACAAATGATAACAGATTTGATTAAACTATATGGCTATCTATCCTGTACCCTCTATACCCTCCCCCACCACCCCACTATAAGTTGAATTATGCAATAATCATGCAGTTTTAAAGGTCACCATGCACGAAGAGCTCAATCTCAGGATAAACCAATATTTACATACTTTTAACTTATTATGGCTAAGTAAAGAATATATTTTTAAGAAAATTTGTTTCTTTTCTTAAATATTCCCACTTTTGTAAAGAATATATTTATAAGAAAATTTGTTTCTTTGCTTAAATATTCCCACTTTTGTTCTATGATGTGGCAGATGCAGCTCTTGTCTTACCTCTCAGTGAGTGTTTTCACTACCTCCCTCAAGGGGGCACCCCATTCACCCTTAGTGCATGTTTGCCTTTACTGATAAGAGTACTGATGACGTCATCAGTACCCTTATCAGGGTGACTGAGGTGCCCCCATTGAGGGAGGTACATTGTAGTTAAAACACTCACTGAGAGGTAAGACAAGATCTGCATCTGTCACACCACAGAACAAAAGTGGGAATATCTATGAAAAGAGAAAAATTTTCTCACAATATCTATTTTTACTTAGCCGTAATAAGTTAAAAGTATATTGGTTTATCTCAAGATTAAGCTCTTCATGCATGGTGACCTTTAATATATTGGACGTTGTCTGCGTATACAAGTATACACACATATATCACACTATTAATCACAATATCCCAGCTGGCACATGTCTTAACCAGACTAACAGGTAGACTTGAGCTGCATTGTATTCACCATGTGCCATGGAGATCTACAACATGTCAACAGGTAGTAGGTACTGGTGTACTGCTGCAGGATATGGCCCACGCTATATAAAGGTGCATCTGTACCGGACCCCAATGTACTGTCCTGACAAGGAAAAGTGTTGTAATGTAGGTTTAACTGATCATTCTCTGTGTAGACTGAGTGATCAGAGTTCCAACATAGTTTCCTAGTTCACATTTTACGTATCATAAAAAGGGATCCCATCATTTTTTTTCCCTACACAATAATAACCTCATCATTCTGCCCAACTTTGGTTATAATGGGATCAACCTGCCCTGCTACCCACCACCTGCAGAGGTACAGACCCATTACTTCTTTCTACACTGGGCAGGCTTAAGAGGGGATACCCTACAAATTTAAATCCTGGTATTCTAGTGTCTTCCCCATATATCAGTTCATAATTATTGATGTGATATAGTCGCCAAGACTGTTCTTTGATATAAGAGATAATAATGTTAAATAAAGTACTGCGTATTCCTGCCGTGTATGTGTTTTCTTATGATCAGACCAAAGACCTTATTCCAATGGTTCAGAGCATTGTACTTTGTCTAATTGTCTACATATTATACATGAAGGACACATGCACTGCGACACATATCGTGCCATATAGTCCACTGTGTCCTGTATCAAATGACCGGGGTTCCTCTTGCCACGAGGGGTCCAACCCACATGATCTCATTATCAAGTATCACATAATCAACCCTGTCCAACACATATCCAGCCAGACCCCTTCCTCCTCCCAACCATACCCCATGGCTCCTGACACAATGACCCCTATGTTAAGGGTCCGCCCCTGGATGGTACTGTATTGTTATTTTGCCCCACCCATCATGCCCCCTCCAGTTCCTCTGCACTAAAGGTTGTCCTTTTCCTAATCTAATCCCCCTTTCTGCTAATAATACTTTTGTTTCATCTAAACAACAACAAAGAAAAACACACACACAAACAAATAGGCCTACAAGCAATGCTGATGTGTCTTGGAAACTTGCTACATTTCCTTGTCTATTTATCATTTTTTTGCATAACCCATACCGCAGTATATACCAATGGACGGTGATCAGGGTTACTGTGCCATGTACATGTAGTACCCCAGGGGACATCATGGTCATTACCACTAAATATGGGCCATGGATGTACAATCTGAATGCACCTATTTCCCAAACATAGGCATTGGAAGAAATATAGGCCCTACACATATATAAATGAACTATTGCAAAAAAAAGTGGTACTTTATTGACTATTCACAACACTATTCATTATCAGAGGCAGAGAGAGAGAGAGACAGAAAGTCGAAGAGAGAGAGATAGATAGCGAGAGAGAGAGAGAGAGAGAGAGAGAGAGAGAGAGGGAGAGAGAGAGAGAGACAGACAGACAGACAGACAGACAGAGAGACAGAGACAGAGAGAGACAGAGATGGAGGGAGTCAGATATAGACAGAGAGATACAGAGGCAGAGAAAAGATAGACAGAGACAGGGACAAAGAGAAAAAGATAAACAGATACAGAGAGAAGCGGGAGAGAGCGAAAAAGAACCATTTGAAACCCATGACATACCATAATTTACCATGTCCATGGATAAGATCAGGATTGATGACAGAGACCCATTAATGGCTGAGATAAGACCAGGACCTCTCCTGCGGTCACCCCCACCACCCATGGCATTCTCTCTTCCAATGTCACATTCACAACCATGAATTCGTGGGGTGGGGGGGACGGTTGAGAGTATGCCATTCTGGGTTGGATCCCCGTGGGCGGGATCCAGACGTCGTGATCCATGTGTGACCCATTTGGTTAGTTTCTGATAACGTCATACGTAGGCACACGAAATATATTACAATACAGGCCTTGTAATAACAGGCCTACATACACAGATATATGCCTAATCGTAATGTGACAGTCTCACTGTGTACCTCACCCAATTGACACAAAGTCTTAAGATCATGGGTGGCCTATTAATAATAGATATAATAGGGCTTTTTCACATGCTAGGACATTATCACACATGAGCTCATAACATGTGGGGAAATAGATTAACTATGGGCAAAAGCCATGGATATCAATTAGGTCAATAGTGAGTACTATGCTATGTCATCTATTAGTCTGGTTCAATATGGTGCTGGAATTGGGCCTGTGGGGTATTAGTGTGTAGAATGCAAACTACATGTATACATTTTTCGAAAGCTTAGGCCCCCTTAAAGTCACTGTTCCCAAAATTATGTGACACCCATTGTTGCCATAGCAACAGTCTTCCCTACCATCACACATGTTTATGCCCTATGTATAGAGGTCTATATTTTATCAGCCCTTATCACACGATTTCTGTGACTCAGGGTGCTTTTCCTGGATATTCCCATCCTGATACCTGTCGATACTGCACACCATGATGCGTGCATCATGACCTTTGTAAGGTGTGCTGATATCCATGGATATCAGGCACCCAGTGCCTGTTATCCATGGATATTAGGCACACCTTACATGTCATATGTCACATGTTAAATAAAACCTACGAGAATTTCATTGCCAGAGGTAGGGTTTGAACCCATACCCTACTAATCCCAAATCCAACTCCCTATGCAGTGCGCCACAGGGACTGACAAGAAACATAGTGTGTTTGCCTGTATATATACAATGTAAATAGTGAACGGAAAATAGGGGGGTCCCAGGCTAGTTTCCAAGATATATAATCTCGAAGTCTGAGTGACTTTGTCATAGGATTACATAGTGTTGGCACAAATGTTTAGAGAAAGATGCCTTAGAGTAACTAAACATCTCTATAAATTGACCTCAACATAGCTTGTAATGTTACTGGTCCAAAAATAGTATTTTGAACATATGGTCCCAAGCATATTTTAAAGGTTTATGGCATTTTAAGTAAAAAAGTAATAAATAGTGCTCAGTGGTGTAAGTGTAGAGCCTTCAACAATGGATTCTTACACATGGCCTGGTGGTCTAGTGGTAAGATCTTCAACTTCTGATCTGAAGGTTGGGTGTTCAAGACTCAGACAGGTCCAGGTTTTACCTGTGTTGACTTGGTGTACTATTGTGGGGCTACTCACAGTATACTATGGCAGGCTTAGAGTTCAAATTGAATTTATTGATATTTCATTTATTAATCATGTAATGAAATAAGTAGTCAATGCCTAACATGTGACTCTTCACATGTATCAGCCAATAATGCATTCGGCGCTCCGCGCCTCATGCGTTATTGGCTGATACATGTGAAGAGTCACATGTTAGGCATTGATTACTCGTTCACTACCCAATCAGCAATGGAGCATTGGGCCATGCTTGTCCATGCTTGGCCCAATATAAGCCGACATTGGCCCAATGCAAGGATATACATGTATATCCTTGCTACCTGGGTATAGGTCATAAGTTCTAAATGGATTCTATCAACGAGGGATGCTGAGATTTTTTTTTCATATTACACGATACGATAAGGTTACATAAGTGGTAATATTGCCCAAAACCCCAAATGATACATTTGTATATGGGGGCCGTCTATAATTTAGGCACCTACGTCATGATGTTTTTACCACTTTTGACTACCCCCCCCCCTCACCCCCTCCCAGCCTTTCGTCATGACCCGCCCTTGCTGTAGGCATATACGACGGCATTTGTGGATGCACCCCAAAGAAGTCATTCAAATTCACAATGCAATATTAAGCCATAGTCCAGAAACACCATAGATCCTTTTGAGGGGCATGTCAAGCTCTCTAATTTGCTAAAGATATCAAAGCAACACAAACACAAAGAAAAGTAATAAAAGGCCAAGTCCAAAAGAAATCTCTCAATTTTATCATTACCTGTCTGGCGTCCAGAATTTGAAGATGTGGGGTAAACTATGACCACGTGACCCTGATGTCACTTCCGGTGAGTCTGTGACCCGTCTCGTCGGCAGAGAACGCCCGCGGGCGTCGACCGGCGGCGGCGGTAGGTCGGGCACATCCCCTTCCGGTTCCGGCAAGATGGCCGCCGGCGGAGGATCCATGCTTAAAATTTAACAAAACCCAAATTGAGGACCAAAAACTAAATGAGGAAACAAATGCGGGAAAAAATCAACTATTAAGCTGTTTGTTATTGGCTAAATGTCAGTTTCAAACTAATATCGTATATCGTGCAATCTGTATACCTGGGTCCCAGCATCATAGCATATATTATAATGACTGAAATTGTTATATACTAATCAAGCTATTGCTTGTGTATATGTGTGTGTTATTCAGGTGTTTGGTTTTGGGTTCAGGCCTAGTTCTACATGCTATATAGAATGCATCCACACACCATGAGCTGTTGATAATTATTTAGTGATTTAGTGCACGTCGCCACAATTTGGGTCTTAACTAGATGACCCCCTACCTCTACTTAGTCGATTGAATCTCTATGTACTACTGTGCAGCACCCGTCTATGTGATTCGCTGATGTTATCCCACAACCCGCCTACAGGAACCCAACTAACGATTAGGCAGTATATACACCGTGCACCACAATGAGATGCTATTTAGAACAATACATAAAGTCCTCTGTAACAAAGGCACAATGGCTTCTACACAGTCTTAACTACATGTATCTACGTAGATTTTCTTCACAGTTTACAATGGAAATCTGCTTCAAAATCCCTCATCTTTTTCTTTCTATCTGCATTGAATATTTTCCATATTTCATAATAGATAAAGTAAACTATCTTCTATATAGATAAGTTCTAAAATTGTCAGGCTATTGAAAGATCCTCCTTGCAGTGAGGGTATTGTGATGGCACACCCATACATGTGCTCACGGTGGGGTTCCCCTAAGGACTACCAGGTAGCATGAGGTGAGATGGTGCCTGGAATATCCCATCAGTAGTCATACTAACAGGTGTATTATCATCAGGTAAGGAATACACACCATACATACACACCTGCCTCTAATGTACCTACCGGTTAACCCTCTATGGGCGGCATTGTGCATTCATGCATCATGGCAACCTTATAATGTCCATATATAGACCCAAAGGATGGGTGGATACTATGCACCAATGCAGTCCAAGCGAAAGCGGCATCAAGTCGCCCTTAAAGGGTTAACATCTTCGTATATATACAGTGTAGTGAAAACCATCATGTCAATACCTTGGAATATCCCCATCTATTAAGGCCAGTACATACCCAGGTAGCAAGGATACATTGGGCCAATGTCGGCTTATATTGGGCCAAGCATGGACAAGCCCAATGCTCCATTGCTGATTGGGTACAGAGCAGGACAGTGCATGATTGTACTATGTCCACTTGTTTTAATTATACTGCAGCCCTGGTGAATAACTCTTCAGTACGTACTGACAATTCCCTCATGCAGGGCTGGCATCATGCGTGGACCAATGCCTGCAGTCCTGGCTAGTTACTCACCAGTGCTGCATTAAGCAGTGGCGGATCCGGGATCTGGAAAAGGAGGGGGCGCATCCCCTATTTTCTTCTATTTATTTGTTTGTTTTTTTTTGTGTTTTTTTTTGCATTTTTTTGTTGTTGCAAATTTTGGGTCCAAAATATGTAATTTAAACTCTTAACTTTTACTGCCGGCCCTCAAAAAAGTCAATTGGGACCTAACTGCCGTCCCTATGCCCTTGGGCAGCAAATGGGCATATCTTGCTGCCTGTATTAGCAGCTGAGGAGGATGAAAAATGATTTGACTATCGGATTTCTACTTTTCTGATGAGGATACTTGTGTATCCATGTAGAAACAGTGTTATATTGGTAAATTGATGGGTCAATTTTGTGATATAGGATACAAGCAAAGTGGTAGTACTGCCCTTTGGCAGCCCACTGATGCTGCCCTGAGGCAGCCCCGGCGTTTCAGGGGGATTTTAGACCCTGCCTGAGGGCAGCAGCGGTCCTTAAAGGGTTAAGTACTGGAAAAAGGGGCCCCCGCCCCCCCCTAAATCCGCCACTGTTAAGGCATGGAAGTAGCATATGACCACTAAAGGGTTATAGCTGGACATCAGTGTGGCTATTTTTGCCCTTTATATTTGGACACGGTCTGCATTTCTAAGTTGTAGATCTTTAAATTTAGCTCGTGGTACAAGGCACAGAGGAAACCAGTATTTTATTAGCATCAAGAGAATCAAGACACGAGACTCAAGACATCGACTTATTCAATGCGGGTAATAGCAATGCTTGATGTCGACCTTGATTTATTAGCATGACACTTTGCCAGGGTCGATAAAACCAATTCTGTATCATAGGCTATACCAGGTA
Source organism: Acholoe squamosa (assembly GCA_949317995.1). Lineage (NCBI taxonomy): Eukaryota > Metazoa > Annelida > Polychaeta > Phyllodocida > Polynoidae > Acholoe > Acholoe squamosa. The sequence continues at coordinate 29,799,539 of OX439049.1, read as the reverse complement.
CCTAGACTTTTAAAGATGCCACAACAAATACATACCTAGACTGACAGAAAAGGTGATAGGTCACACCTATGTCTCAACACAGAAGTGTCAGAGCACACCTAGATCAATAAGAGCCCAGCTAGCCATTTCTCAAACACTACGATCCTATACTGTAAAAAAGGAGTTTAGATATTAAACACTTATCTAAACACTTTCCTGTCCCACCTTTCTAAACACTTATTATATAAGTTTATAGGGAAGTGTTTAGGCAAAAAGTGTTTAGACAAGTGTTTAGACAGCCAAAAAGTGTTTAGATAAGTGTTTAATTTCTTAACACTTATCTAAATAAGTGTTTAGAATCTAAACACTTATTCAAATGTTCTAAACACTTTTTGAAATGTGTTTAGAAAGGAAACACTTTTCTAAACACTTTTTGGGAAAGTGTTTTGTGTGTAAACACTTTTTGACTAAACACTTTTTGCTAAACACTTTTCAAAAAGTGTTTTGATTCTAAACACTTTTCAAAATAAGTGTTTACAATCTAAACACATTGTTAATGTGTGTTTAAAATCTAAACACATATGGATGTGTTTAGGTAAAATGTGTTAGAATGTAAACACTTATGCAATGTGTTTAAAAAACTGGGACAAACAAAGTGTTTACAATCTAAACACTATTTTGCCTCCAATTCCAACCACCCCTACGATCCAGTCCAATCACAGTGATTGACCCTTAGTGATCATGTATTACCTACGATTGACTATACAGGTGCATGCCTTTTCCCTGTGTATCTGCTGTAATTGTAGTGATTGACCCTGCACAATGAAGAATTCCCTTCCGATCCTGGCCAGGTCAGTACGATTTCAGGGTGCCCAAAACTTATTGTCTGAGAAATTTCTTCCTGGAGACAACAGGTGATAGGTTAGACCCGGGTCCCTCATTCAACCTATACCTGAACTACAGGTATCAATAAGAGATATACCTGTAACAAGCTACACAGGGGGTAGTATTGGTAAATCTCTCCTGATCCGATCTGTGCTACAATCCCCAAAGAAGCTGCCTGTGTAATGATCATGTCCAGGCAGAAGCCGCTGGGTATCTAGACTTGTTTATCCTGAGCCTTATTTACGATTAGGAACATCAACATGCAGTTTTCAGAGTGGAACGGTCTCAAAGGCAAGGGTTAACCCACATCCATGCACCAAGAGTGTTTTTATCCCAGTTTTTGCACTATTATGTTATTTTCCTTAGTACCGGCCTGTAAAGAGGGATAACATCGAAATAAAAACTCATAATACCACCGGTATATACCACATCACCGCTACGGTCTTCCATGACTATATATAGACCTATATAATTTATGTTATTGAGTTTGCAAGGTGTGGGCATCGTATATAGTTGAATCTATGAATTGTCTGCATTATACGAGGTCTGGAAGAAATTTAATGATAGTCTAGTAACATAAACCTCTTGTGATAAATTATGAATTGTTATATTCATTGAGTGTTTTTTTTCACTTAATAGTTATGTTGAAAATTACCCATCATAATGATAACGAGTTTCGATATATTACTGATTTGAATATACAACACATACCAACAATAGATTGATAACAGCTCTATTTGAATCTGGTGGAAAGGGTAATCACCCGAGCTACAGTCATAGGGTTGTTCTCTCTACAGCTGTGTGAAATAATATAAACCTACATTAACATGCATTGCCAGAAACAACCCATAGCTAACACGATTCCTCTCACAATACAATAGAGCTAGATATTGTACATATGTTCGGGCATAATGGACTTCGACATAGTAACAGAGCATCACATGCTGCCATCATCATCATGGCACAAATATGTCAGTGTGTCCCATCCTATAGTCCTGTTGTAGCCCACTACATGTATGTTCTACTGACTACTAAATATCTATTATATAAAAGGCAATATTCTTTTGGAACACTGGCTGAAAGTTCTACAGGAGTTCTAACACTTAACACCCACCTTGCTGCTGCCTATATGTCACATATATAATGCTCCTCCTGTTGGTTATTATAGAGACAGGTGAGTTATAAGTGGATCCCTGCTACTGTCCTCCTCCTGTGTCCCTCCTCCATGGTTCCTCCTACCCCTGAGTCTGTGGTACAGAGGTACCAGTACCACTATACTTGGTGGACGTGGGAGTAGGAGCTGAGACTGGAAATAGCACACAGGAGGTAGTGATTCACCCCCACCCCCCCCCCCACATGACCCCCACCAGCCTAACTCACTTCTTGACATAATGTTGGTCATGGGGCTTACAGTATCAGAGAGGGTGGTGGTTTTATTATTCGTAAATTAACATGGGAGTTTTTGGCTGACCTGAAAAGCATACATGTATGATTTTTGCCAAATAAAACTTGTTTAACTCAACTCAAACTCAAGCTTTTGAAGTTTAGAATGAATTCTAGATTACCACCATACGTAGAATGACGGACAGAGCTGCATACTCTATGGACTATATAGCATTTCCAACTACTGTTGATATTTTGATCAGAATACAAACTGCAGTGAATGGGGCCTTCACAGTAGAAATTACAGATGCCCCATTAAATTACCTCTTTTCGTATATGACTACTTGGCGTATCTAAGTAGGACATATCATTAGTAGGTAAAGTTTGATACTACTTATATGATAATGGCCTTTATATAAATGTGCATTCCAACTATTTCAGCTTGTCAATGGTATCATGATAATGATGCCCTGTGCTGGCCAACTCTTTATGGATGCAGTTTGGTGCATCTAACACCTATATCCGGCCCACAGGCTAGGTTTACCCACTGTAGTGTAAAATAGTATACAATATCCTACTTCCGGCAGCGCTACCTTTATGCTACACCAGTGGCGCAGCATAGCGGCAGTCCACCAAACTACTGATCAGTCACGGATACCAACACGTCACATGACAAAAACTGACATGCATGGTCCCCACATGCGTCATGTTCACTCCTCAACCACACAAATAGTGTGCCGTACTCTAAGTGCAGCTAAGGATGGTGTTTGAAGAGTGAGCTAATAATTATGTTGTCCCATCTATATTATAACAGGGAGGACTACTATTTTTATAGGCCTACTCTCTTTGATAAAAAAGGTAGCATTGATGAGTGCACAATTGAACCCCTATCCACACCGATACCATAAGTGTCTTTACCTACAGTGTAATATATTGGTGTTAAATGTTAATACATGTATATATATATATATATATATATATATATATATATATATATATATATATATATATATATATATACACACATACATACATACATACACACATACATACATAACACACACACACACACACACACTCTGTACCTTTATCATTATACACCTTACATCACCATAACAGTAATATACTCTACAACTGATATCATGTATCTTTTACTGTAATAATATCCACTCTGACTTGATACTACAGGTGATAACAATCGTGGATAGCCTTCGGGTGATAATGCACTGGAAGCATCCTGACCTTCTATAACATATGGCCTGTCAAAGTCAGAGCAGGATTACCATGACCAATCGTCCCTCAGCTAACGTCCGAACGTTTTTCAACACACACATTTGGCTGGAGCATGACCATCTGGTGTATATATCTGGCAGGCACATGTATACTGCATTGTTGGGGACAAAATGTAGGTCCTTTTCAAAAGCATGATAACTGTTGCCAACGTTGAAAGGACTTTGAGTCCAATTGAACAACTAGACATGAACTGGTTTTGGTAGAGTATCTTAATGTGGTACATGTAACTGATTGTAGTTGTAGAGAGGGTAACATTTTATCATAATAATGAACAACAAAAAAAAACAAAAACAACAAAACAACAATAAACAAACATTATGGACACAATGCAAAAAAACATCAAAGTGGTGCAATTACATTAGGCCTATCATATAGCCACGAGGGTGAGTACAAAATGGACATCAAGCAGGGGTGATGGCTGTAGGCCTACTAAACCACTGCTTTTCCTCATAAATCTAAAATTTATTGGCTTTATCATATCATCATCATCATCATCATCATCAGAACAACGGGCGCTACATCATATCTGTGATGCTTTTAAGTTACCAGTTGTTAATTCAGGGTTGTTCAAACCATAGGATTGCCCAAGGGTAAATCATAATATATATGTCAGCGCTCAATCACCACTCTCTGAAGTGGGACAATATAATACCTAACGGGCACATGTGAAAACTAAATCTGAGCTATACAGCCATACACAATTTAGCCCCTTTTCTATAGAATGGAAACATCAGCACAAGTCTAATTGACCAAATTCTAACCGTATAATTTTAGCCCATGGGAAGTCCCCCAGTCATGGATCCAAACATCATTGAGGTGAGCTGACATGGACACTTAACAGAGTATTGGTAGCACACAGTTTGGGATAATTTAATATAGGTGGACCATACATGATGTGGACTTTCCCTATCAGTCTACCTGTGCCAGATGCCTATGTATAGAAAGGTAAAAGCCTCCTAGTGGTGGGAGTCTGAACAAAGAGGAGCTATACAATAGACATTATTAGCAAAGAGTCTCTAAATAGGTCAATACTGTACAGGCTGACTGGTGGCTGACTCATATATCTATACAATGACTTATTTACGGCTCCTTACCGGATGTTTTACCAAAATGGTAAAAAGCAAACTATACAGGTCCGTTATCAGTGGAACAACCCAGCCGTTTGGGGGTTCCTGAGAGTAATATTATTAGCCTAACTAGATAACTATAGGATATATAAAATTACCCCACAGAATAGGTATATATATATATATATATATATATATATATATATATATATATATGTGTGTGTGTGTGTGTGTGTGTAGAGGCAAGGAGAAAGGGTGCTCCATGATAGAAGTCAACTTTAAAATTCAGATCACTAGCTTTACAGTGATATATTGCATGAGAAGATACTCCTGTTAGTTTTGGAGGAATGGCTTGCTAAATATGGGTAGGTATGACCATTTCGTGAATGTCAATAAGCCATAAGTCCCATTGGTCATGAGATACATCTGTAATTAGCATAATTTATGCTAATTAGCTAAATTAGCATAAATTTTCATTCTTTTGCCCATAACTCTTGATGTAGAAATGGTATTATCATTCTGTTTTCACCATAGTGGACCTTGTGAAATGTTCCTTCAAATGGGATCATCGTTTTTCTTATTTAGAATGAAAATATTGTTTCCATGGCAACAGAAATCAACAAAAATGCCTATTTTGGCCCAAAAACATTCTTTTTAATGCCAAATATGGATCCTTTCCCCCAAAAATAGAATGTTTTATCAAAAATCATTGGATTGTCCGTAGAGAAGTAGCCTTTAGCAGTTTTAGGCATATTTTTCCTATTCTAGCCCACAGTAGTGCCCCCTGGTGGCTAAAACAGGTACTTAATCCCGCAGGAACCCCCATTTTTTGCTTGCTGGCTCACATATATATATATGAATTGACCAATACCGCTATAATTAATCAATTGATATTAACCCCTAGGTGCCCAGTGGCGGAAAATGGCCATTTTTATGCATACATAAATGGGCCATTGATTTGACATATAAATATTAGGTCCATAACACTCTATCCTATACCAAGGTTTGTGAATTGCAATGAGCTATTTGTCTATGTCCTCATATTTTATATTCAGCGAATAGAAGGGATTTCAGAGTAATTTGAATCAAGCAATGAAAATAATCATCTGACATTTTTTGCAAACTAGTGGCGGAGGCAGGTATTGGCCACTATCCAGAACTAGGAGGAAGGAGCCCCTTTTTTGGTGTAATTTTTTGAAGATGATATAACAGGTGGAAAACCCCAGATGGACTATGCTTCATATGACATTTCCTTGAAGCTATTGTGTTAGGCTTTATGATAAAGTAGGTAGCAACATTCTATTAGTGAACTCTTGTGGTTACCATGGCAACGGAATCAACAAACCCAACAGAAAAACAGACATTTTTCACTTTTCTCACACATCAGTGGCCTGTTTCTAACATCTATTCGATAAAAAATGATGCCTATTACAGCATACAATGTTGATAATATGATGGGTTCCAGTCATTAAGAGTCAGAGTTTCCATGGCAACATACCCTATCATTGGAATCTAGGGGTGTATCTAGGTAGGATGTATAATAGATGTCATTTCATGTTGAATACATGTTAGAATGGGACCAATAAAGTGAGAAAATGGTGGAAAATGTGTCTTTCTTTCTGATTTTGTTGATTCCATTGCCATAGTTACCAATATCTTCCCAAAACTAAACATGTCAGCAAAAGCCCTGACCATACTGTTGTGGTATGTAGTGGTATTATCTGATGAAGCATCAAAGAAGGGGCAAGAATCAATCAAAACAAACTGACATTTGCCAGGTTTACATGAACAAGTCTTCACTCAAACTCACCTAGAGAGATGTTTGTTGATTCTGTTGCTATGGCAACCACAACAGTTCACTAATAGAATGTTGCTACCCACTTTATTCCAAAGCCCACCACAATAGCTTCAAGGATATATGATATGAAGCATATCCCATGTGGAGTTATCCACCTGGTGCGTCATCTTCAAAAATAGTAATATCACACAGAAAAAAGTGGGTCCTTCCTAATAGTTCTGGGCACGTAAGGGTTAATGTATTAAGCATATTGAATAATCCCCATATACATTAGCAAAAATCAGAGAGGTACTATTAAAGAGTAATACATCACAAAAGCCATACTTCAGATACAGTCACACATAAATCAGGGATTAACCCCTTAGTGAGAGACTTCAGGCCAATGTTCATTTGGCATCATGATGCACATACAGTGCTAGACATAGGCCTATAAAATTATTCTACTCACTAAGATTGCATTGGTGCCTCAATCCGAGATAATTGTGAGTTACTCACTAGAGTTGCATGCATGCATCATGGCAACAAAATGGGTATAATTTCCCAATGTGTTCTCTGTAACCTAGGCTATATTAGAACGTCCCCTATAATAATGAGTAGACATATCAAGATCCATGACAGGACAAGATAGTAGTTTGGCCTAATGTTTAGTGGCTGGCTCGCGCCTTTTAATACTGAATAACACTAAACATAAAAAAAAAAATCACACACGACATGAGACCAGTACATACTGGGTGAGTGAGTAATGGAGGAGTGGTTACTAACAACACAGTAACCAGGGTGGAGGTAGGAGTGTGTGGATAGGCACACAGGGGGCAGCACTAAGCTGGAGTAGGGTTATACCGGTACCTCACTAATACTTATATAATGCATTATATATCACATTAGAACGTCCCCTATAATAATGAGTAGACATATCAAGATCCATGACAGGACAAGATAGTAGTTTGGCCTAATGTTTAGTGGCTGGCTCGCGCCAATCCCCCAAACCGGCCAGTCACCAAGTTGGTGCAGGGTCCATGAGAGCCGCATCCAGCTCCTGAGCAACTCTAAGATCAAAAGCAATTCTAGCTTCTAGTGGTTGCTGAATATAAATCATTACAATGTCTGATTTCCAGTCACCTCTGGTTTTCAATTCCTCAATACTAGCTCCAACAGAGCGTAAATAAGATGTCCCACCTCTCCTGAGACTGTGGGAAGAAAAGTTATCAGGGTTCAAACCCTCACATTCTGCAATGTACTTTAATATATCCATGTACTGCTGGTAGCTCAAAGCTTCACCTGGATTTACCATGAATGCTGGGGAATCCACGTCCCCTGGTACCTCGCTGAAATGTTTCTTGGTCCAGTACACAGCACATAGTTTTGGATCCTGGAGCTTTGCAATAGGGATTCTGAGTAGTCGTTCCCCATATTGAATAGTCTTGCTCCCCCGAATAGTCACCATCATTCCCCATGACATCATTTTGATGTCTCCCCGTAGCAACATCACTGGAGAATCTGTTACATTCTGTTTCCTTAATAGTCCTCGAAATGATGTCAACAGGGCTGCCCTGAATGCTACATGACCCAGGTTTAATGTCAGATGAGCAAACATTTTCACCATATGATGGGGGAGTAATGGCGATGCTCGCCTTACCGCCATGCCAAGTTTCCTCTTTATCCCCTCTAGTGCCATATGCACCTGATAGTTCTGATAGTCTATCGGCTTCATCCCTGAGAGCTTCAGATAATGGTTCAGCCCTGAGAGATAGTCTCTGATTGATGAAACCTTCATGCTCCTGGCCATGAATGCTATATATAGCACAATCATTCTGCTGTTGCATGGGAAGGGTGTGAGTTGGAACTCGGCACAGAATTCCTGGTACTTTCTCAGTTGAGTCGCTCTTGTCCTTGCACTGGCTGGGGCATAGTGCATTCTCATTATCACTTCCGCCTCCTCTGCCAACTTTTCCATTTCTGCAGAATAAATCATAACAGCACAGTGACGACACAGACATGTCATTAACAAGTGTCCTAATAGCATGTGGCTCATTAAGGCGACTCAGTGAGTCACATACCTTGTTACATTTAGTATTTATGTACACTACTTCCATATAAAAATTGTGGTCTGCTGATAACCAGAAGAACTCCCTGAGCATTGCCATAGTGTGCTTATTTTTGCTTCTACCAGTTCTAACTGCATATAGCACCTGGGTATTATCAGTTACTAAGCAAATCTGGCGATTCTTCCATTGAGATCCCCATCTCTTGAGACCATCCACCACAGGGATCATCTCCAGCACGTTAATATTGTCTACCACATGTTGGGCGGGGGGTGTCACTTTGTGCCCTTCCGCAGCATTTAAGATGGGTGATTGACTTTTTCCTTCGTAGATCGCAGCAAGCCAGTCTCCAGCATGATAAGCCGCATATCCATTACCACTGGCGTCTGTATACATGCTGATCATTGTATCATTCCGTAGAAGAACCTTGGCCTTTCCATTGAATCTGGGCAGATATTCCTGCCACCATCGTATATCATCTCTGAATTCCTCAGTGAGATTCAGTTTTGCATAGCGAGATTTCCCAGAAGAAGACAAATCATAAATCCTACGACAAAAAGTGCGTCCACCCCGGACCACCTTACTGCAATGTGCCAACAGACCTGCCAGCTCGTCAATGTCATTCTTTGATGCTACCTTTAATTTAGCAAATTTGTCAACCATCTTTTTCACCCTAACCAACTTGTCATTTGGTAGTCGTAATTCCATTGCCTCAGAGTCTATATCTATCCCTAGGAAGCGTGTACATTTGGAAGGAGCAGTACATTTTCTGTAGCTAACATAGAAGCCTAACTGTCTGAGAACTCTTATAAGAGCTCTTTGAGCATCTTCACAACGTTGTTGAGACTCTTCCCAAATACAATAATCATCAAGGTAGTTTACACAATTAACATACCCTGCCCGGGCTAGACATCTAACCACAAAATCCGATGTTCTATTGAAGATATAGGGAGAGGAGCTCAGTCCCATGGACAAGCGATTATCTCTAAGATAAACCTCCCCTTCACCAAAATCCCAGGCAAGACCCTGACACTTACTGCTTACAGGATGAGTGTGGATGGCCCTATAGGCATCATTGATGTCTACAGTACAAGACCAGTTGTTGGGACATAATTTATCCGCCACATCATCGACCGTTTTGTAAGAAAATTTATCAGCTGTTGTGTTAACATAGTCATTAACACAGCCAGACTTAGGTGAAGAGCAATCTATAATGACCCGTATACTTCCATCGTCTTTGGGAACCCCCCCAATGGGGTGTATGCAGTACATTGGGTGATCTACAACCGTTATGAACCCCTGTTCAATTTCTGAGCATAACTTTTTACTAACAACATCATAATCAGGTCCTGACTTTATGTAGTTATTACACTGATACTGTAACTCACATTCGCTATCAATAACCCTTGCACCGAAACAAGCATTGAACATGAGCCATTCCCAGTCAGGATCCACCTCGCCGCGTAAAAAGCACTCACAGAATATTCTACAAGGTTTTAACTGTACCTCCACATCATTCACTTTGTATATACATGCACATGTACCTCTATCACAAGTAGTAAAGACATTGAACTCACAATAATCGATCAAATCGTCTCCTTCCTCACCACCTCCATGGGCGCGGCCATTTTGTGCCTCTGCCCTGATTCTAGTTATAAGCTCATCGCTGATAGGTGGAGAGGAAGGAGGCTCGACCCGTCTAAACCAATCACAATCAGGGATACAACTACCCACTGACGTCATACGACCAGCGGGGGAGCATGCAATATCAGAGTCCGCGGAATCTAGTCATTGTTTTTTACACTTAGGTGCCTTGTGATTGGCATCCCCGCATTTACGACACTCATGGGGGTATCTGCATGACTTGTTGTCACATTCCTCATCGTAATTCCACTTCAAACAACCTTTTGTGTCACTCTCAGATGCGGCTGTCTTAGGCTTGCGGCGCCTGTTACCAGAATTACTCGATGCTCCCTTGACCGTAGATTTGTTGGCGGAGGTCGCCTCCTGCTGATCCTGATAAGCCTTGGTGGCGGTGAATCCGTACTTAGACATAGAGACTTCCCCGTCTCCCCGTGAAAATGCAGACCATCCTTTGGATATGCACTTCTTACGTACACCTGCATCATAATCCACATGAGAGGAGTCGATGTAGGCCTCCTTCTCCGCCGCCTTTTCTGCAATGTAGGCTAAGTGGCCGATGTAGGCCCGCAACTGCTCCGCTGTAGCCTCCTCCGCCTCCGTTCCCCAAGACAAAGCCGCCGCCATAAACTCCTGGTAAGTCGGCTGTTTCTTATTTTGAGGATGGAAGTGGTCGGAATAACTCCACTTACTTTTTTCCTTATCAAGCTCGTCGGCTGTCAGTGTCTTAGGGTTGACTGGGGGTCCACCCCCTCCCCCCCCCAAAGGTCCGGCTGGATCGGATGCCCCCTGCTCCATGAGACGAAGGCGCTCCTTCAATGCCACCTTTCTCTGCTCACAATGGAGTTGCTGGAATTTTTTAATTAACTCCTTCTCCTCTTCATCCTGAACCACGGGGATATCCATACCCCCTGCCGCCATAATGCTCCCACTCAATGATGTAGGTTTAGGCTCAGTTGATGTAGGCTTCGATGTAGGCAACTCAGGTGTGTCCACCACAGGTGGGACTCCAGGTGTAAACAAGGACGTGGTGGAGGCTCTATGCCCCCTTACTCCACTCCTGCTAGATCTCTGATCTAATTCCCCCACAATAGGTCCTCTGCAGTTACTTCCTACAGGAGGCTGGTGGTGAGTTCCACATTTGAAACAAAACTTATCAGTCATCACCACCTGGGAATCAATCAATATCACACACAAAAATCACACACGACATGAGACCAGTACATACTGGGTGAGTGAGTAATGGAGGAGTGGTTACTAACAACACAGTAACCAGGGTGGAGGTAGGAGTGTGTGGATAGGCACACAGGGGGCAGCACTAAGCTGGAGTAGGGTTATACCGGTACCTCACTAATACTTATATAATGCATTATATATCACATAATGCCCTGTGTCACCCCCAAAGGGTTAACAATGTGTAAGAGCTTCTGTGTTGCTGGCCTCCACGTTAAGGGCCCCCATCATCTTAATGTACTTGACTTACGGTGGTAAATCCCCTGGTGACTGGATCGAAGTGAGGATCTCAAGCAACCTACCCACAACACACCTGTGACACCTTGACAATGTGACATCCGGTCATCACGTGCTGTCCCACCTGAAGCGTCTACAGGTATTCACATCTCACCTCATACAGGTGGGCCATTATTATAAGGAGGATCTCAACATACATATGCTTTTGAAGCCAATAAATATTGTAGGAATCTAATACAGAGACTATAGGCGAACTACTCGCCGATCAAATCACATTAAAATTTCATTAAAGGGGGTGACATGGGTCACTATATGACCCAAATTCAGGGCGAAATTCTGCTATGTTTTAATATCTTCCTCTATATACACTCTTGGACATATTCAGATTATACAGTGCAGGAAGAATCATATAACATGATATCCACTTTTGTTTAAAAATATATAGGGAGGCAGAATGGAGAATATACTAAGACCCAGATATCGAGATCAGAGGGATCCCAAAGCTCACAGAAACAGAAACAGGGGATCGGGGCCTAGCATGTTTTAAAAAGAATATATGGGTGGTTAAATTCCCCACGTCCTCATATAACTCCTGTGTGATAAAAGGATTCAGACTATTATTAACTGAAACCTAGATAGGCTTGGAATTCTATATAAGCTGGCCTATATAGATGGTCGGTATCTCTAACCCTATTATAACAGGTGTATTGTCACAGGCCATGAGTAGTATTGACTCACCTGACGTACATATTAGGGACATGATCTCTGATCTAGACTATGTACTTAGACCTTCAGTACTATCAGACCACTATACAGCTAGATGTATCCATGTGTATCACTTGGGATAATCAGTAATCCCCACAGCTCTTAGCCTATATTTATAGCAAGGTATAGGTAAATTCAATTGTTCGGCTTGTGGGGTGGAATCATAGTGAGAAGTAATGAAGAAGAACATAATCCATCAAATATCCACACTTCTCTCTTGGATGTTGTGTTTTCTCTGAACATCATGGTCTCAATTGTACATCAATTACATATATAGACATAGTTCATTGATGATTTGTCATTACAGGTTGTTTTTCCATGCGCAGATGTCGGGCTGTTCCCAACGAGGCCCTATGTGTTTATTTCATGGTTTTAAACTATAAATTAAACAAAAACTCATATTTATTTAGCCCTCTTGCTTGCACCATCTTGGATTTCGTAAGGTAGCGAGGCACGCATGTGCGAGCCCCAGAGCGGTTGGAAAAGCCGGACTGTGAAGAATGCAAACGGGTTTCGTCACGCTCGGGAATGGGATTCCTGTACTAATCTATAGTGGACTACGTTCTTACCATGAAACAAAAATTAATGTTCAAGAACTATTAGGATTGCCCATAAATGGGTAATTAAAATTCTGGGGTGCGACGATTTACCCTACAAAGGTTGAACAGCCAAATGAGAATATACCCTTTTCAACATAGGTTGGAAACGAAAGTTGTCCTCAAAATGACAAGCCATATTTCTAAACTTCCATTTTATTGAAAGCCCCTCTTCTCCTAACTCCCACCCCACACCATGAAGATAAATCCTGCACCCATAGACACTTTGACGTTCAAAGCTAATTATTTCCAAGGTATCCCACAAATCCCTGTGTACGTGTGCTCAGGTCACGTGACATGTTGATGTGTCACGCCACCTGGTGACAGAACACGACACTGCACTGTGCGGGGTCAGGGCCAAGCATGCCTGCTACATTTATAAACATTGTTGATTGATTTTCATGCTTTAATGTGCATTTAATCTTAACTTGATACCTTTGATAACCCATTGAATCATGGGGAAAATATTACAAGCAATTGCATGGTTCTGGATCTATTAGAAATGACCAGTCATATAGCCTAAACCGTGAGAGTATGGGTGTGGGGCTAAGTCTGGATGCAGGTCCTGAACCGTTAGTTAATTATTCAGACATAGGAGTTGAAGGGCCTAGGGCTAGATCCAGGAGGTTTACATTGTACCTGTGATATTGGTACAAGCTTGTCAGCACTGCTAGCCTTGTGTGGAGAGTGGGTGGGTCCCCCTCCCCCTCAGCAATACGTGTACACTCTTATCCAGGTTAGCTAGGTAAGGTGTTATCCTACAGGTGGTAGGGTCAGGTCTTAGGAGTCAAGGCCATGCACAGTGAATTAATCCCACACAAGGAGTACTAGAAGAATATTTAAAACAGTTTGGGGGAACAGGTGTATGTATACTAGTATAGCAAGCCCCACCTGCAGTGATGGCTAAATTGGGAATTATACCAAGATACAGAGGATTTAATATGTGTACACAATCCTACCAGTATACTGCTGGAGGAGAAAGTTTTGATTATTGTGTCCAGAATTTAGGTTATTCCCATTACAATAAATGAATAAATACCAAAACTACAGATCTATAATTTAACGATCAAGACCAAGTATATTGGATGTCGTCACTTAACTTAGTGTTCTTATCTAACAGCTCAGAATTGAGAAAGCCCTTTCAGTTAAACACAACTTTATTTAGTTTCCATTTATCTTATTTTACTAAACTCTGAAGTTCATCATTGTTGCCAAGTTGTGACAATCACAAGAAAAAAAGAATGCTGTTTGACATTAGTATTTTGTGCATACCAGCTTGTTAATGAGAAAGGTTTTAACATATGAGGGCAATCCATTAACACTTTCATATGGTCCTGCTGTCAACATTACAAAAGAAATGATAATCCACTGCCTATATATATACACCGCACATACTAGACTGTCCTCATTAAGTCTAACACCTCGGTGTCCTTAGCATGATGGTACCCATGCCCATGTATTACATGTACCTGATAATGGACAGTACTAACATTACATATCGGGTGTGTGTATATATTTAGAACACCTACATCAAAGCTGAGATTAAAAGTTTATCCTGGCGATCAGGGTAACCCTTTAAGGGCTATAAAGATGCATTATTAACTAAGAAATGATTGGGTAACAGTCCATGAATGCCCTGTATCAAAGGATATCAAACGAGCCCGTGGGTCTCCAAAAACGTGCTGATATCCACCTCACATCGTGCTGATATCCACCTCAAATCGTGCTGATATCCACCTCAAATCATGCGGATATCCACCAAAAGGCTGCTGATATGCAGGGATATCAGAACGGGAATATCCAGTAAAAGCACTGTGAGTGCCCCAAATCGTGTAATAATCAGTTATAATTGTCATGATACATGACTGCAGGAGAGTAGCTCTAAATCATGCAAACTCTATGTGCTGATACACTCCTAAAGGCCTAACATGGCAGGGGTTTCTTCATTTCATATTGTTGCATCAGGGCGTCCAATGAACACCGACCATTACGCTATTGTTATCAATGTTGCCCTTTGGTGGTTATCAACTTGGCCTACTTGTCTCCCACAGTGAGACCCCATACATCGACCTTACACCCTGGGTCTATACATAACATGACACATAACACTAATGAGTATCCAGAATTATACCTTGATTCCACGAATCATATATACCTAATTGTGTGGTTGCAGGTCATCTACATGGCGAGGGCTCGTTATTTTGTCAGTCAGCTCGGTGCATTTTGTAAATTTTGAAAATTAGTATTGTGAGGAAGATGCATCCCTATCATAGGTTAGATTTCTATATGTTCCTTGATTATGGCCTATCCACTTGTAAAAGAGAAAACAAATTATTTCCACTGTTAAATGATGCTCCTTGGCGTTTCATTGTGTTACTATATTCTTTTGAAAATGATACAGATAGTTCAGAATAAGCAGCGGCAATAGCCTTGTTCTCTTGGTCATAGGCCTTTATCTGGGCTATATAGGTATATATCCATCATTTGAAGATTAGCTGTAAGGTGCCACACCATGGGTTATACATGTAGTTATTGTAAACCTGGGGCTCATATAATCTCTATTATGGCAAAACATACACCCCCTCCCACCCGATATCGCAATAACCTTTAGATCTATGTTTCATTTGAAGTTGATAAATTGAAGTGTGATATCACAGTCTCTGCCTTTGATACTGGGCTTTGATTAGAGTTCACTAAGTTGATACCTAGTACATGTATGATGTAGGCCTATCACATTTTCTCGTTCCGATATCAAACTGTGATACCAAAACTAGAGATTTCCTAGACTTTTAATCAAATAGTGATATCACAAACCCTGATATAAACTGATAAAAAACGAAGACTCTGCTATCAGTATGAATGTTTGGCTTGCCGGTTTGCATGATATCTTGGAGTGAGTGCTAAACTCTGTTAATGGCAGTAATCGGCTTCCTGTGTCAACAAGCGGCAGACGACGCTTCACGCAGCGGGGCCGATGTTCAGCTTTCACTGCATCCAGGATGGACTCCTGCTCGCCCATTAGTAGTCCATCCTAGCTGTACTCTGCCTAGCCAATCAGCGGCGGCCTTCTGCTTACTCTGCGGCCGCCTGCTGGTGCTTAATATGCTGCTGCCTACTGCAAATAGATCTAGAGTTTTCTGCCCATCGTTTCTATTTTCTCGCATTTTATTCTTTATCCCTTCCACCTGCTCCTCGCAATGTGCTCTATTACAAAAGTGCACACAATTAAAACTCTGCCCCCTATATATAATAAAAAGATAAATATTTCTGGCGGCAAATGTAAACTTCCAGTGCGGCCTTTCCCACGTTTCCCTGTGCATCTTTCACGCTCCCCAAGTTTCCAACTTTCCATGTAAGTCACCCCTTATTTACAGGTGTAATCGTCTCTGTCAACTAGCTGTACTCTGCCTAGCCTTTTTTACACTTCCCCTCGGGAGGCCACTAAAAATTTTACGCCCCCCCCCTCAAATGCACCACCCATGCACTACCTAATAATTCTAGTCCCTAAGGGCATGATCATTTTTCAACAAGAGGGCGTGGGTCGGTGGGTTTGCGAGAAGAGGGCAGTACAAAATTCTGACCCCCCGGTCAAGTGCTTGAAAAAATTCTGACCCCCTCTGGGGGTCTAGATGGGGGGTCCCCATGTCACATGTCGATTTAAAGAAAAGGCAATGTCACATGTCATTAAATTTCTATTTTCCCATGTCTTTGTCACTAAGCCTCATGTCACATGTTCAAAATAAGACCATGTCTCATGTCACTAACTTTTTACTCCTCCATGTCCATGTCACTTAGGGACTAGAATTATTAGGTAGTGCATGGGTGGTGCATTTGAGGGGGGGGGGCGTAAAATTTTTAGTGGCCTCCCGAGGGGGAGTGTAAAAAATGTTGTCCCATCTTGAGGGGGGGGGGGCGGCTGCGATGTACAAAGCAGTCATTGTACATCAAGGGTGTAGAAGACTGATCTTCTACATCCCAGATGTACAAAGCAGTGCTTGTACATCTAGGGTGTAGAACATGTTCCTTCTGCATCCCAGATGTACAGAGCAGTGATTGTACATCCAGGGTGTAGAACATGTTCCTTCCACATCCCAGATGTACAAAGGCAGTCATTGTACATCCAGGGTGTAGAACATGTTCCTTCTACATCCGAGATGTACAAAGTGGTCATTGTACATCTAGGGTGTAGAAAACTGCTGTTCTACATCCCAGATGTACAAAGCAGTGATTGTACATCTAAGGGAGTGATCATCTTTTTAACAACAGGGAGGGGGGTTGGTGGGTTTGCGCGTGGATGCGCAAAAAGAATTTCGACCCCCCCTCTGGGGCGGGTAAAATTTTTTCGACCCCCCCCATAAGGCACAAAAATCGCGCGCGAACGTCCCCTTTTAGCCTATAGTAATGCGCGGGGTTTTCCACTGAAAACAGGTGAAATTATTTTGACCCCCCCCATCAGAGCAATTGAAAAAATTCTGACCCCCCCGGTCAAGGGGTTGAAAAAATTCTGACCCCCCCCTCAAACCCACCAGCCCCCCCCCTGTTGTTAAAAAATTATCACTCCCTAAGGTGTAGAAGGCGGGTGGTGAGGCGGCCGCAGAGTGCGGGGGCAGCAGGCCGCCGCTGATTGGCTAGGCAGAGTACATCTAGGATGGACTACTAATGGGCGAGCAGGAGTCCATCCTGGATGCAGTGAAAGCTGAACATCGGCCCCGCTGCACATTGCAGGGCCGTTACCATGGACACATACAAGGACTCAGCAGTCCCCATATTGCACGTTCAGTGCATCATAGACCTGCCAACCGGTACCTAGGCATATGAGGTTACAGAGCTCCCTGAGCGGCAGACGGTGTGGAAACCCTCACACTAGTGCATCAATGCTTCTTTACATTTTACCAAGGCCGGATCCGGCGGGGGGGGGGGGCTAGGTGGCATGTGCCCCTCCCCCCTAGACCCCCTGAAATTTGGCCAAGCTATGACTCTTAACTATAGAAAATTTTCCTGGCTGTGCCACCCCCCCAGACCACCCCTTCTGGATCTGCCCCTGTAGTTACCACTAGGAAAAGGAATGAAATAATCCCTATTTTACTGCCAATAGTAGCGCTTGCAGTGCTGTGCCTATACATGGGTAAAAAGTGACCCTCATGACACAGGGCTTTTTAAAAGTGATGGACGCGACACTATCAAAAGTTCCCAGTACATTGGCATATACATAACAAGTGACAGAGTGACGCACCATCCTTCCTAAAAAGTGACGGCGTGACGTCCTAAAAATTTTGAGCACCCATGTATAGGCACAGTGCTACCACTGCTACACTTTTTGATGGTTACATAAGGGCCTGTCGGTGTAACGCCCTGCGATCACAAACTACGATTTGTGGGCTTTCAAATCGAAAGGCCTGTCTGTCATGTGTCCTCAAGTGCACAGCATACAGCAGATGTATCGGGATAGGGCCTATTTTCAATTTTGCTTACTCAACTTTTTTTTTATATTTCAACTCTATATAAAAGAAAAGGCGCCAAACCTAACTTAGTGAAAAGTTTCAAAGTATGCATTACCCTAATTTTACATAACTGAGCTTGAGTCGTGCTCATGGGTGTAAGGTGTATTGACTGCCAGGTTTATACACATATCATCCACACTCTGTATATACAGGTGTGCCCATACACCTACACAGTGTCCAACACAAATGGCAGCCATGATAAGGACTCATTTTGTAAGACATTTTCACACCTACAGGAGGATATTGAAAGTAGTGGCTGCAGGAACACTAGGGTGACATAAGACGTGAGCCCTGCACTGTGTGAGGGAGTGTTCATTATTTGATAACGAAAGGGGAGGGGGTGGGTTTGGTTAGTTGGACTGGGGTGGGGTTGTTGACCTCTCAATGGGGTAGGCCAGTTTTTTTATATGTCGTGAAAGAACGGGTGGACATAAAAGAAAAAGGTCAGCCAGGAATTTTTTTCTGTCTGGATCTGTAAAGATCCACAGACCCCACCCCCGACCCTGTGACTGAATAATGAACACTCCCAAATAGAAAGTAAAGGTGAACGGAAATGGCACCTGCTTTCTGTGGGGATTAATGTCTGTGTTTGGAGCATTATGTAATGGACCTGGTAATGGATCTGTGAACAGAGCAAATCAGGTTACCAAACCTGTGTACTATATATGACACAAGCAACAAAAATCTCAATGCAGATAATATTAGATAGGCCTCCATTGAATGATTGACCAAGTGACCTTCAGAATTATCCTATATAACTGAACTGGGTAATGGGGCTATGTACCGTAGTGGCCCGTTTTAACGCCGGGGTCTCAAATAAGCGCCATTATTAAAATAAGCGCCTGTCTCAAATAAGGGCCAGGGCACAGGGGTATTGAAATTAATGAGCGCCCGGGCGCTTAAACTGATCACTACGGTATATAGGCCCTATGATAGTTCTCTGAACAAAACAAAAAGAAAATTAATTTTTAATTTTGATAGATCGTCGCAGGTCAAGGCCATGTTGCTTTGGTAACAAAATATGGGACAGTGAGACGCTGTACTGTGTTAGCCCCAGATTTACCTTTTTCAATGGCGCATTATCTGCCATCTTTGATTACGCAATATTATGTGATATTACGTTATAATTATTAATTATAAATTCATAATTCATATTGATATGATTATCAATGTGCATTAGGATGATATTATATTATTTCTCATATTGCCAAGCGAGCCCCATATGTCACATACGTTATAGTTTACCAGGTGGTGGCGCTGTATGTTAGATCACTCATTATAAAAAGAAAATGCAACCAGAGGCCTATTGGCCCCGCTTGGCCGTTTGATTTGGGTCTATAGGGGGGACTGAATATGTGTTTGATGCTGTGAGTGCTGCACATTTTCTTGAAAAACATTTTTGTAAGATGTCACGTCATCACTTTGCAAGTTGGTGGGCACACCTTCTGCCAATATAACATTCTCTGTGAATTCTGCGGTAGTGGTGTCTGTATACAATTAAGTTGTCACACACAATGTGGGATAAGCGATCAATCCGTCAATTAGTGCCGGTGGCATGTGGAGAAAATGTCCCTTTTGCCATGAAAGATGCCACAGTCCCGGGCTACAGTATGAGGGCTTAGATTGACTGGTGTGGGCATTTGTATCATTGATGATAATGCCCCAAACTAGTTAAGACTTTGAAAATGTTAAATTGATGTTGATCTAATATGCATGTGCATATACAAAACCAAACATGGATGCAGTTATACCAAATCAAAACGCGCTTTGAAGGTTAAAAATAAGTTTAAAAAACAAACAAACGTTTGAGTGATAACCTTTTAAAAACGTTTTTAAACGTTAAAAAACGTTTCTTGTTTGCTGGGAATGTCTCATCAGTTGATATTGTAGGTTCAACCTACTTAATTCTTCTTTATTATTTGTACCACCTCATTCATATATGTATATATTCATCTTGTAGGGCCTACATGAGTTTTGTTGCTTGTTGACATCCTGCACCATGCAGCCAAAAACTGGAGGTAGCCGGATATGAGTTTAGAACATAATACTGATAAAACATATCAGCTCTGTAAACCTGATTAAATACTTATGAATGATTCGCCGTCAAAATTATCGGGTAGACCACAACATTTATTTGTACCTTGTTGTGAGCGATTCAATAAAAAAAGGAAAACCATTGTAAGAACCTATACTACATGTTATAAGCATCCATCCTATATTGCTCCTGCAGGGCGCCCCAACGACGTCAGACTCGTTACAGGCAGTAGTAATTAGTTGTCATTAATCCATGAACTATCCTCACTATAGGCCCAGATTTAGCTAACTAGCCCGACATATAGACGTCAATAACGCACCTCAAATTGGCCTAACACCAGTTCTACGTCACATCCAACAGGCTAGGACTAAAACCTGTGACGTCAAGAACGAAGCTTTAGCTACGTCACGCTGGCGTGTTACGACATGACGTAGCAGGAAGGGATCATTGAGAGGTATAGCACCTGAAACTGTAGTGGATATTGGCCTACTATCACAGGACGTGTATTTAGGTAGGGGGTCTAACTAACCAGGAGGAATCTGTCATTTAAGATTAATTAGGTTGTGGGGATCATGCCTGCAAATTGCCAATCTCAAAATGCTTAGTATCAGATAGGGATATTTCTTTGCAGTTGCCATCCTTGCTTTCTAGGTCGATATAGCCAGTATAAACATATGTTTTTTTTCTGTTCTATTATAGAATTGAATCTGGCAGTTATTGAGTCTATTTTTCAAGGACCTAATAGTATTTATATAGACCTTTGTATAGGCTAAGCATGGTTTACACTATTATATGCCAACCTATGTACAACCCACAATCCAAAACCCTACACATAATATATTAAATACAAATTTCTAATTATAGTCTTATCAGACCTGGTAATCGAGACTTAAATGGATGTTTGAATACTTTGCTTGATGGCACGAAGGGGTCCATTTTTTTGCCATTTAGATCCCCTTTTGTCTACCCTACACCCACGTTTTGTGTGCGGACTGGGATAATGTGGTGATGATGTGATATATATGCGATCTAAATAATGCATTTGTTCTATTTCGAGCCCCATCCTAAGTTCCTAATCACCTTACACAAATAGTGTGTGTTGCATGACCGGTACTGTATAGTATGTCTGTTTTAAATAATAGTATTAAATTTAGAAAAATGCTGCATGCTTATCTATAAAGTAGGTGACCAATGTGTTGCTGTATGGCTCTAAAAACGTGTACATTTGAAATGATATCTAGGTAGAATAGAATGGAGCTAAAAATGCAATTTTCTGGAGAAATTGGTATACAATGCAATTTTCTAATGGCCATAGGATGAAGGTGTTTGTAAATTTCTGTCGTACCCCTGAAGAGGGGCGTTGAAAAAAATTGGATGAAGGTGAAACAATGACCGAAATTTGACAGTAAAAGTACTTCACTTTGGCATTGGCCTTTACTTGTGGTGTAGAAGAATACCCTGTGTGTATTGTGCGCTCTACAATACGGCTTTATTGTTAAGGGGCAGATGGTGTCTGGGGTCATCAATAAAAACCACCCTCCAGCTGCTCTAACCTACAGCTAACTAGGACTAGCTTCACATGACTGGTTCTACAGAGTCACCCCTGAGTAATCCGCCATATTGTCCCGCTTCATCAGTCTCGGCAGATGTCCTAAAACATGGCCAAAGCGGAGGTGTCTTTCAAGTATAATACCTGGCCCTATATAGGACCAGGTATGATACCTGGCAAAAGTGGGATATATTGAAGAAACTTCTATTCAGTTATGGGGGAAAATGTATATTTTAAGTCGTTGGATTCTTTTTTGCACACTTTTTGAGTCACTTTTCCCTGGTCCCTGGGTTATTTTGAGACCTAACAAAAAAACAAACACATTAGACTCCCACATCTCAACAACTTTAGAACACGATGGTTGTAAATCTGAGCTGCAGTTAAGGGCATCTACTTGCTGTAGTACCCTGAGCCATAAAAGCATCGTATTCTAAGTAGGTTAGACCACCTTAACCCAATGTCTACAGGGTTATATAGACTTATATTATAGTAGCCTCCTTCGTCGGGTACTATAAAACCCTGTAGACACCGGGTTAAGGCGGTCTAACCCATACATAGGGAGTATTCTCAATGTTGACTTATTATACCCTTATAAGCAGGTGCAACCCCCCCCCCCTCATCTCCCACCCATCCCCGTTCTCCACACTCACACATGACAATTCGCCACATGTGTTGAAAAGGTATGTGTGAGTCAGGGGTGTGATTGACTAATGGTCCATGTAGCACAGATGCCTAAACAGTCCCATAACTGTACATACAATTCTAGGGAGCAGAACTCTGGTTGCTAGGGACCTGGCAAAGGGTCAAATTACATGGGGAATGCACTAGAAAAAGTCACCTTTTTGCTGATTTCTTTACTAATACTAGGGTTAGAAAATAATGCATCAAGTATGTGATGTAAATTTTGAATATCTTTCAGAATTTGTAATCCATTTTTCCATAGGTGGTCTAGATCTTTTCCGATAAGGATTTTAACACCTTTTTCTAGTACATTTCCTATTTAATTTAACCCTTCATGAGGTTTCTTATCAGTAGGGAGATAAGGCTGATAAGGGCCGCACTGGTTGCTATGACGTCACTGCTGCTCCCAAGAATTTGTGTCACTCGTTTTAGTTGTATATTATGGTAATATTATGTTGGTGTGGTTAACATTGCGTTTGTTTGACCACCTGTAGAGCCATACACATACTTTACAGTTTTAAGTGAGTTTACTCTCGCCTGATATCTTAACTAAATGATCAGTTATTATTCTCAGTCACCGGAGAATACCAAAATAACTTATTTTGGTATTCTCCGGTGGGGTCTTCGTTTATGAGTATAGTTGCCTAAACAGATATTTGATTTCTAGCCCGGACATTCTGAAGTTAAACGTTCTATCACTCTGCTTACTTAGTACTAGCATTGGAAAGTGTGTGGATGCAATCCTAATGCAATGATATTTCTACATTGGTGCTTCTTCACTACAAATTATAATAACATGTAAATAATGTATTAGATATGCTACATAGATCCACTACAGATGCACCTATCTATGATTAACATTATAACAATTTATTTGAATTGTTGCTTTGAAGTGCTGAATTTTTAAACTTGTATAAAGAATAGTAAAATCAGTCTTGTGTCAAATATGTCTGTGCAAAGTTCTGTGCAACAATGTATTCTCTTTACTGCCCAGATGGGAATGTGCTATACAGCTCAAACTCCAATTGATGTGGACTTTTATGTAATTCTCATATCCTAGACTTAATGATCGACTGATTGGCTATATAACTGAATGATAAAGTGCTCTTGTACTAGAACACCTGCACAGTGACACCAGTGACAATCACACAATCACCCACCTCGAGTCGGTGGCAGCTCCAGGGTGGAGAGGCACCACTCCTGTACTCTGTGTTGTAGCCTGTTGTGTTCCTCCAGGTGCCCCCTCCTCCAGGGGGTTGTGTGCAGGTGTGCAGGTAGACTGTGTGATAAGGGTAGTCCAAGTTATATGGTGTTGGGTGCATGTGGCTAGGTTTGTGCCTCCTTGTATGGGGTACTAGTCTATACTGTACTATTGTTATTTTACCTCCCCGGGAGGTATAGACTCACTGTGTCAGTGTGTGTCTCTGTGTGTATGTGGGTCTGGTGACACTACACGCTTCGACTAGTTGTGCCTCAGGCTGCCTTAAGCTACTACCACGACCTGCGGTCATAGTACACGCGTACTGGCGGCATTAAGCAACAGTCGGCAATGCCGCGTCATGTGTAAAAAGACATTTGTCCAAATCTGTGTCTCATGATCTGTGATCGAGGCGTGAGTATTTGGAAAGTGGTCACTTTGTTAATGACAGAAGAAGAGATTATGTTCGTTAAAATCCAAGTGGAAAATGTTCGTGAGTCAATGACCAAAAATAAAACTGAAAGGCCTATCCATGTTTTTTGACTACTACGCACACTCACTTGATTCTATATGGATGTACGCCTAATGTTAAACCCACTAGGTATTTACGTATGAATTTAGAAAAAAAAGGGAGAAAATCTGTAATGACCTTTGGGGAGTGGGCATTATTTACCAACAGAATCTTTTATGCCTCATCCACCTCAATAGCGCTCAAAATCTTTTGTGTCCCCCACACCGGAGATGCAGAGAATTTTCGCGCCCCTCTATGATCTATAGTAGTGTGCCGGCTTTTTTTTTGCCAAAAAATAGGGCACATTTTTACGCCCCTCCCCCTCAAGAGGGGTTAAAACTTTTTGCACCCTCTCTGTCAAACCCACCACCTGTTGATAAATGATGACCACTCCCTTATAGGGCCTGGGGGATAATTCAAAACAGTGGTAAATTAATACAGTTTTGAATTAACATCCAGACAACTTAATTTCCTATAATGTTCTCTTGGAAACAGTCACAGGATCTGTGAAAAGGGCCATTGGCGCAGGGTGCTATAAGGTCCCTATTCCCAGTACATGTCAGAATTACTCTTCGTGTGTCTGTTTACCTATCATGTCTAGGCATACCATTATATTCCCGTGGATTTCTTTACATGTAGCCCTCCATAGCGGCCAGGTGGATGTGTCATTGTCCAGCGTTCGTATGTAAATGAGGCAGGCTCACAAAGTCCTCCACTCAGTGACGTCACGGGAGTCTGACTGCCGCGCCACCTATGGTGTAGATGAGGTGTGATCTCTGAACCTTGACCTAGAAATCCAATGACCTTTGAACTAGTTGTTGCTCTCGTTCATATTTACAAATAATAATGTATATAGACCTGGCCAATCTGACAACGCTAATTGCTGTAGTAAGCAGTCTCAGTTAGGCCTATTCCTCCGGGCATATTCCCTCAACTGAGTAACAAGCAAAGGGCTTCTTTAATCAGGTAGATAAGAAAACACTAGGCAACTTTGGAGAAGCCATACTAGTAGTGCAGTGAAATGGCGATTTGTAGCAAGATTTAAAGCTGGTATAAAAGCTAATGTAGTGTTGTCTGATATGTATTTCAGAGGATATATACCCCTTCCCAAGTAATAGGGTGCCACTTATTATGTACTAGTCCGGGTTACCATATATGGCACGCTAATTGACACCACCTGGGACCCCTCCCCTCCTGCCACCTCCAGCAGCCATCTGGAGGGGTGCATCCCATGCCCCCGGGTGCATCTGACACACATCTTGAGCCTCTCCTACATACACTCACTATAGGAAGCAGCAGGGTAGCATATAGTAACTAATCATTATTTTGGTGATTCTCTCAAAATCCCAAACTCCTTTGAAGATGAATGACAAGAGGATATTATGGAAAGGTTGTTCTGTGAAAGAACTTCAAGAATACCTTAGGAAACGTGGTGTAGCCCCATCTAATCTGACAAAAAAGCCACTCATTGATCTGTGTATCATAGCAGAGGAGATGGATTAAGTGCTGGATCCAGATGGACTCATTGAGGACATACTAACTTTCTCAAATCTTTGCCAGCATACCTATTCTAGTGGTCGGAAAATAGTGAGCATTCGAGCCCCGGATTCAAGCACTGAATTTAAGAAAACCTCAAACTTTACAAACAAATTGTTACAATGTACACACACCGAGGTTTTTTTAACACCCACGGTTAAGGCACATACATCTCCTATACAAGCACATACTGTACTCCTATATTTGAGGCTTAACGATGATTTTCTATCAAAAGTCTGAAACTGCACAAGCGCATGATATCTCTACCTAGATGAGTACATATATCGGGTATATGTATTAGTCCCGGGTATTAGTCATTGGGTTGGTTCCTCTATAATCTCCCTCCTGGTGCCCTCCGATTAGACTGGCTGCAGTCCCTGAGCTCTCCTCCCAACCCCACTATACCCCCTCCATGCCTCTCCTCCTCTGATGATTCACTAGAAATAGATTCACTAGAAATGTTTTCAATTTTCATTTTCTATTTCAATTATCTCATGATAAAATCAATGGACTGCAGCCAGTCTACCCTCCGATATACAAGCGGGCAGTATCTTAAAACGCCCCTAACTGCGTATTAACCAGTGCCATGGGGGCGGAGCAGCCAAAAAGGTGTGTGGATAGGGGCGTGAATTTTTTGTTATTTTCTATTAAATCCTGAAACAGTGTGGGGATGTATCCCCTATGTCCCCCAAGGCTCCGCCGCCCTGCAGTGGCGCTCTCTGTACTGGAACTTTTGAACTCCACACCACCTCAGTATACTAACGTAAGTCTACTGAAAGTATGAGTGTAATGCAAACTGTAACCGCTCTGTTAAATTGCCGATACTAAGAGTACAATGATATAAAATGTTGTCATTCGAGAGTCTCTTGAGTAGACCTGTATCTAAATCCCAAATAGATTTTTTTGTGGCTTATATAATTTTATAGCATATGCCAAATCAAACATATAACGAAATAAAGATCGATAGATTGCAAAAAGAATCACTGAAGATCTGGCAAAGTCAAAGACAGATTACCATGATTCATATGGTTGTAAAAAGGGCAGGAAACACTGAGTGGAAATGTCGGCTGCTGTGGCTTTGTCTGACAGTGATGAAGTTGGACAGACGCCAGTCTCTGGCTGGCAGGTATCTAGTCAGAACCAGATAGTCCAAATCCATCAATCTGTCAGTGGCTTAGTCAGAAGGTTCCCATTTATCGAATATATATGTTGCAACACACAGTCTGAATCTATATATGCGTTTCAATTGTTAAATTATTTTGATGCCATTGGAATTTCTGGCAAGACTGGTAATTTCATAGATATATATGCGTCTTGATATCATTCTGAGTATTGTGATGCATGCCGTTGGTGGGCCAATTGCGTGGATATTATATGGGCAATTGTAATCTAAGAACTTTCAAGTTGTCTGCTATTTAGCAACAATTGCATCTTGCATATACCGGGGTACCCATGGAGGAATTACGCCAATACGGATAGCTATTTTCTTTTTATCTATGATGCGATTGAGAGGAGGGAAAGAGACATACCCCGCTATTCCTGGCATATGAGCAATGGGCATTTTTTGACAAACAATTACATGTTGTATTGGCCATATAATATATTCTTAAAAGGAGGAGGGTATATTTGGAAATTTTGTTGATATGATATCTCCCATGAACTTTCCAATTCACTCTATCGCATTATATTCTTGCACCTATATAGACTCTCTTGTATTATGGATGTCAATCAACTACAACTATACGACCAGTATAGAGCATTAGCACATTAGGCCATGGAGGCCGCCATTAGACCCTGACTGCACTATGACTAACACCTTCAGCCCCCGTCTCCGCAGTAAATGCCAGGGATGCTTCCCATTGGTCAATAATACAATAGCCATGTGCCGTATAGACCAGCGTATGTAGCGTTCGTGCCAAACTCCAAGCGACGTGTTTACTCTCCTCTTCCGGTTTGTTATCGTTACATCTCATGGACAACGAGACTTCCGGATGCCTGACTCTCACGTCTCCAATGGCAACATTGTCAATAGCCTGTCCCCCTACGGGATGGCCTGCGCCTTAGGGGTTTCTGGAGAACCTCTGGGTACCATCTTAACCCACTTCTACCTAGTCCCCTGTGTCTTTTGTTTCATTTTCTTTCCAATTTAATCAGTCTTGTAGACACGGTATACGTGGCTCTACTTAGGATATACATGCCATGTACTTTATAAACCAGACTAGGGAACATAAAGTGAAAGATATATACAATCATTAAAAGTCAAGGAAGGCCTACCGATAACGGTGGCTACCATGCTCCTCTGTCTGTAGCTTTATTTTCTCTCTAAACCATACATTATGGCCAAGCTGATGCTATTTTCTAAGTGTCATCATTAATTATTCTCCTCAGCGCTCGCCATGCAAGTAGGCTTAAATGTTTATATAGCGTTCTTGTGAGATGTATATTATGTGTAGGCATATTCAAGATGTCAACTAGCCCCGAACTATAGCCCCAATCCCCCAATAATAAGAAAGATTGTTTATGATTTACCTATAAATACATTAACTAGAAAATATCATACGATTATAATGTATATCATCTACGTCCCAGATCTATAGTTTTGTCAAGCTATGTGATTACATGGTAAGTGTAATTGGAGACTATAGGGATTCTACGTCATGGAGCTATATCAAACGCTGAAAGAGAAATAAATGTCAATGTCTCTAATGTCATGACACATAGAAGTCTGAAAAAAAAAACTGTGATTACATGGTAAGTGTAATTGGAGACTAGGGATTTTACGTCATGGAGCTATATCCAAAGCTGAAAGAGAAATGTCAATGTCTTTAATGCCATGACACATAGAAGTCTGAAAAAAAGTGACAGCGAATTGATGTACATCTCCCCACTCCGTCCGTTAATATCCACACCTGGCACTCACTTACCTGTAGGACGTCTACTCCAGCACTGGTTGTACAACCTGTAAGTTAGATATCAGCAGGAGAAGAAGGGAACACGGGGTGGGGGGGGGGGGGTAGGGAGCTGTACAGACAGGAAAGCCTTATACGGACACTGAAGGCTAACATTAACCCTTCAACGTTCACACAATGCCTTAATGCACCATCTCGATTAATTGTCACTACCGGTATTTTGCAACACCGACGAGTCTATTCGGTAGTTTACTCCCCAAAGAGGGTATATTGTCAAAAGATAACGAGGAAGAACCTCTGTAAATATTTTCAGAGAGTACTGAGGGAAACGTGCATGGCCTAACTCGTGTCCATAGTATTCACAAATAATTTCACAGTAAGCAACATGCACGTTGTAACGAAACGAGTTTATGAAGAATTATTAAGCAATACAAAATCGTACACCTTTTATGGTTCTCGTTTTTATTTTGCAAGAGGGCAACCGTATTCATGAATCATGCCCGAAGGGTCACCATGATGCACAAATTCAATATCTCACGAATACTGAACATAAGGGTAGTCGCGACAGAGTCAGCATTCGATCTTTGAGTAACTAAAGGGTTAACCATGTCCGAGCACTGTCTATTGGTATGCTACTAGGAAAGGCTTATAGGCATGGGAGCAGGAAGGTCATTAAACACCATATGGAATCGTCTCAAAGGGAAATTAAACATGAATATAGTCCCCAAATCATTTGTATATATTTCTAGTTTAAAGCAGTTGCTGTTTTCTAATAATTATGGTGGGACTTTCCGATCTAGATCATTCATTTTCTAGATCTACAGCTGGCCACATCCCAATCCCTAGGTCTAGTCCCCACCATTCCATAGTAATAGATTAAGAACAAGGAAAGATTACCACCGACCGCTCCTTTAGGTGAGTAGTACATGTGTATTGTTAGGGTTAATACGAACCATGATATGGGTAAAGTATCATATGCGTGAGTCAAAAGGAGATATAACTTTAACGTTTTACCACCCTCCCCACCCCCGCCCCCAATCTCATAATTGTATTGTCACTCAATCAGTATCATACTGGAATGTTTTCGGCCGAGCTATTCACTTGCTGATGCTAGATCTCGAGGGATATCAGCTTGATTTCAATAATGCTCGATGTCTAGGTCCTAGAAGAATAACTCCCTTTTGAGGGTTCAATAGGTAACCTACTTGCTATGCCTCAATATACCAAATTAAGAATTTAGACGCGGTGCATAAAAAGAGACCCAGATCACATAGACATATTCGACTGATTTTACGAAATGATTTCAACCAGTTTCGAGACAAGGCTTGTCATCTTATATAAACCAATTATGAAATGTCCTCAATTTTGAATACCTTCTTGATTTGCATTTTTATTTTGTGCAATATTTGCCCACCGTCATATTCCATTGAGTGTGGAATTTGAAAAGATAACAACTGATAAGATGCGAGATAGGATGGAGACCATCGATGATAAATTAGTTCGATTAATTGTCAGTTTGATAATGATGCAAACATCCCAGAAAATCTTAGGTAGACCTTTCTATCTCAAATTTAACTACACTAATAGACATATATACTCATATATTAGTTGACCGTCTCCAGCAACGTCCCATGTGAGACGCAAAATATAGTAGGGGTACGCCAAAAGCCATGCACGTTTGGGTTTTGGCAAGATCCTCCAGGGGCATCACACACTTTGGCAACGCCTCATGCAGGACGGATAGCATAGGGCAAAGACTCTGTAATGGGTTTCAGTAAAGGCCTACTTATCAATTTAACCAATCAGAACTTCTGTCACTTTGACCAAACATCCTTTGCAAATTGCCTCGAGATTTATCTATAAATGATATTGTTAAGTCTCTGGAGGGTTTATTAGCTGCATCAAAATGTATCTCCTGTTTTTGTTCTTTTTTTTTTAAAGGTCTCTAAATGAATTGATGACTGTCCGCTTAGTGTGATGCGATGGTTGTGCTTTGAGTGGTGCCAAAGACGGTGTTTGAGGAAGTGACCAAAGTTGTGATTGTAAATGTAAGAGGTCATATGGGTACTTACAGGTGGTTTGTGCTGCCCTCTGCCGACAGACACTCGGCACTAGATGCATGCGCACCATGGTGTGTAACAGGGGTGCCCTCTAGTCTACGTCCACCAGAACTAGAAACGTTCAACCCTGAAATACAAGAAATATAAAGATAAAAGAAATTACATGGTACTTACTATCTTACATGCAAGATCTAGACTCTACCTTTTCCATGTAAGGATTTCATTTTCTGTCTTCTTCTCCCCTCTTATTATAGGCACATACGTTATACATGTAGGCAGAGACCTTACACTACTTGACGATAGTGGTATATAAGGTCTCTGATGTAGGCCTACATGAGATAGGCAAGCAGCCTCTGACCCCCCAGGCGGTATTGGAATATACCGCCTGGGCTGCCCATTGAGTTTCAGTCCATGTTTTAACTCGAGGCGTTCGGAGTACGGCCGATGGATCAATGCTAGTTTGTAAGGCCATCCCCTATTGGTCTGCCCCATGTGGGTCAATGTTGATCCTGTAGTGAACTTACTCTGCTCCCAGGTGTAGTAAAGGACTGGTACCTAGCCAGACCAGGCTGGGGTGGAAGGGGGTTGAGGCTACCAGCTCAGGTGGCGTAGTTAGCGTTCGAGGTCACCCCTACCCATAATGCACTGGATATATCTAGAAAACCGTACCCCGAACGCCTCAACTGCTAATTACCCTACTCTTTCAGCTGGAGTTTTGTGATTGCCCTTTCCACTGGTTCCAGTTGGTTGACTGTTCAATGAGCCCACATGTCAGTACCAGCTGAAGTATTATGAATATTCAATACCACCTGACCAATAGGGTCTCTAATATCAGAATGGGTGCCACGGAGGGCCAGGTTAATTCTACAAGAAGTGACCCTTTTGCTAAATGGAGCCAGGTATGAGCGAAAGTAGGGCCTTGATAATCGAGGCTGATAGGTAAGGGGATATCACGCGAATTCCAGTAGATTAAGCTTATGACATGAAGCGCTGTTCTAAACACACGTGATGACAATTGTAATTACTATCATCTTGTGGCACCCAATGAATACAGCTAAAGGTTGGTTGAAGACATGCCTCTTGAAGACTTTAACTATTCGTATAGGCCTACTTCATAGTGAAATGTTAATGGCAAAATTAATCTCATCTTATTATTTTTAAGAAGGCATCACATGAATCTATCGTTAGTGGATGGGACCAAGTCTTGTCTCCCTGATGGAACTCTCACATTCCCCTTTGAGATGAGAACTTAGGAGTGCCTATATTATATATCCCTACGCTGAAGCCCATCTGAGACGAAGCTCCTAATAACAAGGACTACTGATAGGTTGTAGTAGCAGACATAAGAAAAGATCCTTCCCAGAGGAGCCATAACCAGCGGCGTGTTACGAAGCATCTGTCATCATTTATCCTGCCGGAGACAAGTGTGGGCCGATTATATACGTCATAGCGTACCGTTCACGTCATAATGGCGCATGACGTAATGGACGATTGCTGTGTCTCTTTTTCTTCTTACTATCCATGGAGGCATTTAGAACCGTAAAAAACCGGGTATGGTCCTGTGTGGCCTGATATAGATTCCCTCGTCATAGAGGCTTATACATTGTGGTACCTCAGGCCTATACTAAGCAATGTTCAAATCTAAGCAGACTGAAATGTTATTTCAAAATGGAGTCATACAACACTATAATAAAGATACAATATAACATCCCGTTTCCCATATAATGGAGGCATACGGCACTATATCCTTGACAATTATACCCAGTTATAATGGAGACATTATACACATTGACTCATTCCTATGAAGGGCCTCATCCAATGTAGACTATAGATTCTTATGACAGATATCAGCATTTGGTATAGGCCTAATCCGTTTCCACAAATAGAGAGGATTACCTTGTAAGCATCAGAATACTGCATTCTGGACATGTCTCACTCTCATAGCTCCACACAGAGAGAATAATAGAAATATAGCATATCAATGTGAGAAATCATATACGCCCTTCTCCACAGACTAGGATAGTACCAGAGGGTGCTGGTGTAGGTGCAGAGAGTAGGGAGGGGTGTGGGGCATGGTCTTTTATCATGTTTTTTTTTTTATATATTATTATTCGTTCATAACAAGTACAGGACTGGTAATCGCCATGGTCTACCCGATTATTTCCTACAGGGTCCTTCAGATGAATCATCAATAACGGAACAGTACATAACATGAGTAAATCCTAGCCGATACATTTGCTGTACAACTGTGATTTTGCTGTCTAAGCACAGACTGATAACAAAACAATTAAAGATGGGTTTGTATATATGAGGATGAGATGGTACCAAGGAAATAAAATAAGTACATTTAACAAGACTCTAAGGTCTGTTCTGTATAATCCCTTTAAGGTGAGGTACGTTCATCTCGCCTCTATTGCTAATAACATTCATTTGCATTTGTAAAAAAAGCCTTAAAAAGGTAAACTCAATTTTGCTTGTCTATTTTATAAACAGGAAATGCTGATTTATAATTCCGAGTCATATAATTTGGAAAGAGAAGAAAAGGCAACAGAAACAACTACAAAAAAAAAAAACACCAATAGAGTGTACCCATTTACAAGAGAACATTTTAACAAATATTGTGTTTTCATTGGAGCTGAATAACATGCCGGATACAAACACTGGTTAGTGCAGCACCTGGAAATCCCCTGGAGCAGTATCACGACCCCCCCCTCCAAACACACACCATCACCACAGACCAGGAATAGCCAGGTCTAACTTACCTGGTACTGGAGGAGTCTAAATCTAGCCAGGGGCAGCCAACCGCAGCGCCAAAATAGCCCCTGGTGGGGACTGCACAGGACCCCTAGAATAACTCAGCCTATTTTACATTGCTGGCTCTGTTGTCCTCAACCAGTG
This sequence comes from Acholoe squamosa, assembly GCA_949317995.1. Lineage (NCBI taxonomy): Eukaryota > Metazoa > Annelida > Polychaeta > Phyllodocida > Polynoidae > Acholoe > Acholoe squamosa. The sequence continues at coordinate 29,765,742 of OX439049.1, read as the reverse complement.
CTAAATATAGGGCACTAGTATATCAGGTCATGGAGGCCGCCATCTTGCTTTGCATCATGGGTAGGCCCCCAACTCCACAGCAGTGCATTCTGGGTAAATTTCTTATCAGCCACTGTTCACACCTCTAAACAATGGTGATTAATAACACTGAGAAGGGTGACAAGCTGCACCCTGCCCCTATCTTAATCACCTTAAGTACCTCCCTATTGTTTCAGGTGTGAGAGGAGTGGATTAGCTTGATAGGGAGACAATGGCCTGGTTGTACTCAATGTGGGTGATATGTGACCTTTTATTGGAATCTTAATTAATAACGTATTTGAACTAGTAGGTTTAAACTAAGCTTTTCTAGTTAAAGATGTCAGTATTTGCTATACAGAGATATAAGTAGTTAATGAGGAAGAGAGCATCAAAGTAAACTATGCAAAGAGGCCAATTGTTGATCTAGCCCCCGACTACATGAGCCACCTAGCTGATTCTCTCAGTACTAGCAATATGCTAGTGCCGTATAGATATTTCACACCCAGTGGAGCGGGAGGAGAGCATGTGTGCTGACATTCTCCCAGCACCACACCTGTTGACCCTGGAGATGGATCAGGACGCTGTTATTGTGTGCTTTCTGGGCGGAGGTTTATCCACTCCAGTAGGTAACATGTCACACCTCACTGAACACCATAGGATACCATAGGATGGGGCTGGGGTGGGGGGTGGGGATTCAGGAGGCCATTTCAGAACTCTCACTGGAGCAACTCCTGCTAAGATTCATCGTGTTGCTATGTGCCGATTCAGGATTTCGAAAAGAAGGGCATGCGGAAGGGAGGAGCGCACCCCCGACTTGAATGGTTTTGGTGTCCAAAATCATTTAAAAACTCCTAAACTATACAAAAAAAGAGGATCTGTGCTTTGTGGTACGATTTGAAATTGTTCTCTAGTAGGGGTTTCTGAAATAGTCCCCTGGTATGGTGTCATGACCAGCGCTAAACACCCATTTCGATATACTACTACCGCTAGGATAGGGCGAGAGCCAGACACATCATGCTAAACAAGTTGAATGCTGCTGCTGTTTTACATTTATGTACACACATCACAACAAATATATGGGTTATGTGCACATTGGGGGGGGGGTGGCAGGGGGAAATCAGGCGATTCGGTCTGTACAATGTCCGCGTCAGACATAGTTAAAGTGACTGCTATTTGATTTGTTACTGTTTGATCAACTCCCTATTCCCAGTCATTGCCGCATCAGTAAAACACATAAAGATGTATCAATTGCGATGCCAGTAGAAATCCTTTCAACATTAATTAGCTATACGGGGACTAAAATCAAATGAAGAATTTATGGCTTAAGTATCTGACGGACCATTTAGCCATGTGTTAACTATAGATTTGTTTGTCATTTAGTAGAAATCCGGTGGTACGATAAATAAAACATATGGAAGTCATGATTTAGAAAGATGTACTGAGTAGGACCTATATACCTGTATGGTAGTAATAACTCTCAATAACACCCTAAATGCCACTAAATGCCTGATACACATTTGTTAATAAGATGTATGAATGCAGCCGTATGGAATCTGGGCAACAAAGCTGCATTCATGAATGCAGTATGCCGACCTATCAGATGTGTTTGATACACAACAAAATTGTCTTTACAACTAGCGCACCCAGTGGTCAATCTTCAGACCCCCCCCCCCCCCCCCCGCCTCCCAGCCCCACAGCTGTCAGTTGACTCCAGTGCCAAACACATTGACCACTCAGACCTTCCCAGGGCAGGGGTTAACGTCGGAGATCAACCAAGGTCAAGCACTCCAAACAGATGCTTAGTCAGCTAAAACATCGAATATTTCAGTCACAATGGGGGGATCGGGCTGGAAAGTGGATCCAGGGGCCGTCCTCCTGTTGGGTTGCAGTGAGAGGGAGGTCATGGGGTCGGCATAAGTCAAGTGCTGGTGGCACCAGGTCGTACCATTGGCAATGGTGGAGGGTATACATGTCTGTCATGTACTGCTTTCCTACTGTAGTGGCTTTTCAATGGTTTTAACTATTTTAGGACTACGAGGCAGGGGTCTGAAATAGTGCATCATGTTGACTCTTTGGCAGGAGGGCAAAACCAGGGTTAAACTCGATAAAGGAGAACTGGTGCAGAAGCAGTGGGAAGGCGATACTAGTGTGTCAGATGGGCCTTACCATAAACAGACACCATCGACTCAGAGATATAGCAGCATCTATAGTGCATCACATTCTTTCCATAGAATATGTGTAACCATCTTTAGGAATTCACACCAAGATTTCTAGACTTTATTGAAAGATCCTTCGAAACCCTCGGAATCCACAGATCTAGGCCAAATTTTAGAAAATATCCAGGGGCTTATTTCTAACATGTTCCACCGCCCCTACAAAAGTACAGACAATATAATATGCTGGCACTATTGTCATATTTTGTGCCTGGAACCCTCCTCAGTACCGTGGGAATTCTGGGCTGGGGGATGATCCTGTAATCACGGCCTGCGGCCTTGTCTCATGTGTAGGTCAACAAGCTCCTTTAGGTAATGTTACACCATAGACCCTACACACAGTGGCACTTACAATTATTGATTGTCCTACACTTACTCCATATGGCCAATATGATTATCTCCTAATGCTACTTAGTAGTAACAACGTTTCACCACCCTATAACCACTCCACATTTCTAACACGATTAACCACTGACGATATCTAGATCATATCCTGTTGGGCCTACTGACAGCCTAACAAATCTTGTGTTTAGACTGATGGTACAACGTCTCAGTGGGGTATAATGACAACATATGACTAATCATGTTGGCATATGACTGATCAACCATAATTGTCCAATATATTTCAGTTATGTTATGATTGTATGACTGCTGGATGTTCACCTAGTTTGTGGTTTTCATCATACTTAGATCGAAATAACAAATATCTATTAAGGTTAGTCTACTGGAAAGACATCTCATATGGCCTTGTGGAGATGTATAAGGACTGTTTAATTGATTGTTATATCTACTAAATAATAAGATGAATATTCATCCTCAGCCCCTCTAACTTATTCAAGTTATAGATAAAGCTGAGCTTAGAGATATTAAATGATTGAGAAAGGAAACAAAAAAGATAAAAAATAGTGCTCTAACCTATATTAGTAATGAGGTCACTTAGTCCCAACCCAGTCTGCCCAATAGTACTAATTGAATCGCTGTTCTATACAAAAAAGACTAAGCAACAAGTTGGCAGTAACTCGTCCTGACAGAAAGTCCATAGGTGTGACGAATAGCTTCGCCCAGTGACTCACAATTCTGACCACCGTGGGGGGAAAATGGTAACTCCTTTGCTACAATCCCTGACCAATTGATAAAACCTTGTTTCACCAGAGCAGAATAAAAAATATCGAATGATTTGAATCAGATTTTAGGCAAAGGATTAATAAAATTCTATGATTTCTTTTTTTCAGGGCGTGTTTCAATGGTATCCATAACGTTCCTACCAAATTGAATCTTCTTAATTTCATTCATTCAGAACTGTTCATTAGAATGATAAGAGATGCAAATGCTTTAATGTAGAGAGTTATTAAATGAATAAGAAAAAGGATCTGGGTAAATCTATACATGTATTGATTCTTAAAAGTTCCCAATTTTCTTGTCTGTCCTTTTATTCAGGGGTTTCCTATTGGTCCGTGAGCCGGAAACGTGCATTTAACTCACTGCCGAGTGCTGCGCTGCTGTGTATACAGAATATTTATCACTATTTTTTTATATTTTTATCTGTGAAGAGCACGGTGGTTAAAACAAACACATTATCAAAGACAGAATTCAAAATCAAAAGTGTACTTAAATAGCCCAGCTGTGCAGAACACAGACAATGCTATCTAATGACTCGATGCTGTATTTATTGTATGCCCCATTCTCCACTGACATCGTGTACTGAACATAGATGGCTTCAGGTCTCATACCCATTGGGCACTGAACATTGAACCAATGTTGACAACTAGTCGATCAAAATTTATCAACCAATTATATACATTGTTTCAACGTTCTGTACCTACTGGTACTAAATATTAAAGATCCTATGTTTTGCAATATTGCTCTATAGGGCAATAAAAGGCAGACAACGCTCTCTAGGTTTGTATAATCGCTATGCTCCTGATATACTGACCATGCTTATTCAATATATTTCTCGATACTTATACTCTCCATACGTATCTTTTAACATACACGCTACAGGAAAATGCCCCAGATAAGAGGCTTGATCAAATCTATTATGAGGGCGTCTACACAATGGGGACCGATGGTGTACATGCTGGTAACGGATGGTTGGTATGGGCAACCTGTCCATTAACTGCTTCAAATAGAACACCCACATGCCCCATTTAATTGACTATTAATGAAGTTATCCTATCATTGAAGTAGCAATTAAGACCCTCTATGTACCATATGTGCTTTTGATACATGTATTAAGGCACTGTATGGGCATGCAGGGTTAATGTGAGGGTTTGAAGAAAATGTTCTAAGTCATGATTTGATAATAAATTATTATGCCCCAGGCATCCCTACGAACTCCAAAGAACCCTTTATATTCAGTATGCTGAAAATGTTTATGGAACAGAGAGGTTCCTTCATAATCGATATACCAGTGACAAATCCAGGTTTTCAAAAAGGGGGGGGGGCGCACCCCTCATTTGATATCTTATTTTGAGCTAAATTGTGGGGTGAAAGGAGGCAATTAAACTCTTACTGACAAAAATGAGGGGGCGCGTGCCCCTGCGCCCCCATCTAAATCCGCCACTGTAATACTGAAAATTCATACATATGTATACAAATAATCTCCATAATCTGCGACTGGTTTGTTTTGATTGGGACTATTATGGGGCTTTGGGAGTGACTTATTCCCTGCATATATAATCAAAAATACCAATGAGAGGTATTGATGTGGCCATCACGATAGCCACCAGTCATTAACTTTGTTATGAAAGACACCAGACTAAGTCGTCAACTTTGTATCATAAATGATACAGAGTTAATGCTACAACTTGGGATTGGAAATGATTTATTTTATCCTCTATAGAGCAAGAGGAGATTTAGCGAAAATGATATCTAGTGGGGCTTTAGAGATTATCTCCACCTTCCTTTATATTAAATCTACAGAAGAAACCTAGGGCTGCCTCTTCACCATATATTGAGTATCTACCAAATACACCCACCTTTTATCAACCGATCTTTTTAGTTTTTCTTTGGGTGGGCCAAATGCTGAAAACCCATTAAGCTCTTTCTAATCGAGGCAATGTTAATTTAAAGAGTCGCGTACAATGTAAATGTATTTAATCACTTAGCAGCCTGAATCATCGTCCAATTTTCATACATTTCTTACACGGTCCAAGGCCCACCGTCACACTCATGAAATGGCAAAGTAAGATGCGGATAGGCAGGCATATAAGAAGAAAAAAAAATGAACGAGAAAAAGGTCAGAGGGATTGATTCATCGGTGACTCAGGCTCTATTGATAGTACATGTATCATACTCTACCACTTACAGTTGGAGATGTTGTGTGAGAGCCGGATCCGCATACTACTACGGCGCCGTCCTCCAGGGCCGGAGTAGGAGGCGCTCCTCCTGGGCGTACTTCTCTCGCCATGAACATGGTGGTCACGGTCCGGCGGCATGGGGCCAGCATGCAGCAACAGACCTAGCGCCGACAGGGCTGCCAGTGTTAGTGGTCAGGTACAAGGTGTCACTCTGCACGAAAACTACCACGGCACCTTCCCTCTTGGATATCTGCCGGGATATCTGTGATGCTATGGGCGTTAGATTAATCCTATTGAGGGCTGAGTGTTAGTCATTAACAAGGTGTCTAGCGAAAAAGTACTGCACATACCAAGGTATAGGTAGGTATTGTACTCTAACGTGTCGTGTGTAAATATTTAGTGTAGATCTGTTTTCCAATATCAAGGTAACACTGATCCATGCATTCGTATCCATATGCATGGAGATGGCAAAGTTGTAACATGTTGATTTTGATAGAAAATAGAGAAGCAGGTGAAATTCCTTGTTATAGGCTACGTAATATCAATAGTGAGTCAATGAAAAGTCCCCTTCTCTGTGTACCTCACCTCTTCATGACGGTACGTCCCGAAATGCCGGATACCAGCATCCTATCCGCATATATCCGCATGCCACGTTAACGCCACCTACAGGTCGTTCTGTGAACTAACCTGCTTTGACATCTACAATCATACCTGGCGGCTGACTTCCGGTTCCGGCTGTACACTGCTGCCCCCAGGTGGCGGATAGACCGGACCCTGTCCCACCTGACTCTGTCACGTGATATGGACACAGGCGCCACCCCGTGGGCATTTACGGAACTCTGGTGTCACATAAAATGTCTTTAGCCGGAAATTACGACTCACAGACAGGATAGAGCAGCTCTCTCTGTGTGGAGTGAGTAGCTCGCGAGTAGCTCAGGGGCTGATCTGCTCATTAACAGACACAGGCCACAATGACCTAATAGTAGCTATCAAACCGTATCAGATCAGTCCATAGATATGCATACAATTCACTACATATCTGAAATGACCTGCAATGGAATATAGTAGGTGATGTAGGCTAGAAAATGGGGCTTTCTCTAGAAAATCAGAGGTCATATGCAGGCTGTGAATGTTGCAATCTGAACAGGAATTATAGGTTTTTCAAACTTTTTGTTGTTGGAGGTATGGCTAACTGGAGGAAGACACGTTGTTAGGGGCTCATGTAGCTCATGTAGCTCATGTGAACTTGAGCCTGGTACCGTGGAGATTGGTGGTAACATACTGGAGCAATATGAGCAGTCTTTCACTGGAGGCAATAGATGACATCAGCAGCAGACACTAAGCATGTTCCTCCAGTGCTACCCTGGATGCATGCTGCTCTGATCCTGCACCCCTGGATCTCTCACCGTGGAGTAGTAGTAGGAGGAACTACTCAGGATGCTGGTATTCCTATGTGTGAGCAGCTCATAGTAGCAGTATCAACCTAATGTTGATGTTCCCCAAATGCAATTGTCACTACTCACAATTGCACATGACTAAACCAGAGTGAGTTCAACAGCTGGATAGATTAACCTAAATTCATGTATTACTGTTAGCTCTATGGTTGATATAGATCTATGTCATTACTGCCATTTGTCTCGTCCTCCTGTGTATTCCCTTAGGGTATTTGCAGCCTCCAGGGTTTGGCACGATCCCCAGAGACCCCTTCCAATGTAATCTGCCTATACACACAGCCTGTTGTAGGATTTGTAGGGTCAGACAGTGCGGTATGTGTATACCAAGATATGGGGAAAATATGTGGTTGATAAAAATCCCTACTTGTAGAGTATATTCTTAAACAGAGCTATTAAATATTATGATACCCCAATGTGTCTTGGTGTTGTATCACAAATTCAAGCTTCTCTGGGGGGTTGTCTAGTGGGGAAACAACACATGGATACATCCTTGTTGACATGACAAAGTGGAATCTGTCTGTTTCCATTGAGTACAGCATTAGTTACAGAATGAGTTGCATAAGGCACTTCCGCGTTGGGTTGAACATGAATGGATCCTGCCGCCGGTAAAGCTGTATACATGAATCATCACAGAAAGTACCATCCTCCCTCCTCGCCTCTGTCTCCTACTCCTTTACACTGACTATTATGGAGCAGCTCAGACTCTGAGCAGTAGCTGAGTAGCTCTGAGCACTGGTATAAAGCCATTCCCTTTCAGTGCACAGGTAGGAATATGCCCAGAGAACTTGCACAAAGTGTTTTTGAAGGCTGATTCATATATCCTGTTTCCAGCTATGATTGATGGGCAGGGTGCCACCACTCAGTGAAGTGTTATGTTGGTTGTTTGTGCTGCTCCAGCTGCTACTGTGGCTGCTGCTGCCACGGTGGATGTTTAATCTGTGATCAGCTGATCCCATCAGTACAAATGACAACTCTATCTCTGCTGTATGTGGCACAGCCCACCCTCCAGTGTGGGCAATATGAATTGTAATATATGGCACTTAATGCTTCATATATGGACTATATATTTGGATACAGATGTGAAAACTCTTACTCTTCAATTTTCTGACTGTCCATGATGTTCCTCCACTTAATGCAGTTAACTTACACCCTGGAGGAGATCCTGATCCTCTCCATCTCCCACAGGCTCCAGCTGACAGACTGAGGAGAGCCCAGGAGCAGCCAAGGGACAGGGTGGCTTCATAACGGTCACGACCTGAGACTGCACTCTTCAGGCGCGTGGAGGGGAGGTGAAGACAGGGGTGCCGCTGGGTGCTTGCTGGTGCTAGGGTGGGGCATTCATCATGGTTGGAACCAGCGGTACCACGTGGTGACTCACCTACTCACGGCGCGACGTAACGGCCGTAAAAGACAATTAGACGTGTCTACGTCCTAGCAAAAATGTTGCTTTTTAGTCTTGCTGCTTGCTCCTTTGAACTGGTATGGAAAAAATAATTTACTCTGGGTAAGATTAAAAAGAAATGTCCATTGCCCACGTGACGGCCATGGCAGATTATGTTTTATATTGTCTGGAGTAGCCTCCCCCATTTTGGAATTATAAAAGTATGTGAAATGAAGTGACGTTTGGGGGTATTGCATTTGTATTTTGTTGTGGTCTTCATCTTAAGTCTTAATATAAGCCGCATGTTGTCAGTTTTATCATGTATCCCCCTGAAAAGGAATCCCAGCTGAGCCCAGCAAAGGCCTTCTCACGTGCTGCTTGATTTGTAAGAAACGTGGTGGTGATCATTAGTTTTTTTGGTTACAGAGCAGCAGCGTGGAGGACAATATTGACCTGATTCGGACGCCTCTCCAACACCCATCGAGGAGATTTCTAATTATCCAAGGTTCGAGATCCTCATTGTAAAAATTTTGTCCCAAGCACAAATTGGCACTTTGCTATTTTCTTTTCAGCTTAGTGCGTGCCTGAGCCAGGTTCGTACACATAGGCTTACATCATTAAAACTATCCTCAGCTTGATTTGAATTCCTCTGCTTCTGGTAGTTCAGATCTTTTTCTAGGTCAAGCGAGGCTGATGCTTAGTGATAAGAGTGTGATATCCCAAGATATTCTTTTTCCATACATTTTATTCTAAGCTAACAGCATCGACCCTTTTGCCAGAAACAGTTCTAACAATTTACAGAGCCAATTATAAATGAAGAAAGCCCTTTTAAATTTGAGTAGAGCCATACCTAACACAACCGTCACTGCACAGCTCCTGACCCAAAAACATACTCCATTAATAAAAGAGCAGCACTAGAGTATCGATCCCTGAGATCCTGGACCCAGATGCCTAAATCTATTTAGGTATTGATTCTTTTGTAGATGTTGAACATTAAGAGGGCAACACATGATCTTTTATATCAATCACCCAATTATACCAAAGATGAGTGCCTGCCAATAGCATATCTGAGTGCATTCACAATTAGTCAGCACACATTTATGTGGCACAAGAAAGATAAAAAAAGAGGTAATTACAAGTCATTATAGCTAAGTGTATACAAATGTTACTAGCCAATCGATACAGGTACTTTAAAGGGACTCAGAGCATAAGCAGCTGGCATATGTATTGAGAGAGGATTCCTTGATATAGTCTATTAAGGTAACTGGTGGCATTATGTATACGTGCCTATAGGCCTACCAATTCTCCCCGTGGTCCCACTGTCTACTTCAAAAGAGGAAATAAAGCAATTTTGTTGGACTCCTGCTATGTATTTTGTGTGATGGTAAAATTACACTAGAATTGAGAAAGAAAGGAAAGCAAAACATAACAACGACAACAAAAGAAAACCCAACAAAAATAAACACCCACACAAAACAAATAAACAAATAAGAATCGTTGTGGTGCATCATGTTGTTATTTACAATCCGGTTTCTATCCCTTCGATATTCACTACACTTACAGGCAGCAATTTCAAATGATGAATAATAAATAGAGAAAATGGGACGTAGACAAGTCTTGCCAGTTATGACGAAGACTGCAGGGTTGGGTATTCATTGAGTATGCTCTCGGCTGACATGATCCCCCATTGATGTTATGCAGCATGCATGGGTTCCAGCACAATATTCTACCACATGTTAGAACGATGAATCTTCTCTTTTGCATCAGCCCTGAAAGCTGTATTGCATGTAGCTCACATTTTGCTAGTTTTATCTTTGATTTAACACCTGTATATCAACATATTATTATTTTATGTGTTGCATCTGGTTTGCATCAAGGAAACATGTTGCATGAATCTCTAATGATCGAGAGTATCATGGGTCGGAATTTTATGTGCATATTCTTATGGGCACTACAAATCAGGAATCTACCACTGGTGAGTAACTCGCAAAAAATAGCACTATGCTTTGACGCAGAATGTGGTGCGCAATGGTTAATTCTGGAGACATGCTTGAACAATGGTGAATGGCAGCTCCTTCCTGATTGGTTTACATGTTACCTCATTAGCATAATCCCAAGGATCTGCCATAAAGCACACACGATATTGAGATGAATGGTCCCCTTTATGTATAATAGCGTACACTCCCTCCTAGTTTCCATGGTAACAATTGGGGCACAATCATTGGGATTAATTAAGTCACAACAAAACATTCTGATGCGGTTGATACATAAAAAAGAGGATGGAAGCTCCAAGATTAGTAGTGGGAAGCGGGTCGGTGGGGAGCTGCAATGGATAGCTGAGAGAAAACCCGCAGATGAATGAACCAGAGAAAATGAATGACACCAATTCACAAAGAATGGGTTTGGGGGCGAGGACTGGATGTGGGTGGGGTGGGGGTAACAGTGGGGAGGGGGTGTGCATGTGAATCCCTCTGTTGGCGCTGGTATCTAGTGAGCTGATGAGATAATGGATGAGTCACATGTATAAGGGTCTGGGTCGTACTCCTGGCTCGTGCTCCCAGACAGTATAGCCACTACCCTCAAAGCAGATTCCTAGCAGCAAATCCATGCACACCATAGCAGCATCCTTTGATAGAAAGAAGTGTGGATAAAGTGTGTAATAAGGAATGATGCTCAAAAACTTATTACAATGTAAATGGTTAAACCTACAACAGTGCTGCCCTGACGTGTCTCTCATTGTAACGACAAGTTTAAACATGCATGAACAGTTAGGGCATATTTAGATTTCAGAGAACACTACGAGGGGCAAAATAATGAAGGTTTAGAATAACAAGGAACAGGAAAAGGTGTAGACTTAAAGACAAATGCTGAGGATCTATGAGAGTCTCCCTCTAGGGAGATATATAGCCCACGCAAGTAAGCATATATTATGTAGCAGAATAACATTATTCTACCTGGTGGTATCCTTATTGTTTTTTTTTACCATCAATGGGGCTGTCCCTTATTCCGTGAGCCATCGACTGAGAGACAGGCAGATGTAAAATTCATCAGTCAGCACCTATTGTACTGTAGCCTTGGTACAATAGATTTACAAGTACACAACTGTATACTGGTGTATTGGTTTATATCACCGGGACGATGAGGACAGAAGAAAAACCCTTGTGGTTCCCCTCATCACACACTGGGACCCATGATAGGGGATCCCAGCCTTCTATTCTCCCATGTCAATGTTAGAAATTGCCCATGCCCCTGTCGACTTTAAGAGACGTCCTCGTCCTCTTGACTCTTCTTCTAAGCATTTTTTAAAGCAAATCATACAGCGCATAGAATTGGAGAGAGAGAGAGAGAGAGAGAGAGAGAGAGAGAGAGAGAGAGAGAGAGAGAGAGAGAGAGAGAGGGAGAGAGAGAATGAGCGAGGGGGCGAGATAAAGATGATGATTGAATAGAGATAGATAGAGATGGATATATAAATAGACAAATAGATGAAATAGACAAAGAGAGATATGGAGAGGGAGAAAGAGAGAGAAAGAGAGAGAGAGAGAGAGAGAGAGAGAGGGTTGGCTTTTGATGATTATTATGGTGTTCATTGAATACAGAGGTGAATCTTCAAGTACCTATGTTTCTGACATAACCGGACTAATCTGCCATATGACTACGAGCCTAAACAACAAGCTTCATATTAACTGAGCACTTAAGGTGATTAAATTAGCTGTCACTGCCAATAAAGCATCGCCTGTTGGTTTTTTTTATATCAGAGGCTGCTGTAAATGTTTTAGGAGTTGTCTCAGAGAGGGCTGATTTAGAAATATTTAGTAGGCAGACTTGCCCCAGTTCTGTCACTGTTGTTTTAATAAATTGTGGATTTGTCTTCATCTCGACACTACCGCGATATATGAACAAGAATATGTAGGCATCATTCGGCTACCATTTACATTATTTGGGAACTTTTTATCCAGTTTCCTCTCGAAGTAATGTTTGGTAAGGTTTTTGTAGATTATTGTTATAGCCTAGGACTTGATGATATGCTACACTGTAAAAGAAATGTCATTGAAATAACGACGGAATCCCCATCCCAAAGTTGCCAGAGATCCGTCAATATTTTCACAGAGAGTCCTTGTACAAAAATGTACCACTGCCACCTGGGACTTCTTGTAAACACTACACTGGTTCCTTGCCATACAAAAGTATACGGTGGTTCAGTGTTCAGTTTTTATGAGGATCCCTGGTAGATTCAAGAATTATTTTTACAGTGTAGCAGTTTCTCCTCTGTCACTACATTACCAGTAGACGACGGGGCCATAGTGCACATAAATCTATCAGCCCACAGTTAGTGGTTGACACAGTGGCATGTGGAGGATCCAGATGTGCTCTGGAGAGGGCATGTTCCTCCTGGGTTGGAGCAGGAGGAGGGGTGACAGATGACAGCTGACATAATGGTTCTGGGTGTGGTGGGGCACCACAGCTATCTCCCAGCTATCCCACAAGTAGAACAAGACAGGTCACAGAGGGCACCAACCGCTACAAAACCCACCCTCCATAACTATACTCTCAGTAGATCGTGAGAGGGGGGGGGGGCACTCCCTGTATTTTCTGCATTTCTATGTGCAAATATACACTGCGAAACTACAGCCCCTCTTTTTTGGCCATTTCACAGCCCCCTAAAATGTAGCTCAATTTTTACAGCTCCCTTTTTAAAGTCAGACACTAGGTCCCATTGGGACCCTCTTCCATGAACAATGATTATTTGATGATAACATTAAGAAATTTCAAGCTCTGGAATGATTACATGGAATAGTTAAGTTGCTTTCTTTTCATGCAAGCTATAATAATATTATAAAGTAGTCTGATAATAAGGGGTCTGATAATATATATTATATATTATCAGACCCCTTATCTTGAAATATGATTGACAGCCCCCCTTTTTCCCTCACCGGGGTCGGTACCAAAGTTGGTATCCAAAACTGAGGCCAAGTGCCCCCCCGGGTCAGTACCCCGATCTCTGTACCTTAAGGATGGGGAAAAAGAAACAATACACCTTTCACTTTCACCATTAATTAACAAAACGGGTCTATAAAGGAAGGCTACTTTCTCCGCACAAACACTCCAAAATCGTTCTGTACATAAAAAAAAGGAACATGCGACTGATAATCACGAATCGTCGTTAACTGGCCTGTTCTTGTTCTCCCTTCAACAAAAATTTGAAATTAAGTAATGTATGTGTCTTGAGCATTTATTCTGGTCAGGATAGGACAGAGCTACAAGGGGTATATGGTCACATTTGCCTCTTTCTATATGAAAATGGAAGAAGAGGTTGTTAGTTTTCTAGCCAATAGGGGAGAAATTATTAATGACAATAGGCAGCGCCAGCATAGGATTCACCATTCCTATAAGGCTATATATATTATATGTTAATACGTACAATGCCTTGTCTAAGTTACAGTTCCTTAGACTATACTATTTAGTAATACTAACGTCTACATTATTGTTTTCCTTATCCGAAAAGCCCTTCACAACCCCTTAGGGACCTCTCTACCTGACATCTGGACCCGTGTAACTTTTGATCCCATTCAAGAAGAGGGCCTACAGATTAAGTATTAAAGTGGAATATGAAACTAAATGTACTAATCTAGGTTCGGCAGGTGTGGAAGGGACATCTAGACAAATAAACATACTCACATTCACTTAGACATGCAATTAGCGTTAGGCACCTAGTCAACCAATCACAGTTCACACTACATCAACTGTAACCATTATGTTATTATTCTAGGAACACATGTATACATGTACTAAAGAAAGCAAACATGTAGCTATGGCGGATTGTGGCTTCCTTTATTCATTTAAGGAGAAAGTTTTAAAACTAGCTAAACAAAGAAATGACAATTTTGGAAAACCTCTGCCCCTGACCCCATGACCTGTAGACAGAGCACGTGACTTAGGATCTCCCTAGAGACTTCCTGTGTACAGGGGGATAACTGCAAAAGGGTGTATGTTTGGAGAATGTACCTGGCCCTCCTCAGAGATGAATGTTGACGCCGTCATGGTTCCTGGGGTGCCTGGCCAAATGGGGCTTCGGTGGCAGAGCCCCCGATCAAGGATATATGCCAGATCTCATCTACATTTGAATTACATTCAGATGAGATCATCTGAAACTTATGGAAACTTAAATGAAAGATTATTATTCAGATGAGATCTCATCTGAAAACAGTCAGAAGTGTGTGACAGCATGGTCCCACCACGTCCCTGAGGAACTGAGGCGGCGTGAATGTTTGTCTCCAGTATGACGTCATTCTACTTCCGGAAATGTACAAATCCCAAGAAGAGACCCAGATGCGAGATAACTACACACCCTCCCAGCACAGTCTTAGATCACTACTAGTGACTTCGCCACTCGAGTATGAGACCATAGAACTATGGTATACTGGGGCGGGGCGGGGTGGGGGCGTACAGTAGACCCTACTATGGTACCATAGTGAGGCCTACCTAGTGCACAGTAGGCCTAATGCTGCACCCTGTTGTCTCACATTAGAAGCACATCACTTAGCGGTGCATCAATTAGCAACGGTACTTTACTTAGTAACCCCAAACAATTTTACACTCTCCCAGCCGATACTGTCAGAGGTTTGAGTTTTAGGGAGATTCTTTGGAACTACTCATTGGATCTGAACATATGACCTATCAAATTAAAGGTCTCAGGGAGTGTGATCCAGATATTCAATCAGAAAGAGGATTCTCCTTTAAATAGCACTACGAGAGCTGCCGATCTCTCTGCATCGAGGTCCAAGATGGCCGAAAACACAAAATAAATAACCAAATGTCCACGACCATGGTATAATTTTACATCGTATTTACTCAGCCATATAATGGCTTCGTGGGATATGCCAGTCCCACCTCGGGGAATACGATGTAAAAAATTCTATGGAAGTGGACATTTGCATTTATGTCATGGCCTAGGGGGTTATTTTGCTTTTAAATAAAGAAAAACAGCTCAGATCTGTTCAAAATCCAAGATGGCAGACACCCATTGAATACGAACACATCCCAGCAAATTGTCGTTATCTGTCGCCATGATTGGTCATCAATGGTGACTCCTTTCTGAGTGAGAACTCACTGCCTCATCTTTCGCCACTGTGTGTCAGTCTCACATGGCATGACAATTTATCACAACAGTCACCAACATGATCTCACTCACTGCGTGAGTATGTGCCACCCCTTGTCATCCCTCACAAAGCATGGTGACTTATCACCACCATCGCCAACATGGATCTAACTCACTGCGTGAGTATGTGTCACTGCCTGTCAACTCTCACTCAGAATGGCGGCTTATCACAAGCATCGCCAACATGGATCTGACTCACTGTGTGATTATGTACCACTCCCGTGCCACTGGCATCAACTCTCACACAAAATGGCGACTTATCACTACCATTGCCAACATTGGTCTCACTCAATGCGTGAACTTGTGTCACTCCATGTCAATGATCTCTAAGGATTGCATCATCTGTCACTCACTCTCACTCAGAATGGCAACTTATCACCACCATTGCCAGCCTTTGTCTCACTCAATGCGTGAATTTGTGTCACTCCAAGTCAATGCTCTCTGAGGATTGCATCATCTGTCACTCACTCTCACTCACAGTGGCAACTTATCACCACCATTGCCAAAGTTGTTGAGACAGCACCACTGTTCAACATGTAGCCTATCTAGGAAGAGTGGGCATGAAGTATAAGTCCCATACGTATCAAATGTGCTTTGTTTCACACTGATTTCCATGTAATACTTCAGAGTTGAATCAAACAAGATTATATAGAGAGAATATCAATTGAATTTAGATAGAGGTATCTCTAAAATGAAAGCAACTATCCATAAACACCTTTTCTCTGGTTACAGGAAAAATACATAAGGAAATATCAACATGAACACCTTGTCTGTGGTTAAAGGGAAGATACATATGGCAATACCTTCTCTGGCAAAACATACTTTGATCTGGCAGATGTCAGGCTGCATGATTACCAATGTCGATGATCATGAGCTTTTCATCTAACAAGGTAAGTGATCACCAGCGTCGCCATCACTGGTGAGTCTGAGTGATCACCACTCTCGCCATCCATGGTGAACCTGCGCTATGACGTGGTGCGCGTTTCATCTAGCGAGGTGAGTGATCAACCCCCTTGCCATCCCTGGTGAGTGTGGGTGATCAAGATCCTCACCATCTGTGGTGAACCTGTGCTATCACGAGGTACGCGTTTTATCCAGCGAGGTGACTGATCACAATCCTTGCCATCCGTGGTGAATGTGCATTATGACATGGTGTGCGTCTCATCTAGCGAAGTGAGTGATCACTCATGTCGCCATCCCTGGTGAGGATGAGTGATCACTCATGTCGCCATCCCTGGTGAGGATGAGTGATCACTCATGTCGCCATCCCTGGTGAGGATGAGTGATCACGATCCTCGCCATCCCTGGTGAACATGTGCTATGACGAGTTGCGTGTTTCATCTAGCGAGGTGAGTGATCACCCACGTCGCCATCCCTGGTGAGTCTGAGTGATCACCATCCTCGCCATCTGAGGTGAGGCCATGTGATCACCACCATTGCTATTCCTGGTGATCTTGTGCTATAGCGACGTCGTGTTCCATCTAGCGACATGTGTGAGCCACTTCACACAGGTTGACGAGGAGTCACGACAATTTGCTGGGATTGTATTCAATGCCCCCCATTGAATACGGCGGTTCTAGTACTTATCTATAGTGACGTTTGTATCAGCCATGACATAAATTGATGGGTTTTGAGATTAAAAAATCTTTTTGACAAAGTATAGATTAAATATGATCTCAGTACTGAAACATTAAGGCCAATTAAGTAGGTATTTGATAATGTATTCATGAAAATGTTTTTGCTATGATTTCTGAATAACAGGTCAAGTTAGCTGGCATTTTCATACATGTTTCATAGCCTGAGAATTTTGCTTCATCTGCCACGAGTACCCTAGGCTGAAGTAGTCATTAATTGTCTAAATGTAACGCAGGCTGTAGGTGCAGCCCCCTGGTGTCTTACACTAGAAGCGCTTATCTTAGCAGCGCTTAACTTAGCAACGATATGTCTCATAGCAACGTCAAACAATTCTACACTCTCCAAGCAGATACTCTTGGACTTTGAGTTTTAGCAAATATCTCGGGAACTACTTATCAGATATCAACGTATGACATATCAAAATAAAGGTATCGATGAGTACTCTCTAGATATGGTGTAGTTGAGAAGCTACAACTGGGAAGTCCATCATGAGGAGCTCCGATCTACTTGAATGGAAGCCCAAGATGGCGGCCATTACAGTTTTGAAAGAACTTTGAGGCTATAATGTTTTTTTCTTTATCAAAATAAATAAATAATAATTCATGACTGATACTGAAAGCAAAAACCAGTAGAAAATTGATGATTCTATCATGGAAATATTTCTCCTACAACTTTGAATGGATAGGTCAAGTTAGCTGGCATTTTCCTCACTGCTTCACAGCCTAAAAAATTTGCTTCATCTGGTACCCCACGAGTACCAGAGGCTGAAGCAGTCAAAAATAGAACATTTATAACCAGCGATCTACTAACCCATTTTTATATATAGGTTAACTAGTGGCTTCACGACTAAAGTTTGGAGCAGTGTTTTTTTTTTTTTTTTTTTTTGGGGGGGGGGGGGTGTGTGGATTGGGGGAGAACCAAAATATGTTAGTCCCTGAAACGACAGCCTGTTTTGTTGGCAAAGTACAGCCTATTTTGTCAGCAAAATACAGGCTGTTTTGTCAGCAATATACAGGCTGTTTTGTTGGCAAACTACAGCCTGTTTTGTTGGCAAACTACAGGCTGTTTTGTAGGCAAAATATAGCTGGGGAACTGCGACTTTATGACGTTGCTTAGTGACGTGACATTTCCTAGTAACATGATGTTGCTTGGCGATGTGATGTTGTATCAAAAATGATTACAACAGCACTCTCCAAGCAGATTCTTTCTGAGATACTCAATTAAGATTTTAGAGTTTAAATATTTTGACTATTCCAAGCAATTTTGATATGATATTTAGAAAGCAATATATTTTCGCCATACTCTTCTCATGTATGTCTTACAGAAGCAACATTCCTGTACAGATATACTATTTCAATCCTGTCTTTTTGCAAAAAACAATGGCGGATATTCAAAAATGTTTCTGCCTGTTGTTGTCATGCAAAGATCATGAGATTATTTATTCAAAATGTTGTTTGCATTTATTTACCATACTGCACTTTGATTTAGTTGTTTGTATGAAGTTTTATAACAATTGGGCCCCTCAAAATATTAAAACTGTTGAAACTTTGGAGAAAAATTGAGTTAATTCTGAAAAAAAGTACACACTTTTATCTAGCCTCTTTTGGTGTATCTGTTCCTGACAAGTACTCAAGCCTATTTTAATGGGGTGGGCACTAGCGACGAACTAATGCCTTTTTATATATAAGGTAATAATAACTACAAGAATGGGTGTAGGGAGAGTGTGGACAAGAAGTGAAGTTGTGAGAGGAGACTGTCGTGACCATCTACCACGTTAGTTCCCCAGGGGTCTATAAGTTAGTCTTTACTATTAAAGGGTTATTATACTGTTGGTTCTTCAAATAAAAGCAATTGTCGCCGACTGTCATCCTAGCAAGATTTTACCAGAAATCTTAATTTTAATACATTATGATATTAAAATGCAGTAGATAAACCATGGAGGGGGGGGGCATGGGACAATTAACATCTCGAAGTGCTCAGCTCTTGATGTCACCCCAAGTAAATCTCATGTCATTAGACTTGAAAGGTCTGGGTGGTGAGGCCAGTAGGGGGGGGGATATGTGGAGACTGCCCTCAGTGTAAGGCCTACATGGGAGGGGGTGGTGTAAGGTATGGAGACTGTCTCTCAGTGTGAGACCTACATGGGGGGTGGTGGTGTAAGATGTGGAGAGTGTCCCTCAGTGTGAGGCCTACATGGAGGGGGTGGTGTAAGATGTGGAGACTGTCCCTCGGTGTGAGACCTACAAGGGAGGGGGGTTGTGTAAGATGTGGAGAGTGTCCCTCAGTGTGAGGCCTACATGGGAAGGGTTGGTGTAAGATATAGAGACTGTCCCTCAGTGTGAGGCCTAAATGGGAGGGGAGATGTAAGATGTGGAGGCTGTCCCTCAGTGTGAGGCCTAAATGGAAGGGAGTGGGATAAGATGTGGAGAGTGTCTCTCAGTGTGAGGCCTACGTGGGAGGGAGTGGGATAAGATGTGGAGAGTGTCCCTCAGTGTGAGGCCTACATGGGGGTGGTGGTGTAAGATGTGGAGAGTGTCCCTCAGTGTGAGGCCTACATGGAGGGGGTGGTGTAAGATGTGGAGACTGTCCCTCAGTGTGAGACCTACAAGGGAGGGGGGTTGTGTAAGATGTGGAGAGTGTCCCTCAGTGTGAGGCCTACATGGAGGGGGTGGTGTAAGATGTGGAGACTGTCCCTCAGTGTGAGACCTACAAGGGAGGGGGGTTGTGTAAGATGTGGAGAGTGTCCCTCAGTGTGAGGCCTACATGGGAAGGGTTGGTGTAAGATGTAGAGACTGTCCCTCAGTGTGAGGCCTAAATGGGAGGGGAGATGTAAGATGTGGAGGCTGTCCCTCAGTGTGAGGTCTACATGGGAAGGGTTGGTGTAAGATGTAGAGACTGTCCCTCAGTGTGAGGCCTAAATGGGAGGGGAGATGTAAGATGTGGAGGCTGTCCCACAGTGTGAGGCCTAAATGGAAGGGAGTGGGATAAGATGTGGAGAGTGTCCCTCAGTGTGAGGCCTACGTGGGAGGGAGTGGGATAAGATGTGGAGAGTGTCCCTTAGTGTGAGGCCTACATGGGGGTGGTGGTGTAAGATGTGGAGAGTGTCCCTCAGTGTGAGGCCTACATGGAGGGGGTGGTGTAAGATGTGGAGAGTGTCCCTCAGTGTGAGGCCTAAATGAGAGGGGAGATGTAAGATGTGGAGGCCTATGTGGGAGGGAGTGGGATAAGATGTGGAGAGTGTCCCTCAGTGTGAGATCTACATGGGAGGGGGGAGGTGTTAGATGTGGAGACTTTTCCACCGAGTGAGGCCTACATGAAGTACAGGGGAGGGGTTACGATACCTCTCAGTGTGGGTCCCACCCTTGGGGTAGTATAGTGTAAGTTGAAGAGACTCTCACATTAGAAGATCGATACATGTTTCAGTTGGTATCCCACCTTATTGAATCATACACGGTCTGAGTGTGCTGCACTTGTCTAGTCTGTCTAATGGCCTGTCTGTCATCTGGTAACCTAAGCACCACTTCGCTTGGGATTATATAGACATGCGCTACATTAGGTTTTGGACCATGAGAGTTTTAAAAACATGTCATTGCTTTTTCCAGTATTCTCTAAAAGGATGAATATTCTTTCGTACCCCTCTCGCATAACCTAGCTGTAGGAATATATAGCTATGATCTTGATGGTTTTGTCCTTTGATATATATATATATATATATATATATATATATATATATATATATATATATATAGTAAGAGACCTTTGATTACAGCTTGACTTTAGTTTTGACAGAGACATCCGTTTCTTTTAGCCCTTCCTCATCTCCTCATCCCCCACCTCTGTTCAATGATGACCAGTTTTACGGTGCAATAAGAGAACCATTAAGAAGAGCTGTCGAATCTTGTGACAAAGACAGAGTATTAAGAAAACATTAACCACTAGAATCTAACTTTTACATAAACTTTGAACATTCGCTCAATCAAATCCGCTCAATCAAATCAAGGTTATAGCTGACTGATCAAAGTATTTTGTTTCCACAATAGACAAGAAATAATCAATAGAGTTAGACCCCTTTTGACCCTATTTTGTTGCTCGATTTTTCCCTCCATCGCTTCTATCCCATCACCCATGCATGTCTGTTAAAACTTTTGTTCAGGGTGGGAAGCTTAAAAGAAGTTCTCCATGGGCCAAGCCGGAAGAAGTTTGCATTAGCTTTTCATCAAATGGGTAGATAGCGTGCTGGGTTCTTCAGGGTTTGTTAACCTTTTAACCCACTAAAGGCCGCCGTTTAATTAATGCATCTTGCCTATTGGTTGTCATATTACATGAATGCAGACCATCTGAGTAAGTCCCCAGGGCCTAATCCATACATCATGCCGTCCCTACGGGGTTAATACACTGCCTAGCATGATGCTCCAAAAGAAGTGCTGCTGAGAAGACTTGCTAGCAACTTTATTGGTGCATCATGCCGACCAATTTATTATTTACTGAATTCTATGTTTCTGCCGCCTCTCCTCTGTCATGAGCCTGTTAAATAATGCATGATTTTACGTTCAGATTGGTGTTTGAAAGTGTAGGAAAACTACCATAGGGCCTCATGTAAAAACAACGGCTTGAATGCTGTTTATATACAAGAGTGACATATAGCTGAGCCTTATAGGATTGTCCCAAAGTCTGGATGTGTCTTATAAAGTAAGGTTTTTTAAGGATATTATATAAGGTGAAACAAGGGATTGTCTTCATTAGAAGCTGCGCCTTATACACGAGGTACTACGGTAATAGCATTTAGGCATGGAGATCTTGTGAGTAGTATATTCAAAGTAGACTTTGTTGATTAATTCGAAATCCCATACTGAGCAAATAAGAAGGAAGAGTTAGATGTCCATAATACAAGATCTATGCACCCGATGAATATGAAATGGATAGAAAATAAGCGTTTTGTATATGGGAGGAGAGCTCTGCATCCCATAAGCAGGCATGGCATAATCGGTGTAGCGGAAAGTATTATATATATATATATATATATATATATATATATATATATATATATATATATATATATATATATATATATATATATATATATATATATATATATAGGAAAGAGTGAGAATACGAGAAAGAATCGAATACTTACTTACAAGTGCATGATCGAAAGAGAAAATATTTGAGAAGAGAATCACCACCATCTCATCAGGTAATAAGGCCTGAAAGATTCTCATCAAATAGAAAGCTTTTCTACGTCATGCTAGCGTCTTATGACGTCAGGAGCCTTCTGGGGATGGTATCGGATACCATTAATGGCATGGCTATGGGCTTTAAGATGGCTGTAGAGTTTGGGGGTGGGAGTTGATAGGGTGGGAGTTGTTAGCTGGTTGATCATGGATGCTGCGATATTACCTGGCATACTGTAGCTGCATGCAAAGTGGATTGGTTGGCAACGACGTACTAACAGTAGGATACAATGATAATTGCTAGATACAACGGTTACTAATATCACGCCCAATGAAGCATCCTGCATCCTTAATCTAGAAATCTTCTTTGTGGGGATGAGGCTTCATACCGGGTTGCTGGTTCCAGTACTGGTACAACAGAACCAACATCATAATGAACCCACGGGGGCATTTCACAATAATAATGTTAACATTTACATCCACATTCTTGTGAAATGCAGTCAATGGAAGTGTTGGTGCGGGGACTTCCATAAATAAGAGTGCTACAAGTGCACGTGTACCTATCTATAGCCAGTAGCAAGATTAATCAATTCATCCGTGATTGGGGCAGAAGTTCTAATGTGGGAGTTTGTTTATTGTGATCAATGTACTTTTATCGTGAACTCATCATGAACAAGGAGGGGGAATAAGCAATTTCGTTTTAAGTTGAGTAATTTCAGATATGACGATGATTGCCTTTAACAGAAAGGTCATTAATATGGATTGAGGAGAAATTGCTATACTGAGCTACTCGTATACACATACCTGAATTCCCATGTTCTAGCCGAGAGAGATGAAGATAAAGTTGAATACGGGTCTATATAGACTATATCTAAAGCTGGTACTCCACTTGATACGATGAACCGATATTCATTTATCTATTTTTCACGATAATTTAGATTGATAATAATCTAGCACCTATGTAGTCCAGTTGCTCTCTGATGAAATCCACAAAATTAGATCACTATAATTCTATCGTGTTGCATCGGGTGGGTGACCAATATATTGTTGCTTCTCATTCGGACGATGGGATCGGGTGGTATCAATGCCTAAGGTGGTTGGTAAAGAAGGGTGTAGATCTACCCCACATCCACAGAGAAATCAACCCCTCATTCATTTGAGACGTCAGCAGCTAAGACGTCACGTCAAAGACGCTGATCGCACACCTCACGGCACAAAGCAACCAGCGCACCTGGAAATGCACTTGTTAGTGTCTCCTCAGGGTATATTTTAGAGAGTTCTATTTTAAAGGTTCATCTCTCTCTAACAACACGAACAATAACAGTGTAGTCATGTGAATGTATCTGCACCAAAGGTCATACTGCCATAGCGATGAATAAACTGATTTTCTAATCACTGGCTACTCGGTGCACTACGGGTGGACAGCTGCGGCTGGACAAGTAGGGGACCCTTGATGGGGGGCCCCCAATTTCACATGTCGATTTTAAGAATTGCCCATGTCCTATGTCACTAAGCAAACACCCATGTCACTAGTGTCACTATCATAGCTACCGTAAATCCTTGTGTATAGAATGCACCTTGTGTATAGGACACATCCAGATTTTTAGTAGGCCTACTGTCCTGCAGTGTAAAACCCTTGTCTATAAGATGCCCCTGGGTTGAAGCCTAGGCTATAGGGGGTCTGTGGCCTCCCCAGGAAATTTTTGAACAAGTCAAGACCAAAAGGTGCATTTTAAAGCATTCTGAGGATAGATGAGATCTTTTCCAGGCCCTATTTCTCATGTCACTAAGTCTCATGTCACATGTCGAATTTAAGGAATGTCCATGTCATATGTCACTAGCATGGCCATGTCCCATGTCAATTTTAAGAAATGGCCATGTAACCATGTCGATTTTAAGAAATGGCTATGTCACCTTGTGTATTTTAGGGGTCTAGGGCCATAAGTAGAAGTTGTGACGTGGATAACAAATTGTTGCTTTCAGAGAAGGGATTTTTTTTTTTTTTTTTTTTTTTTTTTTGGGGGGGTATAATTATCTAGTGACATCCTATCTTGGTTTTCAGATAGGTTGGCATATGTTTTATCAGGCACCATAGAAATCTTGTAGAAGAGCAGCTCGAGTCTACAGTACATATATACGTATCACTATTATAACCTCTGGTGGTCACCTACCTAGTTAGATATGGGGGCCCATGCACAAGAAGGCAGCACAGAACTGTTTTAAGTGAGTGGCCATTGATACTATAATATTGCCTTGATCTTCCATAGAAACCTACTGATGGCTGCAATTGGTTTAAACCCTATTTTGAAATTGAAAAAAACCCACTAATGTTATAGCATTCTCAGTGCTCAGTGTATGTAATTAAGATATTGAAAATGCCCCATATCAAATAATTAGGCATCAGACCACCGTTAAGTGGTGGGCATATGCAATTTGCTGTTTGTGTCTGACCAAGGCTCCAGGTAAGGTTGCTTTTTCACAGTCAAACTTCCCACCTTCATGGTGACTTACCAGCTAAGAGTCCCCCTCTGGTGAATAATGGTTGCACTAAGGGCCGTTTTCCACCACCCGATAGGGCCCTATTACCGGCTGACAGCTAAATTTCACTACCACCTCGGCCGACAGGGCTTCCATAGGGTTCACTAGAAGAGCATGGGCTCTGTCAGCCGACATTAGTATTTTCTATGGGTCTATCGGCCGATAGAGGGGCCATATCAGGTGGTGATTAGGTGCCATGGGGGCTAGACCAAAATTAAAAAAGTGAAAAAATCCCCTTAATGTGATCTAAATACAAAAAATGTATCTAAACTAATTTGAAATGCATCATTAGTGACCTAAATATTTTGGCCCTTCAACAACCTAGTATTGACCACCAAGTAAATCGTCAGCGATTAGGCCCAAAAAAAGTTTTATTTCCGGTCACCCGACCAACCTCAGCCAAATGGTGCCGACGTCAGAATATTTTGCGATTTTTTAAAGAATTTCTGACATTTTTTTTTGTGATTTTTTCCCAAGTTTTTAGTATTTTTAATTGGCAATGTATAAGAGTTCGAGATGTATGCTTAGAATTACAGTCTAGTTGACATTATTTCCGAAAATAAACCTTTAAACATCATAATTACCAGTGGAATCAACTCATGGTGCCACGGGCGTGGACTGGTTACCAGGTTTAGTTTGTGTAGGTGTTATCCATATGCTATAGAAGGATGAGAAACTTAAGGGAACATCTATAGCAGATGGATAACACCTACACAGACTAAACCTGGTAACCAGTCCACGCCCTTGCATGGTGCAATAAATTAGGCCTGAGTAAGGCCTGACTAAAAAAAAATTAAAAAAGAAAAAATGAAATCCGACCTACCGACCTTAACTTTTTTCACCATGTTACCGGAAATTTACAATATTTTGTTTTGGCCTTAGAAGCCACTAAGTTCAGCACAACAGTAGTATGCAGTCAGTCGTCAGTCGTTTCTAAAACCTCCCCAGCCGGGAGGGTGATGTGGGCATGGGCAGTGGGGCTCTAAACATATGGGTCATAGAAAATAAGAGAGAGATTTCTCAAAATCACAAAATCATTGAATGATTAGATGGAAA
Source organism: Acholoe squamosa (assembly GCA_949317995.1). NCBI lineage: Eukaryota > Metazoa > Annelida > Polychaeta > Phyllodocida > Polynoidae > Acholoe > Acholoe squamosa. The sequence goes on along the minus strand of OX439049.1, from coordinate 29,739,821 downwards.
ATGAACAGAAAAATCGAAAATAAATCAGGAATTTTTAAACCTTAGGATATGTAGAAAAAAAATACAGCCAATTGAGTAAAAGAAATAACTCATTTATGAAAAATTGAGAGATTTGTAAACCAGGGGTCAGAAGTAGGAGGCCTCAATTGGACCCTTATCTTATCTCTTATCCCTGATCTTCTCAAAACTTCTCCCGACTGACCACTGACTGTATGGAAGAACTCCAATGATATATCCATGGGATGTGAACTAGGGACCTACCTTCATCCTTGTGCTTGTGGTTATGGTCGCCATGCCCAACACGATGTATCTCATCTGAGCTTTTGTGCGGCCTCAGACCTGAAAAGATATCCGAGCCTAAAATAATACACCAATGTCTATTATTCACAGTAATATGTTTTGAATTCATTGTATGTCTTCTTCTATAGGAAGGCAGGCCATACAGAAGGATTATTGAATGTGTAGATATCGTTGAATTTCGTTGAGACGCTAGGTCAGTGAAAATTCAAACTAAAATTGGAAATAGCAATTGACTATAAGCTTTCATGCGATCTGGTTCTAACACTATCAAGGTGATAATCTGCTGTAGAGGTCGGTGAAAATGTTCTTCTAGAAACCGGGACTCGAACCAGGGGCCCTCCAACTTCGAAGCGGCTGCTCTTCCTCTGAGCTACTTCCCCTTGGCCTGACATTTCCACCTTCCATCCACACCTGGATCGGTATGATACACACTAGGGGGGGGGGCAGTGATTACCCGGAGACCCACCCCTGGGGGTCTGCGACCGAGTACAGGGAAATACTGCCCCTACACTCCTCCCCATCAGCTTCAACCAACCCTGCTCCTCCAACCCAACCGCCAGCAGGTGACTAGTTTACCCCTAATCGACACAAGCACAAACACAAGTAATTTAAAGGTACAACGACCTACACTTGTCAAAACCACATATACGAATAACGTGCAGTTCACTATGACGTAGTTGTAGCCTAAATTCTACAAAATAGGCCTACTAAGGGACTCTTCAGTTTTCACATTGGTCACTATGTACACTGATTTTACTGTTCATCTTTATTTCAAATCATAACCATTCAATTTCCAGCCTAGTAAACCAACGTTCCTTTACACTATAAAATATGCAGTTCCAAATGGAATGCATTGGTTCGGAACTAAGTGTGCCAAATTGCGAATGGGAATAGACTAAGGCTTACTAAGGGGTTGTTAGATGTTTGTTTCAGACCAGCGCCTGCGGCGCTGCTCGCACGCAAAGTAGTGGCGCCACCACGCGCCAAAAGCATTGCAACTCCTACTGTTGTAACCCTATGCTTGTCACACAACTTCTACTGTTTTCTAATTCACTGGGTCACTTTCGCTGGTTGCACTACAGATAGAGTGTGAGTTGCCAACTACGGGAACATCCAAGGTCAAAGCCGACGACTTCCGGTGTAGCCGTTTTGGATAAGTAGTGCAAATAGCAGCACTCCATATCAGTCCATCGCTGTGCAGTGCTGCCACCTGACAACAACTTAGCACACTAATAGTGCTCTGCCAAATCAGCAACGTTACATGCAGGGGGATCCAATAGCGCAATATAGAGGACATCTGGTGGCAAATTCAAGAACTAATACCAGCATGTCTGGGTCCAGCTGCATGGCCAGGGAAATCTCATATTGCAAATATACTACCAAATATCACAATCATTAAATGATACATCTACCTGAAAAACACTTTGGGCTTTGCATTGGCTACATTTAATGGGCTTGCCATTGTGTAAGAATGAAGACATTCATCCCATCTGGCTTACTTTGAGTTCTTCTAAAAACCTAGAATTGACCAAATTTGTAAATTCTTCATAAATAATTGAGTTGAGTTCCAACATAAAGACCATTGGTCAGATTTATATCACTATGAAATGTACAAGAGAGTACAGTAGAGAACATTAGAGACCCACTTCTAATGGGTGAAAGATATTCCTAAAAGAACGCAGGATACCGATGACAGCGGTTTAGCTAGTCCTCAAGGCTACAGCGCCTGCCACGTCCGCGCTGACCTAAATACACAGAGCCTCCCGCGGTGAGCGTAGGTGCGCGGGCGTAGTGGTAGTCCTCAGGACTACCACTAATAATGCAATGCTTAAGTCTAATGCTAGCTAGTAAGGCCATCCTTAGTCCTGGGGACTAGATATGGTGATAGCTTAGCCCACAACTAAACTGTACCGGTCAAGTCCTGGGGATAAAAGCATAGTCCTAAGGACTAGAATCTAGTCCCCAGGACTAAGAATATGAGGATATTGTCCTAGGGACTAATTGTACATTCCCATGAATTACCTTCTAGACCCCATGAGTTTGTATAAGACTGTGCTGTTAGTCTCCAGGACTAAGCTTTTAGTCCTGGGGACTAATTCGTAGACTCAGGGACTACTTATTTAGTCCTGAGGACTAGAAAAGCATTTGCCTAGTCCTCAGGACTAATGCATGCGGTTCTGAGGACTAATTCATTGATTGATGTCTAATGTAGTTGTGACTAGGGATGTAGTCCCCAGGACTTCGAATTTAGTCCTGAGGACTACTTTTTTAGTCTCCAGGACTATCCTTCCAGTCTCCAGGACTGCCCCCTTTTATCCTAGGGACTAGAGGTATATTCCTTGGGATTTCTGTCTAGTTCTGAGGACAAGACAATTACATTTCTAGTCCTCGGGAGTGATCAGGTTGTCCCTAGTACTATGGATCTAGTCTCCAGATTTAAAACCTTAGTCCTGGAGACTAAAGCAAGCCTAGATTCTTAGTCCCTGAGCCTACCTGTTTAGTTCCGAGGACTAAAAATATATGTGCCTAAACCTCAGGACTAAAATACAGTCCCCGGGACTAAGAGTCTAGTCTCTAGGACAGAAGGTGTAGTCCTTAAGCCTGGAATAATATACCCAGGGACTTATAAGTATTCCTCAGGACTAATTCCTTACACATCAATAGATGAATTCATAGTCCTGAGGACAACATGCAAGTCCTGAGGAATGGGTTAATATATTTTAAGTCCTCAAGACTAAAGAGATAGTCCCTGGGACTAGGAATCTAGTACTCCAGACTAGATATGGAAAAGACTGCCTTAAAGATCCCTCGATCAGGACTATTCTTCTGGCCTAAGGACTACACCTATAGTCCCTCAGACTAGCATCCTAGTCCCTCGGACTTTGAATCTTTAAAACTTGCCTCATTAACATTTGGCGCTTAGCATTAGACATACCAATAAATATAAGCATAGTAGGGGGGCTATGTCCCCAGTCCTGAGGACTATATTTTAAACTATCTGGACTATCTGCTCACTGGGCAGATAGTCCTGGGGACTAAAATCTAGTCCTCAGGCTAGATGTCTTGTCCCTGGGACTACCATATGGTATGCTTCTATTGTATTAGTTTCTTAGTCCCAGGAACTGCTGTTTAGTCTTGAGGACTGAAAATGCATTTGTCTAGTCCTCAGGACTGTTCTGTGGTCCTTAGGAATTTAATATATGATGATTATGCTTGCACTAGACCCCTCCTGCAGCTAATACCCGGCTAATAGCATTCTCCTAAAGGCAGGGTGTGGCTTATATGCAGGTGTGGTTTATATGCGGGGTTTAAAGGGGGGCTAGCACCGCAAACTAACAACATGGGTACCGGTTCAAAGAGTGATCATAAAATCGCAGGGAACCAGCAGAAAATGTATAATGACCACTCCCATATGAATGTCTGTGCTGTCTACATAGCGCTAGTCCTGAGGACTATGACCCCCACCCGCGCACCTACTGCTCAGCGCGGCAGTCTCCGCGTAGCTTCCGCGTATCTAGGCCAGCACGGACGTGGCAGACGCCTTAGTCCTGAGGGCTAGTTAAACCGATGTCATCGGTATTCTGCTAAAAGCACCACTATTTTGGAGACTGTGAAGTCAATCTGGTATAGAGCTGAATGGTGGACAATGAGAACTAGTTCCCACATTACTCACACCATGTCTCTACCCTGCTGTATTTTCACCAGTAACACACTGGCTAACTCTGGATAGACAGGGTAGTTCTTTAATTTGACACCTGGTGGCAGGTAGCGGTTGACTCGCCTCTCCCCCTGGGTACATGGCCACAGGGAGAGACACCTAGTGAGCACCTCTCCAACTACGCTTGTATGATTTAGCTACATCACCTTGGATTAACATTACATTGTCTTTGAACCATATATAAATGCTATAGCCTCGTTCTCTAGTCTTATACACTCAAAACTTGCATAAATCCCTCCAATGATTCTATCTTGTTCATCTTTTCTTCTGCATTAAACACAAACACAGTCAATCACCGATAGTTATGATTGCCAAAACGCGCTTCAATTCTCGTATACAAGTGAAGATAGCAATCGAATTGGGCTATGCCGCTGAGAAGTGTAACTCATACACATAAAGTATATTGAAAAGGATTGAACCTATGAAATAATACCCGACATGATATTATGGTGTAAATGGGTGTGCAAGCTTTGGAAAGAGGGGTAAAAAAATCACTCCTATTCATAACCTCTAGCCTACATATAAGTTGTTTTAACACAAAAATGGGGAGCCACTCTCTATCCAGTAGGTTGTCACACCCGGTACTAACTGATAACGGCCTACAGATGTATAGTATTACGTTATCAGTTTCGGAATACCTGCTCACCTCATCATACCGTTTTTTTCCCAATGAGATGGATGTTTTGCTTTTCCTGCCCCCCTATCTTCATGAAAACAAAGGTCCGGGATATTGTTCCATTCCATTCTCGGTTTCGGAACCTTACATCCAGACATAAAGATAACTCAGAAAATATGCCAAACCTCATCCCGGAGACGCCCCCTTAGGGAGTGATAATCTTTTAACAACAGGGGGGTGGGAAAAAATTCTGCCCCCCCTCCTCTCTCGACTGGTCCAAATGTTTTTGTGCAAATGCGCCCTTTAACCCGCAGGCTTTTTTGCTGAAAATAGGTGAAATTATTTTGACCCCCACTGGTCAAGGGGTTGAGAAACTTCTGACCCCCCTGGTAAAGGGGTCGAAAAACTTCTGACCTCCCCCCTCAAACCCAGTAGCCCCCCCCCGTTATTAAAAAATGATCACTCCCTTAGGGTGAAATATAAATGCAGAGAGATGGACCAATACCTCATTTATACATGTCACCAGTAGGAGAATGGACGCTAGGAAGGTCATTGTTCGTTCTGCATCAGTGAGATGGAGGAGGGTGGCTGTAGGTCTGGCCGTGCTACTGACCACAGGACTGCTGGTGATTGACACCATGGCACATCTCTCCTCAAAAAACAAGGTAAGGTAGGCATAAAATAAATTGTTTTAATTCATCACACATATAATGTCAGTAATTGCCCATCCTAGCTGCTTATAAATATTACTTTCATAAGTAGACGGTTATATATATATAATATATATATATATATATATATATATATATATATATATATATATATATATATATATATATATTTCTTTAGAATTATAAAATTGCAATTTAGGATCTGAAAGGAGTTTAATGCACTTCATTTACCTCCTTCCATCCCCTATCGATCCTCTTGATAAGGAAATAATTATAGTTGCACTCACCCTCATACAAAAGGGAGAACACAGAGGTAACTCTGATGTTACCACAATGCTACATGTACTATTTTGTATTGTACATACATCTGATTGGTTTACAGGAGTCTACTGCTGTGGAGTCTCCAAGAACAAGGTCACGGAGAGCAGTGGATTCAAGCTCAACCCCCGCAAACACCCAGAATGCAACACGAATTCCAGGTATTATGAATATGACTTTAAAACTATTTATAAATAACGCACAGGAGGGCAGTCAGTTCCTTCACCCTTTATGGACTACCTGATACCTCCAGGTTCATGTTGCTTTGAAGCCAGTTTTGGTGAGTATCGCGATACCTCGCAAATAGGGCGCACCACACATCCATGTACAAGATGCACCCCGAGGTGATGCTAGAACGCTTATATGGGGGTTGATTTTGGAGAGTTTAATCGAAATAGGATCAACACGTATAAGGGACAACTTACTATTGTTAAGCTTCTATATTCATACACTGTGTAAAACTGTTTTCTCATTATTCAATAATGAACTGGTTTTTATTTTTCAGCTGGTGCAATCTACACACGGTGGGGACGTTCAGATTGTTCACCCAGTGCTCAGGTTGTATACGAAGGTATGTCTAGGTCATTTTGAACCTCATATACAATATAATTACGCACCTCTATTAGATACTTACATTGTGAAAGATTAATGGTGGCCATTCAACAAGTCTTAGACTTTTATTGCAGAGGCTCCTTCTGACTAAATGTTGCATGATAAGAACGATTTTAGACTGTAATTTTATTCGTGTAACTAAAAACACCAATTTAATCGTTTTCATGGCAACTATAGATTTTCCCGGAAGGGTCTGATGCATCCATTAATTAGCCCCAACCCCCACCCTGTTCCCTCCCATTCCATCATGTTCTTGCTCAGCCCCGATATTACGTACCCAACCCTTCCCTACCAGGTCTGATCGTTACTTTCATATAATTTTATCGCTATTTTTTATAGGGATTATAGGCAGTGGTCTCAGTGGGCACACTGGCGGTGGTGGAGAGTATGTCTGTCTAACCAAAGAACCACAGTACCTGACTACAGGTGGATCTACCAGTTACTCCGTTATGTATGGTGTGGAATACCAGACTAATAACGTAGGGATGAGTGGGGGACAAAATGCAGTGTGCGCCGTGTGCCAGAGCACTAGGGGAAATAAGGTAGGTCAATTGTTTTAGATCTAAATAATTGCACTAAACAAAAATAGGTTCTTTCTCATCCTCGTGAGCAATTTCCTCAATTATTTAGAGTTTGACGGGTTCAATATCACTGTGTAAAATTAAAGTAATTCCAGATGAATAATAAGCTTTAATTTGGTAACTATTATCTATGCCAATTTTTCTTTATATTACCATAATGAATCTATTTCAATTCAATCGACAAACAGCGATTCTCGAAAATAAATTTATGGAGATGCTCACACTGATGACAAATAACTTCACTTTGGGTTGTATTGTAAGTACAGTCATTGTCCGACTTATCAGAATTTGGATAAGAATAGATCTAGAGGAGGGGGTACCTGGCTTTCTTTTAGAAAGTCCACTCGCAGAATGCTAAAAGTACATATCCTTGAACATTTTGGTTTATTATTTTCAATGATAAAACCCATAGATCTCAAGCTGAAAGCTTTAAAAATAGGGTGTAACTCATGTCCGTAATGAATCCCGTTTTACTCGGTTCAACGTCTAGTGCTGATTAACCGAATTCTAATCCTACATTTATGTTTTCCCAATCTGACCATTGCTACAGATTATGATCCCAGGACGTTACACCTGTGTTAATGGTTGGACAGAGGAGTACCATGGCTACCTCATGGGTGCTAAGACCACAGAGAAGTCCACACGTAACTTCTTATGTGTGGACAGGAATGCTGAGGCGGACTGGGCAAGCAATGCTGGCAATGGTGGAGGCACTCTCTGGTCTGTGGGCGGATCCTGCGGTTCACTCCCATGTCCCAAGTACATCCAAAGCAGGTATCTCACCTGTGTGGTCTGTACCCGCTAGGAGCATATTGATCCACACTATATACTTTATTATAACAGGGATAAGGAAATACTTTTATGTCATTTATGAAAAAAATGTGATATCATGTAAAATTGTGAAATTTAGGCTTGGAAAACATCATGTATAATAGATAAGCAGCTGATGATACCATATATAACCTGGTGCAAACATAGAGATCTTATCTGTCTCGAGGGTCTGCAATACAATGGAGCACATACATGTTGTAATATGCACCAGGAGGAATGAATATCTAACTTTTTATTACAGTGCATAATGCTGTATGTTTCCCATGGGCGTACGAAAAAAAAGGGGGGGGGCAATGGGGCCTGGCCCCCCCAATCATAAAGGAGGTGGGGCCTGAGTATGTCTGGGCCCCCCAAATTTGCCAAGAATTAATAATGAATAAAACAAGAGCTAAAACTTTGCATTTCAAATAATATTGATATAGTATTGAGAGAGGGGAAATGGGGACTTGGACCTCATATCAGATCTAGAATTCATCAAAAACTACTTTTCTATACACATTTTATATAGGTATGTGTAGGTGCTATTGTGCTTGAACCGACAATTCAAGGTTGTCGATGTGGGGCCCCACTGGCCCCCCCCCCCCAAGAAGATTTGCGTCCTACGCCTCTGTTTCCATATCTAATGTGTTCAATTATACCTTGCATATGGACTAAGTGTAATTAAAAGATGCATAAATGAAAAGGGAGTTTTGATAATCACGAGGTCTTATAGAAATAAATGCTCTTATCAAGTCCACTATTTCCCAGAGCCGAGTGTGCTTTTATCTACAACAAAGATAGGTATCATGGGGTAAGGTATATATCTGCTCTAGCTCACAGAAATGCATATAATTTTCTTTCCTGGGATTGATAGCGATAAACACTCACTATCATGGTAGCTCGGGCGATGAAAGGCTGCTAAAATGCCATATTATTTGTCTTCTTTTCTATGAAGGAAATCTTACTTTGTTCACCCCTTAATGAGTCTATTACTATACTTTATACTTTATTAAGCTGGATATAAGAGAGGTAATGTGAGTGTTTGCTTTATATTATTAGGTATACTAAATATATAGGGGAACTCCCTTATGTCTGTAAGACCATGAAACAATGACATGTTTTACGGGCAGAGGGAGGCACCGCATGCAGCATGCACCATCGCCACAGCTGGACCAAGCTGCAGGATTTTTGATGGAACTATATTATTAGGGTTGATCCCTGCAATAGAGCGAGACCCGAGGTTCAAACCTTTGGCCATAGCGAGAGCAGACGTAAAGATTTATAACTCTGTCATAGATATCTACCACCAATGGACATCAACACGTCGATGATGGGTCTTAGCTAAGTGAAGGTAAAGATAGGTTTAGTTAGAACAGTTGTATTTATAGTTTCGATTGAATAAAGATTGTTAATTAAGCCCCCCCCCTCCCCAATACATAAGCAAATGTCAATGACCATGGAATATTTTTGCATCGTATTCCCCGAAGTGAGTCTGCCGTATTCAACGAGGCCTTATAGGCCGAGTTGAATGCGGGCAGACTCACCGAGGGGAATGCGATGCAAAAATATTCCATGGGAGTTGACATTTGCATTTATGTCATGGCCCTACGGGGTTAATTTGCTTTAAAATAGAGAAACACAGCTCAAATCTGTTCAGAATCCAAGATGGCGGACACCCATTGAATACGGACACATTGTATTCAATGCCCCCCATTTAATACGGCAGTTCTAGTACTAATCTATAGTGACGTTCGTATCAGCCATGACATAATCTGAAATAGATAATGCACTTAGACATTAATGGATATTGACAAAACATATAATAATGGCCATATGTATGGGATGGGCCTAACCCAAATTATACTAAAGCCATTTAAAATTTTGTGAAGATCGGATGATGATGTCCAGTGATATGAGGTTTTCAAAACTGACCTACATGTAGGTCGTTAGGAGAATCCAATGTGTGGAATTGCATTGGCCATAGGCATTACCTTATAGTGAACTGTGCATATTCAAGGTCAAACCTTATGACCTTAACCTTGAGCAAGTTCATCCATATCACATTCAATTATGAGGGTCATATGGCATTATAAAATATCAAAATTTGATATCCTTATCTTCCTAACAACCTACATGTAGGTCACTTTTGAACAATAGACCATATCTTAGGAAGTTGTGTCTTCACGACAACCAAATTTTGCATGCATAAACTTGTATGATACTTTTCCAAATGAAATAACTTTTGAAGATCAGGCACTAAGTTATCTGATAAAATGACCAGATTCATTTTTCCAATATGCCTTTTTGCCTATTTTCAGATTTTGTGGTATTTTGCTTGCCATGGCAACCATACGAAAATTGGTTGGCAACTTTATTTGTGAGTTAGATGAAATCTTTGAGGGAGGAACTTTAAGGTATGATTGAAATATAAAATGCATCTTATTTTCTTAAGAGGAGAGTTATGTGTCCTTCATGGTACTGTAAGTGACCTACATGTAGGTCGTTAGTATAATATGGGTTAAACATATAAATTCACACCATTCCCATGTATATATTGTAGTTAACCACACCATAATATTATTCTGTTACGAGAAGTCGGGTATAGCTGAAAATATTCAAAATAACACTTCTAATCATCACTCTGCCAAGGTGAGATTAGAGGACAATGTCCAATTAAGGGGAATAAACCAACTGTAGACGATACAGAATAAGCTGACAATTCTATAGGGTTTCCGATTTTATCCATCAAGTCAACATCTATCATCTTCTCAATTAACTTTAAGGATTATACAGGGCCAAATGGACTAAACCAACCAATGGTATAACCAAGCGATAGTTGATTTCTAAAGACCTTTATTTTTTACATGTTATGAAAATAAGGATGTTTAATTTCGTTATTTTATCTTCAGCTCATCTCCCCTTTCGATAGCCTTACTGGGGGATTTTATTGAATCCCTGGCTTTCATATACCCAGATATCCAACTGCATTATTGTATCATATAAAGACCTAAGCATAGCAATAGTAGGCATAGAAAAAGGTGCATGTGCATCAGGTGCCTGTGGCAAAATTGTGTCATTGTCAGGGTTGTCACGCAGGAGTATCCAGTATAATACAGACCCTCGGGTAAGATTCCTATCTAAAAAGCAATATCTCTACCTTTGAAGTTCTCAGATATGAGCCACACAGTGAGTTTCCCAAATCGCATACTGAACTAGCGAGACAAAATGAGAAATGTGCTGGGATGGGTTGTCCCATGGTTTATAGTATAACCAGCGCCTTCGGTGCTGGGATAGTGTAAACAGCCCATGTTAGTGTAAACAACCCTTAAATACAGGACACGTAAGTGTAAACAACCCTCAAATACAGCACTTTTAACATTGAATGCCCAAATTGCATGTCACTCCCCCCAACTTTAAATCTTTATCTGATTTCTTTTTCAATCTTTCAGGATGGGGTCATTTCTTTTTTTTTTTTGCCCCTTCCCCACCCCTGCCTTGAAACTCGTGGCGATCGCCAATTACACGCAGGTTCCAAATTTGTGCCATATGACCCAAACTTCCACTATCTTGATGGGATCATTTGGTTTTTACCCCCCCCCCCCACAAACTTGAAACTCACCATACCCCCCTGGTACCAAACTCCCAGTAACCCAGAAGTACATCAAGGTTCAAAATGTGCGTCATAGGTCTATCCCCCGACCATGTTACTTTAAATCTTCACATCTATTTTTCAAGATGAGGTCACTTTTGTGCCCACCCAACTTGAAACTAAATGTGCCAAAGTCCCATTAGGGCCTATATAGCATATCTATCTTTCAGGATCGGATCATATCCCCAAATTTCCATCCCCAAATTTTCAATCTAGGCCTATATCTTAATTTCTACCGGGTATCTTTCAGGATTTATGTATGCCAAATCATTGAATCATCAAATTTCTTTGTCTCCTTCCCCTATGTGAAATCTTTACCTGATCTCTCTCTTGATATCCTCTAGGATGGGGTCATATTTTTTTGCCCCCCTCCCCACGCCTTGAAACTCAACATATGCCAATCTCCAATTAGTGGGGGGGGGGGTCAGAATTTTTTAGTCTGTTTTCAATGGAAAACCCTGTGTATTACTAGCGGGTAATACTATAGGTTAAACGGACACGTTCGGGGGTCTTTTTCACACCCCCCATTGTTAAAAAATTATCACTCCCTTAGTGGGGAGGGGGGTCACGATTATGTCTGTCATAGGGGCTGTGTGCAAATGACGTCATTCCTTTTTGGACCATTTTTGACCACCTCATCATGTTTTTTGCCAATTTTGCAATGCTGAAGCTATATGGAAAATTAATTCTGTCATGCTGGGCCGTGCGTTAACCCTGTGCGTTACTAGCGGGTAATACTATAGGTTAAACGGACATGTTCGGGGGTCATAATCTTTTTCACACTCCCCATTGTTAAAAAATTATCACTCCCTTAGTGGGGACGTGGGTCATGATTATGTCTGTCATAGGGGCTGTGTGCAAATGGCGTCATTCTTTTTTGGACCATTTTTGACCCCCTCATCATGTTTTTTGCCAATTTTGCAATGCTGAAGCTATATGGAAAATTAATTCTGGCATGCTGGGCCGTGCGTTAACCCTGTGCGTTACTAGCGGGTAATACTATAGGTTAAACGGACACGTTCGGGGGTCATAATCTTTTTCACACCCCCCATTGTTAAAAAATTATCACTCCCTTAGTGGGGAGGTGGGTCATGATTATGTCTGTCATAGGGGCTGTGTGCAAATGGCGTCATTCTTTTTTGGACCATTTTTGACCCCCTCTTCATGTTTTTTGCCAATTTTGCAATGCTGAAGCTATATGGAAAATTAATTCTGTCATGCTGGGCCTAACCCTCTCCCCCTCCTGCATGACATCATTTGTACACAGCCCCAACTGAGACGCAGGGTGCGGAGAATGCGTAGAACTGAGACACAGTCGCAGGGTGCGGGGTGTGGGTAGATCTAAGACACAGGGTGTGCAGAGTGTGTAGAACTCAGACTGTCATTGTCCAACTGATGTCAAGAGCCTGTGCCTATGGTGACTTCACTATCACTAATTGTCACTGTTTAGCTTTTGTCAAGAGCCTCTGCCTATGCCATGGCGAATTCACTGTCACTGTTAAGCCTATGCCTATGGGAGTATTATGGGCAGTATGGCGAATTCCCGAGGGTGAATTCTCTGTCACTGTGAAACTGTTGTCAGTAAAGTTGAACTAGGCCAAAAAAAAATACACAAACACGGCTGATAATCATGGCTGATAATCCCAAAATTGCGTGTCACTCCCCCCCAACTTTAAATCTTTATCTGAAAGTAAACGTAAATAAACTCGGCTGAAAAATGTCAACAAACTCGTGATAATACTCCAATGATGAAAACTTCAATTTGAGACATTCGATCAAAATTGTGACTATTACTCCAACATTACCATCACCCACTGGACCGACACAACCATCACACACTCACTGTCATTTCTGCACGACCATCTTACAGACCAACACTGAGCACGGACCTGGAAGTGAGTTGACAGAATGTTTTGAAATTAATTTTCACCTCTAAATCGCATTTTCTGGTAGTTTATTTTGATCATCAATTTTAGGACATTCTGCAGTAACATGTACGTGTAACATACAGCACACATGTGGTGCCACCACACGCCCAAAGCATTGCAACTCACACTTTAAGCCCCAGGGCCACTTTCGCTGGTTGCTGTCAGAGTGAGTTTGAGTGCCAAAACTGGGGTACTGGCTACATCAACAGCCCACCAATCGACACTATCGTGGAACCACAAGATCACAGTTGCTCAGGGTGAGCATGTTTGGATAGGCCATTCGCCTCTCTGCCGCTAAATGTGGCTTACCTGGAACCAAAAGGCCACCTACTTTATCAGTTTATATATCTTTCTTCCCGCTTCAAAGAAAAGGCATAGCCTTTACACGCATCATTTACAGTGCTTTCCCTCATATTGGTCGCAATTGTAAAAGATATAAAACGTAAAGTCAATGCAAATAACATACACAGATGAAAAGATATCAGTTATGATGTTGGTACTATGCTGGTAAAATATCCCATTTATATGCTGCTGTGTATATTATCAGCCCCAGGTACCCGGCCAAAGAGGAAGGAAGTGTTATGCCTGGAAAAAAAGCCTATTTTCCTTTGTCTGATATAAGCACATTAATTATACGAAGAATTACCATGTTTACGTGGCCCCATCCAATCCACAACATGTTTCCTGTTACATTCACCAGGATGATAAGTCAGTCTCTACCTCAGTGATGGGATCATACACTCTCCAAACATCCCCTCATCCACTAAGTAAGCATGCCTGAGTGTGTTTGGCCTTAGGACTCAGTTGGGAGAGCAGGGTTTATCTGAGGTCATTCAGTAGATGGCTTACTTGCCTGACAACGGACATATGTTACATACAAGGAAGAGTTCTAGCCCCAGGGCCTGTGCAATATGGCTTGGGATGTTATCATATTCAATAAACTTTACTTAGGGAGTGGTCATTATTTATCAACAGGGGGGGATGGTGGGTTTGAGGGGGGGGCGTAAAAATTTCAGACCCCTCCCGAGGGGGGGGCTAAAAAAATGTTGACCCCTGTTGAGGGGGGCGGGCTAAAAAAATGTACCCTGTTTTGAGCAGAAAAACCAGCGTGCTACTATAGCTCAAAGACAGGCGTGAAAATTCTCTGCGCCTCCGATTTGGGGGGGGGGCGCAAAACATTTTGGGGGGTGCGTAAAAGCATTTCGCGCGTCTGTGCGGAAACCCACCACCCGCCCCCTGTTGATAAATAATGACCACTTCCTTATATCAACTGTGTGGAAGGGAGCTGTGTGGAAGGGAGCTGAACAGCAACCTAGTCCTTAGTGGTCGTACATAAACATATAATATTGAGCCATGAAATTTGAACGAAATCGTTGTATCTACTTTAAAATGCATTGCGATTTAGAGTCATTCATGGACAACATAACTAAAGTATGGTTCTATTTAATTCTGTGTGCATTTATATTTTAGCGCGAAGGAGTACTATGGCCACTCTCTTTGCCGCAAGATCGAGGTCCATTTCCCTTCAACTCAAAGATGTGACTACTATCTCTCCATCACATTGTTCGCATTGATGAGCAGTAGCATTTTATTTCACTATTGGACGAGGCCAAATAAAAAAAGCTTTGTTTTCCAGTCACCCGAGCGACCCCAGCAAAGCAAATATTTTTTTTATTTTGAAGAATTTTGTCTCATTTTTTTCATATTTTAAAGAAATTTTTCATTACTTTTTGATGATTTTTCCTGTGTCATTTCCGTATTCTTCACCTCTCGCACGGCTGTCATTTTCCTGTTATTATTTTACAATGGAACAAAGGAATTTGGTACATCCATTGATATGTGTCCTAACATGTGCTATATAAATGAAAAAAAAAAATACCCGACCCACTGACCCTTACTTTTCAAGTCATGTTACTGGAAACATACATTTATTTTGGCCCTACTTATAAAGGGAAGCTATCATTTGACACATGGTATGCAGTCTGTATGCCATATGCTGGTAAACTGCAGGTATTGTGGGCATATACATGCCTCCAATATACAGGCAGGTAGATAGCCAAGCCTACCTCATTACAAAGTTTGATGTCATGATATGAAAAAAACCCGCCTGTCAAGAGGTGTAAGTAGTATAGGGGTGAGGCACCTGGTGTAGGTTCTGGAAGTCCTGGCAGGTAGCCAGCCAAGCCTACCTCATTACAAAGTTTGATGTCATGATATTAAAAACGACTGTCAGGAGGTGTAAGTAATATAGGGGGAAGGCACCTGATGTAGGTTCTGGAAGTCCTGGGCCACTCTCAACATTGACAAAGTGCTAGTTCTATTTGGTAGACCATCAACTTAATCAACAGCTTCTAGCACTGTATAGGGGGCTCTCTGCTGCTCAAGTGAAAAGTATATCGTTTCACAACATATTGGCAAGTTTATTGAAATTGTTGAAATTATATATTGCAACCAACCTTTTTTATCATTATCATTTGCACCTGTATTTATCACACATACAACTGCCATTCACAATCATTTGTTCTCTAGGATCACCAATGAAACCAAAACACAGCTCCTACACTAGGATCTCCTTCACTTCAACGATCAATTAATAGAGAGTCAAAAATATTATGTTTGCATGTACAGATATATTGAAAGTGTTAATTAAAACAACCACATGAGAAAAAAAAGATGCAGATCTAAATACATGTATATAATAACCATGACTACAATTACAGCCATTTGCCTTAGTGTTTAAAATAACAAACAGCAGATGAATCGAGGGTGCTTTTGATAGATTAAAGAAATACACTACCCAATTTTCATGATACCGTATTTTGATGGCCTTTCCCTCAAATAAAAAAGATTATGTCATAATCATTGAAATAAGTGGCACTACAGCAGAGAGCAGCAGGATTATCTGCTGCATCCGATGACATCATGATTGACAAAATGCATCACGTTTTGCATTGGTTATACATGGAGGGTGTTGCAAAATGCGTCATATCTAGAAAAGTATAAATTACAGGATAATGATACTGCACAGGGACCTTCTGATAAGTTATGTATTGATATTTGTAAAGGGAAATTGCAATACATGCCCGAGAAAAGCTAAATCTAGTTGTATCCTTGCAGTGCTGTGCAAGCACAAGTGGGATGCATTTTGTCAATCGTGACGTCATCAGATGCAGCAGATAAACCTGCTGCTTTCCTCCTGAGAAGCACATATTTCAATAATCATAACAGAGACTTTTAACGGTGTGAGCTGTTGCCTTGTTATAGAAACTCATAAATTCAGCATCCAAACAGAATGTACAAAGAATATGGGGAATGGTGTTAGGACATGGTGCTTGGTCGACTTATCCATGCTGAAACACTCTCCCTGGTAGTCATTATATTGATTCTAGCAATATGTGACTATAGATCAGTTATGCTGGGAGTAGGGTTGCTGTTTTGTATGATCATTCACCCCTTTACTAATCGATAGACAATAAAGCCTTCATTGCTGTTGTACATATTCATAAAAAAGGAGATGAAGTCCCTTTTCCATGTAGGCCGTCCAATGTAAGGCAAACAAACAGCAGTATTGATATATCTTGAGACATCAAACCATATTATTATAAATACAAGTCTAAAAGGAGGAGCAGTTGGCAATTAGATATGCCCTCAAGCTTAAAAAGATCTTCTCCATGGTTTTATAATTGATGTGAAATTCAAAGTTCATCAATCAGCCTTTGTCTATAGGACATGTCTGTACTGCGGCTGCCTGGTGCTTAGTGATAGGGATGCTTCTTATCAGATAACCAATTTGTGTGCTTGTGGATGTGGGCAGGCTCGCAGAGGCAGCCATAGACATAGGAGTTGCCTGGATTAATTGGTAGCCAGCACCAACTGATTCTGTGGCCTTCTTCAAAGCCCGCATAATGACCCCGAACGCGACAAATAAATCAAATTATAAGTCTAAAGGCTAACATTCTAAGTACTGAAAGGGAATGCAATCAGTGTAGCAAAGAATATATATTAGCACTGATTAACAGGTTGGGGATGGGAATATCTTGTTAGGACAGACCAGGATCATAGTACAACAGTCTGATTTTAGTCTGTACTAAGATTCTGATACCATGCACAGTCTTAGGATGTACTAGCATCTTAGTACCCTTGTGTGTGCACTATAGACCATGACACTCACCTCTGCAGGTGTATGGGCTAATCAGAGCCCTGGTCACTGGACCATGACACCTACCTGTGCATACATTATTGGGGTCAAAGCTGGGATGGTGAAACCACTCCACCATTTGGAACTTATATTTACATTAAATGATACATTTACTCCCTTATTAAACAGCACCTAGCTAAAATGAAAACGTCAATTTGTAGGCATATTTATCAGCAAATTAAACAAGAAATTACCAAAGCAATTTTAGTATAGCAAGACTGAAGAAATTTGAAGATAAACAAGGGTACTAAGTTCTTAGTACACACTATGATCCAGGGACTATTATTACAATCTTAGGTTAGCCTTGAACCTGATTAACACGCTGGATTAAGAAGCTTGAAATTTAAGCAACAATTATTGAAGATAATTTTAATCAAGACTAAGAAATCTAGCTATACAGGAAATCATGTCTACTGGTAATATCAATAGAAAATCGCCAATACAGACTTTCACATTATTCTCATTCAATTACCACTTTTACACCATCCACTACCTCATAAGACTATGGAGTGAAAATTTGTTTGATAGTATTTGATCTTACATCATTGATATTCATATACTGTGGCTGGTCTTAGTATACTCCTATCTTCTGCTCTTGGCCATTTGTCCGCGGAAGAACGCCGCTTTTAACCCAGATAACCCTAAAGTGGCAATTTTTGTCATAGAGTGATAAAAATTGATTAGTAGACTGATATATGACCAAATATGCCCTGTTCAAAATTTCAGACCTTTATCTGCACCGTGTCAAGAGATATGAGGGATTGCTTACTGTCCTACATGTCCTACACTGTCTTTTGAAATTTGAGTTCTTTTGGTTGCCATGGAAACCGCAATTCCTGTACGAGAGTGCCAGAAACTGACAAATAAGCTTATATATGACCATTTATGCCAAACAAGAAATTTGAATGCTTTAGCTATAGCGGATCCAGGGATTAGCACCATCCTACATGTAGGACAGTAGGACTTTGGGCGTCTGTCTCCTCTGAAAAGGTCTGAATCTTTACCAGAGGGTAATTTTCTAAGTAGTAGGTCTTTTGGGACATGTGTGTAATGTCATAAAAGTACCTAAGAATACCCATATGGAGCATTTTTGGAAGCCTTGGGCATAGAACTATAGGATGCAACATTTTACTTCCATATCTGTTAAGTTTACTTGCAGATATAGACCTCTTCCCATGATGTCACTTAGGCATCCTACATGTAGGACAGTCAGTAGGGCTATCTAGGTTAAGGTTGATTGTTCAAATAAACGTAATCTATTCTAATCTAATCTCACCTAATGATTTACATAATGGTGCACTAAAATCTAATGTGTCACAATTAATGAGAGAGGGTCAAATATAGGCCCTGCAAAGCAATTTAAAATGGTAGATCTATGAAAACTGACTGAGATCAGTGGGATTACTTACAACCATGGAGTTATACCCTTCATATGGGAGGAAAAAGGTTGAGGTCTGCATTAATGTATGTAAATCTAATCAAATGCCAATGAGTAGTAGAGCAGGAGGAGTTCCCCTTTTAGCTAGTGGGGAGAGGTCACGATGTTAAAAGGAAAGACCACCCTACTTGCATGGTGATTTCATTTGGTAGGTTTTATATTGAATAAAAGGACTTAGTGTCACATCAGCAGGTACACATCTGCTATCATGAGGGCACAAAGCAGACCTTTCTGATGCACTGTGTGACGTCACAATTGGACCAAATGAACCAATTGGTGCATTGTTCAAGCTTGGAAGCTGTTGCAACCATGTCCTTAATTGTAAAACTTAAGTGTTAATTATCATTATATCATATAACAAAGATCGTTTATTGAGACAGTTGGTCTATTTCGTCTGAACTCAGAGCACTGTCACCGCTTACAGGCGAAGAGAGAGAGAGAGAGAGAGAGAGAGAGAGAGAGAGAGAGAATAGTAATGACAGAGACAGATATTGAGAGAGAGAGGGGGGTACACGCACCGGAGGACAGAGAGAGTCTTGAAACCCTAAATCGGGCCCTAAAACTTCATGTTTCAGTGACGGCACTGATAAGAGATTAATGACGGAATTTCACCCTAAAACCCACACCCCCTATGTAACAACTTCATAGATCCTATGTCATTTGTTTGCAGAACGCATTGAAAACATTAGTTTTAAGATTGAATCAGTTTAACCTCTCTAAGCCATATATAAGAGGTGTGAAATCCCTTGTTCTACGTGTTTACTGTGGTATAAATGATGACACATCGAAAACCTTCAGTGATAAAAAGATACCATCGCAACTGCAAGGATAAAAACCCGATATATTAATCATTGCCTTTCAGTAAAGGAGTGAACCTGCCACAGCTCATGCCACGTGCATATATCTCCTCCCCCACAGAATTGTCCATAGACAGCATTCGGGGAGCACTCTGTAATCCATCCCACCACCAATGGTCTCAGAGCCTCCTCCATCTGTCTCTCTGGTTGTGGTCTCATCATTTATTCACACCAGACATTATCTGTAATCACATCTTGAGCACCCCCCCCCCACACACACACCTTCAGGCAGAATGATACATGCTAGATGGAACAACCTGGGTTGACAGGGACCTGAAGAGTGATGCTTCTGGTTGCTTTCCAATGTAACAAGTATATATATATGCTGAACATATGGTTCAGTTTGAAAAGTATTTTACTTTTTAATCCTTTTTTTTCATTAACCTTTTCTGCTTTTTGAGACTGATGCCGTCACTACAAATGATACAAGGTATCCAACTAGCCCCCCTCACTACTCCTACACTGGGGCGGCTGAGTGGGCCCATGCTCAATGCAAGTTTGGATCCTTTTAAGAGTAAAGCTTCACATATCATTATCAAAAAGCGTAGTATATACCTCATTCAATACCACAAGAAAGTAATGAATTGCTCTGGCTTATAAGTATCATATTATATGGGATTGTCCATGCAGCTGCTTGCATTGTAAGTGCTATATAGGTTGAGACTGCTGATATAGTTTAGTGGATTATCTGAAAATTGTACCATGCCAAATTTGGCCAATTAGGATGAACATTGCACACCGCCTGACCTGACAAATCAGGGATCCAGACCGATCATTATGAATGATCCACTAGGTCAAATCAGCTCCTAATGAGGTGAAAACATCTAGATAGAAATTATTCTTCAACCCGAGATTGGGAATGGATTTTTGAGGCTTATTTGGATTGATTGCTTTTGGTGAAATTATGTGTCCATCATGTATATTACCGTTCATCGCATCGCTCAGCTTTGACATTTTAAGTAATGATACAAACTAAATGATGAAACAGGGATATTGTTCTGCATGATGGTTCATTGTATTATCGTGCTGCATAGATACAGAAATTTCATCTAAGCAATATGAGTGAATCTAGCGTGAGAGAAAATCACATTGCTGAGTCATGAGAATGCGGGCTAGCTTCTCCTCATTTTGTGCCGTCAAAGCTAATTCACTATGAGAAATGGCATGGCTTGGTTCTAGATTGCTTGGACTGATTGCATTTATTTCGAAAGAGAAATAACAAATTAATAAAATTACTGCTGATGAATTTACAATGTGCAAGCTGCCTGAGTGTAATTCCACCTCTGGGATATGGCGTGATAGCTATAGAATGATGCGGAGATCTGACTTGATGGGTCGGCAATTGAACTCTCAAGGATGCCTGTATTTTCCTTTGTTTTATGCTGCATAACTATGCTCAATAGATTGATACTAGACCCACTGTGTCATTTGGACCCATGCAATATGAAACCCTCCCATCACATGTATACTGCGATCACTTGGCTTTCTGATGGCGTCATAGCTTCAAAATGGCATTGTTTCACATGCCTTGTGTATAGATTCTATTTGGGAGATATTGCATCTATTCATTCCTAAGCTGTAAATCCATCAAATAAAATGCAAAGGACAGTCTGTGACATAACGTTGTGTCATATCTCCCTCTCTGGCTGTAGCTCGCCTAAGAAATAGGAGTTACTGTTATGTTTGGTCACAAGTCCCTTATAACTATCAAGGATACCAGTCTTGAAAGTGGTACGAAAACGCACCATGTGTAATGTTGAGAATCCAATAGCCTTGTCAATCCTCTAACCAAGTTCAGATTGATATCAGCTCATCAATCTCCTGATATCATTGTTAGAATCTTGGTTTTAAGCAAATCACATTATCCCAAAATGTCAACTGGCATTGCCCATAGACTGATCCGATCTTAGGCCGGGGGGTTTCTGATACTGTCTCCGAATAGCAGGTCTATAAAAATTAATGTTCATGGTAAATTTGCTTCAGTGTCGTGTATCCATAGAGTATTTAACGGTTTGTAAGTTTCCATCTGAAGCCGCTAATTTTAAAGAATAAACCCAGAGAGCATACTAATGGAAATGATATGAGACTATATAAAGGCAGAAGCACTTGAATATGCGCGAGTGGATATTTGCTGCAGGGTCTCGAAATTGGAAAATTTATGTGACATTCAAGCTTCATCAAACAGCCTTTGTCTATAGGACATGTCTGTACTGTGGCTGCCTGGTGCTTAGAGCTAGGGATGCCTCCTCTCAGATAACCAATCGGTTTACTTGTGGATGTGGGTGGGTGGTGGTCGAGCTAAAGGTAAAGTGGAAGGTGCCCCATCATGTCTTTCAAGTACCTGAAGGGGTGGTGATAATTTCCTTCTTTGTGAGGAGCCATTTCATACAATGAATATCCTTATCCATGAATATCCTTATCCCTCTTATTTTATAAATGACTAGAGGTGGACATTTAAAATGGCATTTTGATCGGGTTTATACTCTCTTGATTGACCAATGGTTGTTTCATGGTATCTTCCTAGATAAGGTCACAACAAAGAGAGACCATGCATTAGACATAGATTTATATAGATGAATACACGTGTCCATGTCATATTCCCTGTAATATGATCCTGGCAATAGCAGCATTATTCAGTTTTAGGGTAATACGGCAGTAACAGTGGTCAGCTCTGTAGGGGTTATTGTACGAGGACAGTCTTGTAAGCGATATATAACACAGGGGGCCTTATAGGCCCCCCCCCCTGTGCTGTACACCCCTTTCTACAACACAAACAAGTTTATGTCTCTGCATACAGGTCAGAGCGCACCCAGATCTAATTGAATACATTTTCACAGTTTGCATTCTTTTTTTTTGTTTGAATTTACTTTATTGCCAGAAATATTCAGTATATCATAACCGTTACATATATTGATCTGTGGATGAATCAAATACATCTCATAGTAAAGAGTAGCACATCATGGGTTTGTATCTTTAAACTCATGGGTAACACAACAGTAGTACAAGAATATAAAGTACATTATCAGGAGGTTAATTCAAAACATCCTGGGATCGCAACCCCAGCGATCTTAGGAATTATTCTACCTTATCCTATTAAGCGATCTTAAGATTAGACTGCGTTCACATTTCCTAGCCAGCACTAAGATCGGATCGATCTTAGCCTAAGCCCTCCTACACTATTCCAAGAAGAACTGACTAGGAACAGGGTAAGAGTCCAAAAATAAAGGAATAGCTGTGAAGTCACTCTTCTTCACAAGAGTGCTTATACCATCGTTCCCCGTCCCCATATGGGCTAACAAAAGAGCACAGGGTGCAGTTGACCCCCGTACAGTATTCAGGCTTGTTCCCATGAATGTATAATTTATGCTTGCCTATTAGAAGCATTGTGCCCTCCCCCCAGGAGAAAGAGAGAGGAGGGAAGAATTACCTTACAGTGCACTTAACGCATGAGTAGCCCTAAGAGCCCTCAAGGACACTCAGCAAACGTAGAAGGTCAGTGTCATTTGTAATTTAATTATGAGACGGTGTCCCTAAATATGCCACTACTCCTCAAGTGGTACTAGTGTATCTAATGAGACAGTAGAGAAAGCCTGACTACTGCATGCTCCAGGCAACTGGAGCAATTTTTTAAAGCTCCAGTATTTTGCTGGCCTCGACTTACTGCATGTGCAAATACAGAAAAGGATACTAGGTGGCACAAGGAGTGTATCCAAGCACTTGCATGTCCAGCTCACACTACATAACCAGTACCAAACTGTAGATTAAGTCCTGCCCAGGAGTTTGATTGTGAACTAAAGCAGTACCTGTTAGAAGGACAATAACCCATTTGTGTCATTAAATTAACTGTCAATGTCATTAATAACTTAACATTATTTGTGCCTTAATGCCACTTTTGAGGTGACAGGTGACACTATCCCTCAAACAGGTACCGTTTGAGGGATAGTGTCTTGTTTGTAAGATTGTGTCTTGTTTGTGGTTTAATGTCATTTGTAATTTAGTGTCATTTGTGCTTTAATGCCCCATTTGAGGGATAGTGTCCCAACATATGACACTATCCCTCAAACATGCACTGTTTGAGGGATAATACCTGTTTGTGAAATAGTGTCCCAGTAACATTGACGTCATTTGTGTTATCAAAGCTGGACCAATCACAACCATCAATCTCCCTAAGCAATAACTCATCAGGTAATCTCATGTATGACCTGCCTTCTATAGAGGTGGCTTCTTCTATAATTTTCCATTTTTTTTCTGATAAGGAAAATGGGAAGATGGTCAGAAATGTAGTTATTAGCCACACCAGTAGTAATAAAGTGACGTCTTAAATTTGTAAATATGAGATCAAGAGTGGCACTTTTCCTTGTTCCTTCTTTAATTTCTTGACTCAGGCCAAAACCTTTTAATCTATTTAAAAGGTTATTTACAACATCTGAGTCCTCTTGGACATTAAAATTTAAATCACCCTCACATATAATTTCCAGACTATCTCGATCCTCAACCAAGGAGATAATACCAGCTAAAGTATCAATGAAATCACACTCTGAGCTGTCAGGTGGACGGTATACATTAAGCAGTAATATTGGTTTCATATGCCCCTTGGTCACCAATATGCTTTGTATTTCAATAATTTTCATCTGAGCGATTTAGATGTGAGTATCCCTGATAATCATGTTCAATTGCTTGTTTTATATAAGTGGCAACCCCCACCTGTTTTAATGTTACCTTTTTTTTAATCTAGAACTTGTCTATCAAGTCTATGCCTTACATATCCCGCAAATTGAAAATCACATTCATCATCATCACATTTAAAACACGTTTCAGAAAAGGTATAGATATCCAACCAAACAGGATATAATTCCGCACAAATCGAAGCATAGTTTGATTTAATACCTCTTGCATTTAAATGCATGAGTCTGAGACCTCTGGTGCCATATAATTGGTCAATTGAGTAGTATTGCATAAAATGTACTTGCGCAGCCATAGACTACGATTGTACAGTATGGCATACAACAAAACCCTTGTACACAATGTGTACTGCTATTCATAACCCCAAAATGTCTGTGTATCATCATGCCCACAATAGGGGCATAGGCCTTTATGCCACCCCAATGCATGGTGCAAATATGTTTCATAGGCTGTAAGGATAGTGGTTGGCAAGACTACAGAGCATAGCACACCGCCAAGGAAACTCTATGACTGATCATAGGATGATAGCATAATGCACAAGTTCAGTATGACAATTATCAAACTGGTATGTATTCTATTTGTGAGGATCAGATACAAACTCAATTTAGAAAGCGCTTCAACAGCCGACCTAATTTGGTTTGGCTCTTTTCGAGCCTGCACCAGCTTCCAATGAATATTCAGGATGATGCATGCTAACGGGTGGCGTTAGGGATGTGGGGCCTAAATCTGTTGGTAAAGACTGGATGGGTGTAAAGATGAGATTTAGGACCGTGTGCTATGGTCTTTCCTATAGCAATTAAAATCAATAGTTCTGTGTGTTTAGTGAAATCACAGGACTGGGTTTTAATAACATTAGGGTGGAAGTTAAAGTGAATGGGTGTTGAAAAGGGCCTCATTCTAATACCATTTATCAAATAAATCTGGGTATTACCGTAAAACCTCGTGTATAAGACGCGTCCTCTACGCCAAACAAATGCCTTGTGCGTCTTATAGGATTTCATCAAGTTGGGGGTGCGTCTTATACGAGGGGTATTTTTACTGTAGAAATATACTAATCTTACAAAATTCAGCCTGTAGAGGAGAGTCTTATACATGAAACAGACATTGGCAAGTTAGGGGTGTGTCTTATACGCGCGCTGCATCTTATACGCGGGAGATTACGGTAGGTACTGTGAGGTACTGCTTTCACGACCTATCTTTTACCATTTCTGCAAGACCTTTCAGATGTTTGCCTTCTTTTAGCACTACTAACTAGTCCCTCTGTTACAGACTACATAAGACTACAGAACCTGACCCATATTGATAAGTCAGCCTTTTTGTGGACCATTACACGATGCCCCAGGTCACTCAATATCCCCAATACACTTTTGGCATTAGGGATGGCATAGGGCATGTATACCCTCAGGGCCTGACAAAGATGGTCAATATCTGTGGCAGATTTCAGAGATTGTTGCTCTCGTAATATCATGGTGGAGTCCTTAGAACATAACTTGGCTAGCTTAAGGCAGAGAGAAAGCTATTCACTAATCTCTGGCTGAAAATGATTATCATACAGCAAGGAAAACGTAAAAATCTATGATGGCGAGAACTTCAACAAATGGATGTTATAAACACAAGATCAATAGAATGCATTAGAAGCAAAAGCCAACCTTTGTCTTTGTGCCCTAGTGAGGTGATTAATCAAGATATGAAGAAGTTTAGAATAGGTATAAAGAGCAGAGGGATTTCAGATTGAGCTGCATGAATATGCCCACCCCCGGAGTCGCACATTCTCCTTGTGTGTTCTCACAGCTTATCAGATAGCAAACACACTCATAGCATATTCATCCTCACATCTGAAAGTCAATCTTCTTGTTTCCCCCACACCAGTGGGAATCCAGGATTGTTTAAAATGGCACCAATCAGTTGTTTCACAGGTCGACCTCAACAAAGCTGGATTTCCAAAGTTTCTAAGTGAATTAGGTCCTACAGAAATGCAGTGGGCAAGTTTTATGGTGTAGGAGGCGTAAATGGCTTACGATAGTTAGGTAGCTGCACATGGTGAGATATTTGCTAGACTTGCCAAGTTGAAGAACATGTTAGTAGTTAAGGATTATGTGTAAGATGCATATTCACAAAAAATATCTTGGGCGTCAGATTATGTAGGTGTATGGCATTGTTAGGCTAGAGCTACATGCAGCCAATGCCTTCACCCAGTATTGCTGTACACATCTACTGTAGGATACTGTAGGTCTCAGCTGTATAATTAGGATTCAATTATCCCCACCCCACACAGAGTGAACATGTTAAGCGCTGCATAGCCCATTGATGCACTACACCCATTGGTCGGAATGAAGCAAGTATGCAGCAGACTCAGATGGACAGCATCCATGTGCTTCATACGGACCCTGTAGAGGCCAAAAAGGTTGAGACACCCAAGAAGGGTCATCATGGTACACTGATGTAGGTATTTATAATAATGCTGAAGGCTGCATGATGCTTCCAGGTTCATTTGACAACATAAAAGCATCATGCGACCTTTACAGTGTTAGAGCTAGCTACGACAGTGGGTAGAGTGTGACCATTGAAGGTGCCTCAAGGGCTGTGGATGGCTCTTACCAGTGGTTACAGTGCAACTGGCAGCTGGAGGTGGGCACCAACGGCTAGACTGCCATATTATCGTGTTGAGATGTGACCTCTGCTTGGAGAATGTCATTCACCCCCTATACACTATATACTACCTACATTTGATAATATAGACGTACCATGGGCTCTTACATTTAAGAAAGCTCGATCTCCCTATATTTCACTATGGACCTTACATCACAGTTGAATCGACTGTATGGTTAAAAAGAATGACCATACACACTTTTGCTGACATTGCAAATAAAGAGATGCCAAGACCAGTTCATAGTAATGTAGATCCACATCAGAAAGCTTACATTTTGAGGGTATTTGAGATCAGGACAATGCCTCTAAACAATGCCAATGTAGAGTTGTAGTAGGCCCTATATCAACTAGATGTCTGAGAAACAGAAACCAAGGAAGGTTCATTTCCCAAGTTTTATAAGCATATACAAAACAATCTTTTTTTTCTCTAATTAAATTTTTATCATCATTCTGTCAGCCCCCTTCCAGCCCCTGTCCTTAACAATGCCAAGAGGTATCAAGGGGTGCTTAAATCTGGTCGAAAGGAGATAGCGAGTGCAATTTATATGATAATAGATTTCAAACATTGAAATCTTATTTTCAGCAAAAACTATTGCTGAACGGAGTTACTGCTAGGATTAGCTAGGTGGGAAATACGTATATATCACCGATTTCACTCGACGCCACAAGAATGGAATTGAAGATAAATATTCAGATGGATCTTCTTCGGTGTTGTGATTAATTATTCACCAGGAGTGCTGGGCGGTATTGTGGAAATTAATCAGTTTCATAGTGTGAAAGATAGGGGAGCTCGATCTCCCTATATTTCACTATGGACCTTACATCACAGATGAATCGACTGTATGGTTAAAAAGAATGACCATACACACTTTTGCTGACATTGCAAATAAAGAGATGCCAAGACCAGTTCATAGGAATGTAGATCCAGATCAGAATGCTTTACAAGTCAGAATCAGCTTGCTAGAATGGATACCAAAAACTTCTTTAGGACAGGTCTCCATGTAGGGTTATTAATCTTATTTTCATTCCATCTCCATTGCCTTCATCTTATATTTGAAATGTAAAAAAGAAAAAAAAAAAAAACATGGGGAATTGACACTTTCTAGCTGACATGGAAAATGTTCCACTACTAAAATGCATTGGCCCGTGTTTCGATGATAACCTATGTTATCAGCTACTCAGAACTGGAAACAGATCTTGAATATCCCTTCTAGAACCAAATGTATGGTCTAGGTGATATGTAAATGTATAGTTTAAGTAATATCTTTATGGTATTTTTCAATAATACTTATTATGGGATACAATGTTGCACCTGCAGCTCAGTTGCATGCAACAACTAATGTTTGAAAAACAATTTTCAGAGAACGACTGGGTATACTTTTGCCCATAATTCACCATTTTATAAGAGGTGAGATTTTATGAGAGTAGGAAAGGGGGGGATACCCATTAATAAAACAATTGCTTCCTATGCCTAGCAAATTAAAACGTCAATATCCTATTTAGGATATATGTCTTACTCCATTTTACCTTCCATTGTATAACCTGAGCAGGTCCCCAAAAACTGAAGCTGTGCTTGAAGTGGATGTAGATGGGGGGGCGATTGCGTAGCGCAGGTATACTATATATAGACGAGTAAATAATCACAGCAACTGGAGAAGTATTTGTACCACATCTCCACGGTGGTACAGTAACCATAGAGCCAGGTATGTATACATGTTTGCTGAGCAATGTTATCCAGTGCATATTTTAGGTGGTACCTGATTAAAACTATATCCAATTACCCCACAGCACCTTATATGTATGCAGTGAATAAAATATTAGAGAATAAAATAATAATCACTTTAATCTTAACCTGTGAATTATTGGGATATGACTTCAAATACAGTGACTGTTTTTGTTTTGTTTTGATGCCACATGAGTTACCATCTATATGTGTAAAGAAGATAAAGGCTCCCCCTAGATCCTCCTCAATCGCTAATACATCAGTTAAATTCGCGTTGATACCATAGAAAGAACGACGATGCTTATAGGGCCTAGAGCTTGTCTGCACAGCGACCTAGCAGAGGGAAGGTATTGGCTAAAGCAAGGTTGGTCATATAGCGTGTTTTATGACTGTAATTGTATCATATAGGTCTACCTACTAACACACTTGAATAAAAGTCCGAGTTTCTGGGAATAATAGTATGGAAAAAGACCATTTCTAGATGCTAGGTAAAATCGGGGTATCTTCCCAAATGATTGGATTCCAAACACACAACTTCTATTGCATCTCTATATTTCTCACGGATATTTTAGAATGGTGATATATAAAACTGTGGGTTAATCCCTCTGTGGTATCGGCCCACACTTAATTGGTACTGTTCTAAGCTCCCTCTACAGAGAGGGAGATCAGGGCCGGAACTATATGATTCAGCACACAAATAGCATGTGTAGGATATTGTTTCCTCTCCATGGGCCTCATCTCACCTTACCCATCAAACCACATATCAGCGCAAGCAGTAGGATCTCTGTGAAATCATCCAAGCTTGTATATTTATGTAGTATTGTCAGGCGATGGACCCTAGGAAAAACAAGTATTGAAGATTCATTCAATTGCTTTTATTATAAACTAGAGTCTTCAATTGCTGACATGCGTGTTACAATTTAAACAATGCTTGCATGCCAATGGAAGGTTCCATGATGGTACAATAAAGAGTCTAATTTTGAATTCCAATACTTACAAAGACAGTACACAAAGCCACTCCATGATATCTCTAGATGGGCTATGCTCTGTTATCCTGTATAATTGATGGTCAAGGTGGGTGTCTATACTAAGAATTATGATTCTAATTATAGTCACTATTTCAATAATATTATCCGTTCCTAAATAGCCTGAGTCATTGGAATATGAGCAGCTCAAAGGGCTAGCGGAACCTGATTTTCACACTACAGTTATTTAATCCTCTTTATTTCTAAGAATACACATCTTGGTCAGTATTAACTACTCTTATAGATTCTAGAGAGTAACAATTACCTCTTAAATAGGATCTTTTGGTTTTTGGTTTTGAATAGGATGGTACACGTAAGTGGTGAATTACTGTACAGTATAATCTATAACATTATTTAGCTTATGTTAGCTTACCATATGTACTTCGACCATGCACTTCGCCATGGACTAATTCGCTGTGGTTGTATACATAGCTCAACTCTTGATGTATGAGAATAGCAGGTCTATCTATGTCTGAAAATGCCATTAATGGAGCCTATAGATGACAACACCATCATATAACAGGCACTGCTGGAGCCGACCACAGGTATACACAGGTTTCATAAGCATATTATTATTAGCCCCTTTCAGGTTTGAGAAATGTCAGGTCTGTCGGTAAATGAGTTGGTCCAGAGAGGGACTAGACGCACCTGAGTCTGACATAAGTGGTGGGATAACATGAGATTATACGCAGAGTAAAAACAATATAGCTCCTACCCCTCAGGTAGATTATAATGGGTTTATATAAACCTGTGTTCCCAATATTCATGTAGATTCTGGCCACGCCTGGAGGGCATTTCTCAACAATGCTAATTAGCAGGATTGAGAAATTGTCTTCTGGTTATATGAGAGGGTACTTGGCCTTGCAAATCTATTACCCTTTGCAATGGTCGTCGGTAGAATCTTTGCAATTTTGAGTACATTTAGGCATGACCTAGGTTTGCAAGAGGGCCGAATTGCAGAATCATTTGAAGGGTAGATTGCATTATAGCATTTGTGCCTAAAAACTGTTCTACATTTCATTTTGAATTTTCCATCTAGTAAATGTTTCACCTATGTACTATGGTCTAATATACCAGTGCGATCGGG
This sequence comes from Acholoe squamosa, assembly GCA_949317995.1. Lineage (NCBI taxonomy): Eukaryota > Metazoa > Annelida > Polychaeta > Phyllodocida > Polynoidae > Acholoe > Acholoe squamosa. Next base: position 29,708,958 of record OX439049.1, on the reverse strand, counting down.
GTAAATCTGACAACACAGGACCCAGAACTATTAGCAAGGAAGTAATCAATACCAAGGTCTTATTTAGGAGGTTGTTACTCTCTAATATGGACCGAGATGTGTATTCTTAGAAATAGAGAGAATGAATAATTAGAAATCCAGGCTCTGCTAGCCCTTCGACCACCTCATATTTTAATGACTCAGGCTACTTAAGGAACGAATAATAATAAAACCAGAGAATATTGTTGACAGTATTGAGCTGTGATTGCTCTCTCTTTCTCCACATGATGAGCAAGTTTATTTTGAAACCCAATTCTTATTGGCCAGCAACAAGAAAAAGGGGGTGTGGAGAAAATAAACCAAACAAGAGGCTCTGCAGGAATTGAAATTTATACTTAAAATGTGCGAGTGAATTCATAGAATCATTAAAATGCTGACAAAGAAATTGGCATCACCACGCGGCCTGTAAAATCTATTTTTGCAGGATTTCAGATGGTGATGCATACCCAGGGACTGCAATAGGTCCTGGTGTGCACACAGTTATTTGGTGCCGATAGACCTACATCCACTGCGCATGCGTGCGCACGTCCCACAAGTCAGTTCACGTATCTCATCAGCTTGAACCCACACATCTGATTTTGGGAAGGGGCTTCAAGTGACATGAAGAATCTTCCACTTTGTCGTGACACAGAGAAGTACGAAAGGCATTCTGGACATTTGTTAATTCTAATCTTAATGTAAAACCTTAGAACTGGATGAACCTGCACATAAGCCGCACTTCACAGTCTGACGTAAAACAATTGCCATTTGTAATAATTAAGTAGTTTTCATTGGGTTAATGTCCGTAGTTTTAATTCAATGTATATAAATAGCTCTTAAGCTAGACAATGAAGTGATGGGGAATGGTAAGACAGTCCTAGTCCTACTACTGTCCAAGGGATATCAGCCTGGGCCAGCATCCACCCCATTCTCCACACCCATTTTGGAGGTTCTTTCAAAAGGCTGAATGATATCACCAGTTCAAAGCGCATTCAGAGCCCCTAATGGATCTCCTATAGTCTCTGTAACATCATAGGAGCTAACGGGAGCGCTGCAAATATTGAGGCTGCTGTGCCCTCGCAAAGACATTTGAAACCCCTTCCAGGTTATGTATTGTACTTGCCACCCACTGGGGAGGGACACGAGTTGAATTACACACTAGGGGACCAGTTCCATGATTGGTCCAGGAATCAGTCAGATACCAGGACGAGTTTGCTATTGATCTCGAATTTCATCTGCAAATCAAACGGCAGATTGGCCAGGAGCAGTATAGTGAACCCAGCCAAGATAGTTCCAATTGTTGGCATCATTCCACCCTGCAACCAACCCCTCATGTCACACATCTAATATCATCCGTCCACTAACATGTAATAAACCAGATATTTTTTTCTAGCTAAACACGCATATATGACACCCTACATTATAGATAGGTTATGTAGGCTCATACTGGGTTATAGTAGTTATAGACACTATATGTACCAGGAGAACTGATAGATTCATGCTTTTGACAATGTACACCAGACAGGAACAAAATGTATGGAGTGAAATACCCTCAAATTCAGCACATAATAGTATACATTATATCTAAAACTCTGATATAGAAAATATGATTTTTCAGAATCATCAAAGATGAATTTCGTAGTAGGCTACTATTCCCTCATAAGTTACAGAACTCTCTTCCATTGCCTTACCAAAAAGGTACCATGTACCATGACTTCACACACCAAGAAAGGGTGTAGCTGCATACTTGGAACATGACCTACAATGTCTACAATATGCACACATCTTCGATCAGGGGATTCACATTTGTTTCACAATACTGCACACTAAGTTGCAGGTTTCTCATTTCACATCTTAATTCTTTTCAGTTCACCCTCGAGGAGGAAGGCGCAACAATTTCTATCAACCAACAACTTCCCAGCAAATTGTTGTGACTCCTCGTCAACCTGTGTGAAGTGGCTCACACATGTCGCTAGATGGAACACGACGTCGCTATAGCACAAGATCACCAGGAATAGCAATGGTGGTGATCACATGGCCTCACCTCAGATGGCGAGGATGGTGATCACTCAGACTCACCAGGGATGGCGACGCGGGTGATCACTCACCTCGCTAGATGAAACACGCACCTCGTCATAGCACATGTTCACCAGGGATGGCGAGGATCGTGATCACTCATCCTCACCAGGGATGGCGACATGAGTGATCACTCATCCTCACCAGGGATGGCGACATGAGTGATCACTCACTTCGCTAGATGAGACGCACACCACGTCATAATGCACATTCACCACGGATGGCAAGGATTGTGATCAGTCACCTCGCTAGATAAAACGCCTACCTCGTGATAGCACAGGTTCACCACAGATGGTGAGGATCTTGATCACCCACACTCACCAGGGATGGCAACACGAGTGATCACTCACCTCGCTAGATGAAACGCACACCATGCCATAGCACATGTTCACCATGGTTGGCGAGGATCGTGATGACTCACACTCACCAGGGATGGCAAGGCGGTTGATCACTCACCTCGCTAGATGAAACGCGCACCACATCATAGCGCAGGTTCACCATGGATGGCGAGAGTGGTGATCACTCAGACTCACCAGTGATGGCGACGCTGGTGATCACTCACCTTGTTAGATGAAAAGCTCATGATCATCGACATTGGTAATCATGCAGCCTCACATCTGCCAGATCAAAGTATGTTTTGCCAGAGAAGGTATTGCCATATGTATCTTCCCTCTAACCACAGACAAGGTGTTCATGTTGATATTTCCCTATGTATTTTTCCTGTAACCAGAGAAAAGGTGTTTATGGATAGTTGCTTTCATTTTAGAGATACCTCTATCTAAATTCAATTGATATTCTCTCTATATAATCTTGTTTGATTCAACTCTGAAGTATTACATGGAAATCAGTGTGAAACAAAGCACATTTGATACGTATGGGACTTATACTTCATGCCCACACTTCCTAGATAGGCTACATGTGGAACAGTGGTGCTGTCTCAACACCTTTGGCAATGGTGGTGATAAGTTGCCACTGTGAGTGAGAGTGAGTGACAGATGATGCAATCCTCAGAGAGCATTGACTTGGAGTGACACAAATTCACGCATTGAGTGAGACAAAGGCTGGCAATGGTGGTGATAAGTTGTCATTCTGAGTGAGAGTGAATGACAGATGATGCAATCCTTAGAGAGCATTGACATGGAGTGACACAAGTTCACGCATTGAGTGAGACCAATGTTGGCAATGGTAGTGATAAGTCGCCATTATGTGTGAGAGTTGATGCCAGTGGCACGGGAGTGGTACATAATCACACAGTGAGTCCGATCCATGTTGGCGATGCTTGTGATAAGCCGCCATTCTGAGTGAGAGTTGACAGGCAGTGGCACATACTCACGCAGTGAGTTAGATCCATGTTGGCGATGGTGGTGATAAGTCACCATGCTTTGTGAGGGATGACAAGGGGTGGCACATACTCACGCAGTGAGTGAGATCATGTTGGTGACTGTTGTGATAAATTGCCATGCCATGTGAGACTGACACACAGTGGCGAAAGATGACGCAGTGAGTTATCACTCAGAAAGGAGTCACCATTGATGACCAATCATGGCGACAGATAACGACAATTTGCTGGGTTCCTTTTGCTGCATTGATCCAGAGTGCTGTTCCCAAACCACTGTAGGGCACAGAAGGACTCAGCTGTATGATTTAATGATCTACACCACACACACAGTCAAAGCCACACAGGGTTAGTACGTGACCAGTCATCACAGTCAGCTGCCTAAGGAACTGAGGAAAGATCTTATGATAAAACTTGGAAATAGCAAATTGACAGCTAGAGTTGGATACCCAGAGGCAAGCTGTCATCCTGTCAATTTGGGATATCTAATCTGAATTACATGTATCTTACCCACAGGACAAAGCAAAGTGGACATATGCAGTTAAATCCCCATTTCTGTTCCTCTAGAATTTCCTGAAAAACACCACATTATAGCTTCATCTACCGGACTAGCATCATAATAGTATGAGCACAGAGGTTATGGTAGCATTGAATCTATTCAATCAGTTTCTGATCTTGTAGCAAAAGCACTCAGGTAAGCCTCATTAAGAGCATTTTAATCACACTGAGTTTGACTTCCCAATTTACCTTAGTCCAGCCACAAACAACATAGGTCAGCCTGAACATTTACAATACTACACAGGCCATTCAGGCAGAAAAGATGATTAACTACATAATTAGGATGACAAAATAAGATTCAAATGCTACCCTCTTGTTCTACTGGCAGTGGGACTAAATAACATAAAACCTAAAAAGCGTAATGGAGAGGAGTGGACATTTTAGAACACAATTTGATGGACATAGGTCTACTAGTACAATAGACACAGGGCGAAGAGGCAATTGAGAACAGAGAGACAGATTAAACAGACACAATGTCTGTTATTGAGGAGTATGAACCAACATGTTGATGCATTTGTACGAGTTTGGTGGTCCATTATCACTGGCAGGATTACCGTGGGAAGACCTACCCCAATCCTTGTACCAAGAGATTATCACCCGTACAAGGGTTATAAGGATTACCTCAGCATACAAAATGTTCCAGCTTGTATATTATGTTGATGAGGGAGTATGTGAGATATTTTGAGTACTGTCAATATGGGGAAGCTGAAACACAACCCTTTCAACCTTAAAGCTATAGCTAAGGACAATATCATACAAAGCCTGTCGATCTATGGGCAATATCACACTAAGCCTGCTGACTGCATGTGTAGCTCAAAATTCAGAATTTGTGACATGATCTGCGAAAAGGGGCCTTAATGCAGGGGGCTGTACGGGACCAGGTTAACAGGGAGACATGTATTAAAAATTTGATAATTGAAAGCATGGTCTGAAAGAAGTATGGACCACTGAACCAGCTGAAAAGGGTATCCTAAACATGTGTAGCATGCTTACTTCTAGGAAGTCCAATATGGCCAATTACTTCTGCTGTTAGAGTAAGTCACACTAATTAGCATCTTCTGGATATAGATATAGCTTTAGCTGCAGGTGCATGAGGTCTGTTTATGAGGGGAATGTGATAAGTAGGCCTAATTAGGCTCTAAACCAGCTGATGAGAGACAGGGTATCCCATGTACAGACCACTATAAAGACTGCTAGAGGAGAACATGTCATTGACGTCCTAATAGGGTTTTAAAACATTTGAGAAATGAGATATTAGAGGGGATTTCACAGTCCCGGGACCTTTATGAAGATATCAACTTTGTTGTTAAGTGACATTGGAATGAAGCGAAGTTTGATGATTATAGTTAAGGCACTTACACGGTATGGGTGTTTATCATATTGCTTTAGTCTATGCAATAATGGTACAACTAATTAATCAATATTGTTATTGGGGGAATCATTTGTTTTTGACATTTTGCCATCTACATGACCGATTCTCACCTTTTTTAATCTGGGAGACTCTCAAGTAATTGTCTCCTCATCATCTGGAAATAGTGGAATGAGTTTAAGTCATGTCCATCCCTTCTCCTAAAGCCACTCCAAAAAAAAACTTGTTTCTCATCACCAAGTCATGAAAAAGGTGACAAGGGAGGATTTTATTAGGGAGTGAATGCTTCACGGTTGCATCGCGAATGGCCGTGTGTAAGAAAAAGTGCATTTTAAAAGGAAAGTGATCATTGACATTATTAAAATGTGAGAATGTCTATTAATGATAGCCAGCTGCATTCCCTGGACCATAAGCTTTCATTTGGTACCAAACCTGACTACTTTCGCTCATTCTTTTTGTACATTTTTCTCAGAAAAAAAGCTCAAATGACGATTTTTCTGAAGAGGGCGGTGATGAGAAACAGGTGTATGGAGTGGCCTAAGGATGCATTGTGATGCCTTAGGCTTAGGTTTTATGTACATTTTACATTGTTCTCATAAGCATGATAGGACAGAGCAGGAACAGTGAGATAATGTATGAGGGTAGGGGAAAATGAAATTTTCATGTCTCGTGATGAGGTTGTGGAAGTGGTTATATGAATTCCACCATTTAATTTCACATCATTTTCCCTATCAATTATGACTTCATTCTATTTAACTGGTAGCTACATACTATGATATTTTACATGCTGATGAGGGACACAAGGAAACCGATTTGGATTGAGAAAGCTCATGAGTTGATCTCATGGTACTTCCGAGTAGATGTGATGAATATCAGGTTGGGTCTGAATATATGCAGGGGAGTTTCTAATATTGAGTAGCAGCCAATGCACTGAAGTTAGACCTGTGAGACCAATGAATATTGGCTTGTTAATCTATATAAATTATCACAGTAAAGCAACTATCAGATTCACCTATCTATGCTGGAAATTGTAGCCTTTCATCAACTTTTATGCATCATTACAGGTTGATGAGGCAAAAATCGGACATGCTGACTCACCTGGGACTGTTATTGCTAGCTAGAGTTCACGATTGATCAGTGACTGATATTCTGCTCACGTAACCAGATCTAGATCCATAGACATTGGCATTCTGTCTATCGATGCAGTCATCCACAGTGTGTTCTCTATGGATACTTCGACAATAGCCTAGCACTGGGGAGCTTAGCACAGGCAGCATCTAAGTTTTACTTTTACTTATCCTATTCGTCCTTCCAACAGAAACTAGCATACTGTTTCAAATTTACTCTTATTTATACCATAGACTTGATAGGTTAATGTAAATGTGGAGAAACTTCAAGTTGTTTGATTTGGAAAAGATTCTAGGTCTTTGTTAGTAGGAAAGTCCCTCCTTCTTTAATCCATGGGCATTCGAATCTTCCCAAACAGCCTTTGATGGTAGGGCAACAGTCACCTGGTGCTTAGAGATAGGGAGGTTCCTTATCAGATCACCACTGTGTGGTGTGTGGGTGGATTGGTGATGGGTAGGACCTTGGTGTACAGGAAAGAGTGCCTATGATGGTCTTATCTGAGTGTCCGTCAGTGGAACAGAGTCGTTAGAATCATGGCTACAGGTCACTGGGATCAAATGACGAATATAATTGTGGTAACCAAATTCAACATAAGATCCTGTGTGTCTGCACATTCTGATGTAAGCCTAACCCCCCCCCCCCCAACAAAAGATTTCTTTTTCTCCAAAATCTCCAACTAACTAAACCCCCTCCCCCGACCACCTAGAAAGAAACAACTCGGCCTTAAAGTGTCAAGTAGAATTATACAGAGAAACTACACAACTCCAAGAAATAACTATTTAAAATGTGCAGATATCAATCAGGGAAGTGGCTAAAAGAGTCAAACATTTCATGCCTGTAGGCCAAGGCTTGCTATATATAAACTGGATTTTATCAGAACCTTTACCCAAAGGCTTGGGCTGCCCTGGATCAAATCAGGCCCTTTTACACTTTCTCTTTTGCCAAGAAAACACAATTATACTCAGTTTAGAAAGTAGTTCAAGTGGCAATCTTATTTGCTTTACTTCCATCTGTGCCTGTTCCAGCATTGATTGGATAAACAGCATGATGGACTATAGGGGGCGAGCCTTCGACACAAGCCCTTAATCTGCTAATCATACTCATAGTACCGTAATAATCCATGTATAAGGGTGGGCTCATAAGTGAGGGTATGAACCTTCTGCACATTATAAGATTAGCAACATAACCAAAAATTGGAGATGGACCTTAAGGATAAGGGTATTCAATATCATATTAATACTTAACTGGTCAATATCAAGCCCTAGGTGTGGCCTATAGGAAACCCTCAAGTGGGGATGCACCTTATATGAGTGTTGAGTCAGTATATAAACGTGTTAGTCAGTAGTTTGTGACTATTATACCCTGCAGCGCTTGATGATTATTTTTCACCAAGATGTGCTTTCAGGGAGATAGAAAGGAGCAGATAACACAGGCCCATGTTCACTGGCAGTGTGTAAGCCAATCTCATGAATACCACATAGGGGTGCTTGTAAAAAGTGACGTTCTCTTAGCACTGCTGGGATTTCATCATACTTTTTATCTAATTATGTTCCACCCTTCCTACAGTGTAGTCTGTAATCCGACAAGCTATAAAGAAATCAATGATAAAAAAGGGAGAATTCAATTAGTAGTGAAGCTTACATTCAACATCTCCTCTGTTGCAGGCTAGCCCAAGCCAACAAAATTTGCCTGGGTTTTAAGATAACAATGCATGCAATCACAGATTATCAAAACTAGGTGCATTTTAACTATTATGCTATAAGGGGTTTCTTTCTCTTACAATTTCTCAGGTGCTGCCAGTGTTTACAAATAAAGGGAAAAATAGTTGGGATGCGGCCAGATCTCTCTGGGTATAGAACACAGAGATAGATCTACCTTTATGTAGACCACAGAACTAGTCAGACTAGGCAGGGACATCCAGAGGGGGATTTTGAGTTCATCTATAGAATCTCTGAATATTCTCATGGAAACAGAACATTAAAAAAAGCAAATGGTCTCGAATGCTGATCCAAATCATGTTTACATTTTGACTCTCAATCACAGGTTTATTTAAACTTGCCTCAAAACCCAATTTGACAGATTGGGTAGCAATGGTAAGGCTGCTCCAGATGACTCTAATGCTGGTATCATTCCAGATATTTAACTCTAAACAAGGCTGTACCATAATATGCTAGATCCATACTCACAAGTTTTCTAACTCTAAATGCGTACGCTATACTTATTAATACTATGTTAAATGTTATTTGATTGGGGAGTATATAAAAACTCTACACTATAATATTATCTGATTGAAAAATATTTTAGATGTCCCTGAGGAACAAAATGCACGGTTTATCACAAAATGCTTGAGTCAACTCTGTATATTCTACTCCCTCATCTGGCTCTGCTCCGCACTAACAAAATAGACACTATCATTCAACTAATGCAATATCACAATACCATTAATCCCCATCCATACAGACACTGGGTAATATCCAGAGTATTTATCACTTCCAACACAAGAGCTTTGTTGACACTGGGAGCACACTATCAATGTAACCATCATTAGGTATTGAGTGGACGCTCCTGTCTGCATACACAGTTCCTCACTTAGTGGCCATGCCAGATAAGCCTGAAACCATACAAATAGTGCTTAAAACAGATGACACTATAAAGTAAAAATTGGAAACTCATAGAACAAACTTCACTGCCTTTCCCCCCTTCCTTCCTCACTCCTTCTCTTTCCTTTTCACGTCATTCCATTGTAAATAACCATTTCAAACCTTACTAACTAGTCCTAGTATGGGGAGGACTGGAAATGTCCTGAATATTATCCTGTACTGGTCCTTTCTGAGCAGAAAACTAAAATCAATCACCTAAAATCTTCCTTCCGGTTACACAGACATAAATTACATGTTCCTCTGAGGCTCTATTACTATAATCTACAATTCAATAATAATACCAATGATGAAGAGGAGGCACAGAACCAACCCGGTGTTGTGGTCCGTCGTATTACCTCCAATGCGCACAAAGTATAGGTAGGGGTTATTGTAAGAGGACAGTGTTGTAAGCGATATATAACACAGGGGGCCTTATAGTACTTACAGCCCTCTGTGCTGTAAACCCCTTTTAACCCTGTCCCAGTACAATAACCACCTTATACACTCAGTTCATCAAACCTATACTACAGAGGGCGCTAGCATCAGTCTTCAAAATTCCCCTTGTCTACAGGGGCAGACTTTGGTCATTGGTGGCAGTGGAAATCTGTACCAGAAAGGGGCAGATCCTTTGATGATTAACAGCCTACCATACCCTGAGAAAAGTGCATTTTAATTAGACTGATGCCAACAGTGTGGTTAAACTGACCCATGTATATGGTTATAAGTAAGATAGAGGTCTGTTAATCTAATTAGTGACTGCCCATCTGGTAGCCTAAGTAGGTTTTAATGAGCCAGATGACCTCGCTTGACACCCCCATTCTGCCCCCTCCACCCATGTGAATCTAGTCACTTTTCAACTAATGTAAAGTCATGTAAAAGTTTAAATAACACTTCTTGACATGAAATTATCCCGAGGATATCACTATGACAGGTTTGCCAACATTTTCTCTTTGTGTATCTAGCTTTTCTCAGAGATCAGAGCATATCTTCTCAGACAAAATGGCATGATTGTGAGAGGTGTCTTCTCTCCTATAGTAAGCCTATGGGAGCCTGGGGGTGGAGTGCAGGCTTGCCCCTGTAGACACACTGTGCCCCTAGTGGATGGGAAGTGTACTAGCTTCGTGAAATGAGTGTATACCACAGTCTGTATGCAATATATTAGAGGTGTGAAATCCATTGTTCTCTGTACCCACTGTGGTATAATGCTACTTAAAGGCCAATATTGTAGGGCTGATTGCTTTTGCCGCCAGAGTGAGCCAAAGTAACAGGCAGATTAGTTGCTTACGGCTATCGGTAGAACTCCTGCCGGAATTGCATGTGGTCTGTCATCTGGCCCTGTCATCTACATCAGGTGGATGGGATTGACCTATACATGGTTTCATATCAGATATCCCAACTGTCATGCAACTCTATTAACTGATGTGTCCTCTCAGGATTACAGTGGCCCACAAGGGTCAAATTGAAATTAAAGTCCAAAAGCAAAATCAATGTTCAAAGTCAATTTCATTTCATTGCTGTCAAGCTGTCAACTCATGAATGCAAACCCACTTGTGACAGGTATCATTTGGCTTTGCATGGTACACTCTATGTCTTTCTATATGTCTATACCAGCAAATACTGGGTAGCTATTGGTTCCCTCACACAATAACTGATGGTTCCATACCAAGTAGCTGCTGGTTCCAGCATCCCATAACTGCTGGTTCCCACCCACTGTAACTGGTGTTTCCACACCAATCAGCTACTGATACTGGATCCCATACCAAGTAGCTGCTGGTTCCCACACCCAGCACATGGTAGTCCCATACACATTAGTTGCTGTTTCCTGTACCCAGTACATGCTGGTTCCCACATACAGTAGCTACTGCTTCCCACATCAGGTAGCTGCTGGTTCCCATATAAACTGGTTCCTAACCCAAGTAGTTGCTGGGTCCCACACCCTTGCTGGTTCTTGTACCCAATACCTGCTGGCTTTCACATAGAGTAACTGGTAGTGGTTCCCACATCCATTAGGTGCTGGTTCCTGCACTCACTACCTGCTGGTTCCCAAATAGAGTGCCTGCTGGTTCCCACATCAGGTAGCTGCTAGTTCTGAAAACAGTAGCTGTTGGTTCCCATACAGTAGCTACTTGTTCCCATATCCAGTAGCTACTGGTTCCGATATAGAGTAGCTACCGGTTCCCATTCCTAGTAGCAAAAGAGTGATCTGGATAAATTCTGGATGAAAAAGGTCACATAAGTCAAAAATGGGCAAATTGGGAAAGTTGCGTGAAACTAGGTCATAAGCAGTCAAGATAGTTAAAATTTGTCGAAATAGGTCAAATTGGTTCCAAGTAGGTAAAATTGAATGAAATTAGGTCAGACTAGGATAAATTATGTCAAATTGGTTGAAAATGGGTCAATCAGGTCAAATTCTATCAAATTAGGTCAACGGTGGTAAGAATAGATCACATTGGTCAAAATTAGGTCCACTAGGTCAAAGTAGGCTAAGGTAGGTCAAATATGTGTAGAGGCAAGGAGAAAGGGTGCTCCGTGCTAAAAGTCAACTTTAAAATTCAGATCACTAGCTTTACAGTGATATATTGCATGAGAGGATACTCCTGTTAGTTTGGGAGGAATAGCTTGCTAAATATGGGTAGGTATGACCATTTCGTGAATGCCAATATGCCCTGCGTCTCCATGGTCATGAGATACATCTATAATTAGCATAATTTATGCTAATTAGCTAAATTAGCATAAATTCTCATTCTTTCCCCCATAACTTTTGATCTAGAAATGATATTTTCATTCTGTTTTCACCATAGTGGACCTTGTGAAACGTTCCTTCAAAAAGGATCATCGATTTTCTTATTTAGAATGAATATCATGTTTCCATGGCAACAGAAATCAACAAAAATGACTATTTTGGCCTCAAAAACATTCTTTTTAATACCAAATATGGAACCTTTCCCCCAAAAATAGAATGTTTTATCAAAAATCTTTGAATTCTCCACAAAAAAGTATCCTATAGCAGTTTTAGGCATATTTTTCCTATTCTAGCCCATAGTGGTGCCCCCTGGTGGCTAAAACAGGTACTAAATCCCGCAGGAACCCCCATTTCTGCTTGCTGGCTCACATATGGCGAAAATAAGTCAATTTGGTTAAAGGTGGGTCAAGGAGGTTAAATCAGGTCAAATATGGTAAAAGTAGGTCAAATTGGTCAAGGGTAAGTCAGTAGGTCAAATCAGGCTAAGATAGGTCAAATTAGGTCAAATAATGGTGAAAATAGGTAAAATTGTTCAAAAGAAGGTCAATTAGGTAAGGATAGTTCAAATTAGGTCAAATATCTTAAAATAGGTCAAATCAGTCAAAAGTAGCATGATTAGGTCAAAGTAGGTTAGAATGGGTCATATTAGGTCAAATATAGTCAAAGTAGGTCAGATTGGTCAAAAATAGTCATAGTCGACCTTATTTTGACAAATTTCGACATAATTTGACCTAAATGACCTACTTTTACCTATTTCCAGCATATTTGACCTTACTTCACCTATCATACCCTACATTTTGACAAAATTGACCTACTTTTGACCAATTAGATCTATTTCAACCATATTTGATCTATCCTGACCTTATTGGACCTAATTGACCTACTTTTGATCAATATGACCTGTTTTCACTATATATGACCTTCATTGACCCATCCTGACCTAATTGACCTACTTTTGACCAATTTGACCTATTTTCACCATGTTTGACCGAATTTGATTTACTTTGACCTTATCGACCTATTTCTGACCAATTTGACTGGTTTTCACCATATTTGACCTAATTTGACCTATCCTGCCCTTATTGACCTACTTTTTACCAATTAGACCTATTTTCACCATATGTGACTTAATTTGAACTATCCTGACATTATTTATTTTTTTTGACCAATTTGACCTAATTTCACCATATTTACTCTAATTTGTCCTATCCTACCCTATTTGACCTGCTTTTCACCAATTTGACATATTTTTCCAGCATATTTGACCTAATTTGACCTATCCTACCCTTATCGACCTACTTTTTATCAATTAGACCTAATTTCACCATATTTGACTTAATTTCAACTATCCTGACATTATTTATCTACTTTTGACAAATTTGACCTAATTTCGCCATATTTACTCTAATTTGTCCTATCCTACACTATTTGACCTGTTTTTTACCAATTTGACATATTTTTCCAGCATATTTGACCTAATTTGACCTATCCTACCCTTATCGACCTACTTTTTATCAAATAGACCTAATTTCACCCTATTTGACTTAATTTCACCTATCCTGACCTTATTGACCTACTTTTGACCAATTTGACCTATTTTCACCATATTTACTCTAATTTGTCCTATCCTACCCTAATTGACCTGCTTTTGACCAATTTGGCCTATTTTCACCATATTTGACATAATTTGACCTATGCTACCCGAATAGACTTACTTTTGACCAATTTGACCTATTTTCACCATATTTACTCTAATTTGTCCTATCCTACCCTAATTGACCTGCTTTTGACCAATTTGGCCTATTTTCACCATATTTGACATAATTTGACCTATGCTACCCGAATAGACATACTTTTGACCTATTTGACCTATTTTCACCATATTTACTCTAATTTGTCCTATCCTACCCTAATTGACCTGCTTTTGACCAATTTGGCCTATTTTCACCATATTTGACATAATTTGACCTATGCTACCCGAATAGACATACTTTTGACCAATATGACCTATTTTCAACATATTTGACCTAATTTGACCTATCCTGACCCAATTGACTTATTTTGACAGCTACTCTTTTAAGAACTCGCAATTACCTGATGTAGGAACCAGCAGGCACTCTATTTGGGAACCAGCAGGAAGTGGGTGCAGGAACCAGGACCTAATGGATGTGGGAACCACTACCAGTTACTCTATGTGGAAGCCAGCAGGTACTGGGTGCAAGAACCAGCAAGGGTGTGGGATCCAGCAGCTACTTGGGTTAGGAACCATTTTATATGGGAACCAGCAGCTACTGGATGTGGGAACCAGCATGTACTGGGTACAGGAAACAGCAACTAATGTGCATGGAAACCACCAAGTGCTGGGTGTGGGAACCAGCAGCTACTTGGTATGGGATCCAGTGCCAGTAGCGGATAGGTGTGGAACCGCAGTTACAGTGGGTGGGAACCACCAGTTACAGGATGCTGGAACCACCAACTACTTGGTGTGGAACCATCAGTTATTGTGTGAGGGAACCGATAGCTACCCAGTAGTTGCTGGTATGAACTTTGTTCATATAGAAAGACAGAGTGCACCATGCAATGCTAAAAGATACCTGTCACAAGTTGGTTTTCATGAGTTGACACCTTGACAGTTTGACAGCAATGAAATGAAATTGACTTTGAACATTAATATTGGTTTTGGACTCTAACTTTTTTGTGAAAGTCAACTCTTTACTTCAACTTCAATTTGACCCTTGTGGGCCACTGTACAGGATAGTAGGTCGACGCTGGATCTGGTACCAGCTGATGAGGCTGGCAGAGGAAGTGAGCCCATACACGGTCTGGAGGGTGTTGCTCCTATAGTAAAAGGAAGAGCTGGCTAAAAATGCCCTTGTTTCCAGTCCTTTCTGTTCATATAGCTATAACTTGTCCCTCTTGTTGCTCACAAGTGGTCATTCAAGTATGGTGATAAAAAAGGGGGATTTGAGTAGGTACCTAGTTGGGAGAAGTCAGTCAAAATAATAAACTATAGAGCGTGTGACATGAGTAGGTATCTGGTAGTGCAGCTCTCTCTATTTTAAACAAGGCAGGTGACTTTTCAGACTAATGTGGTGAGTGCAAGTTGAATGGTGAAGCAGTGCACGACTTGTTTAGAGAAGAGGGCAGATACTCACAGCTCTTTTTACAATAGGAGCAACACTCTCCTGGTACCAGCTGATGTGACAGGCAGACCAATAATGGTTCTGGTAACTTCTGAAGAGGAAGACAGAGGAAGAAGACCCATACCGAGTCTGGTCACTTCTGATGCGACAGGCAGAGGAAGTAGGAAATACCGGTTCTTGAATCTGCTGATATTTAGATTAGGTGGTAAAAGGTAGGCCTAGTTGGTCCACACTGGACCTGGTGTGCACTAGCTCAGGAGAACAAAAGCAACCAATATTTCTATCACAACAGTACCTACACTCTCAGCCCCAACTGTAAGTAGGCAGTCGAACCACAGGTAACTACAGTATAACTACAGTATACATCTAGTATAGGCCTTCATGCCTATACAAGATAATACTGTAAGGCACAATAAAAAGCGTTGCACTGATTATTTAGGTGGGTGGGTGGACAGTGTAACTACCCTAAAGCATAATGCAGCATTACAAAATAAAACCATAGTGTTGTAGATTTTAATACAATAGTAGAGAATAGTCCTGTGAGACATGGCGCGGCGACTTGTAATCTTGTGTCTAGTTTCAGTTGGTGAGACAGATAGGGCATACTATCACCTGGGCTTTTGGTAGTATATAGCACAAATTCAACCTGAACTACCCACTGCAGCTAAGTACTAATAGTCTGTAGACTGTCCATTCTGCATGCACCTCACTCAGCTGCCACAGGGACCTGTCTTATTCAATGTTCAATGCCATAGTCAACAGGTGTGTCATTATGAGTGTACACTGTCTCAGATTGCCAGGAGCCTGCTCTGCCTCCCCCCCCCCCCACACACACACCCAACTGCCAATCACTTGTAATAGTCTGTACCTTGTCACGGGCCATTGGTCAGCAAACCGGCCAGATCACTCCACCTCTCTGTAGAGGGGGAGCACAGTGTAAGTACCTCGGTGTACATATACATGTTTTAAGTGTTCCACAAAATCGTTTATATAATGAAAGGAGTAATCAAATTAATCTTTCATCACCAATAGTAGATACATATTCTGAGAAAGCATTATTTCAATGTAAACTAAAAATTTTACACAGAAAAGAATGTAGCAGTTCCACAAGGTGGCCTTACACTTCAACCTCCTCTGATTTACAAAAATGCACATATGGCAACACACACTTTAGCACTGATTTCTCCATAGAGATCTTTGACAGTGAATACTTTGTTCAAATACAGAAAATATGATCCAATTGTACCATAACCCACTGAGATAAAACCTGTACTGCATATATATAGTAGTTTCAAAACGAACAATTCTAAAACAAAGGCTACAGGGATGCATTTCTGAATCTTAAAATGCTCTAATGCTAATCTGCCATAGGGCTCCAAATGATGAAATGTCTTATCTGCGAATAAAACCAAAAGTATGAGATATATTCTGAAAATTCCTTCACTGATAAGTAAAATACACACACTGTTGTTATTACATTAGAATAGTGAGCAGGAATAGTCCATAGCCGGGGAGCCACAAACAAAAATATATTGCAAGGCCTCCCTATCCCTTACACCGTGGCGACTGTGAACCATACACTAGTCTACTCATCTCACGAGTAGTACTCACTAGTCGCCGCGCTAATATACACTGGTTCCCTGCAGGTAATTGAGGGCATAATACCCGCAGGCCATGCCTGGTGACATTAATCCCCAGATCTTAGGGAGTAGGGCACTTGCACTCCACTAGATGGAGGTTTCTGATCTCCAATCACAGTTTTTGTTCCAAACATCTGTATAGGAGTGACAGGTTGACCATTAGGATGCTAGGGTGCACTCTTGTGAGTAAGGATGAAAACTGGATGATTGACTGGTTACTTCTTAGACATGGCCTGCCTGTATGATGTCCCCAACATTTAGGCAGGTGGCCAGCCAATACAAAGTACTATTATCTTCTCCCTATAGTGTCAATGGGGATGGGCATGCTGGCTGGGAGAGATGGCAGGATATAGGGTGTCAGCATAGATTGGCAGTTGGAGGGATTCCTTCACAGGTAATGACCAAAGTCAGTAGCAATTAGAAGAGAGACGCCAAAATGGCACCTGTTAGATTCTATACAATTTACGGTAAGACCAGGTGACTTTTCAGTGAATAACCTGTTAGGCATTTAATGAGGAGGGTGCTCTGACACTTGTTTTACAAGATTCTATGACGGTACCCCTTCAATTCGTATTAGGTCCAGTGGGCTTTGCCTATATGTGGCCAGGTGAGTCATAGGCTTTAAAATGAGATATTTTGAGCTAAAATATCCCCGGTAGTTTTGCTGTAATTTCTTGTCAAACATAGGTTGGTGTGTACAACTGAAAATATGAAATAAGCTCTAAATGCATTATATCTTTTTATAAACAATAATAATGCAAAATATACAGATTTCTGGAAAAATAACAAAAGAAATGTGTTTGAATAACTTTGACCTTGTACAGAGTGAGGCAGGTGACGGGTGAACAGAAGCTCTACTAATGAAGAATATACTAAGGAAAATGGTCTGAATTAGAAGAAATACCCCTTGGTTACCACTCAATAGCTGTGCATAGAGAGATAGACGTCTTGTGGCTGGGTAATTGGGCTCAAGATGGGCATCCCTCTCTTCTCTGATGACATGACTTCTCAGAAAATTCAATTGTCAGTAGAATGGAGGACCATAACATATCATATTGAAATAACCTCCAGACATGGTCTTGAATCTGCCATCTTGAGTGATGTTACCAAATAATTACCATGATTCCTGTCACAGCAGTCCTAGACATGGGTAATGTGGGGCCAATTACTGCCAACGGTCACCAACTATCTGTACTGGATGCATAGTAGGCTCACATAGGGAACCACAATGTCCTCTATAGGATATTGCACTTCTGTACCTTTTAGACTATAGCTCTGAAAATCCTGTGGCCCTAGTAGATCTATAGTAACAATTGTGAAAAAGATCGTTTTCTGGTATGAAATTAATCCCTGGCCAGGTTGGTATGTAGTTCCCCAAAACGGATATTGACAGTTAGCCATATTGGACTATGGAGAGTACAGCAGTGTAGGCATACAGTGCTCAAAGATAAAAGGTGGTATCTGTAAAAGATCACAGATCCTTACCTCAACTGACTGACACATCATTAGTGCAGCCATCAGTGAACTGTCTGAACTCATTGATACATAAGGACTATATGCACAACATCACTGGGCTGTTCAATAGATAACTCCACTGTGCACTGAATTCATGGGCCTGGCTGTTACAGTGGAGTAGTCGTCAGTATACTATACTATAGGGGTTGAAATGTCTTTTGTAAACATGTATACAGGTTTTGTGACATTATACTTGCTGCAATTGATATTTCTATACACTTGCTGCAATTGATATTAATCTAGATGATAACCTAGATACCTATTTTAGTAGAAATGCCTGAGCATATTGGCAAATTAGTGTAATAGAATGACTTCTGAAGAGGCTTTAGTCACATTTTATCAGGATGTCTTTAAGGAAATAGCCTGTTTGTGTTTATGGTTTTAATAATGAGCAAGGCTTGGCGTAGAGCCGTGTTTAGTGTACTGTCAATTGGTGGATTTAATGAGATCAACAAAGGCTATCCAGAAATAGAATATCGTGCAGAAGTGCAGCTCAAATCTATTGTAAGAATTTTGCTGGAGCGTGGGAAGGTTAAATGTCTACAGCTAGACCATTCTTTAATTTACAAAAGTATTGATCAGGAAGTATATCAGGTATACATTCATAGTTGAAGTTCAATTGTATGCTGTGCACAGACCGATCCACCCAGAGTCAATTGACTATCATTCCCGATTCAATACATGCCTGACTCCTATCTTGGGAATTAAGTGTCATGGCGCCATTCTGCCAAACACCCACTCTGGGATCTGGAGGGTCTTGCCAAAAGAGACGTGAACCAAGAAAGAAAACGTGCACGTTTTTGTCTTGCTAAGTAATTGTTTGGATAATCATTTGGAGAAAACGTGCACATTTTTTCACTTCTCAAAACGAGTTTTCCATAGATTCTGAGGTAATTTGTTTGTCAACATTATAAACCGAGTTAGGCCATGCACGTTTGCCTCAGTACTCTTTGAGAAAATTAAGAAAAGTTCACTCTTGTCAATGTTTGTCAAGACCCTCCTGGAGGCTTTTTCTTTCCTAGAATAGTAAGCCGGGAATAGTAAGCTACTTTAAAATAGTCCAAGAGTGCATCCCACTATTGTGAAAGAATCCAATAGACTTCGTTTGGGTTATTTTGAGAGAGGTGCAGTGGGTATAAAACAGTTTACATCCTCTGTACCATGTGCCTCAACAGCATAATCATACAATAGACTTTTTATGTGTATGCTCGATATAACGATGGCGCATTATCTTCCTACATCATAAGTGAGGCACTAGTTCGCCAGATTCCAGACCACTGGCACTATAAATAATGTTAACATTGGCAAAGGGAATTAGTCCACGCATTGAGTGGTCCACCACGTCCTCTTGAGAGCATAATATGATCAATGGCATATATGTATAGGCATTGTGACCCCCATACTATGTCACATAATATTGGTCCTGTGCTATAGCTTAGGTCTCCATAGATATAATATAGATAATATGCAATAGCCTACTTGGGGCTTGGAATGGTTCTATCCTGATCACGTTGTCTAACAGCACCAGAGTTTTGGTGCAAGTAGGAGAGATCATGAGGTATCGTTCAGGCAATTCCCCAACAACTAAATGCAAAGAGAATAAATAATGTTAACAAAATCCATACCCATCCTATTGCCTAGATAACTAGTCCAGTCAAACTTATAATATACCCACCAGAAATTACAAGAGAATCTTTTTTGGTACCATGTTACTCGGAAATATAATAATATAAATATAATAATTTATGTAGAATACCATATCAAAAGTTCAGGAAAATCAACTTGGTGAAAGTGTGCCATATTAGCATATGTCTGTTAGCACTATCATTTCCATAAGAAAATCCATATTTTTTGGCCTAACGTTTATTTGGAATAGCCTATTGGTCCACTTTAAAGGTCTAGATCATAACTATTATCATGGACAGTCTCTGCAATATATAATTAGTCAGTTGGTTATCTCCTAATTTGCATAACCTCCATAGGGCTTGCATAATAGGTACATAAAGGGCATGCTCGGAGATGATGCAAAATGACGTGAAAGGCACCTTCAAGGTTTTAAAGAAATTCCATTGACTTTTGCTTTGCCATCCATATATGTGTAGTAAAACCAATCATTTAACCACAATGCAATCTGATGATAAGTAAGTTCATAGGGGCCTAAGTATACCAATTTTTTCATATTATGCTGATTGTTACTTAAAATTTCCTCATGTGTAATTGATATAACTGGTTTAAAATTTTCTCAAATGAGTGTACGCCCTAATTTTCCTACTTATTGATTTGAATCAACAAATTGAGGGAATTAATTGAGTAAGGTAATCAGATATTTCTAATTCTAGATACGTATAAAAAGGCTGATTAACCCTTTATGTCTCCAGCAGGCAAACTGATTTAGAAATCATGTCATTGCAGACTGATTTAATAGTCTAAATTGTATTCATTACTTATCCTTACTTAAACTTATTTCATTTGCACATAGCAGCAAAAAAACTTTTATAAAGACAACATCAGACTTTTACTGAGGTCCCATTTTGTGTTTCATTCCTACCATAAAACCAATGCACCTAAGCAGCTTATAAGTGAATCAGTGGTTTATTGTGGCTTACAGGATGTCCCTGAAACTCAGGGTGCACCTTATGGGCAGGGTCAAGGCACATTGAATTAGTATCAAAGTAAAACTGCTCAAAATCAAAAGCCTAACATCTCCTAACATTCCCTATAATTCAGGGTATGTATATTGCACAAGATATGCCCATAACCTGTTCTAAATTTAGGTGAAATTAGGGACACTGAAGCCACAAGTCATGCTCCATCATGGTACTGGTGCTGAGTGCTTTTCTTTAAATAAATGCCCACTAGGGGTCTGTACTTCACCGCGTAACAGCACCATTTCCAACACCTTATGAACATAATATTATGTGCTAATTAGGACATTTTCACCAAGTTGATTTTTCTAAACTCTTGATATGCTATTCTATACATGTTTCTGAGTCATAGGGTACCAAAAAACTAATTCTCTTGCAATTAGTGGTGGGTTAGGCCTATTTTCGTCATAAAAAGACTGGACCATGATCGATCATTATCTAACAGTGACAGAAGTGCGAAGACTGAATATAATATGTACCCATAACGTTCCCCGAATAAAACAGGAGCAGAATTGAAAGTCAAATTTAGATTGTTGGGGTATTTTTCATTCAGAATCATTCATATATTGAAGAAAGGAAAATAGCACAATAGTTTTGAGGTGAAAATGGCTTTGACAAAAACCCTAATAGGCAGAGCCAAATCAATGAAAATAGGGGAGTACAGCCCAAAATAGTACATTTAGAACTAAGAAACTGAATTGAATATAATATCATAAGACCTGCTGAAGCTTATACTTTTGTTTGCCATCAGATGCCTCCTGTACATAAGCCCGCTTGACGTCTGTTTTCTCTTATCCAAGATATTGGCCATTACGTCATTACAAGTATGCCATTCTTACCAGATAAAGTAGCACATGTTACACAGTATAGCCTCTCAACATGAACAATAAAAAACAGCGATAACTCTATCCACATGAGATGAATGTGGGCTACGTGCCCGGGCTACGTGTCCACCCCTATAAGGGTCTCCAACAGTGACAGCCATCTCTACGGTCCAAAGTACGAGCATCTTTTGGTAAATTGACATACCATTTAGTGTATATGCAGGCAGCTTCAAGTTCATTGTGCATATTGCTGTATTAGCTGACGATCTAAGATCGCAATTTAAGTAAATAGGTGGGGGAGGCTAGAAACTGTGCCACCCCTTTTTTTTTGTCATTTCGCAGCCCCTTAAAATTCAGCTCAATTTTTACAGTCCCCATTTTATGAAGAAGTCTGATAACAACACACCTTTTTTGGGCCCTCTTACATGTAAATTAAGGCTGTTTGACAATAATACTCAAAATGTTCACAGCCCTGGGTGATTACATGGAATATTCAAGTTACTTCCTTTCAATGCAAGTTATAATAGATATCAACAGCCCCCTAATCTCAAGATGCGTCCACAGCCTGCGTTCCATGGGGTCTGTACCACAGTTGGTACCCAATCCAAGGCTCAGTGCACTCCTCGAGTTTTCCCCAGCAGTTCTACATATATTTGACAGCTCATACCTGTCATGTGGTATAGTTCAATCGACACCTGTAAACCATTCCTCACCTAATACTTGATTTCCTAGACATAAGCATGTTATATACTTCAAGACAATACGAGTACCAATGCCTGAACAAGATATTCAACCCACAGCATCTCGGATTTCAAAATGTGATGGAAAATTCAATTCTTCACACTAGGAACATAGTGCAACCCACATTCTAGAGTACAATGTTTGTTCTGTGTAGGATCATCGAATAACATGACACAGATGAAAATTGCACCAAGCATTATAATGTATCTTAATGGAGGCCAGTCTTGTTATCAGAGGTAACCTGTCTGAACAGAGTGTAACCCGCCTCTAGCTAGCGCCACTGATATCGTAATGCAATGGGGAATGAGATCAGTATGTATTGCTATAGGCAGGTGATCTTATCTTTGTATACACAACAAATCCTTGATTCATGGCCAACTGACGGCCGTCAGTCACTGATGGACAGCGTAGGGACAGAATCATTAGCCCTTTAATTGTTTCTAGTTCTATAAGAGCTTGAAGTATGATTATTTGGTTTACTATTAATCCCTAATCATTATATTTTCACTATCACTGCACCCCAGCGGCTGACTCCAGCCGCCAGCCACTGCCATCACTGCATGTGACGTCATGACGTCATGACCTAATTGGATCTGAAACGAGGCTTGCTCAGATCCCCTGCCTCTAGCATCAGGCTGATCCAGATCACCTGCCTATAGCACTACAGCTGATCTTATTCCCCATAGCGTTAGGGCCAACATTGGATCAGTGGCGCTAGCTAGAGGCACCTGAGATTAGTCCCTATGTAATCATGCACATACATTTTGGTAGAACAGTCGTAGCAGTTTAAATGCTATTAGTAGGCCTGTTTCTAAGAGTATTAGTGCCTTTCACAACTATTTAAATGCTATGTTGTCACCAGCCATATTGAAGCCCCTGAGGTTGGCTTGTATTCAAAAACCCCAACCATCATAACACAATATCAAACACATTTCCTTCATACTCCCTCCCATTGAGGACTTTCTTAACACATTTTGCTCTCAGGATGGCTGTTTCTAGTCCAGAAAAATGTCTTGTAAATAAACAACAATATTTTCTGTGAACGGACATATGAAATAAAATAAACTGTAATTTTACAGAAACTTTGTTCTGGCAACTGAGGTTCCAGCAACTATTGCCGTAAATTTAAAGAAACTAGAAGTGTAGAATTACAGCAAGAGGTGCTGTTAATCTACAAGAAATGTGTTGTATATGTAGGTAGGCTACAAAAGACACTGCTATGTACTCTATCATTGAGGTCTGTCTCTGGGGATCACACCAATAATATCATTTATGTGTGCACCCCACAGAACAGGACTTGAGTTGGGAACGTTCACAACTTGGGGAAGGAGAATGTGATTTTCCCTGGAAATTTGGACACGCCAGAACATACTTGAGAAAAAAAAACATGTCCAGTTCCTGGGAATATCCCAAGTCTTTCCTGGGAATATCCCGAGTCTTTCCCAAGAAATTCCTGAGAAATTCTCGAGATCTAGACTTGAGAATTTTCTCGAGTGTAAGATGTTATGGCGTGTCCAAATTTCTGGGGAAATTCCCGTTCTCTATTCTTGTCATATTCACAAGTCAAGACTTGAGAAATTCCTGAGAAATTCTTGAGATCTTGTTCAGTGCATTGATACTATAAGCCATGCATGCCTAATGAAGACAAAACTGTCTCCACTCCCAATGGAGTGCCATTTCTGAGGCACTATTGAGGGTAACAAAAAAACCATCTCACCCAAACCATTTCAGGGTAATTCAGTTTTAGCACTGAAATAACCTAAAGGCAGGTAGGCCTATGTTGGCTTCAATATCAGAGTCCAGACACTAATTCTTGTATTTCAGATTTAGACACATGCAGTTATGGTGTCATCTATGCATAATATTGGTTGTTCCTTGTTTCTTCTCAGATAACCTTGTACAATATCTTTTGTGCACAATGCTAGATTGAACCTGTTGAGGTTATTATCATATTGTAGTTCATTAATAAGCTCTGGGAACAACATTGGATTGAGGTGTGCACTATTAGACTAAACATACTGAACAGGTGGTATACTGCTGCCCTCCATTGGGGGACTTACAGACAAGGCTATTTTGGTAAACATTCTGTAGGGCCCCTAGGGTGCCTGCCGGCCTAGGGCATACTGTATGGAGAATAATTATACAGGATCACTCACTGTACACATGTATCTACAGCTGCAAACCTGTGGTGATACAATAACAGACACTGTATTTGAGAGTACAGCACTTTCCCTGTGAATTTACAAAAGAAGTTTCTCGTATAAAACACAAACTCCTAACAGTGTGTGTTGCAACAGTAAAATTTAACTCACCTGAGAGGATCTTCCTGAAGTGTAGAAATGATCCTGACCCTCTCCTCTGGTACATAGGGTCGGTCTCAGGCACCTGCAGAAAGATCCCCGTGTCATCCTGAGT
Organism: Acholoe squamosa; assembly: GCA_949317995.1. Lineage (NCBI taxonomy): Eukaryota > Metazoa > Annelida > Polychaeta > Phyllodocida > Polynoidae > Acholoe > Acholoe squamosa. Next base: position 29,684,168 of record OX439049.1, on the reverse strand, counting down.
GCAGGTGAGCGGCTCAGAGCTCTTAGATACCACCATCCGCCGTCCAGGCACTGTCAACGAGCTGCTCGCCATTCTGAAGTATAGCTGTCAATTGCTTCAGCTAAAGGTGTCAACAGAACTAGGTATATTTGTCCACAGGCTCAGCTATAGGTGTCCACAGGCTCAGCTATAGGTATCCACAGGCTCAGCTATAGGTGTCAACAGACGCAGCTATGGTGTCAAGTGGAAAGGCCAGGGTGAATAGAGTTATTTTCATGGGCAGGTTCAAACAGAGGCAGTAGGGTCTAATGCCGAATAAATCCGTTAACTTTGATGGTATGAAATAATGAGATATTCCCAATGAATGATGATCAAGTGGAACAGATTAGAGATTTGCTTTAGAAGTTGATACATCAGCTTATAAATGATTAAAGCTATTTCTATGATTTAGAGCATTGTTCCCTTTCACTGTAATTCTGCAGTATATATTGTGCAAGATCTACTTCAATTGAATCAGATGGAAGTGACTAGATGAACGGCATACCAGATCGAGGAGGACAGTATGGATGTAGTTGTGATGAATTACAGACTAGAGTTATTTGACATGGATGAAGGCTTTTTGTATCTGTTGTGTTCTCTAGAATCCTGTCTAGAATTCCACTTCAAGTGTAATACATGACATGCAATATATGATTGAAAAATGTATGGCTCTACTCATCTGGATAAGCCTGTACAAGAGTTGACTATGTCCTATGTGGGAGTAAAGGCTTGGTGGGTGTTGGTATCCTTTGGTTGTAAGGCCATGCCAATGTGACTTGGCAAATTCTTATATATAACCATGTATAGGGGTATGTATAGGTATAGTGTGTGTCACCTCCAGGTCCTTTCTATACCAATGCTTTCTGAACCTGTGCCAACTCCTGCTTCACTCCAGTGTACACTCCAGGTGTAGAGGTACTCACCTCAGGCAGTCAAACTACTACAAGACTCTTCAGGTATCTTGGCTGGCAGTCCCAGTTGTACATACAAGTAGTAACTCAACTCAGGGCAGCACTACTACCCATGTCCTGCCTTGTGGATATACTGGGATCTCACTTTGGTATTACTCCACTTATGTTGAACATCCTCTAAAATACCTTCGTATATTGGCATATAATTATAACCTATATCCATAGGGGTCCAAACGTATCCATAAGTTCAGAAACAATAATATACTACACACTTGGATCACATCCTATATCCTGCTATACATTTACCTTGTACCCAGGTTGGGACAATAGTTACATCTTGTATACCCCTTACATACTGTATACGTGTACTATGTTGCAGAGATGTTAACATCCACATCCATTCATAGGGTAAAGTGTCTTGGCCAAGTAACCTCCTAAAATAGTTTGCCCTATATTTAGCCATGTGCATCAAAACATGACGTATCAAACCAGCAAGTGTATGCTATGAAGCAATGCACATAACCTGAGTTAATGCATTACGTCCATATAAATTTAACACAGTAATAAAGGCTCCTTCTGATCACGTTGGCCTGCACAGGTCAGAAGTTAGTCCACTTCATGCTAACCTCCACTCTATTTATCCAAGAGGTTGTTGCCGCTGACCCTGGCCCTAAATAAGCACACATCATTAAGGTAAAATAAATCAGCTGAACCGTTGTTTTCGTCACAGAGCAGGCCAGTATCAAGTAATACCTAGTTAACAACAGGGGGTGCAGCCAAATTTAAAGTATCCAGGTACTTTTCATTAGAGTAGTGTTGTACAAATACTCCAGTGTCAATACCCCGTTATACAGTGCTCCACATAGGGTATTAAGGGTCTGCTCCAGGTCCTGCCTACACTGTTTCTCCTGTGCCTCTCTCTACACTCTTTATACTATCACCAATGGTGTCCTGATCCGCTCCTGGTCACGGCCACTCTGAACCGCCTCTCGCACTGGCGGCAAGTGACAGGGATCCAGTCTCCAAACACAGTCTATGGCCGCTATAGTGCCTGCTTAGAGGCATCCAGCCAATGTGTGTGGAGACACACGACAGTGCCTGCATGTGGGAAGTGAGGGGACTCTATAATGCTGGTGTCATGCTGTGGGTTCAAAATGGGTTTGTGTGTCCATGGACTAAGTTTACTTTGAGTGTCTATATATGTATAAGCCCACATCATGAGTGTCCATGAACAGTTGCACTCTATACATAGTATCCTTGTTGGAATGGTTACCATTGCACATCATAATAGTTATGCTCTGCAGAAAATTTGATTGGCATGAAGATATCAATAATAATTTATAGTTTAATATGCATATAGGCCTAGAGGACAGGTGTCATGTAGATGGAGACAGGATTTGTAAATGACAAACCATTGATAGTAGCATTGAAATGTCTGACAGGATAGAGTGACACATTGGACCACTCATGGGTTGAGCCATACTGAGTCCTAACTCCCTTATATGACAGATCCATTTTCGTCATTTTCCTAATTCACACCTTATCTCAATGACACTATGCACTTCCAGATCTCACTCACTGACAACCCACATAGCCTGTCCCACCCCTGGGCACAGCTTCTGTCTAGGGAGTTTGAGCGCATGTCTATACCATCTGATTACTGCCATCCTGAGGAACATCTTCAAATGCCGCCCAATTTGACACAAGTCACGTGTGTGCTGGCCGCCATGTTGACCTTGGTTCTGCTGAGGACCACCAGGGGGACATGTCAAAGTGGCAACGCTGCAGTATAGTCGACATTTTGGAGAGGCAATATTGGAAAAGTAGAGGACCTTTTAGAAAATTTTCATCCAACAGTGAAATACTGACTGGGGTAGGGTAACTATCCATCAGTTACCAGCAGCAGGGTGGAGGCTAGTCTAGCACATAGATAGATACAGTTAGGGAGAGGAGTTGTGCCCATCATTGTATTGTCATCCCACCAACAGTCGTTATGTTTGGCATATAGCCTGGCATCCCAATAGCACTAACTAACTGTATAGGATAGCTCCTATGCATAAATCCCCTTTAAGAACAGGCGAAGGATGAATGCTCCTGGTCCCCTTGGTATTACACTGTCCATCTGTGTAATAGGTGTATGGGGCATTAAGTGAGGGGAGGTGTGCATGGACAACGGTCAATTGATGCCCACGGAGGATTACGTAGAAAATGTAAGAAGTGTCTAATAACACCCCCTTGAATAACGAGTGCCATCCATTGTATCTTTATCAGCAGTGTCCGAAGCTATTCATAGCAGTCCATGTAGGGATTCCAAGAGGATTAACTACACCGATATTCCATCGGTGAAAGCTGTGGCCTTATGTTTATTACATGTATTTCCTCTCGGACACAAGACCTGCAAAAACACAAATCATGATTAAAATGAAGTATACGATTCAGCTTTAGGCTCAAATCTGAAACGTGTTTCCTGACACGATAAAAATAACTAGATATAGGAGATTGTCGAACATGATAATAAGAATAATATGTCATGTTCATGTTAGTAATATTATCATCTTAGGTGTGACCCAAATGTATTGGGTCTATGGACAGCTTAGGAAAGTACTCTGATTAGGTATATTTAGTTGCTTGTCAACCTAGTTGCAGTTTCTCAGGCAGGTGTGAATAGGATATAACCTCTCGGGACAAATGCATTACAACCTATGGTTAATCTTAGCCTACTTATGAAATCTTCGGTGGTGAAGGGGTAAAGCATATATATTCATATGAATTACCACTGAGAATTCATTTCATGATTTATCAAAGTAAGATGCATGGATATTAATTTATCACTATTTTTTACACCTGCGCTATTGCTTTTAGACAATGCTTTCATAATCATCTTTCTCATTCTTCCCCACCAACATTCAATCCACAGACATGCAATCCACCTATATCATAGTTCTAAAGCTGAACAGAAATAGAAGCATTAAAGTTGAAGGCAAACGGTCCATGCACAAAAAACCAATATTCACTTAAGTATTAATGTTATTTCATAAAAGTTAGATCTATGGTTTATCTATACTATGAACATTATCATTATAAGCTTCAAGTATATCAAAAACTTGAAATAAAAGAGAAATAGATAGTGAAAATTCAATATGAAGCCACGTGTCCCCCATCCAGACTCCTGTCTTCCTCTCAGGCTAAACACCTGAAACAATAGGAATACATGGGGGGGGGGGGGGTAAAGATGATGGTGCAATGCAGCTTATTATTCTTATCAATAGCTGTTGTTCTGGGGTTTGGCCAGGGGGCTGACAACAGATTACCCACAATGCACTGCCTCTTCAGTGGGGGCCAGTCCCAATATGGCGGCCTTCACAATGTAATATGATAGTGCCTATATTTGGATTAGATATCATTGCAGGACTTGTGCGTCGTCGATTGACCTGCTTCGTGGCCAATGCAAGGAGAAAGATATGGTATGAATACTATATCTGGAAGGAGAAAATAATAACTGCATGCATTAGCTGCAGTAGAGAGAGGTAGGGGTCCGCAAACAAAATAAGTAATGTGGACAGAGACATCATTTCAGTAGAATCTACCAAGGATTCTTGTAAAACAGTGAACCATCGTAATCATTAAGCAGGGAGACAGTGTAGTTCTAACAAGAACTCCCAGGTGGCAGTATGGTGATACAACGAATTTATATAAAAACGATGCGATTTCTGTGAAAATAACAACGGATCTCTGGCAACTTTAGGATGAGGAATCCTTAATCATTTTAAAGACATTTTTTTACAGTGTGTCTCTAGGCTTTATAGCCTAGACGTCTAGAGTATACATAGATCTTTTCCCCTAGCTTTTCTTTAGTAGATCCTCAACTTGCTCAGAGATCAGCTTCCATACTGCTCCAATGATTGAGTCAACCCGATTTCCTTCTTTGGAATAGCAGTGATCAACTGGTCTATTGTATCAGCAGCTCTAAGCGTATGACTGTTGCACATATCTATGGTATCCTTGAAACAGAAGGGAAAAGAGAGATAGAGGGATATGACAAACACACTCCAATCATTCCAAAGAGGGGATTTGGGGGTTTTGCTTGTGATGTTATTTCAGCTGAGAGTACACACTCTTGTTCATCAGTGCACCATTCAGGATTGGCCAAATCTAAGCCCTATCAGCAGTCCCATGATGAGCTGCTCCCACACTGCCCCAATTAGCTACTCACCATGTGGGAATATTAACACGCTTGCCTCTATTATCAGTCTCATTGGGCCTGTCAATTAACACTAGTTACAGCTGATGCTTTGCAATAAGCTGAACACGCTTTTGCATTCCAAGGGGATATAGGATTATTTTTTTTTTAAATTGGGAGTTCATAGGAATATTCAGCAGATTGATTTGATAATGGTTATAAATCAATATTTAAGATACTGAGGGTGTCTCCCTTATGTGCTCTTGGTAGCAATGTGAGAATGTCACAATGTGACGTCTGGTCTATTCCTGGTGGCTGCAGGTTGTGATGTACCATGTACCAGACATCTTGTGCTTGCAAACAAGAAGCTTCCAGCATTACTTCAACCTTAATTAACACCAGCAGCCTTGGGTTGTCAATTACTGTAGACTGCTCACAGATTACAATAACCTTTTTCAGATCCTAGTAGGAATAAGGCCCTTTAGACAATCACCAACTAAATTGTACAGTGCAGATTTTACAAGGTGATTGTACAAATAAGCCTACCTAATGTATGACAGCACTACGTGTTCTATATAGTTGTAGGTAGTCTGTGGCATTGGTTGAGAATCTGTACGATTTTGTGTTATGCAATTGAAACCTACCATCATGCATGATTGTACAAATCTCACGATTGTGATTGTACAAAAAATAGGACCAAATCATTAGTTGTTCTGAAACAAACCCCTGGTAAGGCGAGCCCATCCAGGGAAGCCTGTCAAACACCAGTGCATTGTAGGGGAACAGGTTTAATCTGAACATCCTGGTATGAATGCGGCACTGCCAAGTAAATCACCAGCGTTACCACATCACCACATTCAAATTTCATGACGTCTGCTATATCGAATATAGTCACCCATAATGTGTTCAAAACAGCCAACACCTGTTGAATAGCAGGGTTGATCACTGACTTGATTTGATGATTTTGAAATGTCAATTAGTCACAGTATGATTACGTTTCCACACTGGTTATGTAGATGTCTCTATGCCTACTGCTGTCATATATTAACTGAGGACAACAAAAACAAAGAAGTTAAGTCTGCAGGGCATTTCAAAATAATATCTATCATTTTGAAATACCCTCCTGTGAAGCACCACCCACCAGGTATATGGGTCAGGTCGTCCGAAAGTGTAAGATTTTGCCCTTGAAGGGCCTGAAAAATTATTTTTCTAATTTCTTTATAAAATATGAGCTTAACAAATTTGTGAAGGGACATTCCCTCAGCTCAGAAAACCAAAAAATACTGACTTAGGATCTCCGGTTCCATTTTTATTGCTTGTTTTTTTTCATGTAACGTCCGGTACCAAAATGATGGAAAATGGAAGTAATTAAAGTTGCTATCAGTAATACAAGAATGCCCATTATGCATAACAAACACATCAAATAACATGGCCAATATGTCCGTTATTTGAAGTCAATTACAAAATGGAACAAGATTTAAGTCATGCATGCACAGTAGACTGCCTCTTACATGATGATAAAAGTACCGGACATTACGTAACGTCCAGTACTTTTATCAGAATTATTTCACATAAGCTGCTCTCACACGGAGACAAATGCAGATAGACACACAATCTTTTCACCAAAGGAGGGGATAATAGGGCCCTTCATATGAGTAACAACAAAGATTTGGAAGCTCCATTATTTCCATGTTTTATAACTGATTTAGATAACATGTCCAAACCTTATGGAAATGACACCTATGATCATAAACAATACAAAAAATAACTTTGGGATACTCCACATGTTCTTTATTCAATACAGGACACTTGTAAAAAATACAAAAAGTCAAAACTGAACAAATTTGGCCATTTTTTTCACTTCGGCAGGCTATAAGTCTGAGAGTTTTTGATGGATGACCACTAATTTACATCTTTCTGATAGCCATAAGTGTCCTCCATCAAATGAGTCTAGTAAGACAAGATTGGTTCACAATTTCTTTCTCTAGAGTGATAAGAGTCCAAAATGACCCCGAAAACACAAAATCTACTGCTTTCTGGCGACCTGACCCATATAGCTATTGTGGCAGAGGTACGTTGGTATTGGAACTGGGACCTTTGTATCAAGAAGGAATCATTAAATCACAACACTGAAAACCTGGAAGGTCTGAAACTCGTCAGTGGTGGCGACTTTCGGTGCTCAGGTTGACAATACCTAAAACTACAACTTTAGGTGATTAAATTGACGACTTTAGGTCGTCACCCTGATGACCTAAGTTGTCAGTATAACAATACTGACAATACAGAGTCGTCATACTGATGACTTAGGTCATCAGGATGGATATAGAGATAGATAGATAGAGTAAGAGAGAGAGAGAGAGAGAGCAGAAGGGTTGTAGGGTAGTTTATGTTCTTGTATTCTTCTATTCACTGCATGAGTTTTGGCATTTACAATGAGTTTACATTTGGTGTGAAGTCTGTATTTACAGATAATTACAGGTCCTTACTGACATTTACCACAGAATTTTCCCAAGATGTAAATGTGAGGAAGCCCCCTCTTTGCACTGGCTTTACCGGCCCGATGAAAGTAATTGCTGTATTTACACTTTCAGCAATGGTGTAGTACTATCCTGTAAAATGCAAATTTACAAAAAAGTAAATGCTTGTAATTTTTAAAATTACAATCATGTACTTCCCTGTAATTGCATATAACTTGGCATTTACAATTTGGTAAAGGTCAGCAAGCTTGAAATTTACACTACCATAAAGCCCTGCGATTCCATGTAAACTTCTACAATATAACTTTTTAAAACCCTGTAATGGCATGTAATTTCAGATTTGTTCATATAGTAAATGTCTGTAATTCAGTGTGAGCTTGATGTACTTGACTTTGTAAATCCAAATAATACCCGTTAAACTTTGAATTTACAAAACAGCAAATCCCTGTATACCCCGTAAACCTGAAAATTGCAACCTTATAAAACTCTGCAATTCCCTGTAAGGCAATATCTTTCAATTTTGCAAAGGCTTGTAATGCATGTAAATTCAGAATTTGTTTGTGTTTAAAATCTTTGTAATTTCCTATAAGTTTGAAATTTTCTGACTTAGTAAAGCACTATAATTGCTTGTGCATATGGAATTTACAATGTTGTAAACTCCAGCAATCTGCTGCAAACTTGAAATTTACACTTTCCAAAACCCTGTAATACCCTGTGATTTTGGGTATTTCAGAATGGTAAAGATGTGTAACCACTTGTAAACCTGTAAATTGAAATCCTCTAAATGTCTGATAAATATGATAATGAATCCTGATCTAAACTGCCTTTCTGTTCAAATTCACCTCACAATTGAAAACTTGAAGGTATAAGTTGAAAATAGTAATGTCTTTTATTTCATAATAAATAATATGTCAATGGCAGTCACAAAAATGAGCATGCTCTGTGTACACAAGTTAGTACCAAATAAAATTTCACTTAATTTAATTGCATGTAGACAGAGAGATTAATATTATGGATTCTGTGACAACACCTGAGAGACATTTTGCCAAAGCCACATCTTATTTGTTGGCAGAAGTTTGTCCTTGCCTGTAAATGGCTCTGCACAAAAGTGGTTAGTGAGCAGAATGTGATAATAGCTGACAAACTACTTCTGTCATTTCGCCATGAATTTGAACGGCTATATGGGCCGCAGTATATATGTCACAACAAATATGCACTTGCACTGCCACATTGCAGAGTGCATTCGGGATTATGGCCCCATCTAGCTTCAAGAGGTACAATGGGACTTTGGGAACTTATCCCACAAACAAGAGAAACATAGAATCCCAATTGTTTAGAAGATTCATCAATGATGTCAATGTTTGGGGAATAGATAAGGATGGTGTTCTATTTGAGGAAATGGGAAGTATCTTCAATGATATGTATAGTGGTGCACAGAGGGGAAGTCTCTTAAGTCAGAGCAAGGGTCTCACTAATGCAGAGATGATATCATTATCAAGCTCAAGTTGTAATATTCAGCAGCAGAAGTGGTATATTCCATCATCATTTTCTCAGTCTGTACATGGCAAAAGGTGTAGTACCTTGACTGACAGTGAATTGATATATTTGAAAGCAATGTACAAGTACATATATGGAGGGATATGTGATGATCAAGACAACTTTAGGTTGTGCCCATCATATTTAGAAACCAATACTTTGAACTTCATGGGCAATGTTCTTGGTTCACACAAGGGGAGGAGCAAGCATTCTGCACTGATTAGTGCACATTGGTCTGATGAGGATGGGTGTATACATGAAATACAGGAAATGGGTGAAGCATCAAGGCCAGGAAAGGTCCAGAAGTTTCTGTTACATAAAGTTATCATTCACCACGTGGAAAAGCGGCATGTCCTTGCGAAGGTACATTGGTACATGGATCTGTCATGCCAAATGAAAGAGCACATAGGGGATATTAGACCAGTGCAGGTATGGTCAGATATGCCAGTAAACCCTGGATCAGCTCTGTTCATCCCAGTACAGAGAATAAGGAGCAAAGCCATAAACTCTGTTGAGAAGGTTAAGGGAAAGAAGGTTTCATTTGTGTGCTCACGGCAGCGTTATCTTGTTGAGTGATGCTATTATCCATTAAAGCACAGTGGGTCAGAATTTCCATCCACTAAAACCTTTTGGCAGAGGCTCATCATCATTAGTTGAGGTCTACTTGAAGTAACACTGAGGTTAGAAGACATCCACTCAGCCAAAATATATCCTGTATTAAGGTGATATAGATGTGTTATATATCAATGGAAACATTATCATATTGCAAGAAAAGTGAGACATGTGAGAAAATGAATGCAAAATTGTTATTATCTAATTATTATTAAAATGATGACATGTATTCCATGAAGCCAGCAAAATTATTAATGATGGCTTATATCAAGCATATATGATAATTTTGAAATTTTGCTGAGCTCAGCCAAACATGTGTTATGACATAATGTGCGTTTTTTTAAATTGGTCTCAAAATGATGATTTGACATTAATCCTTTTTTGTACATTCATGTGTATTGTGCTCAAAGGTAATTACAAATGCAAGTAAAAATGACTTGATTATTGTTGATTGTTATGTTTTTACTTATGGGGATCACAAAAATCTAAATAGTTTAATTAGGAATCTTTTGCTTAGGAATCTAAATGAAATGTATTTTAATGAAGATTGGCCTAAATTACATCCCTTCCCAATGAGTCAATGCTTTGTAAATGTTATGTAAATTTAGATGAAAATGACAGAGCATTACCTAGGAATTACAGCTGGAGTAAATTCATTGTAAATGTGGATAGATATTACAAATATTTACATTGCCTTTACTTGAGAATTACAGATGGGGTAAATTCATTGTAAATGTTATGTAAATCTGGATTGGACTTACATAATTTTACATAGTCTTTATCTAAAAATTGCTAATGAAGTAAATTCCTAGTAAATTCGATGTAAATGTATGGCAGAATTACAAAAGATTACATTGCATTTACCTCAGAATTACTGGTGGAGTAAATTCCTAGTAAATTCGATGTAAATGTATGGAAGAATTACAATGATTTACATTGCCTTTCTTGAGAATTAACCTTGGAGTAAATTCATTGCAATTTAGATAGAACTGCCTGTCCCTATGCAGAGCCTTACAGGTGGTCTTGGATGGAGTTTCTCATTTCGTTCCCAGACCAGTGAATCTTCTATAAAGTAGATCAATGCCAGGCTTGGAATTCTCCCCATTGTCCCAACTGTGCCAATCTGTTTTGCATAATAGTCCTCTTATTGACCCCTTATAGATCTGACAGACTGTGGTAATAACAAGGGTAACTGCTTAGGTACTTTCATATAGCCAGAGCATGCCGTGCACCACCTATTACACTAGAAGGGGCTTAACACCAACCATATATGGAACCTCCGTGGTTCATCCTTATATATGTTTGTGATAATTGATAATAGTAATATGGGTCTAAAGTGGACTTGGGACATTTAATGTATGAAGTGACAGAGACAGAAGACATGGGCATTTCACAAGATGGCAGGAGACATGGGTGACCAGCCATTCACAGACCCAATAAATAATATAGGTGATAACACACTACAAAATATATACAATTGCATATATGTCTCTGAGGATCTGGCTCCCATTCAAGACAAAAATCCCTGCTTCTGTGAAAAAGCCACAATGGGAGCCCCAACATCCTGACATTAACCTGAGTCTCTACTCTGCTCCGGAATAGATGTATCAAGGGTGTCTGGGGGATAGGAGTGAAGTTATCTAAGCCCTATCATTCCGATTGAACTGGACTGATAGATTTATACCCTTGAAGGATTGACATTATGCAGTGCTAAAGGCATCACAATGGCAAGATGAGCATGAGCATGAGGCTATGAGGCATCATACCTTCCTACAAGGGTTAAGGATGCTGAGCGATCTAATAGCACCTCCAAGGACATCACACAGCAAATGGGAAGTAAAATGTCCGACCGAAAGAAAAATGTGGCCAGATCAGAAATGGAGGTGGGCGCTGACTTAAGGTGGCCCACCACTCAATCACCTCACATTGTAGCAATACAATGAGTGGGGAGACATTTTATCCCAGTGGGAACTAGCATACTTTATGTCTGTTTACTCATATGACTTTCCGAGTATATGGGAGTAAATCAAACTTGATTCTCTTGATTTTCTCTTTTTCACTGCCAGTCTTCTTCCCAGGCGGGCACCAATAACCAAAAGAATGTGGGATATATCTGTCTGTTAAGGACTCTTTTTGTATCAATGCCCAGAGCCTTTGCAAATAAATTTGGACATCTTGCTGGCTAGCCAGTGGTGGAGTGATCAAGTATATTCAAACCTGATTCAGCATAGCTAGAAGGCTTAAAGTTGAGGTAAGGAACTGTATGAAAAGCCTTTGAAACTTCCAGCTCATGGTTTTTTTTAATTGCTTTATTGTCAAAAATTCATATATGATTTTCATGACAACAATCCACTTTTCATCAAAACGTGAGTTTAAGTTGCAAGTAATAGCCACAGTGTAAACTGGACTATTATCAACTGGAATATAGAGACAAAATTATGTGGACATGTATGTAAGGAATAGTATATGTTTTATGTACAGCACATACATCAGTGGTACCTTGAAGAGTTATGTAAACGTATTAAGATTACAATCCATTGTAGAAGTACCCATATGAAATAGGACGAAATACAACTGTTACAGTAGTGTAGTGATTATGTATTTTCTAGTATATCATATCTAGCTCATATCTGTCTTTGCCTATTGATGTATTCACAACTATTCAGATATTCCTGCCGTTTACCTTTTATTTGTGTACCATACATATTCTTAACCTTTCTCTTAAAGCACTTTTTTTTAACAAGGAATTGGGTGTCTTTATCTAGTTTGTCCCACAAGAGGACTCCTCTGTAGTAAGGAGATTTTATATAGAAACCAGTTCTAGGTGTTTTGATTTCCTGAACATGAAAGTGGTTAATAACTCATTTCTTCTGTCTGTGGGAAATGGCACCTCGGATCTGTGATGCAAACCTTTAACCGTCTTATCTCTCGATTTGCACCTTAAACAAATCCTCAAGGCCTGATTCTGTAAAATTTGTACACAATCTACTAGATCCTTGTTGGCAAAATCAGTCAAAAAACAGCAGTAGTCAGCAAATGGCAGGATAGTCTGCTTAACCTGTGGCTACCGTTGTCTTCAGAAAATATAAAACATCACCAGCTCAACCAGACGGTATGATCCCTTTTTATGTTGTAAGACATAAGAAGTATATCATATTTTGAAATCTAAACATGACTATTGTAAGTAATAACTAAGGTTGGCCTTGACCAAAATGAAATAAAGGTTTAATTAAGGCTGAATACAGCCAACCACAAAACAAGGTAAGAGCAGTGTAAGAAACACCAGAAGGGACAATATTTCTCAGTTTTAAAGGTCTCCCTTTGTCGAACAATTATAATCATCTCTCAGCAAATGAGGAAGTCATTAATTAAATCTGCTTGCTACCCTTTACCATGCACAATTCCTGACAGTCATCATTCACTTGTGTGCTATCTGTAAGAATAACTTACACTATACAACTCTGACCGCTACATCTATCTATACAGAATCAGCCTCAGGTAAACTGTTCAAATGGCAGCAGGATGTCCCCCCTTCCCACCAAACACACTCTCCTACCAAACTAAAAGAATCATCTCGTTTAATTTTTCACTCTGCTCCAAGAGTGGTTCCTTCAAAGGATGTAATCAGCACTGAAAAGCATGCAGTGTTTACTGTTCTGCTTGTGTCTCTCCTAAGGCTATTATCATTATTAATGTGATATGAATCAATTAGCCTCTTGGGATTTGCCTATCTCTTCTCCAAGTTCGAGCTATGAGACCAGTAAAGGGCAGAAGAAAGCTGATTAATGTAGTGTTTTTAAAGGTCAGTGGCTGAAGCAGACATCTGGCATGCACTTGGTCACCATTTAAAATCTTTGATAAGCTCCTACTACCTCCCTGCTGACAGATCCCATGAGACACAGTCATGATAAAGCATTGCAGGTAGAATGCATCCACTGATTGTGAATTGGATTTTCATATTGACAAAATGAAAGAGGAGACTATGAAAGGATTTTTTTTTCAATCCACTCATAATGTCAGAAAGAAGCTGGAATTTACAGAAGCTGGAGTTAATTTAATAAAGAAACCATCCCTTCTCCAATTTAGTTAAAGCCAAAAGACATCCTGGAACACCCACAAATTTATTATTACTTGGAGGTTTTTCTTGGTTTGCTTGTACTGCAGCCACCTTGAGCTGACATTGACCTGTTCCATAGCATTCAAAATTATAAGCGCCGTTCACCTGCAAAACATGAAGGTCTAGACTATTACATACTGAAAAGAGATGAAGATATATCTCAATATTGCCAGCAAGTGTAAGCAGAAAATAGATGGTGCTAGCCCATGCAGCCAGCCCGCTTCCCCATATTGTGCATCATCCCTACATCATGCCAGGTACCCACTTGTCCACTACTGTCCAGAGATGTCTGAGGTTTTCAAAGGTTATCATATGGGGCTAGCACATACAAGATGTCCACTAGCTGGTCTGGAGCTGGTCCCAGCGACACACACTGATAAGATGGGACCAGCATGTCCCTGGAAGTGGTTGTTAACCAGGGACAAGGTACCCATCATAGTATGTGTTATAAGCGGGTTTTACCTCAACCAGTGAAATTCAAAATGGCGGCTCCACTAGGCCTCCATACTGAGTCCTATAGCAGCAACATCAACCATAAATCCTTCCTGGTGTATGGACCATAAGGGGGCTCTCCCATGAACCTCAGGGCATGTGGCAATAAGTGATTGCCATTGTTGGGGAGAAATCGACATGAGAGAATGTGGGGTGCCCCTAAGGCAGCTAATGTAGGCAGCCACACCTTTTTTCACATATACAAGAACTTCAAGGTAAAGAATTTACAATGATATATGACTTGATCTTAGTATGCAAAGGTCATAGATGGTGTTTCCGAATTTTATTTCGAATTTGTCAATATGTAATACCCATCTTAGGTAGTTTGAAAGACACCTGAGAATCACCCCTATCTCCATATCCTAAACACCTAGTCTTAATAATACAAAACTTTAAATTTATAAGCTAACAAACTCAATACGCAGGCATCGCTAGTTTTATAAAGTGAAATACAGCTTCTGCAGACTGTAGTGTGAAGGCTGAAGAATGATATTAATAATCAAAACAAAGTCTCCAGCTCCTGTTACTCATGGGGCCGTCTATGCAAGTGACATATTGGCCAGACAACTATCATGTCAAACATTTATACTACTTTGTTGACAGCAAGAAGAACATGTCATGCAGGTGTATTGTGATCACTAAATTTTATGAAGTTCTACAAAACTTTGAGTAAACGTTTAGAGATATATCAGTTATCTGGTAGTGATAATTATATTGGTACATGTGTATTCTACAAACAGAACTGAAACAACCCTGTTATGCGCAGGAGGGTTATAACACTGTCTGTCTACCGTGGCCCACTGTACCACACTTGATGAAACACCAAAGGTCACATTAATTGATCTAATGTGACTTCCATCAAACACTTTACACCTTTTGGTCTCAAACCAATTATTTCAAGATACATCATCACACTGCTTATATTTATGAGAACCAATCGGCCTCATACATAAAATTCCTTCAGAATTACATTTCATCTAAAGACAGCATGCTTATAAAAATAATAAAAGTTAAATCTAACCTCAAGGTAGGATTAAGGTTTATCAAGTAATCCCCCCTCTCCTCTTATTCTAGGTGACATATATCATTATAGAATGATCTTCTAAACCTACCTTAAGCCAAAATAGAAGGGTAAGATAAAGAAAAAGGTTACACTTGCTTGCCATCTGTCTGGGGCTTTTAACATAATGTCAATTATCAAATGTCATGAGTGTAAAGTAGAAGAAACGAAACAGAATAACACAACAGAGGAGAGAGCCTGTTTGGTAGAAAGTCATTTCCATGATTTATAGATTAACACTCATTCTCTGTGTGCGTTGGTGGTAATCATGATTGCCATTTTCAATGATCTTCTTGGGAGGGGCATGCAGCTTGGAGAATGCCCTCCAAAATCATTTAATGACATCAGGCCATGGAGTGGCTCAGAAATTGGTGACCACTAGTTGTCTAGCTGTCACCAGGCCAATACCACTGGGAGTGAAGTTATGTAGCTGTAGGACCCATTCTTATTGATGAAGAGGGTGGGCCATGATGGCCAAGCCCAGTCCAGTCCTACATTCCAGAAGGCTGTGATTCCACAGTGTCCAACACAAGGGAATTCTATCACTCTCTGGCTCTGATTAGTTGCAGGAAGGACTGGATGTAGGAGGTTTTAAACAACACAAAAGCTATATCTTAGGTTGTACTTGCTATGAGATGGCATTAACAAGATGAAGATTCAAATTCACTCAAATTCAGTCAATCTATTTCTTAAAGTCAGTTCAAATCATAAATTTTTATGATTTGAACTGACTTTAAGAAATCATTTAATGATTACCAACATAATATCTGCGTATCTGTACATCTACTCTTGCACCTTCAACTAGTTTGATAATAAAAAGAGTGAAAAATTTTGATCGATAGTTTTAGATGTCAGTACAAACTAATAATCCTTGCGGGACCCTGGTGCTCTAAACTGTGGTCTAACGATCTATAATGCTAAATATGAAGAAAACATGCTGCATGATTCAACAGGTAGAACTATGTAGTCTGAGTAGACATCATAATGGTGGTCACCAGACCCTAGCCCTCATTACATAAGCCATCCTCTAGTTCAACATAAATACAAAAGGTGGGGGCCCAGAGTGACTGTATATTATTTATGAAACAGAAAATTGAAGATTAAGAAGGCACATTCTCACACAGTGCATAAAGATGCAGGTGTTCCTACCTTAGGAAATAGGCATAAACATCATATTGAAGTTATGGCTGCTTATATATTGGAGCTTATATATTGGACAAGATGCATGTAATACAAAACAGGCATTACATACTTCTTTGGGTCTGGACAGTAGGTACTCCACCTATCTGACACATCAGTAACACAGAGGAAAGAACACTGATCGCTTTGACACATACTGCACAGGTCACAATTTGTCTCCCAGATGACATGTATGAAGGCATGTCAAATGAGGTTGACCCTCTCATATTTGGTTTGTCAACTCCATTTGACATGCGTAATAAAGACACGTCACATATTTCTGATCCATTCACCTGAGTGCTAGGTAATACTGTGAGACAATTATGTAAGGGTCAAGAGCAGTCAATAACTATGTACCAATGGTTCAATCAAGGGAGGCCTATAATAGAAGGCAGGGGATATCATAGTCCCACAGGCCTGCAACACTAAGGCACTTTTTCCTATCTACAGAACTCCTACTTGACTGAGGACCTCTATGCAGTCCATAAGACAAGGGCATGGAGGTGCATGGCAATGCCATATGTCTCCCTGTACTGTAGATACTGAGATTATAGATTGTGGGTTAGAATACAGTCCTTTGGTATTTTCACTGACCCACACATAAGGTGTCTAACCACTCCAGTTGGAGTATTCAGGATGGTGGGTGTCTATTTTGATATTCAATAACAAATGCAGATTTAACAACGAAATAGAATTCACTACCATTTATTGATAGTATTTACAGACCTTAGTGATCTATTCTTCATGAAAACAAAATGACACAGATACATCAAATGTCTCAAGTGTTGGTAGTACTTCTTGGTAGTGATTAGTCCTGGTACCAAAATGGTTGTTTGCTCCATCTAGTGGAATATCCTAGAACAATTATGTATGTCAAACCATCACATGTCAAGTGCCTTCGACATGGCCGTGACCCTGGTCAACTCACAGATGACATGGCATTTTAAGGCATGTCAAATCATATGAGGATTACTGTGTGCTACAGTTGTCATGGTGACATATGTGCACATGTCCCAATGACCTGTGCTCTCTGTGTCAAATCAAGTTGACATGGGTATACATGTCACTTTGTCAGGAAGAATTTTCTCAGTGAAGCTATGAGTTCTCCTCTGGCTCCCCGGAGAGAAATGCATTTGTTAAACTTTATGTACAAACAGCAAACCAATGTCTCTCTCCTAAACACTAGAGAAGTCTATACCAGAACCCACGATGCTACTGTTTTCCTCAATATTCAACCCAAATATGAAACTAGTCGTAAGAGTGCATTATACAGGGGTGCTATGGCATAGAATGCCCTTCCAACAATAAAAAGGAATATTACTACATTATGATGATTTTAAAATGAATAAAAAAATTACTCTTGGAAGGTCACTCTTTGCCTAATATATCTATCTTTTCCCTCATTCCCCTTTTGGATTTGACATACTGAAATATACTTATTTCCATTGTAAATCGCTTTATAACAATGGAGAATTATGTTTATCAGGGGTGCCCACCCCCAGATTCACAAACCATACAAAATTAAATGGTTTAGAGACTTATTATTATGAGGTTGTGAACACGTATTATTATGGAAACTGATATTAATTTTTTTATTATTCACATTATGATACTATGATAAGTGCGGAACACATTTTGATGTAGTATGTCATTAGTCAACAGTGGTATTTATCTATATATCACTTAAGCTGATGAGAATTGCTCTGGTTGCAGAGATATGCATCAATCTGAATAAGCCTTTTCTTTGTAACCAGTTAAATATAAAGATAAACAGGCCGGTGCGTTGCATCATTACCCATACTCAAAAGAATTGTCTATTGTAAGGCAAACCCTGTCTAGGTTGTATAAGCTATGCATTCTATGGAATTAAGCCTTCTTGTAACGTGCCTACTGCATCTAACAAAAAAGCTGACTACTAAGAGCAAAATAAAGTTTGCTTCTCATTGGTCAGAGACCAACTCAGGCTGCATGTAGAGAATAACTGTTTGGCTCCTTCAGTACCTTTAAGTCTGATGTATATCCCAACTACCGAGGTTGTATCATTATTATTTAAACTTTTCACAAATTTAATGACATGGAGCCACTTGTCATTAATAAAGATGCCTATGTAACACCTCAATAAACACCAATAAAACAGGTCTTGCTCTGCTCATCCATTAAACCAGCTTATGTACTAGATATCTTATTTATAGTCTCTCATTTATCTAACAGCAGACTACCAAGGGATGCTTCTTTTAAAAGATGAAAAATAATAATAAATTTATGACCTGTCCAGTAACCATGTTATTGTGGTGTTCTTGTGGTCTCACTTGTACCAAGAGGCAATAGTAAGGAGACCACAAAGATTTTTGTTGAAGTTCTAAAGTCTTATCTTGGTGCTTGATGATATTAGACTAAAATACCATAGTTCAGCATCTAACTAAGAAAGTGGATTCGCATGACTAAAAGATGGAAAGGTCAACTGATGCTTATGGATAGGCAACTGTTTGTATCAGGAACTAATTTATGCAAGCCTCATCACTAGGATATGCATGATTTCCATAATTCAGTTCTGGCGAATGTAAGTTACTGCTGGATGTTATTTCTTAAGTCTGTTTGACTCTATCCTCTCTTACCTACCTTAAGTATTATTCAGCTAAAATATTACAGGTAGTTCTTCTGTAATTGCTTGTCAAACCTGGCTTGGAGGGCATTTCAAACCCATAGCTATAGATATAATTTTCAAATGCCCTGCTGAGGTCTATGGACAGCCAATGATAGCTTTATATAACTGGTAGGTAATGTGGCCATAATTGCTCCTGCATGGTGTGATGTAGTGCCTTCTGCAATGCCTCCCCCCCTTGAGATTATCCTCCAAAACATAGTTATCATTTGGGATATGTTTCGACTCAGTGATCCAAGGATTGGCCCTGCTGGCACCCCCGCATCCATTTAGAATCATAATGGGGTCAGGTCAGGGGCCAGGGCATTGAGAGAGCTATTGGGTGGGCTGTTACACAGAATTAGACCCTGTGACCCAACATTTGATAGAAATACAGTAGAGAGAGAGACATAGAGAGAGAGAGAGAGAGAGAGAGAGAGAGAAAGGAAGAGAGAAAGGCAGAGGTACATGGAGACAGAGAGAAGGGAAAAGAGAGTGAGAGGGATTTGACAACAATGAGGGGCTTTTTGTTTTGCTTGTGAC
The DNA here is from genome assembly GCA_949317995.1 of Acholoe squamosa. NCBI lineage: Eukaryota > Metazoa > Annelida > Polychaeta > Phyllodocida > Polynoidae > Acholoe > Acholoe squamosa. Next base: position 29,664,402 of record OX439049.1, on the reverse strand, counting down.
TTTATTCTAGCTGAGAGTACACACGCTTGTTCATCAGTGCACCATTTGGGATTGGCCAAATCTAAGCCTTATCAGCAGTCTCATGATGAGCTGCTTCCACACTGCCCCAATTACCTACTGTCATACGTAGGAATATTAACACACTTGCCTCTATTAGCAGTCTCATTGGGCCTGTCACTTAACACTAGTTACAGCTGATGCTTTGCAATAAGCTGAACACGCTTTTGCATTCCAAGGGGATATAGGATTATTTTCATAACTAGTAGGCTTGGTACACAATGCTCATAACACGACGCAGTCACTATACTACTATTAGCCCTGCCACCGTCACCACATGCAGCAGGGGGCTAGATTGGGCAATGGTGCGTGCACTAAGACAATGGGTAGTCCCATTCACACCTCACGGCCTTATGACATAACACAGCGGTGCTGTCTGAAGCTGTTTGAAGCACGTGCAATCCACTGGGCTCTACAATCTTCAAGCAGGTGTGTTGTGTATAGAAAGAATAGTGTAGGAAAGTATGTCCACCATATTGCTTCAGCCATCTTGGTTATGACTGCCTCCTGGTAGATATCTGGTGATCTATTTACTGCTTTATCTCAGAAAATATTTTCTTAATAAGATATGCCCCAAAACCTTTTTCCAGCAAATCCGGATTTAATAGAATTTTTGCTGCAGCATTTATATTATTTATTCACTCTGTTGCGATATAAGAAACAAGGTCCTTGGTGTGTTGACCTGTGTAGATAGAGTGAGTACAATTGCAGTGTAGGCCTTCAGTTGTGCCCCTGATTGAGTGAGTGTACCTTTCAGTCTACCTACATCTACTCACTGGCTAACTACTCTCAGGTGCACTGACACTAGATTATACCAATCACCCAGTGACAGAGTGAAAGCCCAATGGTTAAAGGGCCACAGGTACTAGGTGACTACACTCTACCTTGCTTACCCATGTTATGGTGTGTTTCCAGTTACATAGCTCAAAGAGCCAGGGTCGGTAGGTCGGATTTTTTTTTTTTAATTTTCTTTTTAAGTTTGTGTACCAACACTTGGTCAGATATGCCATAGACAAATAGATAAAAAAATTATGAAAAATGGGGAAAAATCATGAAAAATTGATGGAAATTCACGATGTCAAAATTAAAAAAAGAAGCTTTTTGTCCCTGTTTTGGTAGGGTCAGTCCGGTAACTGGAAACAAAGCTTTTTTTTAGGCCTTAGCCATGTGTTTTCAGGTTCGCAGTTTGTTGTCGCTAAAGGAGGTAGTAGTCAAATCTATGTGCAAGGTCGTCAATGAGTGGCCAACACTCTTATATGATACCACACACAACTGAGTATGTGCTAGGAGCTCAGTGAGTCGCACATGGTTTGAAGTTAGGTAATTAATTAATTAATTACTAGGAAACTAACCAATGGAATCAAAATTCCACAGACATATATACATAGGCATTTATATGATATTCTAATGCATATATATGTTGTCTTTCTCAAATGAATGATAGTTGTCTCAAATTGATTTTTCTGTGTACCTCATCCATGGATGGAATCCTTATGCCCTGTTATATACCTCAAATATGCATACAAAGCTGGTGAATATCATAACTATAAGAAGACAAATATGCTAACATGTAGATGTGATAGAACTGGATTTCCCCAGTGCTAAAAAGATACATATTAAAGAAGAAAACATCAGTTGAATGAGAGAAATCCAACCCCACCAGTATGGACCTAGGTGTGTGATAATACATCGTTTTGCCATAATACATCAATGTCAGCAGATTGATTTGATAATGGTTATAAATCGATATTTAGGATACTGGGGGTGTCTCCCTTATGTGCTCTTGGTAGCAATGTGAGAATCTCAAGATGTCACCTCTGGTCTATTTCTGGTGTCTGCAGGTTGTGGTGTACCACACGTCTTGTGCTTGCAAACAAGAAGCTTTACTTCAATCTTAACACCAGCAGCCTTGGGTGATCAATTACTGTAGACTGCTCACAGAAGTACTAATATTTTATCATGAATCGGTATTTGGTCTTCATGTCACATGTCTGAAGTAATAACTAATGATAAGTATGTTTTCACAATCATGCAAGAATGTTGCCACAACAACACTGATGCTGAGAGGCTGATGGTTAAAGCTTCACACACCCAAACAATGATTTGCAGGACTGTGGCCTCTCCATCACTGGGACCTGTCATTGCCCATTCAATCTGAGGCTCAAAAGCTTTGTATTTTTAGAGCCGTCCATCAGTCATAGAATGAAATAGAATACCATGGTTTTGAACATTTCAAACATTGGGACCAAGATGATGTGTTTTTCAAAGTATTATAATTATGAGGTATCACCTGTACATGTACACATGACCGGCAACATATACAATTTTAGAGTGCATAGATCTTTTAGTAGCCACAGAAGCCTTTGTCACAGAGTCTGGTAAGGCGAACCTATCTGGCGAAGCCTGTCAAACTATTAAACACCTTAAAATTAATTTAGATATGAAATGTTCCCTCAAAGCAACATTTTGTTGTGTGATACACCAATGTACTGTAAGGGTGTATAGGTTTAATCTGAACATCCTGACATGAATGCGGTACTGCTGAATAACTCACCGAATAACACATCACAACATCCGTGTCACCAGTAATGTGTTCAAAATAGCCAACACCTGTTGAATAGCAGGGTTGATAACTGAAGTTTGAAGTTTGAAGTTTGAAGTTTTAACACTGTTTATTGGCTAAAGAAAGCACTACATAAGTAGTTATTATAATCAGTCGCCAAATACAATATATCAAATAGACAGAGTACAGGGTATGAATGTAATGCCAAACAAGTGGTTTCCATGAACTATCGTGATCAATGTTTTCCTTATCACGTACATTTCTCATTATAATTCACAATCTGCCCAGTGTTGTTAAGATATCACCTTTTAAACTCGATTTAAAGCCTCCTATATTCGGTTTTAATTGTATCTCTGCTGGTAATATATCCCATATTTGGTTTCCACGATACAACGGACTATTCCTATAAATTTCCCTCTTGGGTCTGCTCACTATAAGTTTCATCTTATTATATCCTCTCAATTCTCTGGTGGGAACCATAATATTTTCTTCATTCCTAGCATACTTGTACATATAGCATGCTAATGATTTTTTACGCCTGATACTGAGCGTTTCCACTTTACATCTCATCAAAAGGTCATCTATATGTATATCTTGGGCATTCCTTATTCCTAGACATGCTCGTAGGCAATGGTTCTGTATTACATCTATATGGTCTACAATAGTTTTTGGTCCAGATTCCAGCACAAAGCTACAGTACTCTAGTATAGGTACAATCATTTGTTTATATATCTTTAACGAGTTTTCTATATCAAGGTATTTTACAATATTTCGTAGTTGTTTTAACTTTGCCGTACCCATTCCTTCTATTTTCTTACAATGGTGTTTGAATTTAAGTTCTTTATCTATTATAACACCTAGATAGTTGAATTTATCCACATTTGCTAATACGGTACCCTGCATGGTGATATTAATGTCGGGTATATATTGTCTTATAGAGCTACACCACAGAGTTTTTGTTTTCTTAACATTAACCGTAAGAACATTTAATCTACACCATTTCTCAATTTCGTTTACATCATTCTGCATCAATGCAGTCATTATTAAGGGATCTTTCCCATTTATTACCAGTGCTACATCATCAGCATAAAGGAAACATTCCGAATTTACCACTTTACTAGTAATATTATTAAGATAGATATTGAACATTAAAGGACCTAATACCGTGCCCTGAGCCACTCCACAGTCAATAACTTTTTTGTTAGAAGACATACCATTTACTTTAGTAGTCTGGTATCTATTTACTAGAAAACTTTTTAACCATGCTATACATTGTTCGTCAGAGTTAATATTTTGTAGTTTTGTTACTAGTATATCCAAGTTTACTGTATTAAATGCTTTTTTCAGATTCAAGAAAAGAATTAACGAGTACTCTCCTCTATTACGAGCCTCAAGTAGATACTGTACCAACTTAAAAATGGCATCTGAAGTTGACCGACCTGGCATAAAACCAAATTGATATTTATTAATAATATCATTATCTAACAGGTGTTTCATCATTTGTACATGTACACATTTTTCGATAAGTTTAGAGAATACATTGGTCATTGTAATCGGTCTCCAGTTTGATACTTCACTTAGTGATCCGTCTTTTGGTAGTGGCACGACGTGTCCTATTTTTAATACATCTGGTATATTCCCACTCTCAAAAGATTTATTTACAAAAGTTGGTAATAATCTATCATTACTTAGAAGGAATTCTTTTACTATCCTACATGGTACATCCTCGATACTTGTACTCTTATTTACATCAATTGTTTTTAAAATTTTATTACAAATTGCCACTGTACAGTTTTCTAAGTTAAGTACATTTTCACATATCAGTCCCTCGTCGACATATTCTACAGTTCCAAATCTTTTTGCTAGGTCCGATCCTATGTTTATATAGTAGTCATTTATATAATCTGGCAATTGTTCAGTATTTATCATTGTACCGGTATCATCTTTCAGGCTAACAGTGGGTGTTGTGTTTTTACCTTTCCATACCATGTTCAACATCTTCCAGAATCTTCTGGGGTCATTCTTATACTTACATAGTAAGTTCATCGTTACATCTGACTTGATTTGATGATATTAAAATGACAATTAGTCATACAATGATGACGTTTCCACACAGGTTATATATATGTCTATATGCCTACTGCTATCATACACTAACTGAGGACAGCAAGAACAAAGAAGGTAGGTCTTCCGGGCATTTATGACAGTGGTTGGGAACTAAAATTGGGACCTTTGTATCAAGAAGGAATCATTAAACCACAAGGTAGGTGTGGTGTTGGTTAATTTTGTTCATAACTTTACCCAAAAGCAAAACGGGGTCCTACGTCCCACCACTAGAGAGGTTAAGATCACTTCGTGTATGGCAATGTATACGTCTAGAATGGTAGGAAATGGTAGGCTACACTCTCAGCCCAGCACATAGATATAAAGCACAATCGTTGTTATTTAACAGTAGCTAGTGTAGGCATGAACCCACTTACCAAGTGGTTCTACTGCCTATTTACAGGGCTATTTATAGCCGCATTAAAATTCGGGCTGAGAGTGTAAACGTTGATTGATTGATTTTTTTTCCATTGACAGAATTTCACAGAAAAATGAGGGGTACTTTTCAAACTAATGTCAACCGGCTGGAAACAAGTGTTTCAACCTAAATATAACAGTTTAAGGCCAAATCCCACAATGCGAAAATGACCAGGAAATCCTTGTGATTTAGGAAGATGGGGTTCCTTACCCGATATTGGGGTGGTAATATAGTCTTAGAAAGGGTCATAATGGCCACGGAGCCTTGCCAAGGTGTTGCTATTTGAGAAGTGGACGACATCAAAAGACTTTGATATTTTCCTCACAAGAGGCCGGAAATCTCTGTGATACACTTAAATTCCCTGTGATTTAGAATAAGACAAGAGTTTCTAGTAAATCACAAGAGGTATGTTATTGATAAATCAGGATCCAAGTTCCACATACTGTAGTTAAAAGAAGGTTCTGCTTGTGATTTATGCATGCAAAGCTACTACATCTGTATTGTAAACTAAAGAGTTAACTCAGAGACAACTATGATTTTGATATCAAACACTCTATCTTTGTGAATAAAGCTAACAGCTAGTATGTGCAGTAATGGGAATCACAGAGAACTCCTTCTCAATATTATGCTAATAGTGGGATTTGGGTAAGGCAAACGTTGGGGGAGAACCCTTGTGATTTTGATTATTTGCAAGAGGTCAAGTCTGCCGATATCCAGAATCACAGACGATACAGACCCATTTTTCACGTAGTGGGATTCGACCTTTACAGTAGATTACTCTCGACAATATTAAGACAAGTCTTTGAGTAATTTTCTTAGAATAAGTATTTCTAATCAATACAGCTTTACTTTACGTTGGCATACACATTAGAAGTAGGTAAATCCTGACCTTCTAATTGGATTACCCATCCTCAACATTGATGAGTTGTGGTAAGTTCTCAACTCTAGTCGGGTGTACTTATTTAGTTTTGACAACCCCATGTTTTATTACACATTCGTCATAGGAGTTTGTTATGTGCAAACTTCACCGCCCATCCACCAACTAGGCAAATTGAGACCCCAAATATCACCCCACCAGCTTGACTTGTCTCGTGTACCAGTCTTTATGACTAGGTCTTGTTGTCTCAGGGAGATCTAAGTCCTATTGACACTGATGAGAAGTAAGGTCAAAGTATTCAGGTATGTAATGGGAATCATCTGCAGAGGCATAGGAAGCAAATCTTCATTGGGGGGGGGGGCCCGGCGAGGGCACCATCGCGACCACCTTGAATTGTCGGCTGATGCGTGATGGCGTCTATATAAGTGTATTTAGAATTCATATAGAGAGTGATTTTTGGTAAATTTTGGATCTGACTTTAGGCTCAGACCCCCATTCTCCCTATGACATAATAATCTAATTTGAGATGTAAAGTTTTAGCTTCTTTTCCATTGTGTTTATGAGTTCTTGGAAAATATTGGGGGGCCCAGACATACTCAGGCCCCACCTCCTTCATGATTGGGGGGCCCAAGCCCCCCCTGGCCCCCCCTTTTCCTACGCCCCTGATCTGTAGGGATTTGGCTGTAAAATGGAAGCAATTGTTCCCGTGTTCCCAATACCAATATACGGCATCAGGAAATATGTCCGCTGTTCTTATGGCACTAATACTGCAGCACTGGGATATTCTAAATGGTCATACATATAATACAGTACTTTGCCAGTGCTCAGTTATAATTGGGAACAATGAAACTTGTGAATAATGTGTTATTTATAGACTTATATCTAATGATTATGGTGAAAGGCTGCAGTAGAGGCAAATCTGGGGGCTATTTCTTAAGTCGTAGTGACTGTGTGCAGTTTGTCGTAGTGCCTTGAGACCCCCAGGAATATGGCAGGTGATAGTAGGTACTGCCCTACGACTGCTCTTAAGGATTAACACCTACACAATAATTACACATGGTTTGGTAGAGTAGGCCTTACACTTGCAGAATGGATAACAGTTAGATAATCTTAATTTCAACGATGGACCCATCTTTGATAGAAATGGTGACAGGAAAAAAAAAGAAGACAAAAAATGAAGAAATAGAAAATGTTTCTTTTCTGTGTCATCATCCTGTGCCTTCTCATAGAATGTCAACCATCAAAGGCCATCTGTGTCAACTAGAATAACATCAGATAACCTTTATCCCTCAACCCCTTTTTCCAAGTACCGCCCACCCAGTCACTGCATTTCTGAAACTCATGTGTGACATTTAGCACTGCCCTTCAGGGAAGGGCAGTGCTAGTGCTCCACTTGCAACAGATACATGCATTAAATGCGACACTTTAATCTCCCTTGTAATGGCACAGGGTGCATCAATTGTGACATTGATGCAGCATTGCTGCGATTTTCATATGAAATGTAAAGAAAAAGCAATGTAACAAAGGATGTAGGATGTAATGCATACACATACATGCTGGTAGTGGAGCACAGACATTAGAAGGCAACAGCAAAGTGCACCTGGTAAGGGACACTAGAGTGATTTGCTGTCTAGTGGTTGTCTAGCTGTCTCCTAGCTCCAACATTGAGGATGAAGTTATGTGGGTACAAGGCCATAACTGTGGGTAAACTTGGTGCTCAACAGTGAAGCTCAAGGCCGGATAGGGAAGGTTAAGAGGCTATGATCCCATATGGTACCTACAAAAGTTGTAGATCTACAACCACCAGGCAATAGGAGAGGTAGGTGGCCTTAGGAAATAAGGAGAATACAAAACACACAAAATGAAAGGAATCCTATCCATCTGTCAAAGAAGAACCATGATGAATCATTGTTTCTGGATCACCCACTGCTTTACAGACGGTTGTAGCCCTTTTATAATAACCCTGGCAAACTGGTTAGGTTTTGTCAGATGATGGATGATACTTTTTTTTTCTTGTGCCAATAATTCCAACCACAGTGGATCCCTCTGCCTCAGGTATCTCTCATGAACTGTAAGTGTAAGTGCCACATAAGACATAGATCTAGTTTGTCAATGCCAGAGTGGAAAAAACTTGTCCACTTCCTGTGATTTTATACTGATGAATTACCAGAGATAGATAGATGGATATAGAGATAGATAGATAAATAGATAGATAGAGAGAGGGAGAGAGAGAGAGAGAGGGAGAAAGAGAGAGAGAGAGAGAGAGAGAGAGAGAGAGAGAGAGAAAGAAAGAGAGAGAGAGAAGTCTCCTAGGTAGTTGGCTGGTGACCTGCCTCTATGTTAGGGACATCATAGAGGCAGGCCATGTCTAAGAAGTTACCTGTCAATCATCCCCTGTTTTAACCCTTACTCACGAGAGGGCACCCTAACACCCCAATGGTCAACATGTCTCTCCTATACAGATGTTTGGATCTATAGTCTGTGATTGGAGAATAGAAATACTCCCATCTAGTACAGTTCAAGAGTACTTCACCCCATGATCTGGGGAGAATGTCATCAGACATGGCCTGCGGGTATCATTCCCTCAAATACCTGTGGGGACCAGCGTACCTCTGTAGCAGAAGGCTTGTGGGATAGTTTATGTTCTTGTTGATACACATATTCTTAGCTTCTTTCAAATCATTTTGGCGGGTCTAAAATGGGGAATTTTACTAGACCCTCCACTGAAGGATTTAACAGTTCGACCTACTCTGGGAAGAATACAGATGAGGGTGCCATTGTTAATTTACCATATGCCTAGTGGGACTTGTTTTACCTAGACTTCCAGTGATTCGACTGGTGTAGGAATTTGGAGGCTTTGGATAGAATTGCCTCTCCCTGTGCACAGCCTTAAGCCTGTCTTTTACAGGTCGTCTTCTCATTGCGCTCCCAGACCGGGGAATCTTCTATCGTAGATTAATGCCAGGCTTCAAACTCTCTCCATTGGCCCAACTCTGCTGAACTGTTTAGCATATTAGCCCTACTTTGCTAGCACAGCTGAGTGAACTCCTGTTGACCCCTTATGAATCTGACAGATATTGCATGACTGTGGTAATAACAAGGGTTAATGCTTAGGTACTTTCATATAGCCAGAGCATGCCATGCACCACCTATTACATTAAAAGCGGCTTAACACCCACCCTATATATGGAACCTCCATGGTTCATCCTTATATGTTTGTGATAATTAGTTATAGTAATATGGGTCTAAAGCACATAATTTGACATTGTTACATGGGCCATAGTAACATAAGAAATAAGTATTGTCTAAAGTGGACTGGGGACATTTAATGTATGAAGTGACAGAGACAGAAGACATGGGCATTCATAAGACGACAGGGGACATGGGTGACCAGCCATTCACAGACCCAATAAAGAATATAGGTGATAGCACACTACAAAATATATACAATTGCACATATGTCCCTGTGGATATCTGGCTCCCATTCAAGACAAAAATCTCTGCTTCTGTGAAATAGTCCTGATGGGAGACTCAACATCCTGACATTAACCTGAGTCATCCACATAAAAGGCTCTGCTCCGGGAGTAGATGTATCAAGGGTGTCTGGGGGATAGGAGTGAACTTATCTTAGCCCTTTAGATTTAACCTATTACTTTAATATCATCATCCTGCATGCATTCCTGGTGAGTTGCTTACAAGTAAAAATCTGTGTATCATTCTGATTGAACAGGACTGATAGATTTATACTCTTGAAGGATTGGCATTATGCAGTGCTGTTGATGTACTTTCACTGGTTCAGTGCATCACAATGGCAAGATGAGGTTATGAGGCATCATACCTTTCTACAAGGGTTAAGGATGCTGAGCGCTTTAATAGTACCTCCAAGGACATCACACAACAAATTGGAAGTAAAATGTCTGACCGGAAGCAAAATGTGGCCAGATTGCAAGTGGAGTTGGATGCTGACTGTAGGTGGCCCACGACTCAATCACCTCACATTGTAGCAATACAATGAGTGGGAAGACATTTTATCCTAGGGGAAACTAGCACACTTTATGTCTGTTTACTCATATTACTTTCTAACATGTATGGGAGTAAATCAAACTTGATTCTCTTGATTCTCATTTTTCACTGCCAGTCTTCTCCCCAGGCAGGCACCAGTAAACAAAAGAATGCTGGATACATCTACAATTAAATGTATAGAAGGTCTCCTTTTGTATCAATACCCAAAGCCTTTGCAAATAAAGTTGGACATCTTGCTGGCTAGCCAGAGGTGGAGTGATAAAGTATATACAAACCTTCAGGAGTTGGCATTGCTAGAAGGCTTAAAGTTGAGGAAGGGAACTGTATGAATAGCCTTAGGAACTTCAAGCTCATGGGCCTGTTGCTACCGGTATCTTCAGAAAATATAGAACATCATCAGCTCAACCAGATGGTATTTAATATTTTGAAATCTATTGTAAGGAGTACCTGAGGCTGGCCTTGACCAAAACAAAAGAAAGGTTTAATTAAGGCTGAATACAGCCAACCACAAAACAAGGTAAGAGTGATGTAAGGAACACCTGTAGAACAATTAAAGGGACAATAGATAACAGTTCTAGATAACATTCTATAATGATGTATGTCACCTAGAATAAGAGGAGAGGGGGGGGATCATTTGATAAACATAAATCCTACCTTGAGGTTAGGTTTAACTTTCATCTTTAGATGAAATCCAATTCTGAAGGACACTACAATCGACCAGAGATAACTTTATAGTAGTGCATGCCTTTTGAGTTTGTTAGCTTATAGATTTAAAGCTTTGTGCTATTAAGACTAGGTGAGTAGGATATGGAGGTGATGTGGGGTGATTCTCAGGGGTCTTTCAAACTACAGGTATTACATATTGACAAATTGGAAATAAAATTTGGAAAAAAACATCTATGACCTTTGCATACTAAGATCTAAAGCTTGGTGCACCATAAACACTTTACCTTGAACTTCTTGTATATGTGAAAACAAGTATGGCTGGCTACACTAGCTGCCTTTAATGGGGCACCCCACTTTATCTCATGTCGATATTGTCCCCAACAATGGCAACCACTTATTGCCACACACCCTGAGGTTTCATGGGAGAGCCCCCTTATGGTCCATACAACAGGAAGGCTTTATGGTTGATGCTGCTGCTATTAGGGGATCTTGTACGGGCTAGCCCCATATGAAAAGCTTTGAAAACCTCAGAGAACTCTGGCATGATGTGGGGATGATGTTCAATTTTGGGTAGGGGGCTGGCTGCATGGACTAGCACCATCTACTTTCTGCTTATACTAGCTGGCAATATTTCCAGTCTATAGCAGTCTAGACCTTCATGTTTTGCAGGAGAACTGAGCTTATAATTTTGAATATTATGATACATGCCAATGTCAGCTCAAGGTGGCTACAGTCGAAACAAATCAATGAAAACCTAATTGTAATATTACATTTGTGGGGTGCTTCAGGAAGTCTTTTGCAATTGGCTTTAACTAAATTGGAGAAGGGATGGTTTCTTTATTAAATCAACTCCAGCTTCTGTATATTCCAACTTCTATCTGACACAATGACTGGATGGAAAAAATCCTTTCATTGTCTCCTTTTTCATTTTGTCAACATGAAAATCCAATTCACAATCAGTGGATGCATTCTACCTGTAAGGCTTTATCATGACTGTTTCTTATGAAATCTGTCAGCAGTGAGGTAGTAGGAGCTTATCAAAGATTGTAAATGGTGACCAAGTGCCTGCCCAGATGTCTGCTCCAGCCACTGACCTTCAAAAGTTACGTATTTATCAGCTTACTTCTGCCTTTTACTGATCTCATAGCTGGAATGTGGGAGAAGAGATAGGCACATCCCAAGAGGCTAATTGCTTCCATAATCATACCACATTAAAAAGTATAATAGCCTCAGGAGAGACACAAGCAGAACAGTAAACACTGCATGCTTGTCAATGCTGATTACATCATTTGAAGGAACGAATCTTGGAGCATAGTGGAAAATTAAACGAGATGATTCTGATTGGTTTGGTTGGAGAGTGTGCTGGGTGGGGAAGGGGGAAGCATCCTGCTGGTATTTGAACAGTTTACCTTAGGCCCATGCCTAAAACAATCCAGATATAGAGGCAATGCTCACTTTTGAAGGACCCAAGTAATTTGAAATACAAATGACAATGTGTCAAGATTCTGTATGGTTGTATAACAGCTGTCAGAGTTGTATAGTGTACGTTATTCTTACAGATACCACACAACTGAATGATGACTGTCAGGAATTGTGCATGGTAGTAGCAAGCAGTTTTAATTAATGACTTCCTCATTTGCTGAGAGATTATATGATTGTTTGACAAAGGGAGACCTTTAAAACTGAGAAATATTGTCCCTTTAATTATTCTACAGGTGTTCCTTACATCACTCTTACCTTGTTTTGTGGTTGGCTTTATTCAGCCTTAATTAAACCTTCATTTTGGTCAAGGCCAGCCTTAGGTACTCCTTACAATAGATTTCAAAATATAAAATACTTCCTAAGGCTATTCCTAAGGCTTCCCTTCCTCAACTTTAAGCCTTCTAGCAATGCCAACTCCTGAAGGTTTGTATATACTTTATCACTCCACCACTGGCTAGCCAGCAAGATGTCCAACTTTATTTGCAAAGGCTTTGGGTACTGTGTATCTCTTCCAAATAAAGCCTGCTAACACCTGTCACTACACCCCCGGTGTCGGAACGTGACACTAACGACTTGGCGTCTCTGCCGGACCTGCCCGTCTCACTTTGTTTACTCTGCTGGTACCATCTCCATTACACTCCTTCCACCTTATTTACAACCATCGGTCTGCTGAAACAGCCTGGGTGTCCTCGCCCTCTTAACATAGTACTGCTATTAAAACATCTAGTGTACAATGGTCGTCCCATCCTCTAGCACTGGACATTCTTCTTATGGCAACACAGATCATGCAATTAAACATCTAGGGTAAATGGTCGTCCCATCCTCTAGCACTGGATATTCTTCTTATGACGATATAGAACAATAGGTCATTGGTAAAACAGTCATTTTCCTCTCCCATCACCCCTCCCGCCGAGATGGCTCCCATACTTAGTTTCCACCGCAACAGCACAGCTCACAACATTTGTCATCATCGCTTATTACTAACATTTCCGGTGGCATCATATGAATTTACCCTCGCTGTAGCGCCCCTCCATCTATTTATACGTTATCATCTCTTGCGTCATACATCAACGTCAGCCTATAAAAAGGAAGAACAGTATGATCACATATATAAAACGTCATCGTCAGGCAGTAACACATCACAATGGATCTCCACTTCTCAGTGGCGTCCAACTTATATATAACGGCAAAACCCAGCGGTATCACCGGGAAATATCTTTCACCAAACCGCTTTAGTCAGACCCCTTGTGGTATGTGGCTGCATCTGAGTCTAGAAGTAGTCACCCTAGCATCAACCCTCCAGGCTGGCCTCTCCCTCTGAGGACCTTCCGTCTGTCTGCCCGCCACCAGCCACCTCACCACTGGATGCCCAGCGGCGGGTCCTCTCGCCTCCCACCACGGCTCTCCTGCAATACAAGATGCACTGTAAGTACAGGATTCCAGACGATATCTTCTACCAGCCCTCCCGCAGAGACCTTTCCAACGCTCCATGTGATCCCATCTTCCTCTCTTTCACTCTACTCTGCTAGCATCTCTCTTATATGGTCGTCTACTGACAGCTGTGGACCCAGTTGGTAGCTATCTCCCTCCTCTTTTCTCTGTTCTACTGATACTGAACCGGTACTCACCCTCCGGCGGTAAAATGTTTGATATAGCTGGCGACCTGACACTGGAATAGTTGGCCCCCACTCGTCGTGAGGGCGATTCCCTGTTCTCCACCTCTCTGCTGCTGCGTTGCCATCTTCCAGCCAGGGAATGGAGACGGGGTACATCGGCAACCCATCCCCGATGCCCGGTGAAGGTCTAGGTAGCTGTCCCCACACATCAGGGCCAATTGGCAAAACCGCCAAAGGGAGAGCCATCACACTCTGAGATGGTGCTCTCATAACACCACTCCCGGCGCATGGGGGTTCGGTGTCCATCTGAGGCTCATCACTGCTGGATGGCCAGTACTTCTGTCCCTCTCGCTCTCGCACTCTTTCTCTCTCTGCCCACTGCCTATCTTCTTCCTCCTCCTGACGCCTTTTCTCCACATCCCTATCCTGGCTCTTCTCCTCCTTCTCTCTTTCCAACTTCTCCTCCTGGCATCTTTTATCCTCTTTCTCCTCCCGCCGCCTCTTCTCCTCCTTCTCCTCCATCAGTCTCTTTTCCTCCCCCTTCCTTTTCTCCTCCTTCACCTCTGCTGACCTCCTCTCCTCTCTCTCTTCCTTTTCTCTTCCTTCTCCTCTGCTAATCTCTTCCCCTCTCTCTTCCTTTTCTTCTGCCACTCTCTTCACTTCTTGTTTCTTCTCCTCCTTCTTTTTCTTCTGTTCTTTCTCCTCAGCTATTCTCCTCTCCTCCTTCTTTTTCTTCTGTTCCTTCTCTTCTGCTATCCTTTTCTCCTCCTTCTTTTTCTTTTATTCCTTCTTGTCTGCTATCCTTTTCTCGTCCGCTATTCTCTTATCCTCCCTCTTTTTCTTATTCTTCCCCTACTGTCTTATTTTATCTGCCTTTTTCTTCTCTTCCTTCTGACGCTTCTTGTCGTCCTCCTTTCTTTTTCTCTCTTCCCTCCTTCATCTCTTGTGCTCCTTCCCATCCCCACTGGTATCTCCCTTTGTTGTCGCCTCACCTTCACACCTGCTACCATTGGGTTTGTTGGACCCTTCTCTCTCCGAGCCTGTCCAGCAGTGACAGCTCCAGTGCTTTCAAGGGATCCAGTCTGTCCTTGCTGCGACTAGACACGGGAGTCTCATCCTCACTGGTGTCAGGTGTTGACCGCCCTGCCCCTGACATCGGATTATGGTAGTAATCCCTTTTGGCCTGGACTTGCTTAGTAAGGGCCCCTTTCTCAAGGGGCTTCCGAGGGCTCCGTCGTGGACTAGGGGATTGGACTACCCCACTGGGTACTGCACAGGGTCCTTTTTTGGCTGGGGTCGAGGGCTTAAGTGTACTGTCGATAGTCACACCGGTCAGACCTTCAAGCAACTGTTCAGTGGTTTCTCTGGTGGTGTCGGGCGCCTGAGCATGTGTCACTTGGGCAACTCTTCCGGCGCATGCATGACGAATCTCGGGATCACCTGCTGCATGGTTTTCGAATCTCATGGTCACCTGCTGCGAGTCGGAGATGCACTGGAGAGGAGAATCTACCCCTTACTATTTGGCGTCTGAGGTGCCCTGCCGGGGGCGTCTTCTCCTGGGGACCCACCGTTCCGGTGAATATACCTCCACCGTCAGTTATTTTTAGCACTGAAGACGCTGGAGGTGACTATATGGCTAGAATCGGGTGGTCCACCGGCAGCTGATACTTAGCTGCCAGCCACTAGCGGTGCTGCTGCGTGCTGGTGTTACTAGTGCTGGTCGACCCCACTGGGTCCCCGCCGGACAGCACCGCTGACACTGTGGCATCCCCTCCCGATGTAGTACCGGGTACCTCGAGAACATCCATGGGGCCTCCGCCCAGCATCTCGCTCATGACTTCTTTGTTGAGGGCCCCCCCAGTGGCAGAGGAGCTTAGCAGCCATCTGTTTCTTGGGCTTTGGGGACTTCTTCTTTGGTGACAGCCCGGCTCAGCTAAAGGCAGGTCATCCTGGTCACTCCCCTCGTCGATGGCACACACCTTCTCCCAGCTGCTCTCTCGGGAGGAAGAGGCCCCACTCTTCTCCCCCGGCTCCGGTGGGACGACACCACCGACTTGCTAGTGGCAGACTTGTCAGGCACAATCACCACGCTGGCTACTGCTGGGTTGGGGGAATTTGGCTCACCTCCACCATCCTTCTCCTCCTCTGCTTCGGATGGAGTGGGTTCCGGTAGTTTATGCAGGTAGGTGATATCCGTTGGATCTGGAATGTTCTCATACACACTCCAGAGGTGGGTTGGGTGTTTGGCACCCCTGTGCTTCCACAACTCTTTGTGCCGTTTGCCTTGCACCTGTAGTTCACAGCCGGCTGCTCGCAGTCCTACCTGGGGCTTTCCCCGGCATGCAAACTAGGTGCCTCTTTAGGGTATCGAGACGACCTGTGGTGACAATGCTGCTGGGCTCTGGGCAGGCATGACACTTCTTGGTGGGCAATTTCTTCTTAGGCATCTTCTCCTTATCACTCTTTCGCTTCTTAATCTCCTTTTTAGGAGCCATGCCAGTTGATAATGTTGATTTGTCGTCAGTCCAGCACCGCCGGTTGTGGTCCAGCCGCCTAACATTCAATTATGGCCGCAAGCATCACTCTGGGTGATGGCCTACATCCATGCGTGGAAATAGGTGGTGCAGAAATCAGCCCACAATAGCCTCTCCCCAGCCAGATCCACAACGGCTTTTTCTTGTCTCACTAATTCTGCTCCCAGGATACCCTCAGCTCTGATATCCGCCACCAGAAGTTAATGGGACATTCTGCATCACCTCCACTCAGCAGGGTCGTCAACTTGCCCTTCATCTCTATGGGAGTGCCATCCGCTGTGGTCAACATGGAGGGCACCCGGCGAACCAGCGCCATGCCACCATTTTGCCGATAACAGGTTTACCGTAGCGCCAGTGTCAACCAAGAGCTGTATGTCCCTGCCCCACAATTGCCCTATTAGTTCCAACCCATTCCTGTGTGCTCCCGGCGCCCTTTCCACTCCTTCGGCTGTCCTACAAAGACCACATTAAAAAGTATAATAGCCTCAGGAGAGACACAAGCAGAACAGTAAACACTGCATGCTTGTCAATGCTGATTACATCATTTGAAGGAACGAATCTTGGAGCATAGTGGAAAATTAAACGAGATGATTCTGATTGGTTTGGTTGGAGAGTGTGCTGGGTGGGGAAGGGGGAAGCATCCTGCTGGTATTTGAACAGTTTACCTTAGGCCCATGCCTAAAACAATCCAGATATAGAGGCAATGCTCACTTTTGAAGGACCCAAGTAATTTGAAATACAAATGACAATGTGTCAAGATTCTGTATGGTTGTATAACAGCTGTCAGAGTTGTATAGTGTACGTTATTCTTACAGATACCACACAACTGAATGATGACTGTCAGGAATTGTGCATGGTAGTAGCAAGCAGTTTTAATTAATGACTTCCTCATTTGCTGAGAGATTATATGATTGTTTGACAAAGGGAGACCTTTAAAACTGAGAAATATTGTCCCTTTAATTATTCTACAGGTGTTCCTTACATCACTCTTACCTTGTTTTGTGGTTGGCTTTATTCAGCCTTAATTAAACCTTCATTTTGGTCAAGGCCAGCCTTAGGTACTCCTTACAATAGATTTCAAAATATAAAATACTTCCTAAGGCTATTCCTAAGGCTTCCCTTCCTCAACTTTAAGCCTTCTAGCAATGCCAACTCCTGAAGGTTTGTATATACTTTATCACTCCACCACTGGCTAGCCAGCAAGATGTCCAACTTTATTTGCAAAGGCTTTGGGTACTGTGTATCTCTTCCAAATAAAGCCTGCTAACACCTGTCACTACACCCCCGGTGTCGGAACGTGACACTAACGACTTGGCGTCTCTGCCGGACCTGCCCGTCTCACTTTGTTTACTCTGCTGGTACCATCTCCATTACACTCCTTCCACCTTATTTACAACCATCGGTCTGCTGAAACAGCCTGGGTGTCCTCGCCCTCTTAACATAGTACTGCTATTAAAACATCTAGTGTACAATGGTCGTCCCATCCTCTAGCACTGGACATTCTTCTTATGGCAACACAGATCATGCAATTAAACATCTAGGGTAAATGGTCGTCCCATCCTCTAGCACTGGATATTCTTCTTATGACGATATAGAACAATAGGTCATTGGTAAAACAGTCATTTTCCTCTCCCATCACCCCTCCCGCCGAGATGGCTCCCATACTTAGTTTCCACCGCAACAGCACAGCTCACAACATTTGTCATCATCGCTTATTACTAACATTTCCGGTGGCATCATATGAATTTACCCTCGCTGTAGCGCCCCTCCATCTATTTATACGTTATCATCTCTTGCGTCATACATCAACGTCAGCCTATAAAAAGGAAGAACAGTATGATCACATATATAAAACGTCATCGTCAGGCAGTAACACATCACAATGGATCTCCACTTCTCAGTGGCGTCCAACTTATATATAACGGCAAAACCCAGCGGTATCACCGGGAAATATCTTTCACCAAACCGCTTTAGTCAGACCCCTTGTGGTATGTGGCTGCATCTGAGTCTAGAAGTAGTCACCCTAGCATCAACCCTCCAGGCTGGCCTCTCCCTCTGAGGACCTTCCGTCTGTCTGCCCGCCACCAGCCACCTCACCACTGGATGCCCAGCGGCGGGTCCTCTCGCCTCCCACCACGGCTCTCCTGCAATACAAGATGCACTGTAAGTACAGGATTCCAGACGATATCTTCTACCAGCCCTCCCGCAGAGACCTTTCCAACGCTCCATGTGATCCCATCTTCCTCTCTTTCACTCTACTCTGCTAGCATCTCTCTTATATGGTCGTCTACTGACAGCTGTGGACCC
Source organism: Acholoe squamosa (assembly GCA_949317995.1). NCBI lineage: Eukaryota > Metazoa > Annelida > Polychaeta > Phyllodocida > Polynoidae > Acholoe > Acholoe squamosa. The sequence goes on along the minus strand of OX439049.1, from coordinate 29,645,756 downwards.
AGTTGGTAGCTATCTCCCTCCTCTTTTCTCTGTTCTACTGATACTGAACCGGTACTCACCCTCCGGCGGTAAAATGTTTGATATAGCTGGCGACCTGACACTGGAATAGTTGGCCCCCACTCGTCGTGAGGGCGATTCCCTGTTCTCCACCTCTCTGCTGCTGCGTTGCCATCTTCCAGCCAGGGAATGGAGACGGGGTACATCGGCAACCCATCCCCGATGCCCGGTGAAGGTCTAGGTAGCTGTCCCCACACATCAGGGCCAATTGGCAAAACCGCCAAAGGGAGAGCCATCACACTTTGAGATGGTGCTCTCATAACACCACTCCCGGCGCATGGGGGTTCGGTGTCCATCTGAGGCTCATCACTGCTGGATGGCCAGTACTTCTGTCCCTCTCGCTCTCGCACTCTTTCTCTCTCTGCCCACTGCCTATCTTCTTCCTCCTCCTGACGCCTTTTCTCCACATCCCTATCCTGGCTCTTCTCCTCCTTCTCTCTTTCCAACTTCTCCTCCTGGCATCTTTTATCCTCTTTCTCCTCCCGCCGCCTCTTCTCCTCCTTCTCCTCCATCAGTCTCTTTTCCTCCCCCTTCCTTTTCTCCTCCTTCACCTCTGCTGACCTCCTCTCCTCTCTCTCTTCCTTTTCTCTTCCTTCTCCTCTGCTAATCTCTTCCCCTCTCTCTTCCTTTTCTTCTGCCACTCTCTTCACTTCTTGTTTCTTCTCCTCCTTCTTTTTCTTCTGTTCTTTCTCCTCAGCTATTCTCCTCTCCTCCTTCTTTTTCTTCTGTTCCTTCTCTTCTGCTATCCTTTTCTCCTCCTTCTTTTTCTTTTATTCCTTCTTGTCTGCTATCCTTTTCTCGTCCGCTATTCTCTTATCCTCCCTCTTTTTCTTATTCTTCCCCTACTGTCTTATTTTATCTGCCTTTTTCTTCTCTTCCTTCTGACGCTTCTTGTCGTCCTCCTTTCTTTTTCTCTCTTCCCTCCTTCATCTCTTGTGCTCCTTCCCATCCCCACTGGTATCTCCCTTTGTTGTCGCCTCACCTTCACACCTGCTACCATTGGGTTTGTTGGACCCTTCTCTCTCCGAGCCTGTCCAGCAGTGACAGCTCCAGTGCTTTCAAGGGATCCAGTCTGTCCTTGCTGCGACTAGACACGGGAGTCTCATCCTCACTGGTGTCAGGTGTTGACAGCCCTGCCCCTGACATCGGCTTATGGTAGTAATCCCTTTTGGCCTGGACTTGCTTAGTAAGGGCCCCTTTCTCAAGGGGCTTCCGAGGGCTCCGTCGTGGACTAGGGGATTGGACTACCCCACTGGGTACTGCACAGGGTCCTTTTTTGGCTGGGGTCGAGGGCTTAAGTGTACTGTCGATAGTCACACCGGTCAGACCTTCAAGCAACTGTTCAGTGGTTTCTCTGGTGGTGTCGGGCGCCTGAGCATGTGTCACTTGGGCAACTCTTCCGGCGCATGCATGACGAATCTCGGGATCACCTGCTGCATGGTTTCGAATCTCATGGTCACCTGCTGCGAGTCGGAGATGCACTGGAGAGGAGAATCTACCCCTTACTATTTGGCGTCTGAGGTGCCCTGCCGGGGGCGTCTTCTCCTGGGGACCCACCGTTCCGGTGAATATACCTCCACCGTCAGTTATTTTTAGCACTGAAGACGCTGGAGGTGACTATATGGCTAGAATCGGGTGGTCCACCGGCAGCTGATACTTAGCTGCCAGCCACTAGCGGTGCTGCTGCGTGCTGGTGTTACTAGTGCTGGTCGACCCCACTGGGTCCCCGCCGGACAGCACCGCTGACACTGTGGCATCCCCTCCCGATGTAGTACCGGGTACCTCGAGAACATCCATGGGGCCTCCGCCCAGCATCTCGCTCATGACTTCTTTGTTGAGGGCCCCCCCAGTGGCAGAGGAGCTTAGCAGCCATCTGTTTCTTGGGCTTTGGGGACTTCTTCTTTGGTGACAGCCCGGCTCAGCTAAAGGCAGGTCATCCTGGTCACTCCCCTCGTCGATGGCACACACCTTCTCCCAGCTGCTCTCTCGGGAGGAAGAGGCCCCACTCTTCTCCCCCGGCTCCGGTGGGACGACACCACCGACTTGCTAGTGGCAGACTTGTCAGGCACAATCACCACGCTGGCTACTGCTGGGTTGGGGGAATTTGGCTCACCTCCACCATCCTTCTCCTCCTCTGCTTCGGATGGAGTGGGTTCCGGTAGTTTATGCAGGTAGGTGATATCCGTTGGATCTGGAATGTTCTCATACACACTCCAGAGGTGGGTTGGGTGTTTGGCACCCCTGTGCTTCCACAACTCTTTGTGCCGTTTGCCTTGCACCTGTAGTTCACAGCCGGCTGCTCGCAGTCCTACCCGGGGCTTTCCCCGGCATGCAAACTAGGTGCCTCTTTAGGGTATTGAGACGACCTGTGGTGACAATGCTGCTGGGCTCTGGGCAGGCATGACACTTCTTGGTGGGCAATTTCTTCTTAGGCATCTTCTCCTTATCACTCTTTCGCTTCTTAATCTCCTTTTTAGGAGCCATGCCAGTTGATAATGTTGATTTGTCGTCAGTCCAGCACCGCCGGTTGTGGTCCAGCCGCCTAACATTCAATTATGGCCGCGAGCCTCACTCTGGGTGATGGCCTACATCCATGCGTGGAAATAGGTGGTGCAGAAATCAGCCCACAATAGCCTCTCCCCAGCCAGATCCACAACGGCTTTTTCTTGTCTCACTAATTCTGCTCCCAGGATACCCTCAGCTCTGATATCCGCCACCAGAAGTTAATGGGACATTCTGCATCACCTCCACTCAGCAGGGTCGTCAACTTGCCCTTCATCTCTATGGGAGTGCCATCCGCTGTGGTCAACATGGAGGGCACCCGGCGAACCAGCGCCATGCCACCATTTTGCCGATAACAGGTTTACCGTAGCGCCAGTGTCAACCAAGAGCTGTATGTCCCTGCCCCACAATTGCCCTATTAGTTCCAACCCATTCCTGTGTGCTCCCGGCGCCCTTTCCACTCCTTCGGCTGTCCTACAAAGGCCTCTGCTTGGCCGCCAGAAGAGACCCCTACCAGTTTCCCGACACCTGATTTACTTCTGCTGATTGGCTATTAGTCAACCTGGCTTTGAACTTTGGGCAATTACGTCTAAAATTACCTTCATCCCCGTACTCAGAACATCCTTTCTGCCTTGGCGGCGGCCGTGGGTGGCTGGCACCGTCCTGGAACTTGGCCTCCAATGACTCTATCATGTACACTTTTGTTATGCCATAAATTGTAACATAAGATTGTATTAAGGCATGAAAATATGAGGCATTAATACATATAACTCCACATGAGCGTCCACGGTCCACTGACCACCAGCTATGTAAATATACATAAGTTAAAAGACCAAAGCATCCAACCTCATGGTCCACTAACCATGAACAATAGTATATATAAGTTAATATGTTAGCTCTGGGGATATAATAATAATAATAATAATAATAATAATAATAATAATAATAATAATAATAATAATAATAATAAATATTATAATAATATCACAAGTGGAATAAGGAAGGAGACAATGGGTTTGGTGAGAACTGACGTAGTCAATATCAATTCTATACATGCCTTTATTAATAAGACAATAATTTAATACAAACAATAATAATACAGTAATACAATATAACAATATATAATACAATATAAAGATTAAAAGTTAAAATTTCCGGCACCACCCAGCGTGGTGTGTGCCGCTCGAAGGATATCCGCCAACTGACGGTTAATTTGGATCCCGAAGCTTATATAGGTGCTATTGTTTACCATGACGTCATACATATTAATGCGCGCCCTGGAGGAGAAAGTAGTACCAACCGCTGTACATATTAATTATATATATATACACGGGTGTATATAATCCCATAAGTTAATATGTTAGCTCTGGGGATATAATAATAATAATAATAATAATAATAATAATAATAATAAATATTATAATAATATCACAAGTGGAATAAGGAAGGAGACAATGGGTTTGGTGAGAACTGACGTAGTCAATATCAATTCTATACATGCCAAAAAACCGCCAAACACAATGGATACACCATTCCACTATAACATCACATCTAAGGCTAATAAGTCCTGTTTGGAATCATGTAAATAATTATATACAATATTAGATCTCCAATTTGCTCTCTTTTTAATATCATCGACATTTAAACCAGAATTCTTTAACAAAGTTGCTCCACCATGTCGGAGTGAATGAGTTGAATTTTTTTGGAGAATATCACATTTTATAGCAATAGCTTTCAACCTGGTATTAACATAGTTATAAGTCAAAGGTTTGTTACCTATAGTGAACAATAGTCTATTTTTTGAAACCTTACAAATCTCCAAGTACCTAGCTGGACAAAGACCCGAATTATCATTACGTTTTAAATATACCACGTAAGGGTTCCTACTATATTGGTCAGTTTTAGAAGATCTAACATCAATGCGAATACAATCAACAGACAACGACACATTTTTAGATTTAAGGTTATGAGGGGAGTCCACTACATGACCCACCCTGAACACACCTCGGTAACACAATAAGATAGCTGACCAGAAGACTACATCCTCATACACAGACAAATCCAGATTAGATTTGATATTCAACATATCACTGGGAGTTAATGGATATGTTTTAATAGAAGAACATTTATAATTACGTTCAATACCATCCAGTGTCTTTTTTACAATAAAACTACTACTATAATCAGAATAACCTTTTAATTTCTGATAATACCACACTGCGGACAAGTAATTCCTAACAGATATAGGTTTCATTTTATCTGATAAATATACACTATACAACGAAGCTTGAGAAGGAGAACACGGTAGGGGGTAGAAGTCAAATTTCTTACAAAATTTTTTGTACCTACTAAATTGCTGCTTGCGAACCTTACGTGTGGACTCAGCCACGCCCCTGTACAAAAACCTTCTCCTTCTCCACTCCAGTTCCCTCAGATCTGGAAGCATAGCAACACATGTTATACTCAGTTAACACATTTTTACATTTCTGAGGAACACCCCTGTAGTTCAGTCTAGACAGATGGTCAGCTAGAATGTTTTCCTCAGATTTAATATACGTTGAATATATTTCAATGTTATGTATAAAACATAACCAAAAAATTTCTCTCAACCAGGACATACACAACTTATTCTTGAATCTACCGGTATTTAACATGGCCAAGACCTGCATGTTGTCCGTAATGCAATGAACCCTAGTGTTGGAAAATTTTTTTACCCAGTGTTTAAGACCTACCATTACCGGGTAGAGCTCGTACACATTTATATTTCTGTGGTGAATTTTGAGATTATCAAGTTTTGGAGCCTGAACGAAATGCTCCACACAGTCTAACATAGGATAAGAGTTGTCCCAAGTACCATACAAATAGTCCTTATCAAACCAGGCCCCAAAGCCCTGTATAGAGGAATCGGAATACATAGGAGTACATTCATTATCGTTCAAAATGATATTTTTACAATTAAAAACATTGCAAAAATCCTTCCACCATTTCAAATCTTTAAGTATCTCTTCATTAAGTTTAATGACACCTCTGTTCCTGGCCCTAGCACACAAGTCAAAGACACGACGACTAAAAGTTCTGCCTCCCCTAACTACTTGGGAGCAAAACGACATTAAACCACTAATCTTCTGCAAAGATTTTTTAGATACCTACGCCCTACCTATACAATCATCTATGGCAAGTTTCATTTTATCCACCTTACTCTGGGGGAGTGATAATTCCATAATAGTAGAGTCAATGGTTATACCCAGGAAAACACATTTTTGACTAGGTTCAGTTACTTTTTCTTTGGATATTTTGAAACCCATAAACTCCATACACTCGATGAGAATATTTCTTTGACGTCTACATTCTTCCTCAGAATTAGCAATAATTATGAAGTCATCTAGATAATTTACAATCCTTTCAACACCATAGAATTTTGCCACTGAGACAATAAAATCTGATATTCTGTTAAAAATGTATGGCGCACACTTTAAACCAAAGGTTAGGCGGTTACTTTCATAAAATTCTGCACCACTACCAAAATCCCAGCGAAAACCCTGATATTTGATGTGTGGACCGTAAACTCCTATAGTACGGTAAGCTGATTTCAAGTCTACCACACTCATGAAGTCGTCTCTATCTAACTGAGCTGTAACAGTGTTAATAGAATTGTATGAAAATGGACTAGAAGTAGTACTCATATAATTATTTATAGAGATTTTATCAGGCATACTGCAGTCAGTAATAGGACGAAGTTTACCATTAGATTTTTCCACACCCCCTAAAGAGTGAATACATTTGGGTTTAAACTCAGTTTTTGTAACTAGACCTTGGTCCAACTCCTCAAGAATAATTCCACACATTTCATTATAAAAATTACCTTCTAGAATAGATTTATAATTTTTACAATCATATGAAGTGTCACAGCTTTGGTCAACAATTTTGAAACCTTCAGTAAAGCCACACCATAGAAAATCAGATTCAATCTGATTGATATTAATAAGGTCTGACTGCCTAAGAAAACTAGCCAGTCGACACGGGAGTATCTGAGCCCTCCTACCATAAATGAAGTGCTCACACATACATACCCCATTTACACAACTGTCATAGACCCTGATGCTGGGTCTATGTAAACATTCCACCGTAAAAAGTGGTTCAACTTCACCCTGTACTGGGCAACTATAAGAATTAAATAAATTCTTTGACAGATCACAAGAATTATAAATATTTACATTATCATTATTAATATTATCACCCGGAATGATATTAACGGGGGGCTTAGGAGGGTCTACCGTACATACTAAATTAAAATCAGGCATCAAATTTTCAGATTTTAAAGTAGGACCCTGCCTAAGGGCGACACACTAATCCTTTTTGTTTTTCTGGCATTTATCCTTGCCATGGCTAGGAGAACTACACACATCACAAACGTGACGGTATTTACAGGGGTCCTCCCTACAGCCTTCAACCCTATTGTATGCAAAACAAGTACGGGCCGAGTGTTTAGATTTGAAGGATTTGGGCTTTGCCACCTGATCTTTCTGGGCCTGAACGGTCCCGTCGTAAGATAAATACCTAAGAATGTCAGAATTGTCTACCCTTTCGAATGCTTTCAACCCGCTTTTGTTTGCTCTATCCTTTACAGACTTATCATACTTGGACAATGCCGAAACCGTATAGATTTTTGTACTCGACTTTTCAATTAACATTTCAAGATGGCCAAGCAAATGGAAAATATCCTCGCCTTCCTCATACTTGTCCCTAGCAAGACGTACATTTACCAGCATTAACCGTTCAATACAATCAATTTTAGACTTCTTCTCTAGGTAATTCTTCTGATCGAACTCACCCCAATGTTTTTTCCGTGTAGAATGGGTAGTATCAGTAGAAGAACTTCTTGAAAATGAAGAATCTTTATCCGAATCCGACGAAGGTGAACGGTCCCGCCGCCATCTTGGATTCCTGTCGTCATGGCCTCCCCGGTCACTAGGTGAGCGCTGCCTACGTCTCCCCCGTTGCTTGGCTACAGCGCCTTTGGAATCTTGCGTCAAAATACCACCACATGAGTCCGCTCGACACGCCCCTTCTACCGGATTGCTCTGTTTAGCCGCTATGATCTCCAGTAGATCTTTGATATCAGCAAGCTGGTCCTCCATTACCGTAGTCCTTTCCTCCAGATTGATGAACGTCTGGTCAGCAGATAAGCCCAAATTAACTCCCGAAGCTTTTGGGGTAGGTGACACCGGGTCAACCATACTTGGGTCAGAGCTGCTCGGAGTCCTAGAGTTGGCCTTATTCCTCGTATTCTTTGTAGTTTTCTTATTCCCAGGCTTGGCATTAGCACCACCCGTCGATTTCCTACCCATATTGCAGGGTATTGTACCGTAGTTATACGAAAAAACAAAGAATAAAGTTAAAATTTCCGGCACCACCCAGCGTGGTGTGTGCCGCTCGAAGGATATCCGCCAACTGACGGTTAATTTGGATCCCGAAGCTTATATAGGCGCTATTGTTTACCATGATGTCATACATATTAATGCGCGCCCTGGAGGAGAAAGTAGTACCAACCGCTGTACATATTAATTATATATATATACACGGGTGTATATAATCCCATAATTATCTAAGGACATTGCAACCGACCTAATGGTTCACTGACCAAGAACAAAGGTGTAAATAAGTGTCTAAGGACACTACAACCGACCGTCACGGGCTGCTGAGCACCGCAGACCGCCATCACGGACGGCTAAGCACCAAAGACTAACAATTAGGCCCTGAGTTGACAGCGCCATATACTTCCAGCGGTATTTACTTTGTCTTGAGGAAGTCACAGGCCCGATTTGAGACCTGACCCGGATGTGCCCAGATAAGACGCACACCATGGTCTTAATCCGGTGTCAAAACTCCCATTATTAAGGGAGTTAGGCGACCGAGAGTGTTTCAACCTCCGAGTGTGCCACAGACAAACCGGCGCAAGTTACGCACATGAGCGGCAAGGCATGGGAAGCTGACATGTTCCCCGTTCACCGTGCACAGTTACAGCAGCACAGCTGCATAAACGACCGAGATATGAGTGTCTGAACATGCCAAACCTACCAGGACAATGGGGGACATCGGTCAGCTTATGGGGGCCCTCTAAGCACCCAAATGGACATGAAAGACTCAGCACTAATGGACAAAGGCATTGGCATATTATTATTATTATTATTATTACACATTGGAGTGGAACACTATTTTTTACCCATACTTTATTTACTGTGTGTGTGAATTACCTGTATATTAACATTTGTACTACTGTTACATAAATTCTGCCTTAGCTGAATAAACCAGTGATAACTGGAATACATAATAAGAGCTTGATATTCTTACTCACTATAGCCACTAGTCATATGATATTTCTCATATGACAACTTGATCATACACATATCTCTACTATGACAAAGCCATGAATGAGTCAGATATACCAGCTTCGTCAAGCGTGTGATATCATCAGCCAAGCTGTGTAGGGATTCGTTCTTCTGCCTCTTCCTCCACAGAGCTTTATAACTCTCCACTTGGTTTGGGGGCTGGAACCTGTTAACTTGAGCCCCCCTCAGACTTTCGTACCTGCCTGGGTCCGACGGGTTGACAGAAGCCGGCAGGCCACCCCTGACAAACTAATGCTGAGGAACACCCCGGCCTCTTCTTCCATCCAGCGGTTTGCTTTAACACATAAATCAACATGGGCCAGAAACCCATCCAGGTTAGTAGTACCATCAAATCTTTCCAGTACCCATGTTATTTTGGTGTTTTTGTGGTCTCACCTGTACCAAGAGGAAATAGCAAAGAGACTACAAGGATTTTTGGTGAAGTTCTAAAGTCTAAGCTTGGTGCTTGTTGATATCAATTAGATAAGACTATTATACCATATTATACCATCAAACTAAGAAAGTGGATTCGCATTCATGACTAAAAGATGGTAAGGTCAACTTAGGGTTGTGGATAAGCAACCGCTAATTAAATTAGCGGTTGCTACGTGTCCTAGCTTTAGAGGATCCCTCATGCTGGATTACAGTTGCCTGGGACCAATTCCCATTTTCACAGCCTACTTTCACCTACTCTGGTCTATAATACTAGGGCATACAGGTTCCCATTTCATCCCATAATAGGGCCTCCCATTAATGGGCATGCTCAGATTTACAACTGTGAGGTGTCGTATTCAAGTGGTGTCATATAGGCATGGCGGAGCATAGAATCTACAGAACAGCTAGCTTGGGCTACTTCAGAAGACGTTTTATCTTTATACACACATCATGTTGACTATATTTCTCAGGTGAGGTTCTCCGACCATTTAGCTAGGCTGGTGACATCCATCTGTTGTATGGGTTTAATGGTGTAGCTTCACTTGCACTATTGTAATTATAATATCCCTGGTATAAATTGCTGCTTACAAGTGAGGATGGCCTCCAGCTGTAAATTCTCTTAGACTGTGGCTAAACACAGCCTTTGAATTGGACTTATTTGGAATTATCAGGAATAATGACAGTGTAATGGGTGTTAAGTAGGATTTCATCAGGCAAATCAAACATAGCCGATTTTGGGTAAGATAGATTTATTATGTTGCTTATCATGGCATGATGTGTGGACTGGTTGAAAAAAAGTAACCAGCGGTGGGTCAATGTGTTTATTCAAAATATGATAACACAGATAAAACAAAAACTACTCCATTGATCATTTTACATGTGATATAGAATTGTTAATATAGAGCCACAAAAGCTAGTGTTGTATATTAGGCCTAGATACAGAGGAGGTTCAGGTGAGCTGTGATAAACCAGGTGGGCTCTCATATATGATTTACATATCATGTTTAGCTGACAGGTGTCTCAGTAGTAATAATGTCGCTTGTCAGCAACCAGGAAATCTATTGTAGATGGTAAAACACAGGTAAGCTCAGATCTAGATTTCAGAGAGGGCGTAGGTTCTGATGTTGCAAGAGGAGTAGATTGATTTGTCCTTAAAAAAACTAAAAAAAGGCAGTAATTAAAACACCTACTTTCCTCTATGTACTTAATTTATTCTCTTTCACTGGTACCAGAGAGAGAAATTCCAAAGAAAAGATAGATAGCAAAGGGAGCGAATGGTCAGTCATCTGTTGAAGCGCTACTTTGTAAGGTGTCTCCTTTCCCTAGACCTCATCCTATCCAATACAAAATGGTCTTTTCACTGTACCTCTACTTTATTATTGAGTAATTATGAGAGCAATAGGCACTGTGTGCATTATAAGGGGAGGGGGCAATAATGGAGTAATTTGCATGAACAGTCCACATTAGAGCAGGCCCTTATGACCCGTCGTCATTATGCAGTGATAAACTACCTTATCTCCCTCCCACCACCTGCCTTCTGTTTCATTATTTAAACACTAATATGTACAGACACTCAGCCTTGGTTAATGTTTTTATGCGTAATTATGGTGTAATTATGATACATGATAAGGAAGAGTTATAACTTCATGAACAATTATACTTTTTGAAGATTTCAATTGAAGTTTTATAGTGCATTAAGCTATTCTCATGTTTTGCTTTTTTCGATTGTTGCACACATGTATTTTGGAGAAATATTGCTAAAAAGAGATAGCTCCTATTGATACCACTAGCATCTTCAATGGATCATTTTCTGCTGGTTTGATTAACAGTAATACAACAGTGGCAAAAAACAGTGAATGCCATGAATGTTTTGGTTCCGTAAGGAACTTCTCATGGAGGTGACATTGTTTCCCTGATGGTTCCCCATCCTCTTACATCTGGAATGGAATCAACAATTGCATTTTATTCAAAATGGCTCAAGCTTTTTGCAAGAACACAATAGAAGGCGTTGTGTGGAAGAAACTACATGATCTGTGTGGTGAGGGTCAAGGTGGAACAGAAATACATTGTGCAATTACAGACTAATGGGTATCTTGGTATCTCAGGCAAAAAGTAACACACTTGTGGCTAGAAAGTGATGCATAGTGCTAGTATAGCTGGGGCTTGCCATGTTCAGATTGTACATTACAATTTGCCATCATAATCGCATATCAATGTGTTTGCTGCTAAGTAGTGCCAAAAAACCTTTAGGAATGCAATAGGGATTTGCAGTTGTTGTGCTAGGTGCAATCATAGTAAATGTTCTAAGCAATAGGAGCCATACCCACGTTGAGGTCGCTAAAGAATAGATACAAGATAAAAGTGGTCGCTGAAAAGTGGTAGCTGAAAAGTGGTCACTGAAAACTGGTCGCTGAAAACTGGTCGCCCACAGTGACCTAAACTATCCTCAGAGACTTCAGTAGCAACCTAAACTATCCTCAGATACTTCAGTAGTGACCTAAACTAAGATTATATATATAGAGGGGCCTTCGGCCCCCACGGGCACCATTCATACTTTCTCGTCCCAATAGAATTTTAAATACCATAGGTTATTCATATAAAGGGAATCCCATAGAATTTTGAATACCATAGGTTATTAATACTACAAAGTATACTAAGCGACCAAAAATAATAAAAAAACCTTAGAAGCTTAAATACCATAGGTTACTCATATAAGAAATTTTTTTTCCCAAACCCTCTCCCAGTGGCATTTAAGCACAGGGAATAGGACTTTTATTATTAGCAACTTTTTTTTATTATTATTTTTTCTTGAGCACAAATATATGGCTTATTCCATAACAGACACCCCTCTACATATTGATAAGGGAGTATGTAACAGGGAAGCGGATCTGTTATGGAATAAGCCATATTCTTGTGCTTAAAAAAAAAAGAAAAAAAAGCAGGGTAGGATCACATTTTGCTTCATAGTTTCCTTAATTATACTCTAATTTTCATTCTGTAAAGCCCACAATGTCCCCCATATTCTCACTGAGGTCATTAAATTTGGTCACTAAAAACTGGTTGCTAAAAAATGGTCGCTGATACTTCACAATTGTTTTAGTGACCTAAACTTTTTTTTTATGGCAACCATTTAGCGACCTAAACTATAGGGGGTGTTGAGGTTAATTTCGGGTGTGAAGGCTGTTGGACATACAGATTTCTACCCCTCTTCCGATGTAGATGGGAGCTAATGCGAATTTTCATTCCAACTTCTAAAATCCAAGATGGCCACCAATTGGACAAATCTTTATGTATATCCACAGCATTGGTCAGATCTCAAAATAATTATGGTATTGACTCCCTCTATCAAACTGGATGAAGGCCATGTTGAAATTTCATCTAAAACCCTGTAAATGGCCGACAATAGGGCATAAACTTCCACCCCTTTAATACCCTTATTCATCAGAAATTCTTTCCTGAACATCCAAAAATCTAAATTTCATAGTTTAGACCAGCAGGTTACAGTGAAACCATTAATGACCCCCACTAGAGTACCTAATTATTGCCTCTGAGAATTATGTGACTTCACACTTGAAGATGTACCTCCATTCAATAGTATTGTAGTTGCTCTAGCCATGCCCTGTCCAGAGATTAATAACATATACAGTATTATCTGTGACAAAACGTGGGAAAATGTAACAGTACAGGGATTTAGTGCTATTTATTGCCATGAGGGGGTACAACCAGTGCTGGACATGGTATTACATCATACATTGTCAGGAAACTTTGTTCTAGTTCCCTACGTCTGATTTTGATGATTCATATATCAAAATGATCCCTTAGACCTCCGCACTTCAATTAAAATAAGTGTGGTTAAATGGTTTCATTGAATATTGTCTTGGTCATCTGTCTACTCATATCAGATAGATATACCTATACTAAGAATATCAAAATTTCTGTCAACCTGCACAGATAATAATATCCATGTTGGGAAAATTTGTGTTGTAAAAGAGGACTATGCCCATTATTCAGGGTATGTGATTGCCCAAATATTATGTGGGAAGACCTTTAGAAAGCATTCTGATAGGTTATAGTAAAATACCTTCATGTTACTTTAGGTTATGCCACCTAAAACCTGTGAATAAAACTAAATCCAATTTATGTTACCTTTTCCCGTGTTGCATCACAGATTCTCACCAGAGAATGAAGATAGTCAAATTCCAATAAAGGGCCTACCCCTGGTAGCAGAGAGAAAGGATTATCACAGGATACCTGCTTGGAAAGTGAGGCAACATTAGGTGGTGTGAGCTATTCATGAATGTTTTCATTCTTGATACACAGGTCCTGTGATAATCCCACTGCAGCATTAGCAGATAAGAGAACAGCAAGAGTGATGCTCTGGGTAACCAATGTTTTTATTTACACAGTGATTGGATGGAAAATAGGTGCATAAAAAAGATGCATTACAGTTACCAGAGTAGAAACATTACCCAAAAATTGAACTCACTTGTGGGTAATGTATTCCCAACATACCTAATCTATTTACCCAAGCATGACTAATGGGGCATGTCTCTGCCACAAATCTGGCTTTGACAGTGCTTTTGGTGTCAGTCTTATTTGGCCCTGAAACCATTCCATTGTGATAAAATAGATATGTGAGAAACTTCTCCGTAGTTTATACATGTCAGATACACAAGGGCTCTTACATATCTACTAGTAACAGGATGAAAGTTCTGTGCATTCAATGCAGGTGTCCTGCTCCCCTGTTATTGCCATTACTGTGAGTGACTCTGCTTATGGCTCAACATCTTAGTCTGCTCTCCCAGAGGGACTGTTTTCTTTTGGCTTGTGTTTATAACTGCTTCAAGGCATATGCACAACCTATCCACCTCAGTAAAAGGGCATTTCCATAATTATAGAGAAGTTGTGATGTTGTGTGCTCCTAACTGACACAATAAATGCATTGTTCAATTAGCACAGCAGCAGTTCTATGTTATTGAATGCTGTCAGTCTTGTTAGGAATTAAAGTCATTCTATATTTTAGTGATGATAGCTATGTTTCAAATATTTTATTGTTTGAAATAGCATGATTGCATGGTTTTAATGGTACATGTTAATCACGTAATATTTCAGTTTACTGGACATGGAAATGGCATTCTGAGGGATTCCTCTGTCAAGTGACTGTTAAATTCATCCAAAATTCAATGCATGTTTTTACCTTAATGCCTTGCATAAAAGGTGCACAGCATATATCCAAGCTTTACCCTGGCTGCACCTTATACCGGCCCACATTTACTTACATTAGATTGTTAATAAATTGGTTAAAATCAAGCTTTAGCTGGGTATTGTAGGTTTCTAGCAGAATCTGGGTGTACTCAAAAGAATATGTGTGCCTTATATGCAGGTTGCTATGTTGTTCGAATTTGTACTTATATTTCTAATAGATGTAATTTATACTTATTTTGGTATGACATTGAAAAGGTTTTCAATAATATGTATTTGAAGATATTTGAATAGTAGGTTAGTGAGGACCAATTTGAGTATGAAGTGGTGGCCCCACAACCATAACAATTGCAATGTGCTTTCATTCCCATCTTTGCCCATAACTGGAAAAATAGTTTCTGATCAAATATAGTTTAAAAAATTAAGCCATTCATGACCCTCCAGTTCATCATGCCACTCAAAGAACAAGTATGGCTATCTCTATCAAATAAATTCATCACACTAGTAATACAACCCAGCTATTTGATCTATGCAATATAAAAACCATCTTCATTGTATGAACTGAATCATAGCGACTTATAGTCAACCCACAGTGGTTGATGTCTTGGCCATAGTGGCACCTAATTCCCTCCTGTCTTGTTTGTCACACACTTCCATCACCATTACTGCATTGATTTGTGTTTTTTTAACAGAGTAAAAGGGTGCCGCTGTGAACATTATAACCAATGGGTACTAAAAATAACTTTCTTGGAAAACCTCCACCAAGTGGTGTTATTGAATAAAAGGGGATTGGATGAAGTGTTGACTGAATAGACTCTAAGTTGCTCCTTAATAGTGACATCAGGCCACAACTGCCACCAAACCCATTGGCATTAAAGAATAGTGGTCTAACCGGATCACTGTAGCCCCATACTTGCTGTTGTCATCATCATCATGGGAAAGTATAGTGAATAAATAAAATGGCTTTTATCTTCACTTGACTGCAAAAATATAACTGTTGAATCTACAAGGGATCCTCATAAAACTGAACAGTGAGCTACTGCAATTGTACACCAGTGAACCAGTGTACTTTTTACAAGAAGCCCCAGGTTAGCCTATGGTGGTATACAAATGTACAACGAATCTCTGTGAAAATAATGATGGATCTCTGACAACTGTGGGACAAGGATTCTATCGTTAGTTTGACAACATTTTCTTTTACAGTCTACATTCAAGCTATGAAGACCAATCGAAGCAATTAGGGAATATTCCTACTTAGGAACTAAGATGTTGATCTACTGAAGATTAGTCATCACATCATTGTACCCTGGTACTAGCCAGTGGTCAGAATAATTTTGTGACCATTTGATGTTTTATGATTTGATGTTAAATAACATTTGTGATTATAATAGGAGAATCCATCATGTAAACTGACAAACATTGCAACTCAGGCTACTTTCCCTGATATCTGAAAGATCTACTAAAGTACAGTGCAGGGGTTACCACTGTACAAGAGTGTGCTGTCTACGATTTGTCAAAGTATAATAACGGGAAAATTACCCAGCCACCGGGTCTACAAGCGGTCCCAGATGGCATTCCTCTGGGCACTTTGGGCTAGCCTAGATGTGGGCTCAAGCTGGTAAATGTCTGTGCTGACAGATGGGGCCTATGTAGGCTAACCCAGAAACCTCTTTTCACTATATATTTTTGAAGTTATCATTAGAAGGCTCTAAACCGTTTATAAACAATGGCTGCCTTTCCCCTCCTCACATGGCATTAGCAATATCCCTAAATAGGTCCATCAATAGCATTCTACTTGAAAATAAAAATAAATAAAAGCATATAAACCATCATTTAGTTCGCATTCTATTTAAGGTCTGCACCTAAAAAATGGTGGGGACCTCAAGGGACCAGAACCATCGACCTTTGAATATAGAGTTCAGTGCTCTTCCCAGTGCTAACTTGGCAACTGTGATGGTTGTAGAACTTTATATACTGGTCTTTTTCTGCAAATTGCAATTTACCTTATGAGGACCTTAAATGTCCCACCCGAAGTCTCTAAACCCCAAACTACCCATTTGTGATGAAGGGACATTTGTCTCTGAAAATGGGTTGAAATACCTAACATTAAATGCTCAGAGTTTAAAGGATAAGTACAACTATATTAGCAAAGACTTATTAGGTTTTGATTTAATTGGTATTACAGAACTTGGCTCAAACCATCAACCTTAAGTGGTCAACTACATATGAATGATATGACATTGTTCAGAAATGATCGTCAGAGAGGTAAAGGAGGTGGGGTAGCTTGCTACTTTAAAGATATTCATATTCCATATACTGAAATATTACATGAATTCACTACTGTTAACAAGAATATTGAGTTTTTATGTTTAAAAGTTTGTTATCCTGGTCATAAATTCAAGATTGTCTGTATTGTATACCGTCCTCCTAAAGGTAAGGTCTCGTAATGTTATGATTTTCTGTCCACATGTATGGGTCATGACACTGTAAGATATAAGGAGTGTTGGGTTATGCGGGACCTAAATGTTAACAGTAGGGCACGGAATTGTATAAAATTAGAAGAATGGTTAGTTTTTTTAAGGCAACTGGTTTGAGATATCTTCGTACAGCAGCTGTACAGCACCAACTTATTATCACCCCCATGGAAGGTCCACTCTAGACGATTACTACACAAACTGTGACTGTGTCAAAGGATATGGAACATTAAAAAATATTTGTGGAGATCATGTACCAGTATATCTTATACGGAAGAAGCAGAGAATTGTTAAAACCCCAACTAGAGTGATAAAATGTAGAGATATGCGAAGATTTTTTGAACTCAATGGACAATGCTGATTGAGGTGAGTGTATGGGAGATGATTGTGATGTGAATATGAGGTATGAGTGTATAGTTAGGAACATCCTTTTGTACCTGGAACAAAAACACTCTGTGGTACCATGCACTGTGAGAGATAATTGTTATTTTCTTTTTATGAAAGGGTATGTCGATTGAAAAGAATTAAAAAGAGATTCTTTAAGAAAGCCAAAAAATGTAGCCATGGAAGGGTAAATGTAGCCTTGGCGAGGGCAAAACAAATTCAAAAGAATAGAAATAAAAAAATAGATGGTAAAAGGAAGACTGTAACCACCAATCTTCTAAATACGTCAGAAATGATCCAAGGAGGTTTTGAAAAGTATTGAATGAAGTTTGGAAAGGTAAAAGTACTACATCGGTTAGAAGATAGTCCACTCACAAATACTGAAATATTATTATAGAAAATGATATTATTAGTGAAAAGCAATATGGATTCATACCAATTAGGTCGACTGTTGATGCCACATTTAAATTAATACAGTACTTGATAGAAGCTAGAAACAGAGGTGAATTTTCATTGGTGTTTATTTTAGATCTAAAGAAAGCTTTTAATACGGTAAATTTGGAAGAATGAAAAACAAAAAAAAAATAATCAAAGATGAAATGCAAATCAAAAATCATATTCCATTTACAAAGCCAATTAACAATGGTCCAACTTGTGACAGGTATCTTTTAACATTGAGGAGTGTGTGAGGAGCGATGGAGAGTGTGACGTGAGGGGTGAGTAGGGGAATGGGGGGAATGGGTGAGTAGGGGGAAGAGGGGGAGGGGGCGCGGTGTCAGTAGGGGGATGAGGGGAGTGGGGGAGGTGGGGAATTAGGGGAGGGGTTTTGTTTTCATTCTTCATTGACTTTGTAAATGATATTTGATTTTTGATTTTCATTTCAATTTTGAATTTTTGTTTTTCATTCTTCATTGACTTTGTCAATGGTATTTGATTTTCATTGCATTTTTAAATAATTGTTTTTCATTCTTCATTGAGTTTGCAATTTGATTTTTCTTTTTTCATTGCATTTTCATTTTTCTTTCTCATTTCTAAATTTTGGCCCTCCTGGGCCACTGTAATAGACATCGTTCAGCTCAACATCAGCTTAACCAGATTGTATGATCCCTTTTTATATCCTTAGATAGGTATTTCATATTTTGAAATCTGAACATGATTAAATCGTAAGGAACCACTGAGGCTGGCCTTGACCAAGTTGAAAAAAAGCTAAAAAATTAAGGCTAAAAACAACTAGCCATAAAACAAGGTAAGAGGGATGTAAGAAACAGCAGAGGAATAATTAAAGGAACAATATTTTTCAATTTCAAGGTCTCTCTGTAAAACAATCAATTAATCTCGTTCAGCTAATAAGGAAGTCATTATTTAGAAATGTTTACTACCTTTTACTATGCATAATTCCTGACTCAGCTCGCTACCTGCCTGCATATTGGAGACATGTATACAGGCAGGCCATGCCTAGTAGTTGCCAGTTAATCATCCCCTGTTTTCACACTTACTCACAAGGGGACACCCTTTCAACCCAAGGCTCCACATGTCTCTCCTATACAGATGTTTTAATATAAACTGTGGTTGGAGATCTAAAACTGCCATGTAGTGTAGCTCAAATGAACTACTCCCCAGAATCTGGGGAAAAAAGCCAACAGGTGTGGCTGCAGGTATATGCCCAAAATACCTGCAGGGTACCAGCGTAAATTCCTGACAATCATCATTCAGTTGTTACATTGTACTGGTCTGACAGCTGTTATACAACTACACAGAATTTTGACACCACGGT
This sequence comes from Acholoe squamosa, assembly GCA_949317995.1. Taxonomy (NCBI): domain Eukaryota; kingdom Metazoa; phylum Annelida; class Polychaeta; order Phyllodocida; family Polynoidae; genus Acholoe; species Acholoe squamosa. The sequence goes on along the minus strand of OX439049.1, from coordinate 29,626,539 downwards.
CTCATGTGATTTTTTCTTGTTTTTCTATTTACGTAGGCCCTTCAAGAGAAAGCATTGTCTCTATTTATCTCTGGATTGTTTTAGGTATTGGCCTCAGGTAAAACTGTTTAAGTGGCAGCAGGATGACCCCTCCCCCTTTCCCCACCCAACATACTCTTCCATCAAACCAATCAGAATCCTCTCGTTTAATTTTCCACTCTACACCAAGATTGGTTCTTTCACAGGATGTAATCAGTACGAAGGCATGTAATTTTTTCTGTTATGTGTATGCTTCTCCTGAGGCTATTATAGTTTTTAATGTGATATGATTATGGAAGCATTTAGCCTCTTGGGATATCCATATCTCTTTTCTCACAGTCCTGCTATGGGATCAGTAAAGGGCAGGGGGGAGCTGAAAATAGAGAACTTTTAAAAGTCAGTGGCTGGAGCAGACTTCTGGGCATGCATGTGGTCACCATTTACAACCTTTAATAAGCTCCTACTGCCTCCCTACTGAAAAAAAATTCCATGAGAAACGGGTGTGATAAAGCCTTGCAGCTAGATTGCATTCACTGATTGTGAATTGGATTTTTATGTTGACAAATTGAGAAAAGAGAATTTACACTGACAATACCAACAGGGACTCCACCAAGTTTATTTAATAAAGAAACTTTCCCTTCTCCATTTAATTCACTGGCAAAAGATTTCTTGGAACATCCCACAAATTTGACATTGCTATGAGGTTTCCCTCGATTTGCTTTGACTGCAGCCACCTTGAGCTGACATTGACGTGTTTCATAACATTCAGTGTTATAAGTTAGGTTCACCTGAAATGCAGAAGGTCGAGACTGTTGCATTCTAGAAAGAGATGAAAAGAAATAACAATAGAGCCAGCTAGTATAGATAGATGGTGCTAGTCCATACAGCCAGCCCCCTTACCCATATTGTACATCATGCCCACATCATGCCAGGTGTCCCCTTATCTGCTAGTGTGCAGAATTGAGTTTTTCAAAGCTTTCCATAAGGGGCTAGCCCACACAAGATATCCTAATAGCAGAAGTGTCTACCATAGAGCCTTGGTAGTGTGTGAACCATAAAGGGGATCTCCCATGAAACCTCTATTTCTATGATGATTCCATTTGGTAGAGTTTGTATTGAATAGAAATACTGAAGTATACTGTCACCAGGTTGGGAAAATCCTGTAAATCCCCAAGTACCGGTTAAAATCTGAGCCTTAGATTCTGTGCCAGTACTGCATGAACAAGCTTGACATGTGTATAAGCTGTGTTATATCCTAGAAAAATATCATCTTGAAAAAAAAAAATTCGGGGCATGCAAAAATCCATGTATACGTGCACAAAATACTAGAAATTCTTATGTAGCATTAATGCTTTATGTTAGTACAGGCTGATAAGCATGGGCAACCACCGGCAAAAAAGCCTGGGTTGGTGTCCTCCCCAGTGCCATCTTGTTGGCAGTAATTCTCAAACCTGGTTACATCTGCTACTATAAGGGCAGAAAGCAGGCCTTTCTGATGCATAGTATGATATCTCAGTTGGGCCAATGCATCACAGTATTGACTGGACATCACTGCTCATCTACACATAAGTGGCACTCATCGGTGCCTTTTCACATTGCCTGCATATTTACCTTGATAATAAGCATTATGTAACCTACCCGATCTATATCATATAATACAATGATGATGTATACGTTATAATCACAAAGAAGAGCATAGTTGCAACAGCCTCCAAGCTGAAACGGTGCACCACTTGGTGTTTTTGGACAAATGCACCAAACTTGCTGTCCCCCCTAATAACAGCACATGTGTTTTCTTTTAAAAACTCAGCTTTGAATAAGCTAACAAATTCAATAAGCAGGCACCACTAGTTTCATAAAGTGAAAAACAGCTCCAGTAGACTGTAGTGTGAAGGCTGAAGAATGATATTATTACTCAAAACAACGTCTCCAGCTCTGTTACTCATTGGACCGTCTATACAAGTGACATATTGGCCAGACAGACTGCTTTGTTGACAGCAAGAAGAACATGTAGGTGTATTTTGATGGCTAAAGTTTATGAAGTCCTACAAAGCTTTGAGGAAACCTTTTAAGAAACATCAGTTATCTGGTACTGATAATTATATTGGTACATGTATATTCTACAAACAGAACTTAAACAACCCTGTTATGCGCAAGAGAATTAATAACACCTTCTCTCTGCCAGGGCCCACTGTACTGCACTTGATGAAAAACCAAACGTCACATTAATTGATTCTATATGACCTTCATCAAACACTTTTAACCTTTTGGTCCCAAGCCATTAATTTCAAGATGCATCATCACACTGCTTATATTTAGGAGAACCAATCAACCTTGTACATGAAATTCTTTCAGAACAAGGTTCTACCTAAAGACAACATGATCATAAAAATAGAAGTTAAATCTAACCTCAAGATAGGATTTAGGTTTATTAAGTGATTCCCTCCCTCTGCTCTACTGCTCTAGGTGACATAATATTATATCCTTAAAGAATGATACTCTACAGTGAGCCTACCTTCAACCAAAATAGAAAGGAAAGATAAAGAAAGTCACATTTGCTTGTCATCTGTCTGGGGCTTTTTATGTAATGTCAATTATCAAATGTCATGAGTGTCAAGTAGAAAAAAATCAAAACACCAGAAGAAAGAGTCAAAATTGTAAAAAGTCGTTTTAATGATTTCTAAATTAACACTCATTCGCGGCAACTATTGTCACTCTCCCTGCAGAGTTGGTGGGGAAAAGGGTAGAAACGTGTGTGTCACTGCGAGTCCCCTCTCTCCTTTGAGGACTGTTTTTTTTTTTTTTTTTTTTTTTTGGAGGGGGAGTGGAGTTGATACAGGCACTGAAAAGTCTTTTCCCTTCTAATAATAATATGATAATTCATAATCCTTACCCCTGTTTGTGTCCAGTACACATGATTTAACTGAACAGTCCTACATGACGTACTTCCTGCAAAGTTCCCTCACCCCTGTGCTTTGAGCCTGGAGAGGAGCAATGGGTACAAATATGGTGGCCCTCAGAGTGACGGAACAGCTATTCCCAGATTACTATATATAGCTTCATTCTCCTACCCAATATTTAGATCCAGTTATCATCCTTGGGTGGTACCCATGGTTCCCATTTTCAATGGTCTTCTCGGGAGGGGCATGCAGCGTGGGGAATGCCCTCTAAAATGACATCAGGTAAGTAGTGGCTAAAAAATAGATGGCCGCTAGTTGTCTGGCTGTCTCCTGGCCAATACCACTGGGAGTGAAGTTATGTAGCCATAACATCATTCCTATTGTTGAGAAGGGTGTTCCATGACGATCCAGTACAGTCCAGGTGCATTCCACAAATAAAGAATTACAGCTGGATGTGATTCCACAGTGCCACACACAAGAGGATTCTATCATCTAGCTCTAATTATTTCCAAGGAAGGACTGAATGTAATAGATATATACGGGAGAAGAGAAGAAAGTTTATATATCATGCTGCACTTATAATTACTGCAAGATGTCCTGAACAAGCTCAAATTCAAGCATACTTATTCGTCAAAGATGGAAAATGACGTTATAGCTTATTAATACAACCTTGGGCGACATAGCAGTGCTCTATTGTTGCCATCACTCTTCATCAGACAGTTCAATTTATAAAACAGTTATTAACATGATATCTGCGTATCTGTGCATCTACTCTTGCACCTCCAACTAGTCTGATAATGAAAACAGTGGAAAACGTTGATTGATACTTTTAGATGTCAATTAAAACTACTAATCGTTATGGGACCTTGGTGCTCTTAACTGTGGGAATGGGACAAACGAAAGTCGGCACTAAATTGATCTGTCTGACATCACTCAATTATTGTGGACTTCATTGAACGGCAATCCATCTTTGAAGAAAAGAAATTAGCTTTTAGGTGTCTGCTTATACCCTATTTTTCAACACTGTTAAAACACATTCAGAGACCTACTAGTAACCCAGTGATATAGGTTTGACACAAATATACTAGGAGACCAGCCAATATAGGATGCTAAAACAGAGGTTATAAAGAGCACACCACATAATTCAACAGGTAGAGCTATACAGTCTGGGTGCACATCATAACGATGGTCACCAGACCCCAGCCCTCATTGCATAGGCCATCCTCTAGTTCAACATAAATGCAAGAGGTGGGGTCCAGAGTGACTGTATATATTTATGAAACTGGAAATTGCAGGCCCTAGGATAGATTGCCTCTCATTGGCCAGAAAGCAACTGCTCAGTTCATGCTGCATGTAGAGCATAGCATATTGCCTTCTTCATAATTTATAAGTATTATGGCAGCTACCGAGGTTGTATCATATTTGGACTATTCACAGAAAGAGATCTCCCATGGAACCGCTTGTCATTTATAAAGATGCTCATGTATGTTTACAATACCTCCATAGAATACCAATAACACAAGTCAGATTTGCAATTATCAGTTATAAATAAAAAGAGGTCTTGCTCTGCTTAACCATTAAACCAGCTTATGTACTAGATATCTAATTTATAGCCTCTTATTTAACACCAGACTTCCAAGGAATGCTTGTATTCAATGATGAAAAAGTTGACCTTTCCAATAACCATGTTATTTTGGTGTTTTTGCGGTCTCACTTGTACCAAGAGGAAATAGCAAAGAAACCACAAAGATTTTCGGTGAAGTTCTAAAGTCTAATCTTTGTGCTTGTTGATATCGATTAGACAATTATACCATAGTTTACCATCAAACTAAGAAAGTGGATTCGCATAACTAAAAGATGGTAAGGTCAAGTGAGGCTTATGGATAAATAACCCTTTTGTCTCAGCAACTAATTTATGTAAGCTTCTTCACTAAGATTTATATTATTTCCATAATTCACTTGGCAAATAAACATCACTGTTGGATGTCATTTCTTATAACATTAACAAGATATAGGGCCACACTCTGAGTCCGTGATCTAAGGCCACTAATATTCCAAACAATTATGGACTATACATAGAAAACAGCTGATGGAAACAGTGAAAGGTCATCTTATAGGAAATGAAGACAAACCCTGTCTGCAGGTGGTGCACAGCTCAATCAACTTACATTGCTGGAACTCAAAGAATCGGATAGCACTTCAACTGCATTGGAAACCAGTACTGCCCTGCACCAGTTTTATACCCTGCAGGTGGAGGGGGGGGGTTGATTGCCTCAAGTTTTCTACATGAAAAGTTTCTTCTTAGTTCAGGATTCTTTTAGGCATTAGCATCTGTCAACAATTTAACTATTCAAATAGCAACAGCATTCCCCCACCTACCCTGCAGATCTACCAACGTTACCTTCCCACCTTTCATAACTGCTGGAACTAAATTGCCATAGGAAAAAACGGAACTGTACACTGCAAAAAAATGTCTTCAAAAGAATGGTAAATTTGTTGTCCCAAACTTCCAGAGATCCGTCGTTATTTTCACAGAGATCTCTTGCACCATCCACCGTACTGCCACTGGGGGCTTTTTGAGAAAAAAAAACTACACTGGTTCACTGCAATATGATTACAGTTTTGCAAGTATTGCCGGAAGATTGAACTGTTATTTTTACAGTGTACCTCACATCACTCCCTTCTTAAGATATTGCTTTTTGTCTTAGCCAACTCAATTGTGTTAGCATTAGTGTCTTGGAAAGTTCCTCCCCCTTTTTGCCATTATCTTTCTATGAGACCAGTAAAGACCAGTAGGAAGAAAGTCGAGCTGGAGTTGTTTAAAGGCAATGGATTGTTAAAACATCCGGATAATTATTTATATGCTGAATAAAGTAATAGCATGCACATTATAGTAACACCCACTTTCAACATGAAATAAACAGACATGTACAGCATATCAGCTAATCATCACATAGCATAGATAGGATAAAGGAATTCAAGTTGAATTGTATGCAGATGGAGCACGGTTGAGTTGCTAATGTACCAAGAACCTGCTTATTATGCCTGGTGTCTCTAGGTGAATCTTCACACAGCTGCAAGAGGCTTTAACTGTTGGACGGTAGGGCCTATAGGTTGACCCTCTATTTGTGGCCTCAGGCTCATACATGGTTTCATGGTTGGGGACAGATCTTGAGAGTTTGGGAGGACACTATGTTTCATTGGAGCCAGCAAGGATCCTTATGGTAGGCTCTATTTGAATTTTGATCTAGGGTTTTACCCCCCTAGATCTACATTATGTGTGTGTCTAAAGCTCACTACACTTAACTGAAGGGGAGACTAAGGTGTTTTTGCCTATTTTGCTATGATAAATAATGGGTAACATAATTTGAGATAAATGTGTGCTGGGAAAATGTCTAGTTGATGCTTCAGTACAGGACACAGTAGGCATGATTTTTAAAGTTGGACAAACCTCCATTCTGAAATCATAGGGTTTAGAATATGATTAAAGTAACTGCATAATTTCGTACCATGGTTTGGCATTTTATCTTTTTCGGTTTTCTATGAAAGCCCTCTCAGCAGTAGACGTGGTTGTAGTCATAATCTCTAAAGATATGGTAATGGACATGTCATTTTACTTGTCCTAGCTTAGGGGATCCCCCATGCTGGATAACAGTTACCTGGGACCAAATACCATTTTCACAGCCTACTTACACCTTCTCTGGTCTAAAATACTAGAGCATACAGGTTCCCATTTCTTCCCGTAACAGGACCTCCCATTAAGGAGCATGCTCAGATTTACAACGGTGAGGTGTTGTATAGAAGTGGTGTGATTATAGCCATGTTGGAGCATAGAATCTACAGAACAGCCAGCTTGGGACTACTTTAGAAGACATTTTGTTTTCATACCCGCATCATGTTGGCTATATTTCTTAGTCAGGTCCTCGCCGTTTAGGCTGGTGATATGCATCCGCTGTATGGGTTTAACGATGTAGCTTTACTTGCACTATTGTAATATCCTGTGTATAAAACGCTGCTTCCAGCTGTGAATTCTCTTAAAACTCAGCAGTTGAATTGGGCTTATCAGGAATAATTCCCCTAAAAGGATGAGAGTGGAATGGGTGTTGAGTAGGATTTCTTCAGGATTTCTTCAGGCAACTCACACAGCTTACCGATTTTTGGGTAAGATAGATTTATAAGTTGCTTATCATGGCACATCATGATGTGTGGACTGTTAGAAGAAAGGTAGCCAGCAACAAGTCAATGCTTTTATTCTGATTTCTCAAATTAAAATAACATGCATAAACCAGGTGGGCTCCCATATATGATTTATATATATCATGTTTAGCTGACAGGTGTATCAGTAGTAATAATATCACCTATCAGCAACCAGGGAATCTACTGCCTGTAGACTGTAAAAGACAGGTAAGCTCAGATTTAGATTTCAGGGGGGGGGGGGCATAGGTTCTGATGTTGCAAGACATGTAAACAGATTTGTCCATAAAAAAACCAGAAGAAAAGGCTGTGATTGAAACAGCTACTTTCCACTATATATTTTTTCTTTTTCAAATTCTCTTTCACTGTTACCAGAGTCAGAGATTCCATAGGAACCAATTGACCAGTCATCTGATAAAGCGCTACTAGATAAGGTGTTTCCATTATCTAGACTCATTTTACCCAATACAAAATGATCTTTCAATGTACCTCTTCCTAAATAATGAGCAATAGTGAGTGCAGCAATAGACACTTTGTGCATTATGAGGGAAGGGGGAATATAGTGGAGTAATTTGCACGAACAGTCCATATTAGAGCAGGCCATTACGACCCATCATTGTTATCCAGTGATAAACTCCCTTATCATCCTCCCCACCACCTGACTTCTATTTCATTATTCATACACTACTATGTAAAGACACTCAGCCTTGGTAAATGTCTCCAATGCATTGTGTAATCATGGTCTAATTATGATACATGGTAAAGAAGAGTTACAACTTTACAAATGATTCCACTTATTGTAAATTCATGTAGAAGTATCATAGTCCAGTAAGCTATCATGTTTTGCTGTCTTCTATTGTTATACACATGCATTGAGAAGAAATATTGCAGTATTTCTATTGGTACCACCGCCATCTTCAATGTATCATTTTCTGTTGGATTGATTAATAGTGATAAAACAGTGGCAAAAGAGGGTGAAATAACATGCCATCAATTTTTCGGTTCCGACAGAAATTCATCATGGAAGTGACATTATTTCCCTGATGGTTCCCCCACTTAGGGCTATAAATAAGACTAGTAGTGAAGGCTTGACACGAGATGAAGGCTGTACATTACAATTTACCAATCATAATAAATTACCCAAGAACCTAAGTATCTCCTCATCAGGGCATTTCAAAATAATATCTAAAGCTCTCATATATTTTTAAGACGAATGGAAAAATGACAGTTTTAAGGAAAACCAAAAAAATAGCAAGGAAGGGGGGGGGGGGGTAGTGGGCACATAGGTCTATGACTTGACCTGTCAAGTGGTGTCAAAATCCTTTACTAATGCCAGAGGGATTTGCAGTTGTAGGGCTGGATTTGATAGTAGTGCATCAAAAAATAAAGTCCAGAACATTAAATCAATATTGGAAAATGGCTGATCACTGTAGTTGATGAGGAAGTGCTGTCTTTGACAAGCTTTGCATGGCATGCCACAGTAAACATGGGTTGGAGCACTGATTAAAAAGTGTGAGCTTCTTTTTTTTTTATTTTGTCATGTGAATGCAGTCACCAGCATTTGCTCATATCCAAGCCTTCTCATAAGACAACGGTCATTTTCTGGCATAAGGTAGTTTCCACATTGAATATGATATACTTCAATACTTTATTTATTGTTTTCAAACTGTCCGCCAGTCATAAGAGCTTAAGCCAAACCTGACTGGAGAGTGTAGCTATTGCCTAGTTGGGGAGCTGGTGATGCTCCTGTCACTCTCCATTTCAGGCTTTGTATAATCCATCCTCAGCATTAGCGAATAGTGAGTGTGAGGACATAGATAACCACAGAGCTCTATTATTCCCAGAGTAAATTGATGGAAATCAGGGACATAGAAACAAATTGGAGATCATAGTCTCTAAATAGAAAATGACGGTTGGCATTATGCACAAGTGGTACTGACAGTGATAAAGGATCGTGATGACTAATGCTAAGATTTAGCCATGACTGATACAAATTGGAGGCCTCGTACCACTATTTTCTCACCTAACCCTTTTTGTGCACTCTTGAGAGGATGTGAGTCTCATTTGGAAGAGGACCAGGAAGCTAATAGTAATCTCCCATGGTCACTATGATAATGGAACCCTGCCCTATTTCTGGGCGAATTTAGGTTATGCCTGATCTGCCAATGATGGTAGTGTGATTACCATGCTTGGATATTTGCTCTTATCATAACAAAGAGATCCAAAAGTAAATTAATCCAATTGCAAAAAAACAAAACAACTTCACCCTAGACATGCATTGGGATCTGGTTGAGTTAATCAGGGCAATAGCAAAGGTCGCCCTTCAATAGACCAATGCAAGTGTCTATGATAAAGTTAATAGAATACAAAGGTGCTGAGGGGGGGGGGAAACAAAGTTTTATCCCGTAAATTCATGACAATCACCAATTGGGCACTGATTCTCAAACCTCTACTCTAAAATCTTGTGCATTTTGTCCAAAGGGTTTCCCTGGAATCCACAACGCCCCCTCGACAACTAGGCCTATAATTTATGCCTAGTACATAGGTATTGCTTCTGAGAATGACATGGCGTCACTCTAAAAGGTATATTCCACTATTCGGGAAATCCTTAACTACCAGGGGTTTCTCCATATTACTTGGGTTTATGTATTATGAGAATGATGAAGCAATAAAAAGGCCCATGGTTTATTGTACTAGTTTCAGATATATTGACATCTGAAAATGTGGAATCCTTAACTATGGCCGCTTATGAGAGAAACCCCCATTTTTTTAACATTTTCTCAAATATTGAAACATTGAACAGTGACATCTTAACATAACTTCTCACATGTCTAGTAGTCATCATCTGCATCATGATCAAACAATAAAAACAGCATGTCATTGGAAAATGAAATAGCCATGAATAATGAAGCTGTCAGAATTTTGTTCACCAGACTTTGCAAGGAATAAGATATAATCATTATGAACATTTTATGCACGAAAAGATGGAAGGTTACCGACAGAATCTAGAAGCTACAGATTTATGAAAGAAATTTTCTTTTTCCTCAATGATAGAAATCTGTCAATTTGGCTGGTGGTGAATCTTGGTCCTATCTTAGAAAAATGCAAAAGTCTAATATTTCAACAGCTTGATAGTGATGCATTAGGGCATACAAAAGGGAAATAAGCATATGTCATGAGTTTAGTTAAATTAGGTAGTTTTAATTTTTGGCCACCAGGTGGCAATGGCATAGAAGGTGGAATATACCTTTAAAGAGATAGTCATTCCCTGATATCACTGCCATCTACAATACCATCGGACCAGAGAGTAAGGACAACTGAAAACCAAGAAAGGGCCTAGTTACTGCAGAGAGAAATCATTATAAATTTACATAGTACCTGCTTGGAAAGCTGATGTGAGCTAATGATGTTATAATTCTCCATACACAGGTTTTGTTATGATCCCAATGCAGCATTACAACAGCAAGTGTGATGCTTTGGATGACCACAGTTGTTATCCACACTGAATAGATGAAATTATAGGGACATAAAAAAGATACATTACAGTTACAAAAGTTGAAATGACAAGCAACATTACCCACAAGTGGAAATCAAATCATGTCTGATGGGGCATGTCACTGCCAATGTATGAATCTGGCTTTTACAGTGTTTCTGGTGTCATTTCACTATGAAACCATTCCAATATGACAAAATAGATATGCGAGAAACCTCTTAGGGGTTTATTCATGCCAGATAGACAGAAGCTCTTATAAATTTACTGGCACCCGGATGAATGCAGGTGTCCTGCTCCCCTGTTATTATGTCCTACCATTACTGTGAGTGACTCTGCATATTGCTTAACTGCATCTTAGTCTGCTCTCCTGGAGGGACTGTTTTTCTGGCTTGGGATCATAACAGCTTCAAGGCATATGCACAACCGAGTACAACCTATCCACAAGCAATATCATATGAATTTCCAACACATCAGGAGTTTTCCTCCTAGTAAAAGGGTATTTCCATATAGAGAAGTTGTGATGTTGTGTGCCTCTAATTGACACAATGAATGCATTGTTCCATAAGTACAGCAGCAGTACTATGTTGTTGAATGTTTTTCGTCTTGTTTGGAATTGAAGTTGATATATATTTCCCCAAATATACTTACATTACACTGAGTAAATTGGATAAAATCAAGCTCTAGCTATGTCTTGTAGGTTTCTATCAAAATCTAGGTGTACTCTAAAAAATGGGTGCGAGTTACTACACTGTTCGAACTTGTACTTATATTTTTTATACATAAAACTTATACTTATTTTTCTTTATGCCATTGAAAAGATATTTCAATAATATGTATTTGAAGATATTTGAATAGTACGTTAGTGAGAATCTGTTTGATTATGAAGTGGCGGCCCCTCAACCATGATAATTGCAATGTGCTTTCATTCCCCCATCTTTGCCCATTATTGGAAAAAAGACAACATTTCTGTTTCTCATTAGCTATAGTGTAAACATTTAAGCCATTCATGACCCTCCAGTTTTTCATAATACTCAAAGAAAAGGCATGGCTAAAAAGTCCTCTTTATCACATAAATTCATTACACTAATAATACAACTCAGCTATTTGAGCTATATGACATCGAAAACCATCTTTGTAGAAACTGAATCATTCTCACTTATAGTCAACCCTCAGTGGTTGATATCCTTGGCCATAGTGGCACCCAATTCCCTCCTGTCACATTTATCACACACTTCCATCACCATTACTGCATTGACTTTTGTTCTTTTTAACCATTTTTCATTCCTAGGGTAAAAGGTTGCTGCTGTGAACATTATAACCAATGGGTACTATAAATAACTTTCTAAGAAAACCTCCACCAAGTAGCATTATTGAATAAAAGGGTATCAACATGGATGAAGTGTTTACTCAATAGACCTTTGCCCCTTCATATCAGGCCATGTCAGACCACTACTGCCACCAAACCCCTTTACCATTGAAGAATAGTGGTCTAACAGGATAACTGTAGCCACATATTTGGAGTCGCCATGGTGGGAAAGTGTAGTAAATCAATGAAATGGCCTTTTATTCTCTCTTAAGGGCCAGAGATCTACACTACATTTCAACTACCCAGACCCTAAACATCCCTACTTAGGGACCAAGATGTTGATCTACTGAAGATTAGTCATCACGCCATTGTAACCTGGTACTAGCCAGTGGTCAGAATAGTTATGTGTCTGATCTACAAGGAGGCCTAAGAGGGCTGAACTAGAGACCTTTGTGCTGCTGGTAAAGCAATGGTCTCCTTAGACTAAAACACCAAGGGCATTTCATAATAAAAAAATTTAGCAAATGTTGTTTTAGCAAATGAGATAGTATTCTTGGTGTCACAGGAGAACGTATCATATAAACTGACAGAATACTGCAACACGGGCCACTTTTCTTAATATCTAAGAGACCTGCTGTAGTACAGTGGAGGAGGTACCACTCCACAACAGTATGCAGTTTTATGTGAGTAGCTATGTACGGTTTTCATAAAGGTATAATAGCAGGAAAATGGTCAGTAATTAATGGTGTTGGCTAATGATTAGACCATTCACTACCATTTGAGGGTCTCATGTGTTATAATCTGCTGCACCATACATCTCCATAGTATAAGCAGGTTGAGGTCAGATAGGAGGGTGTAAGGGTGTCACTAAAGGTGCCATACCAGTATTAAAACTATGCTTTTTTTAAATTACTGTTATAGGCTAGTGGTACTGTAGCCAGCGTTTGGTCAACATGTATAATATGAGTATACATATTAATGTAGGGGAGGATATTGTGACTAATATTTACAGTTTAACAAGTAATATATACAACAACATCAAATTTAAGAGTGATAAGGGATTGGCTGTCACAGAAAACAAAAACATCATTCGGAGTGCAATAGAGGAAAACACAGACAACAATACAATACAGTACACCAGATAGTTCAGGTGTGACAACAGCTGTAAAAGAAAAAATATGAAGAATATGAAAAAAGTAATATATATGTATATATATATATATATATATATATATATATATATATATATATATATATATATATGATGTGACCCATCAAGGGAGAACACCCCTCCGTGGGGGTTTTTTAATTCTATTATTATATATTATTATTATTATTACTGGGTTTAGGACTTCAATCTGCCGTATTCTACTGCTATTCTATTCTATTGCTTCAGTGTTTCAAAGTCATATAGGATTTGAAGAGCTCTCGGGCTCTTCTATCATTCCATCCAAACAATATCATTTTCACATCCACATCTGAAAAGGAACGCCTCCCTTTAAGAATATCGATTGGGTAACACAGGCACAGACGTTAGGCTGACTGAGGTGAGGCCTAAGGGAGTCTTTTACCAAGATTACAGAATTAGAATGGCTCAGATGGACAGCAGAAATGGATAAGGCAATAAATAAAGATCAAGCTGGTTGGCATGCCTAATCTTCTGCATTGTCCTAAACAAAACTTTAACTATAAATTCACTCCTTGTGCAAATGATTGGCCTGTTTAACCATAAGTGAATATATATAAAGATAAGATATGTTCTACTGCTGGAATGAAATGTGTAAACATCAAAGGACATGAATAGCTGCTCTACAGGGGGAAATAGCCCCCAGTTTACGTCACTCACTCACTCTCTCTAGGTGATCAATCCACTATTAGTGTCTACCCAGAACATCTACTCGCATAAGCCAACACTCTCTTTATGCCGTGCCAGCTAGGGGACAGTCTGGTACAACTAGTGTCAGCTTATGTGTCTTGTATCTATTTTTCCCTTCCAGACATAAGAGCTATTAGCATTTAAACCCTCTGCATTTGAACTCAGTTGTAACATTGGGGATTGTCCCTTTGCTGGTTCTGCCTGGGTGGAAGACTTGCAAGGCTAATCTCCCACGCCCTGTAACCTCTAAAGACCAAATCCCACTACCTTGAAAAAACCTTTGACTTTGAATAGCGGCAGCCTTGGAGTCTTGTCAATATTCAAAATCACAAGGGTTCCCATACCATCCGAGCCACCCTCAAATCCCACATCTAGCCAATATCACTGTACAGACTAGTTACTACTTTGATTCACAAGTACAGCATTCTTATAAGTATAGTGTGTGGAACTTGGGTCCTGATTTATGAAAAAAAAACATACCTCTTGTGATTTACTAGAGATTCTTCTTTTCCTCTATAAATCACAGGGAATTTCAGTATGTCACAGAGATTTCTTGACTGTTGTGAGGAAAATATCAAAAACTTTTGATGTATTGCACACCTGAAAAAACAACACTCTGACAAGGATTCGTAGCTGTTATAGTACTTCCTTAGATGATATTACTTCCCCAATGTCGGCTAAAGGGCTGGTTCCACAGAGTCGGTTGGGTCCATTTTTTGTTAATCCGACCGATTTTTACATAGCAAATGTATGGGGAAAAATTGTCAGATTAGTAGAAAATGGACCCGACCAACGCTGTGGAACCAGCACTTATGTAACAACATAATCTATATCACAAGGATTTTCTAACCATTTTCGCATTTTGATAGTCTCTTCTTACAGCTTCCTGCTCTACCCCCCTCTTTTTCAAAAAGACTGTTTGCAGACTACAGCCTTGCAATGGTGAATATTAGGATGTTTCCTGTGGAAGCACATTTTATTACCATAAATATATAGATAAAAATAGAATTTATCACTTTTACATTTTACTTAAATATGAAAATTAGATGATGTTATGTTCTATTATATCGAGGGAAGCATGAAAATTGGATGAAGGAAATAGGATTTAACAGAAAGTATGGCCAACTGCCCTGTAGAGAGGAGACAAAAGACTCTGAATGCTGCCCTCTCTCTGGGTGATCCCAGTAACTGTCCACCTTGACACTCACTAACCCTAGCTAAACACTCCCGAGATCCCCTTACAGGTAATAGTCTGATTGAATTCGTGTGCACCAACTTGTCTTGTTTCTGACTAGGGTAGGTTGACTTAAAGGTGTCAACATACCTTGAGGCGTCCAGCCCAAAAAATGACCATAAGATTAGACTTTTTACTAGAATCAACATTGTTAATTTGTTGATGAGGATTGAATTGGCCAGCTGCTAATATTAACATACTGATTGATTCAACAGCAAAACCCATTTTAGTGGCGATTTGTTGGGTGGACATCTCAAGGCATGTAGGAGTCTTTAGGTTAACCTACAGTAAATCCTTGCGTATAGGATGCCCCTCACATATATAACACACCGTAAGTTCTGTAGTATGCATCTGGGAGCTAGTGGAGCTATGTACACCTACCTGCATCAGTAGCATTTTCTGGTCATGTCCCCATCCCGTACTCTTTTGTATTCTACATCAGATTGCACATTATACCACACATGGTGGATGTTTTTGCATGTTTCAAACAAAAGGTGATTTAAATATTCATATGAATGCAAGAGGAACTGACTCCAGCCCTGATAAATGCTTTCTTATGTAGAGCTCTCTGAAGGGGTTCCCCATTCCTGACTGAGCATATAACAAAACACAGCTATTATATCTACATCACTCACAGAAGAAGAGGGAAAGGTGCTGAAGTTTCATCGTACCTAAAACACTGTGAATGGCATTTACATTTCAATGCCTGCAGCACCTGTTAATTCTTCAATTTGATGGAACCCACTCGCAAGGCAATACTAGAGGGTTAAAGGAAAAGCCACATAATGAAATTGGTCGTAACTCATTGTTGTAGTGATAATGTAATAAGTTTGAAGACACTGTCTCCATTATTTGGGAACAAAAAAAAAACATACTTAATATTCGCAAACACTGGAGTTTCTCCTTACACCATGTTCTTTAGCTTGGATTATCTATCTATTACACACTGAGACAACCAACATGTTCAGGTGCCATAAGGGCCTCCAAAATGCCAATTATAGAGACACTGACTCACCAAAGTTCCATACTGCATCATACGTGGCCGTAATACAGATGAATTAAGTGAGGGTAAAATCAATCAGTTCACCATCATTCAACCACTAGGTCAGACCCAGACTCTACCACAGCTATCATCAATCTCACCACCCCTTTCTAGCACAGTCCACCACCCTCAATGCTCCAGGTCATACCTCATGAATCTTAAGAGGGGGTTAGGGCAATGATCCAAGCCATGTGAACACAGGTTAAGAGGTGGGAAGAATATTTGTACACCTATCAGTCCGTTTTAATATTGTTATATGGGTAGTATAGGCAGACCATTGTGGCTTTCTCAGCGGGAATAGTGAATAAGGAGAATGTCTTATCTGATGCAGCAGGGTCTCTGCATGTGAGCATAGTCAGCTTTAGGTTTATGATTTAGATTTTTTCTCTAGTGCACCTGAGTACTCCCTAAAGAGTCAGATTGCTCTGGCACAATTTGGTTAACATCATGAATCGCATTGACACAGCTAAATGTGATTGGATTTAATAGCTGTGATCTTATTCAATTTGGCAGAACGTAATTCTAATCTTACTCCACAGCAACAAATACAAAGAACTAGTCCAACTCTAAATCTAAATGAAAGGATAATTGTTAAATTAACATTATTTCCAAATATCGGCAGCCTTGGAGTCTTGTCTTTAATGACAAAGCCTGTCTGAGTGGTGAAAGAGACGATAAACCATTACTTAAGATAAATGGAAGGTGAGCTAGGGTTACAAAAGTGGTTTTAAACTACAACTTTTACTTGTACCTTATGTAGCATCATGCCACGCCTGGGGCCTTGATGCTACAAACGTTGCATTGAAGGTAGGGTCCCAGGGTAATTCAGTTGAATACATTTTAGTGTATTATTTGTTACACTGAAAACCTGAAAGATCCGAAACTAGTCAGCGGTGATGACTTTAGGTCCTCCAGTTGACGATACCTAAAACTACAGCTTTAGGTAGTCAAAATGATGACATTAGGTAGTCATCCTGACGACCTGAGTCATCAGTATGACAATACTGACAGTACAGAGTTGTCATACTGATGACTTAGGTCCTCAGGATGATGACCTAAAGTCGTCATTTTGACAACCTAAAGTTGTAGTTTTAGGTATCGTCATCATGAGGACCTAAAGTGGTCACCGCTGACTAGTTTCGAATCTTCCAGGTTTTCAGTGTACAGGTATGATGGAATAACATGTAATATACACCAGTATGACCATAGCTGATGTCTCATTCAAATAACTTCCATTTTATAAAGCGTTACTAGGTATGGAATGAAAATAGAACAAAAACGTTCTTTTTTAGCATATTTTTCTTTGAATAGCATTATTGGATGGAAATTCAGCATGGTTTCCAGATCTGGTAATAAAGTGCAATTTTCACCAATTTCCTTGGGAATTTACCATTTTTTAGTAACTAAGCAACTTTAAAGAGCTCTTCTGACCTTAATAATTGGAATATCGACAAAATAAAAAAAAAAGGTCTCCAGCAAATCACTTCATGGTCTCTAACCATTAGAACTAATAATTATGGTATATTTCCAACCCATAATGCAATTCAAAGAAATAGAAGCATTTTCATTCCATGCCTAGCAACGGCTTATAAAATGGAAATCATTTGAATAAGACATGAACTACGGTCATATTGGTGTACATCGCATGTAATTCCATCATACCTGTGACAATTATTGCAGTGAAAATGTGTTTAGCTAAATTACCCGGGAACCCTACCTTAAACCACTCATGGTTATTATGCTACAAATGGTTTAGAAGCTAAAATTGTTCATAAATGGTTTTTATATTACAACTGTTTCATAAGCTACAAATGATTCATAAAGAACAAAATGGTTCATAAACTACAAACTATTCATAATTAAGCAACAGATACCTACAAACTACAGAGGTGGATCAAGAATTTGGACTAGGCCTATATGACACCACTTTTCTAGCATAAAGTCCCCGCATCATACCTCATCATAAACAAACCTCAGCATCACTGAACATTGCAAGGGAACTGCATGGATAGCAAAAGTCACTATTGCCAGAATGAATGGATACAACGTAGGGGGAATGTATAAAATATTTGCCAAACACCTGACAAGCAGTATTATGCACAACAGGAACTGACAACCATAATTCATTGCTGCCTCTACATTGCAGCTGTAATTGAGATGAATGTGAGGCAAAATCTATCTAGCAATGGCAGTTTGAAGGGTCTATGAAGCTGCGATACTGGATGAAAGCAAATCAAAATCACGCAATGTCAGTTTGAAGGGAGTATAACGCTGATACACTGGATGAAGGCAAAACAAAATCTAGGAATGACAGTTTTAAGGGACTATATCGCTGATATACTGGATGAAGACAAAAAGAAATCGAGAAATGGCAGTTTGAAGGGACTATGGCAATGATGTACTGGATGAAGGCAAAACAAAACCTAGCAATGGCAATTTGAAGGGACTATGCTGCTGATATACTGGATGAATGCAAAACAAAACCTAGCAATGGTAGTTCGAAGGGACAATCTCGCGGGTATACCGGATGAATGCAAAACAAAATCTAGAAATGGCTAAAGCATAGGGTAACACAGTGCAAGATGGTGGCGGGGCAGCTCAGGCATAGGCACTCTTACAGAATTAGAATACCTGAAGGTACTCAGTGCAACGCAAGATATCTTTGGTGCATACAAACATGTTGAATACCTAAATAGGACTCACCTGAAGTTAAGCATTCATTGCACAGGCTATCAAGATACATTAAGAAAGGATATGATTTGTGGTCTAGCATAATGTGTAATTCTCTGTGATTTTGATTTCCAGGCTTGTTTGAAAGTGCATTTGCTTATTATGACCCAGCAGCCTTTCTGGTGGAAGGAACAAATCTGACAAAATCTCATTGAGCCATCTCCCTCTAAACATATTATGACTATATGAGATATCATAGGATCAGTGGCCATTGCATGGCCCAAGCGAAACAGAACATCTCTTTACCAAGCCACTCAGGTGCTATATCTGTGGTTACACATTTCAGAACAATTTTGGGTACCCAAACTGGATAATCTCAGTGTGCATATTACATGATAGAGGCACTGAGTTGACACTTTAAAATTGACAGTGGTCTCATTCAGCTCAGGTATATCATATGTAGCTTTGATAGTGGGATCTTAGCTGTACATACATATATGTATGAAAAAAATGCAACATAATTATATCCCCTTAATACTTGCCCTATACTGCACCTGGATAGACATAGCTTTGATAGTGGGATCTTAGCTGTACATACATATATGTATGAAAAAAGTGCAACATAATTATATCCCCTTAATACTTGCCCTATACTGCACCTGGATAGACATTCAGCAGTGATCTACATCCTGAACACTAACCAGGCAGCATGTAATATGCTTTACATTCCTCTCTGCAGTAACACAGGGGATGATGCTATCAGGGACACACATCTGCCCTAAGGGTTTCCAGCTGTACAAATGGAGGCAGCTGCATTGGTGCTGTTTGTGGATAATAGCTTAATATAGCCAGGTACCTAAAGTGATTGCCAGAGCTGAGTCACATGACCAGCTGGCCTGTAGGGACATTGAGCATGGCTATTGTTGACTTCTTAGTGGACGATCAATCCCTCTCAGTGTCTGCCATGACACCTACTAAACCCCGCCAAACACTCCCCTGATCCTCTGACAGGGGGCATCCAGTGTCAGCTTGTGTATACTCTGTTCTCCAGCTTTGGGGTATTTTTGGAAGCAGTCCTGAGAAAGGGAAAGAGAGATTTAGCCATTATTCCCCACCGCTTTGTTAATGGCAAGAAAATGATTAGTACCTAATGGTGGTGACTAAAGATTAGACCACTCAGTACCATAGATCTGAGGGTCTCCTGTGTTATGGTCTGCTGAGACCATGCCGCTCCTTACTACGAGCAGGTCGAGGTCAGATAGGAGAGTGTAGGGGTGTCACAAGAGGGTCAATCCAGTATCAGGACTATGCTTGGGTAAACGTAAAGAGTACCAGCAGACCTGGGTTGGCCATTCAAGCCTTTGAAGAGGCAATATTAACCTTTGCAAGGGTTCACAGAACAGCTTTAAGTCCCAAACATCATGGGCAAATGTGTTAGGACACTAGAATGATGATATAGGATTGATCATAAATAGAAGAGAAAGTGACATACTACTGATTTCATTTAAGAATGATGTGATGAGTAGGAAACCAATGCTTTGACATCAGGGTGACCCTATTTCCTGCCTCCCTGCGTCATTGTTTCAAAGTCAGATAGGATTTGAAGGGCTCTTCTATCATTCTATCCAACCAATATCAATTTAAATGTGAAGGGTATCCATGTATGGTAATCCATGCCTGGATAGGAATGCCTGTCTTTAAGAACCATTGCCACTTCTCCCTGTAGAAGTGACATCTCTCACCAATATTGATTGGGTAACACAGGCCTAGAGGGCAGGATGACTGAGGTAATGCTTAACTCCTTCCACGCCATAAAGCAGGATTTGTAGCCAAATCCCAAAGTAACAGAAATCCAGGGGTGAAAGAGTTAAGGGAGTCTTTTGTCAAGATTACAGAATTAGAATGGCTCAGGTGGAAATCCTTGTGCCATGCTTTTGCCTGTTTTACCATTAATGGAAATGTAAGATAGGGTATGAATAGTGGAGGTGTCCTGCAGGGGGAAGTAAACTCACAGGTGATGTCAGCCATTCTCTCTCGGTGATCAATTCACCATCAGGGTCCACCAGAACATCTACTCACCTAAGCCGACACTCCCCTAATCCCATGTCAGGGGACAGTCTGGTTACACCAACTGATATGTCTTGTATCCATTTTCTCCTTCCAGACATAAGAGCTATTAGCATTTAAAACCATCTTCAATTGAACTCAATTGTAACATTGGGGATTGTCCCTTTGCTGCTTCTGCTTGTTTGAAGATTAGTAAGGCTGATTTCCCACAACCTGTAACGTTTAACCACTAAACCAATAGTCTCTTCTGACAGTTTCCTGCTCTACCCACCTCTATTTCAAAATGTCTGTTTGCTGACTACACCATGCCATGGTGAATATAAGGATGTTTCCTGTGGAAGAGCATTTTATTCGCATCAGGACCTAAGCCTGACCCTGAAAGGGTTTATAGTGCTCTCTATCTTACAAGTATTTGTACCCTTTTTCTTTGGTTGGGGGGGGGGCTTTACCTGCTACTAACCAGACACTTAGTCCTCCCAGTACATGGGGATTATGGCCAGATTCGGAAGTGGGTGGCTGTCACAGGGATGTAACACTATAATATCAGCATCATGCTTGGGTAAGCATAACTAGTACTGGCAGACATAGGGAGGGCATTTAGGCTGTCAGCAAGGAATTAAGTCATTGTGATAGAGATGATGGCACAGTGCATGAAGGCATGCACAGGTGTATCAGTTCTTACAGTAGCTCCCTACTACCCCCCTGTACCCATACTTCTTTCATTTAATAGATAAATCATTATATCAGTAGACACAATTAAATCAAATAAGATCTTAATGGATAGAAATGAGTTGAAGGAAGTTAAAATGGAAAGGTAAACTGTATTAGCAGTATTATGTATACATGATGATGGAAGAGGGATAAGTGTTATCTACATTTATGCCTGTTAATAAGGCGAGTCTTTTACTAAGATGGCAGAATTGGAATGGCTCAGAGGGGGTAGAGTTGATTTGAACAATTCACTAACCTTCATAAAATATAGCATAATTCACCTCTGGTGAATAGTAGTGATGCTTTTACATTTTAATACAAATATGAAAATTAGATAATGTTATGTTCTACTGTAGGATCGGGGGAAGCATGAAAAAATATGGAATGAAGGAAATAGGATTTAAGCAGAAAACATGGCTGGCTTAAAGAGAGGAAACAAAACACTGAATGTCGGACTCTCTCTGGGTGATTGATCTCAGTAACTGTCCACCATGACACTCATTAACCCAAGCTTAACACTCCGGAGATCCCCTCACAGGTAACTGTTTGATACAATTAGTGGACACCAACTTGTCTCGTTTCTGACTAGGGTAGGTTGACCTAAAGACGTCAACATACCTTGAGGGGTCCACCCAACAAAATGACAATAAGAATGGACTTTCTTCCTGAATCAACATTGTAAGATTGTTGAAGAGCATTGAATCAATCAGCTGGTAATATTGGTTCAACAGCAAAACTGATATTAGTGGCGATTTTGTTGGGTAAGATATGTGGAAGTCTTTAGGTTAACCTACCTTATAAGGGCCTTTCTCCACTGGGCGATAATTTGCCGCAAGGACTATCGGTAGTGACCAGCATGGTATTGTGGGTGTATGTGAGTGTTTGAGTGGGGGTGGAGTACCACTGTAATAAACCTCTCGGTACCTAGATTGGAACCAAATCGTTTAAAAAAATCTAACATGTCAGTTTTTCAACTCGAATATCATGACAGCACATCGGTTTCAAGAGTAGTGTAGTGGAGAGTGGCCTTTAGAACACTGCTATCATTTTGTAAACGCATTCTATTGACACCCAATTCTAATATTAAGGGTTGGCCTTTTTTGTCTCTGCTTGGTTAAAAGCTTGTAGTAGGGGGGTGGTTATTTTGTAAAATGAACTTAGGAAAGCGGGGCCCTGCCAGAAAGATAGTAATCATCTTGAGAAACAAGAATATGACCTTTGTTTTGGATTTTGTGAGTCCTACGCCCCCTTTGAAGATAAAAAGTTACACATTTTAATCATATTTAATACATATTACTCTGCACCAAAATGAGCTATTTTGAGATTCCTAAAACATTCCAAGATGACCTATTGCCGAGGCTGCCTCACTCAATCAAAAACCTGACACTTGCATTGAGAAACTGGGAGCCTGCAGCTCCTGTAAATTCCTCATTTTGTTGGAACCAACTCAGAAGGCAATATTAATTAGAGGGTTAATGGAGAAGCCACATAATGAAGTTGTTATAGTGATATCAGTTTGAAGACACCATTATTTGGGTACTAACAATATTTAATATATACTTAATATTTTCTGTTTCCTGAGGATATTTCAAACACGGGATCCCGGAGTTTAGATAAGTTGGGGAGCCAGTATGGAATGAGGTCGATGTCCTGGTGTTGAGAGCAGCACTAGGTTTGGAGGTTGGATTAGGGTAATTTGAGGGTGCTAGTTCCGAATATGCGGTGTGTATCTCTCTATCTAGGTCGGAACAAGGTCAAATTAAAGGTCAAAGGTCACAATCTGGTTTTTAATATAGAACAAAGAGAAGACTTTGTTCCAGTCATTAACACTGGAGGTCCTTAGTGCACAGTGCATTTCCCATTTACTGCATTGTGACCTTTGACCATTGATTTGACCTTGTTCCGACCCAGATATGAAGATACACACCCCAGACTTGGAATCAGCAACCTCAAATCACCCAGATCCAACGTTCATACCTTGTGCTGCTTTTAACACCCGCAGATTTTGAAATATTAACATTTAGGCTGGCTGGCTCCCCAGCTATATACCGTTCTTTAGCTTGGATTATCTATCTATTATGCATTGAGACAAACAATAATATGTTCATGAGTCAAAAGGGCTTCTAAAATGTCAATGACACTGATTCACCAAAGTTCAACAGTGCATCATAGATGGCCATGATACAGATGAATTAAGTAGCGGAAAAATCTATTAGTTCACCATCACTCACCCACTAGATTAGACCCCACCTCTACCACAGCTATCATCCATCTTACCACCCCTGTCTGGCCTAGGTCACCACCCTCAATGCTCCTGGTAATACCTCAGAAATCTGATGGCAGGGGGTAGGGCAGCGATCCCAACCATGCTGACACAGGTTAGAAGGTGAGGAAAGCATTTGTACACCTATCAATCTGTTTTAATGTTGTTAGATGTGTAGTATGGGCAGGGAATGGTCAATAAAGAAAATGACTAGACTACTTGTCATGCAGCAGATTTCTTCATGTGAGCATTTATAAATAATCGGCTTACAACCAATTTGTAGCTTGTTAACCTTTCATAACATGACGCCACTTTTATAGCTAAAAGGCCCCACAACATACCTCATCACAGACAAACCTTATCATCACCGAACATTGGAGGGGGACTCCATGAATTACCAATGCCATTATTGCAAGAATGAACAGATACAAAGTAGGGGAAGTGTATAAAATATTTGCCATGAACATGACAGGCAGTATTATGCACAAGAGAAAATTACAATATGATTCATTGCTGCCACTACATTGCAGCCATAATTGAGATGAATGTGAGGCAAAATCTAGCAATGACAGTTTGAAGGTCTATGACATTGATTTACCAGATAAAGGCAAAACAAAATCTAGAAATGGTAGTTTGAAGGGACTATGACATTGATTTACCAGATAAAGGCAAAACAAAATCTAGAAATGGCAGTTTGAAGGGACTATGACATTGATTATACTGGATGCATATTCCTTTGATGTCATATTCACTCTGCTTGACATGAACTAGCAATTGGTAATTCGAGAATTTAATTAGATATCCATACAAAACCAAACAAATTCAAATCCACTGCTTTTCTTTCAACATAAAAAACCTAGGGGGAGTGATCATTTAAATGCAACGTTTCATTTATTCTTCAGCCCATGATCAATAATGATGTTTATAATGCTGGAAAGCTAAAAAAGTGACATTGAGAAGAAAAAAAAATGTCGGAAAGTAAATAATAAAAAAAAACAACAGCTAAAAAACAAAACAAGAATACAACAACAACAACAACACTAAAGCAACATTAAGAAATGTCATGATGAGTAACATCCACTTTCCTATTCCTGAGCTGATAAACAGATAGCACCGTTTTGAAAAAGGAATTCACTTTTGACTTGTTATTTGTAAGATTAATGACATATACGGTTTGGTTCTAGCTGAAATGGTCTTTGATTTCTCATTTTACATATCTTTTTGAAGAATGATTTAATTTTCAAATCAGTGTTCCTGTGTTTCTGAATGAAGATCCTAGAGATAATATTATACCGATTTAGATAGTAGCACAAAGAACAGAAGGGAAGCACAAACAGGAAATCACAAGTGGTAAGCTTCTCGGACTAACTTCAGACATCCTGCTAGAAAGACATTGTTAGATTGTTCTGTGCCATTTGGGCATACATCTAATCCTTACAGAGAGGCGTGATCCGCCCTATAATGAGAAGAGCCTATTCGCTTAATACCGTAGCCCGGAATCCCACCAAATCCTTCTAGCAGTCACATCCCACACAACCATTAATTTGGTAACACAGTGCAAGGTAGTGGTGGGGCAGCTTAGGCATAGGGATTCTTAAAGAATTATAATACCTAAAGGTACACAGTGCAATGCCAAATAGCTTTAATTAATACAGACATTTTGAATATCTAAATAGGGGTTGCCTGAAGTTAAGCATTCATTGCATGGGCTATCAAGGTACACTTAGGATGGATATGATTTGTGATGTAGAATAATCTGTAATTCTCTCTGATTTTGATTTCCAGGGTTTTTTGAAAGCGTGCCTGCTTATTTTTTTTTTGTTCCAGCTTCACCACATCATTTTCATGATTTTACATGGCTGCTGAACCTTTATTTCCTCAATTAAATCTTGGCACAGTATATTCCTGGAGTTTACATTCAATATATACTTTTGTCATGCAGATAGAATTCAAATAATATAGAATAGTAGGAGAAGGAGGTTGGTAGGATAAAGATAAAAGTGTGCACTGCTGATGCCAATCAGACAGTGCGATAGGAGATATTTGGATGAGTTAAGGTGAAGTGGAGGTGTGGTGATAATGGTAGTTATTTTCCCAGCGGTGTGGGCATTTTCTACATCTATGGGGCATTTGTAGCTCTCTTTAGAAAGGTCAGGTCAGCTCAAAGCAGAGTGAAATATGAAATATGTTTCCGTTACTTCAATGTAGTTGTATCCTTACCGGTGCATAGTGTATCACCAGAGTTGATGGGCGGCTAAGTCAATGATTACCCAGCAAAACAAAGACAGGAGCCCATTGACTCATGGTGTAATTCTTAGCTGTTAGCCAATTAAGACTGGGGCAAGGTTATACTTGCTGTATAAGGTTTTAAATTCTGCAATAGTCTTTGCTTTCTGGGCTCTGGAATCAATTCTGTTCCACAGTTGGACACCCCTGTAAAAAGGACTTTTCTTGAACTTTTCAAGGTTTGGTTTCTTCTGGGGGAATTTTATTTTTGTGTCACCTCTGGTCCTTTGGGTCTCAGTGGCCCTTAGGACCAGTTTTGTGGCTTGCTTGTACATAAAGATTGCCAGTTGTTTTTGGCGTCTGATGTCTAGCCTATCAACAACACACCGGGTGTGGAGGACCTCTGTACTGGTTTTAATGTTGAAGCACTTTGTAACAATTCTAAGCCCCCTGTTTTGCAACCTCTGGAGCTTTGTGGTTTGATCAGCATTGGTGCCATCAATTATGATAATCATTATAATGACCCAGGCAGCTCTTCTGGTGGAAGGAACAAATCTTATAAAAATCTTATTGAGCCATCTCCCTCTATACATGGATGAAAAG
This sequence comes from Acholoe squamosa, assembly GCA_949317995.1. NCBI lineage: Eukaryota > Metazoa > Annelida > Polychaeta > Phyllodocida > Polynoidae > Acholoe > Acholoe squamosa. Next base: position 29,599,936 of record OX439049.1, on the reverse strand, counting down.
TATTATGACTATATTAGATATCATAGGATCAGTGTTCATAGCATGGCCCAAGCAAACCAGAGTGCCCCTTTTCCCACCCACTCAGATGCAATATACTTGCCCCATGATGCACAAGTATAGACAGACCTTCAGCAGTGATCTACATCCTGAACACCAACCAGGCAGCATCTAATATGTCTCATGTCCCTGTCTGCAGTAACACAGGGGATGATGCTATCAGAAACACAGGTCTACCCTAAGGGCCTCCAGCTGTACAAATGGAGGCAGCTTCATTGGTGCTGTTTGTGGATAACATTGGTTGGAGCCCATCTAGTAATGTACACCTCACTCCCATGACCCTTTCACCTCAAGGCACCAGAGATGTATATCCCTCAGGATATGATGACAATACATAGAGTCTATTCATGTGTACAACACTACTGTATAAACAATGCATGTATATCATAGCCAGAAGAGACTACACAACCACTTCACTTGGAAATAACACACAGGTTTTAAAGAACTAATGACAGGAGCAGGGTGATTTTAATAATAAATTCCACTGCATGTTGATGGTTGTTGATGGTGTTACTGTGTTACTATTAATCAAATGGGCTGTCATTTCTGTCACATCCCCTTGGCCTATTTTTTTTTAATGAAAGGATGCAATGCCTAAGTCCCTTTCTAATTCAAAGTTTTTATCTTATTAATACACATGATAATTATTATTTTAAATATCTAATAGAGAGTAGTTACTGAACAAAAGGCCAATATAAGAGAGAAAGACACACACAAAGACAGAGACAGAGACAGAGGTAGAGGCAGAAGCATATAAAGACAAAGGGAGACAATTGAAGTCACAGCAGACCCATGTCTCGTTTCCTCAAAGTATATTACCTTCCCAGCAAAACTCTTATAATGTTCAACTGACATTATTAGTTACATCTTTACAGAAAGGGAACAGGAAGCGATGAGGGGTTTGACCCAGGTACACCACTTCCCCTCCCAGTTTTTATTTTAAAAAAGTACTGTTTTTGGACAGTTTTACATATTATGCACTGATGGCCCATTACAACATAAATGGTTTCCTATGTGTCTGCTCATTAATTTGGGTAAATGAATCAACAGTGAATTCCAATAGTTATCACACTCTGCTTGAGATTAATTCTGAATCCTCCTCTAATATCATTAGACAGAGATGAATTAAACCACCCAATTATTTTTGTCATTTAGACAATAGAGATAATTAGACTTACTTAAATTAGACCTAGAGCCATGACATGGCAATACTGACACTTCTGCAATTTTACCTGGGGCCCTGTGAGGTCGTAGTAGATGAAAAGCTAGATGAAATAACTATAAATGGCATTTGCAATCACATAGTTGCCGAAGGTCATTTTTCTAATGATGGGCGTTCAGGACAGGCTCCTATGGAACCCTGTTGGTATTTGACTGCTACAACAGCAATATCACAGGGCAAAGGAAAGGACCTATTTCAAGGCTCGAGACTTGGGTGGGGGGGGGGGGTAATTACAGCTATAGAAATTCTTTGTGCTGAGAAATAGTTCACTTTTGGCTGGTCTCCTATATTACTTAACTTTAAGAGTGAGCACAGGTCACTTCCTTCTTCAGAAGTTTCATAACCTTAAAGGGTTGGATTTACACCAATCTAAATTCTTGAAAATTAAATCAGAGTAAGAGCATATATTTAGGTTTACTATAAAATAGGGTGGAAGTTTAGACTCTTCTCCCAATTGCTTCCAGATGTATTCCACTTTATTCTTGTTGCCTTGACTGATATCCTATTAATACAGATAAATCCTCTTTGCTTTAGCCAATTGGCTACTGTGTAACATTTTGTCCTCACCGCAACCCTATATCCCACCTGCTGTAGTCCTTTATTTGGCCTGCCGTTGACTACTATGCCTCACCCCTAGAAAGGTTCCTTCTTTGCTCTCGACTAATGGCAGCCATTATCTGTTCATGCCAATCCAACCAGTCCCCCCCTACCACTATACAGCATGGCTTGACAAGGCAATGTTTTGCTACCATCCACATGAAATGTATCTGCCATGGAGAACTGTTTATTCCAATGGTGCTCCACACTGTTGCAGGGCTAAGTGAATGATAGATCAAATTGATGAGCTACATGGGATCATTACCTCCTACCTGGAAGCCATTTCTTTTAGAAATGTACGATCCTAAGTTTCATGAACGGCACATCAGCGCGAGAAGTGTCTAAACATATATCTTGTGAATAGCATTGTGTAGGTAACAATAAAAGCAGTCTGCAGCAGCAGCATGATCGAGTCATACGTAGACTTGTAGTCTTCCATCTTTTACACCTCAAAATATCAGCTTTCACAATACAAAGACCTCTTATATCAGTGATATCACAGAGTCCTTAAGGGGGCACAATCTGAAGGATTCACTAGAACACTTTAGTCCATATCATTTATAGGATATGCCTCATACCTGTACATATCATACACTGTTAGGACCGTGTACAATGCCTTTATCAAATATCATCCTTTTTTGAGATATCTCCATGGTAACAGAATACAATTGGTAAATTAACCAGTACTATAGATTATAGGGTAAAATATTGAAAATCTACATGTATATACGTAGTTGACAACCATCTTGGATTTAGGGCAGTTTCTATACGAATCTGCATCTGCCCTAATTCTAAATCGAAAGAGGGGGTAAATACCTCCATTTCAAGGTATTACTTTCTGTCAATGGATAAAGATTTTAGAGTGAAATGTTGTATGCCTATTTGTCGGCCATCTCAGATTTAAGGGGCTTCAGATAAGCTTTTGTATCAGCTCTATTTCCCGATGTAAGGAGGTGGTAATGTCATCAGTTTGATAAATTGCATGACCAAATCTCTTGAGAAATAAGAATTTTCGAGAAATAGATAGAAAATATATGCCCTAGTTGGCGGCCATCTTAAATTTAGGGGGTTCGGGTGAAAATTCTTGTCACTGCTTGATGACTCCCTGTCTAGATTGAAAGAGGGGGTTGAAAATAAGTCTGTGTGCCAAATTTCAGAGTTCTGTCCAGCAGGTTCCCCTGGACTCCATAACAACCCCCACTATTCATTTCATGTTTCACAATATTTCGATAATTAGAAAACATAGCTTAAACCCATCTCAATTTCTGGATATAGACATAGCCAGGTTCTTCCAGTTATCAAGTTACTTGTTATATTTGTTTCGCTTCGTAGTTGGTGCACTAATGAACCTATATGTTTTGTGCAACACACTGGGAGAAGACAGTGCCCTTTATAAATTATGGAAGTGACACAATGGAAGGACTTACTCTCCACTGGAGAATGACAAGACCTTCAGTCACAGGCCCTGGAGAGGGCTGGATGCTGTCTAACAGTAACTGATGTGAAGTGTCTGTTGCACATGTTTTTGTATTGAATAATGCACATGGTACCCTCTATTGACCTCCTTTTTTTGGATACCGAATCTAGTCAGGCAATATGATAACCTAGTCACAGAACAATTCTTATCAATCCACAATGTAATTTTAGACAAAATTGCCTTAGAAAGCAACGGAGGAGGTGTTTGCTACTCATAATAATATAGTATACATGTCACATAATCAAGACAAAGATATCAAATACTTTCTCAAACAGATAGCCAATCTTTTAGGTTCCACAATCGATTATACTTGATGCAGAATATTAAACCATTGATATACCTGTGTCGCCAAGAACAAAGGATTTTGGCATGTCTCCTGTGATGCCTATGCCCGTGTTTTGCAAATGGAGCCCTGGCATATGTATCGATGAATACATTTGCCTATTCACTTGTCCCTCGGGTCTAGCTAGCATTAACAACATTTAGTAATATGAAATGGTAAGGGTGACTTTGATACATGAGTCATGGAATATGATGCTTAAAAGGGAGTCGAGACCCTGAGGTGAAAGTAAAATTCGGTAATCTAGTGCAACTACACATCAGGCAGAACTATATAGATAACTGAAGAAAGTCAGAAAATACCTTTTGCACAATTCTACAGCATGGGGAGTTGCTCAATTGGCCCATTGATGTGAAAGTGGATATATGCTGTATATGGGTGAGGTTGGTTGGAAACTGGTGGCAGTGATGGCAGGGTGGACAGAGTGGACAATAAGGGCTGGGAGGGATTGTTTAGTCTAGCATGCTGACCTGCCTGTGCTAACAATGCCCCTGACCCTGGAGGATACCGGACAAATGGGGGAGAAGGCTATACAAGGCCTTGATCCCTGCACCACATCACTGCCTTCTATAGGCTGTACATGGGTTTTGTCAATAATATTTCTTATACATGTCTAACGTTACATATCTTCATTGCTGTTGAGGTTTGTGCCATTATATCAGAAACAACCTACCCTCATCAACACAAAATTAATGCTTTGAAAGCTGACCTCGGTGGATACCCATGTAATTTCAGTATTCTCTGGCAATTGGTTACATAATATGTAGACCAGAATGGTCAACGCCTCCCAAAGAAAGAAAGGAAAATGTTTGTATATGGGTCGTCAGTAGACCATTTCTTTTCAAGCTAACCCAATATTGCAGTTGCATAATTGAAACAAGATTCATAGGGCCACCCCACACCAGACAGTCATACTGATGTGGACCCCAAGGCACCCTCTCTAGGTCTCAGTGAAGGAAATCCCGCAGAAAACCGGAAGTCATATACGATTGTGGTCAGAAGTGAATACTGCAGGCACACTGAATGGTCAATAACCATGTTGAAAATAATGCCAATAAATATAAAACCACTACACATGTTGTTGAACATTTGCTGCTTTGAATAAAATACCAGGAGGGCATTTCTCAAAGTGCTTACCTATTTTTTCAAAGGTTAAATTGGAAAAAGTGAATCTACATTTTATTCAGTGCAGATTTAGGCAGAATCAGGGTGTTTTTACGCTATAGTCCAGTGCTCAAAATTTTCGTGGTCAATTCATATTTTAAGTCAGCCTATATTATGAAGGAAGGATGTATCTATTAATTCTGGGGTGATTTTTAGAAAATGAACATGTTCCAATGGGTGCTATCGCATTTCGCGCTACATTAAATTATAGTGCGGAACCAATTCCTTCTCTGAGACCTAAAGCATATGGGGGATTAGCATGAAAAAGGAAAATACCCCTTAAATCAGTTTTTTTCTATATTAATTATTTAAAGAAGGATTGTTTTTGCCAAATTCTATGGAAAATGTGTTCATAGGTCTCTAAAATGTGTCCAAAATCAAGGAAAAATCATGTTTATATTGATGTCGGAGTGGTCCGCAGGCCGCGCTGCAGGTTCATTTCAGTCTAGGGCCACTGGCATAGTGCAGATTATTTTGATAGGCCCGATTTATTTTTACCTTATTCTTAACAGGGTAGGCATTTCATATCTGTGTAGTATTGGCCACTTGCAGCCAGTCTAGGTAGTACAGAGAGGGGTTATTTTTGCGCTTTGACATATCATCTGTATTAGTTAAGTTAGGCACTGACACCGCAAATGGTATATCTACCGCTTCAAGAAAACTATCCAGGGTATAATATTTTGGGACATTTCCTTGAAATCATCTAGAAATGTAGGATTGTATTACCCAGTATCCATGTTACATACTCTCATAAATCTTCCCAGGCATGGCATGTGAATATTGTGTACTTTTTGCAGTGATTTTTATGTATTTTTCTACAATTTTTCATAATTTGTCAATTATATCCACAGTAAACTGCAACAAGGACACTTACACAATATAGAGAAAAATCAAAAGAATATCCATGCCAAATTTGATAATCTTAGAGGCACGGCTTGTCATGAAAATGACTCAAAGATGAAGAGGGCGGTGTCCTCGGACAGAGACATAGAAATCAGGCTGATTTTGGGTATTACTTGGCCTGAAAGGCACCCTATATCATGAGATAGAGCGGTCCAAGGAGCATAAAACCTAGGGGCCTGTGTAAAAACATCTATTGGATTATAAAAATCTCAATTATAGACAAGACATGCACACAGCCCATTAACCCTTTCATGCCCAGAATTATTTGAAGATTTCACATTATTTCACATTTTGTATCACTTCGTTGAAAGGACCATGTGTTATTTTGAACTTCTCCTTTGATATGGGCTCTGCATTACATTTTCTCACTACTAATAACTCAGTAAGGACTTTAAGTTAGGGGCATGGTATTTCCGGTCAGGTCTGGTAACCATAGTTACCAAAACATTCCATTTGTTGTCATTTTGTAGTATTTTGTCTCTAATGTGCTATATAATCATATTGCTATATAGGCGCTGAAATCCTGAGACCTTACAGAACGTTCAAAGCTGATTTTGCCTACATTTGTACTGCCACTTTGAAAACATAATGTGTTAGAAACAATGCATGGCTTATCTTTTGATATGAACAATTGTTGTAAAAGCTAATGGGTCTATGTATGATCCATTGTATGATCCATTATCATGTTGGTACCATATCAGACTTTAGCTCCCTGGAGGGTTCCCCTTTAATACAGCACATAAAATGACAGCTAATTTTCAGGTTTTGGCTCCCTGTGCCTAGTATATTGGGGATAGAGCCAAATGAATGGTTTTATCGTAATTGGGAAGTAATTAGCATTCTAAAGAGGGTCTAAATTTGCAGATTGGACCAGTAGAAGTACCAGGATGAAAATGTCATTCAATATACTTGCATTTAAGCCCAAAACCGCGCATTTAAGCGCGCTTGGGCACCTAAGGGTTAATAGTAGGTCTCAGTGAAGGAAATCCCGCAGAAAACCGGAAGTCATATACGATTGTGGTCAGAAGTGAATACTGCAGGCACACTGAATGGTCAATAACCATGTTGAAAATAATGCCAATAAATATAAAACCACTACACATGTTGTTGAACATTTGCTGCTTTGAATAAAATACCAGGAGGGCATTTCTCAAAGTGCTTACCTATTTTTTCAAAGGTTAAATTGGAAAAAGTGAATCTACATTTTATTCAGTGCAGATTTAGGCAGAATCAGGGTGTTTTTACGCTATAGTCCAGTGCTCAAAATTTTCATGGTCAATTCATATTTTAAGTCAGCCTATATTATGAAGGAAGGATGTATCTATTAATTCTGGGGTGATTTTTAGAAAATGAACATGTTCCAATGGGTGCTATCGCATTTCGCGCTACATTAAATTATAGTGCGGAACCAATTCCTTCTCTGAGACCTCTAGCCAACCCTTATACCCACAGGGTAATTTCCTGAATCAAAATTATAGAGGCAATAAGATACAGGTTTACAGTAAGTGGAATATAAAGTGACGGTTAAAGTAAGTGTGATATAATTAAATTTGTAAACACTTCTGGAATGCCTCTGATACCCTGCCCCTGCTGATTGAAGCTCTGTATACCTTCAGTATTCACAGTGGAGGGTCTCATAGTCCATAGTGGATCTAGATGGTTTGGTGAAAACAAAGATGTAACTCAAAGTATATGGTAGAAAACATCCTTTTTGGGTTAATTGTGTAAGGTATCCTTGTTAGTCGATAATTCAGTTGTGAATATTGTCCATTGGACTCCAAGAATTACTGGGGCTCTGAGTGGTGAAAGGAGTCAAAGCACCTAGCCATACTGCCATGATCCACACTGGATAGCCTTTACATTCGCAGCCTTCCTAATATACTGACAGTCCGACGGTGTAGGGGGGGGGTCCATGACTGCACAGTTTTTTTCGTCTTGTTGTGTTCTGTGTAACAGTACTAATACCACCCCTTATTTTATACTGAGAAACATTAGTGGTTTCCCCTGAGTTCAAGAGCACCTGTGTGGGGGACATTCCTTGTCATAAAAGTGAATGCACCTGCTGAGAGTCCTTGTGGGCTATTGAGGCTACTCATGCGTTAAGAGCACTTGGATGGATTTTCTCATAGTCCTTGAGGGCTCTTGAGTCTAATAACAATTACTCCCTGTTATGGCGTATAAGCATGATCTCTGACTGACCAAAACTCATCCAGCAACCCCCCTAATTGTGTGTATTAAAAGTGTTCAGATATTTTGATTTCCCGATGGCATACTATGGAACAACGAATTTCAAGAAAGATCTCTGAGGAGCCCTTTACAATAACTTAAGTGAAATTGAACATACTAATAAATACCTAAAAGGGCGCGTGTCCCTTGATTTCCGCACTTTCCTGACTAAAAACTCAAATTTGGGCAGGAAAATGATGTTATATTTACCGATATTAGCCACACATTTGAGAATTTACTGGTGGTCACCCCAGGGGATGGATCCCAGCCTGCCACAAGTGTCTGATAGTCCTAGGGTTGGTGGCGTTCCCTTTTGTATTCTCCCCATCCTACTATAGACACATCGGGGTCTGCTATGATTCACTTTTTCGTCCTCATCCTTGTGTAATTAATCAAGTGAATTTTAGAATATAGAATAACATATTGATTAATTCTATATTATTGTAAGTAATTCCTACAATAGCTTTTCTTCGAATAAGTTACCTTCCCAGCAGAACCTCTCTTATACTCGACAGGCACCATTAGCTATATTCTTAAAGAGTAGGAGACAGGAGGTGATGATTGGTTGGACCTAGGTACCCAGTTCCCCATCCACGATTTGGAGAAGTACTATTCCAGTTTTACATACATGGTCAATTGTACTGAGCTGGGGTTACACAGGCCTCACTAAGCAGTAAAAATTAAACTGCTTGGATTGTTTTGAAATCGTGTGTCCAATATACTGGCGTACTGAGGCCCCTACCCTGAAAATCGGGAACACTAATATCAAAAATTGCCAATTAGAGTCAATTCCATTATTTAGCATTAGTTCCTATGGGATTTTGGTCCAAATAGGCTCATTTTTGTGGAGTTAATTATTCCACCATCAAGTGAACACATTCATATGATATCATTTTTGCATGATGCTGGGCATTGTCCTTTTACAATAGTAATCTGTCATAACAACAAAACTTCTTTACCTAATGACTGATAGTTGACACCTAAGGCTTTCTAATTATATTTTTGCATTTTGATAAATATGATTTATTTCTCCCCACTATCATGAATTAAAGAATGAGGCACGTATGGTTCTACTTTACCTACACCACAAAGATTTAGCAATAACTCCAGGCAGATAAGGGGAATAATTATTGAATTGATTATATATAATGCTAAATATTGGGGGCTAGTGGAAATATAAAAAAAAGATTATATATTTCTAATGCATTTTCTCTTTATATTGCCCCATACCAGTGGGAGCACTATGAAAAAACGTTTGAAATACCCCATAAAAAGCTTATATTTTGTAGTCTGCTGCTTTAAATATTAATGATACATGGGCAAAACCATAGTTTTCAAGCAAGATCCTGACCTCACCCACCTAATGGAAATGAAATATATCCAAAACTTTCAATCTTTAGTCACATTTACCCCCATCCCATGGTGAAAAATGGGTTTGTCCCCATCACAGTGCAATTGACCATATGCACCAATAGCCCCATTATGATATAAATGGTTTCCTATGTGTCTGCTCACTTTATTTCAGTGAAAAGAATCTCCACCATCCCCCTGACTTTCACTGATGCCCCCAACTCCTAGTGAGATGAATTCCATTGTTAGTTATTACACTCTAGTTGAGTTTAATTCTGCAAACTCCTCATCTGATATCAGCAGGTAGAGAAGGAATTAAACCACTAACCACCAATTATTCTTGTCATTTAGACAATATAGATAATTAGACTTTCTTGAATTAGACACAAAGCCATAATGTGGTAATACCGACATGTCTGTAATTTCATTGGGGTGAGGTATTACTTGATGAAAAGCTAGACGAAAAAACCCACTATGAATGACAATTGCAGCCACATAGTTGCTGAAGCTGATTGTTGTACTGATGGGCGTTCAGAATGGGCAATGTGAAAAGGCAAAGGAAAGGGACGTGGGGAGACTGGAGAGTTGGGTGGTGGTGACAATTGCTATAGCAATTCTTCGTCCTGAGGAACTGTTGCCATTCTATAAGCTTTGGATAAACACCAATCTACAGCCTCAACAATTAATCAGGGCAACAGCCTATTTAGGCAGACTTCAAAATAGAAAGGAAGTTCAGACACTCTTCCATTGTTCCCAGGATAGCAATCTGATGATGTAGTCCACTTAATTCGTGTTGCCCATCCATACAAATAGATCCTCTTTGCTTTAAACAGATGACTACTATGTAACATTGCGTCCTCACTGACCTTTAGACAGCAAACCTATATTCAAACTGCTCTAGAGCTCATTATCTGGGTCACCGTTGACTACTGCCTCACCCCTAGATAAGTGTCTTTCTTCTTCTATACTAATGGCAGCCACTGTCTCTTCATGTCAAACCAAACGGTCAGCCACTACCACTGCACAAACATGTAGAAAGCCTGCCTCGACAGGGCAATGTTTTGCTACCATCCACCTGAAATGAATCTGCCATGGAGAACTATTTATTCTGATGGTGCTCCACACTGTTGTAAAGCTAAGTGAAAGATAAATCACATTGATGTGCTACACAAGGCCATTACCTTGAGTCTAGACAAAGCACAAGCAGGAGACCTCTTACATAAGCGAAATCACAATATCCCTGTGGGGGCATGACGAAAAGGATCCATTAGAACCATTCAGCCAATACAATTTAGAGGAAATGCTTCATACTTGTATATGATAATATAATGCTTTTATCAAATATCATACACTTTGAGGTGTTTACATGGTAACAGAATATGAATGGAACAAAAGAGCTGATTTATAACCATTATGCTTTGAACAGTCCATGTTATACACATTTGATACAATTTTTAGTTCTGTTAATTCTAAATTGAAGAGGCCATCATTTTTGAGGATACTTTCTCTTCCTTCTTATTAATTAAGGTTTATCGAGCCATTTGAATTTATATGGAGTTTCAGATGGCTCTCCTGGCCTTGATAAGTGGAGTATTAGCAACAGAAAAAAGTCTTACAAATGATATATTTCAATTGAAGCACAAATATAGTTATATAGAAATTCCATCCCATGGCATTATTCAAAGCAAAACAATGTTTTATTCCATTCTGACTTTGTAAATATGGCGCCTCCTCAACAAAAAGAAAAGGATTAAATGTGTATGATATGTACCGATATGAAACGTTTCTTCTGAATTTTACAGGCTTAAGTTTTGTAGCCAATTCTACCTATTGTGCCCCTTTAGATACAACAATGCTGGCACATGTATTGATCATGACTTGACAATACTATAATACAATTGCCTAAATTTAGTATGGAAACTGTAAAAGTCTTACAGTGATTCACTCTAACAGAAACAATCTCCTATATTTACAGTGTTTCACCCTATGGTGGGTCCATTGACATCTTCTTATGGTGCAATTTTGTAAAAATGAATTAGGTTCATAGTGAAACCCTGTAGTTTCTTTACATGTCACTGGATGGGACACAATGATCACATGGAGAAGTATAATATTGTGTCATTTTTCTGATAGCATGTAGTAAATGTTGGAAATGGTAGGACTGAACTCATGTAGTGCCTTTTCCTAGACATGTGGCTTGTACAGTGGAACCATACCATCCCAGCAAATTGTTGTGACTCCTCGTCAACCTGTGTGAAGTGGCTCACACATGTAGCTAGCTGGAACATGACGTCGCTATAGCACAAGATCACCAGGAATAGCAATGGTGGTGATCACACGGCCTCACCTCAGATAGTGAGGATGGTGATCACTCATCCTCACCAGGAATGGCGACATGAGTGTTCACTCATCCTCACCAGGGATGGTGACATGGGTGATCACTCACTTCGCTAGATGAGACTCACCAGTGATGGCAATGCTGGTGATCACTTACCTTGTTAGATGAAAAGCTCACGATCAACGACATTGGTAATCATGCAGCCTCACATCTGCCAGATCAAAGTATGTTTTGCCAGAGAAGGTATTGTCATATGTATCTTCCCTCTAACCACAGACAAGGTGTTCATGTAGATATTTCCCTATGTATTTTTCCTCTAACCAGAGAAAATGTGTTTATGGATAGTTGCTTTCAATTGATATTTTCTCTATATAATCTTGTTTGATTCAACTCTGAAGTATTACATGGAAATCGGTGTGAAACAAAGCACATTTGATACGTATCGGACTTATACCCACACTTCCTAGATAGGCTACATGTTGAACAGTGGTGCTGTCTCAACAACTTTGGCAATGGTGGTGATCAGTTGCCATTCTAAGTGAGAGTGAGTGACAGATGATGCAATCCTCAGAGAGCACTGACTTGGAGGGACACAAATTCGTGCATTGAGTGAGACCAATGTTGGCAATGGTGGTGATAAGTCACCATTTTGTGTGAGAGTTGATGACAGTGGCACACACTCACACAGCAAGTGACATCCATGTCAGCCATGGTGGTGATAAATCGCCATTTTGAGAGAAGATTGACTAGGAGTGACACAAACTCATGCAGTGAGCAAGAGCCATGTGGCAATGCAGGTGAAAAGTAACCATTCTGAGTGAGAGTTGATAGACAGTGGCACATATTGACGGAGTGAGTGAGATCCATGTTGGCGATGGTGGTGATAAGCTGCCATTCTGAGTGAGAGTTGACTGGGAGTGGCGCATACTCACGCAGGGAGTGAGATCCATATTAGCGATGTTGGTGATGAGTCGCCATACTTTGCGAGGGATGACAAGGGGTGGCACATACTCACACAGTGAGTGAGATCATGTTGGCGACTGTTGTGATAAATCGCCATGCCATGTGATATTGACACACAGTAGATACCCATGTGATTAAGGTATTCTATAGCAATTGGTTAAATGATTATGTAGGAATGCATATACATTTATTTTTACTTCATTTCTGATGTATGTGGATAATCAGTGGACCATTTCTGTTTCTGCTTACCCAATATTGCTGTTGCAGCATTGAAACTAGATCCATAGCGCCAGCCCACACCAGACAGTCATACTGACGTGTACCCCTAAGGCTCCTCTCAAGCCAACCTCTGTGTCCACAGGGCAATGTCCTGAATCAGAATTACAGAGATTATGATATATAAGAACTCACATTCAGGTCACAGAAGCTGGAGACTGGCTATTTCTGGATACCCCCTTATACAAACCAATGTTGATGATTGATCCATATTGTAGCCAAACACAATCTATAACTGCGTGTGCCAAATACCTGAGAGCTGAGGCCTTCTATATATATGGCAACTGTAATACCAATCCATTTGTAAACACCTCTTCTGTTAGCCTGCCCCTGTACTGGTCGTTGACCCTTTGTCTTCACAGCAGAGGCAAGGAGAGTCTCATTAGCCATTGTGAACCTAGCAGGTACTTACTTCCAAGGCTACCACCATCTCAATATGGGCAAATGGGGTTACAAGTCGAAAATTCAATTGTGAATATTCTCCTTTGGACTCCTAGAATATCTCTCAAAAAAACAAAATTATCCCCTCCCCAAATTGACGATAGAAGTGAGAAAAAAGCCATGAAACCATCAAATCTTAAATTGATCTATGGTACGAGTCTAAGGACCGTTATCAGCGGTTGATGTGAGGAGGATAAGTCATAGTGTTACTTACATGTCTAATGTAATAGACTAGGCAAGGCAAGCCCACTCATTGGATGCCTCTTATTGGGTTCTATTTTGAAGAATAAACTAATAAGCCAGGAGTGAGAATGAAATCATGATCTAATGTCCCCTTAATTTCCCTCGGGACCTTGTACATAAATTGTAATTTGATCAACAGACAGCACTTCCTGTACACATATCTTAGAAGCCTTATATTTAAGCTATTCATTCCACTGTCTTAACTCAGGTCTCAATATTAAGATTTTTTTTTGCAATCGGGTGGCAGGGCAAATATGATTGACATAGGAATTCTGTATGATGCCATAGCAGTGGCCAAGCATATCAGTGGCCAGATAAGCCAACTTAAAAAGCCACCCTAGTATCTCGAATGAGAGCAGGTGTTCCTCACAGGACTGCATCTGCTCCTACAAAAGTACACCGAAACCCGCTGGCGCTCTCCGTGCCTAGTGGCCGCTAGCGCTATATGGCACTGATATCACGTTATTTGGATCCGCCAAAAGTGGCTGGAAGTGGCTTGAGCCTCAAACCCCCTGTTTTGTTCTGTTTTTCAAAAGATGGCTTTCTCTTCCTACTGTTGAGTGGAAATGTATAGGGTTTGGACAAGAAAAAAAAATAGATATATAATGTATATCATATACCAATATTTAGTAGATTTTATACACAAAGGTTTGAGACTACAGGTGCTCAAATCAAAACAACCCAAATGCAAGGTCAAATTCTCAAGGCCATTTGTAACAGACTTTCAGGACATGTGACTCCTTTAATTGTTGGAAGTAAACAATCATTTCTTATCTGGCTGTAGATTATTATCATAGAAGTAGCCTGGTAAGGTGTAAATGTTGTAGGGATATCTGTAATATGCCAAACTGGAATGTAAACAAACTCATTTCTACCGCACGGACCGACGGCAGCTGACGTCACATGAGCACAGCGCCTTCTGAATCCAGGCGCTGTGAGACACGGACGTACTACAAAAGGTCAGGGATTCAAGCACCTTTTGAAGTGTTATGTTGGCAGGATCAGGTGGCAGACTCTGATGACTCAAACCAAATAAAGTCTATTCAATGATAACACACCTGCAGTCAGCCTTGTGGATACCTTATCTTTTCGGTAGAAATGGCCCATATTTGGACGGTTAAATGAACATTTTTCATGAGAAATCAACCTAAATGCCTATTCCTGGTTGCCATGGCAACCATTCCAATAATCAAAACTTGCAGACTTTTATGCCAATTTTTTGGGATACTCGCCAAAAACTGAAAACAGAAATAGAAAACTCCTTCTAGATGATAAAAATCATATTATTATGTACTTTTTATGAAAATAGCTGATTATTGTGCTTTTAGCCATTTTTTATTGGTTTATAGTGTATTTAGAGCTTAATCATAGATTCCAGATATGAATAATGACCTATTTTCAAGGAGGGGTTCTGAAATAACTACTAGGAATATTTAACCCACTGATGTCTCATTTTAAAGATCTTGAGATGAACTTTAAGAATGAATTATCCTGCAGACGGGTGTTTTTGCTTGCCTGGTCACATATGTTGGGGCCTTTACCACTGTTTTAGGACAGGTTCCAACACTGAAGGCTATTTCAATATGACCTTGCATCACAACCTCTGCAATGTTCTTATTTTAAAATCTACCAGCGCCTGCAGCCCTGTGATGATGGGCTGCGGGATATCACCAGCGTTCATTCTTGTAGACAACAAACCATGGTTGATACCCGTTGCAACACTACACTGGCACTCTGCACTGTTTTGAATAGTTATGGTGATGTCACAAAAATACCTGTTATTATTTCTTTCCTCTATAGATGACAAATTTGGATAGAAATACATGTAGGGTTGAGAGAAAAGAAGAACGGGTGGATTGATAATGAATAATTATAGAGATGTCTTGATAAAAGCAGTCACGTCAGTGCGTGAAAATAGCAGACTAACAGACAGATTAGAGGGGGACCATGCTAGAATGGTAGGGCTACGAGATCTGTTTCTGTTGAATGTGCTGTTGAATAATATCCAATTTCTAAATGGCATAGCTGAATAACCATACATATGAAATGAAATATAACTCCGACCCTCGCAGACATAGAACTGAAGAAAGAATAGTATAGAATAGGGATTTTCTGCAAATATTTTTAGGCTAATCGCAATCACGCAACTCTACTACTTCCGTTTTGGCAGTTCCGGTTGCCCGCAGTTGAGAGCCGTAGTTTTATATATGGTATTTTAATTAGGAACAATGTCAGTACACTATTTTGTGCAGCAATGTTGGCACCCTATATAATAACCACTCTACCTATAATAGCAGTGGTAAGACTGCATGCTGCTAGAATGGGCGTGTTATTAGTGTTCACTTACAACTGAATTTTTACTAGCATTGAGTGCCATTGACCTCTGTCACCATGTGCTGCTTTCACCTAACAATGCTCACTGACATTGCCAACTAATGTTCTAGTACAGGCAAATCACTTTCACAGCATGCTGTTCTGCATACCTTCTGCTACCAATGCAGAGGATGTGATATCAGGCCGCAGTAAAATAACCTCCTGATCATTTGAGAAAGATGGATAGTTGCTACTTGACTCACAAAGCTTCGTTTCCTCTCTCTCTCTCAGACAATGTTATTTCTTGGGGAACCTATCATTTTCAGTTCTAGGGGCAGGCATGCTTTCGAATAGTGTCAGGCTGCTCATGCAGGTTAAGGGTGATGTAATTCAGACTAAGGAATTCAGACTTTAGAATCTTATCAATTTGCTCTTTCAGTTCTACTATACTTACAAGCCTAATCACTTAAACTTCCTTAGTATGGAAAGCGGTGCAGAAGCAGAAGACCAGTGGGGCAATTATCAACACGGTACGTATATCACTACATACCGCCAGCAGACCTGAAATTACCTCCAGTCATGCAGTACAACCATACCAAATAGACTTTGCATTGTATGGGGAGGGTGGATAATGTACACTGAGGTATTTGGAGGCTATGTAGTCGTAAATGATGCTTCTGGTACACCTTGAATGGCTAGGGTCATAGCATGTTAAGACATGCCACCCGGCTCTTGTGATGTACCTTTGTAGCGATACAATCAGGCCTATCATAGTCTAGACAGACCTGTTTGGCTTGTGTGGTGTGATTCATCTTTTTCAGGTCGGGAAGTGTCTAATGTATTTCGCGGTCCGACCTCCAGGAGAAGGGAGGATGATCCTCTTATAACCACAGGAGGATATTTCAAAAGGCGAAAGGTTTTATATCTTGTAGTAATGCTAGCCATCAGAATTTGTACCGCTATGAAAGCCCCACCTAACCCTAAAAAGAGTGATTAGGCTCAGCCATTGAGATCGTCAGGTTATGATTTCTTGGGATAGTTATTCTAATTGTAAAGTTGCAGCTTGTCCTTTTATACAGTCTTTTGAAATAACCTCCAGAACCCATCGATAGGAAATAAGAGTGTACAGGTAAAGTTTCAGCACCTGCTTTGATGCCGTGCATGGATCAGATCCATGCACCACCAGTCAGGGAAGATACTGTACATCTCGCTGCCGTCCCCCTAAATAGGGCTCAGGAGTTGAACGCCATTGACATGGCAGACTCTCATAAGTCATGACATGAGTTCACATCTAGACCAAGAAGTTTAGATACTATAGGAGGGGTCACTGAGAGAATAGTCTATGGGTAGAGTATGACATGCCATCCCCTCTACCCCCCCCCCATGAAACTAGGTGCCATTGTGTCTTTATTGTTGATTTCTATAGAGGATTAGGTGGTTTATAGAGCTGTGGTATTCCTTTATTAGGGTGACACTAAAGGGGAAGAGTATTCTAACTGTGCATTACTCTGTCTATCTCACATACTACCTATCCCTTAGTCTACCTATCACCTATACTGCCTATCTCTTGAATCCAAAGCATCTTGAGTTAAGTAAGCTCATCTCCCAAAAGGCCTAAGTACTAACGCTTACTCCTCACTTTACCTAATCTTCTCTGGTCCTAGTTTACCATAGTTTACCTATCCTCAATCTGCCTCTCATTCATTTTACCTATCCCTGATGGTAACTATCCCTCAGGCCATCAGGTTCAAACTGTATCGCTCATCTCTTTATTTAGGCCCTAATGGTTAACAGTACATTGCTTATCATATCTACCAATTTAATCCTACCCATGCTTAACGATGCCTATCCTAAAGCCTACCTATCCTTCATTATACCACGATTTTTGGTGGATATTCCCATCCACATATCTGTCAATATTGCACACCCTGTAGGCTGTAACATCAATTTTGTAAGGCGTGCGGTTATCCATGGATAACCTGTGCCCGGTGTGGGTTATCCATGGATAACCACACGCCTCTCATGTCCTTACATCTCATATCTTACATGTTAAAACCAACAGAATATTTCATTGCCATGGTAGGGGTCGAACCTGCAATCTCAGGTCCTTAGTCCTACTCCCTATGCAGTGCGCCACAGCGACTGACGAGAAATGCTTGGTTCCAACCATGTCTCAATATGATACAAAGCCCGGGAAGGTGATGACTGTGGGCAGTCTGCTACCATTCAAACATAGCCAAGCCAACACGGCCGCTGAATGAGGAGACGCGGTGGTCTAGCGGTTAGCGCATTGCGCTCAGCCGTCGAAGGTAGGCGGATGGAATCCCGGCCCAGACACGTCTTTTTTTCGCCATGTGCGACGAGGTGTATTATACACAAACATAACCGCGAGACGCATCTGTTTTTTCGCCGTGTGCGCTGTAGCTGTCCGCTGCCGGGCGCAGAGTGTTTGTACACTATTTTTCGCCGTGTGCCGCTGCCAAGCCTAGCCGAGACGGGCGCTGTCGCTGTCCGCTGCCAGGCGAGGAGGAGGTGTATGTACCTGTGTACACACACTATGGCTGGCTTCGAGTCCTGGGGAGGGGGAATAATTTTTGTTTTCAACTTGAATTTATTGGTATTCTATTGATTATTTATTGGTTTCGTGGTATGAAATAAGTAGTCAATGGATAATTCATGACTCGTGTGTGTTAGCAAAGGCTAATAACACACACTCATCATGAGTTATACATTGATTACTTGTTCATTACACCTATCCCCCAACTCTACATATCCCTTATATCTGACTTGCACATCTGTCCTTAGCACCCATGGTTTTTTTTTTAACATTTACTCATCTCACAAGGTACTCTCTGTGCCTAGCCAATCATTTTGATATCATTTTTGTACATTTTCAAAATATTTCCATCATCAAACCTCAATTTTTGGTACTTTTGGTCAAATTCTGAGAATAAAGACCATCATTTTTGGATTTATCAGGATATTTTGGTTTAGATAGTCCCTTTATTTCATTTGGTATCTCTTTCATAAAGATACATGATAGCTCCATAAACCCCCTTATCCTAGTTCCATGGGGGGGTAGAGGGGGGTTGGCCTTCACTATAGGACTGTATGGAGTAACCTACCCTATACTGTACAATCCTTGTCTAGACTTCGTCTCATGAAGTGGACGGTTAAAAATTAAGAGGAATCTTTCAGTAGACACAGCACAAGAAGATTTCGAGTTCCTCTTAGAATTACATTGGAGGGATAACTCCAACGACAGATTGGATGTGTGCCACATCTCACAATAACAATCCTTCTAGCATACACAAAGGGTCTGAAGCTCGACCTGTGAAGAAGAGGCACGATGTACTGCCCTGGTACCAGGAAATGTAGGATTGGCTCGTTGAAATGACAGCTATAATCACACTTTTAATCAAGATCATCTTAACAAAAAGATAGAAAAAGGAATTATGACTGCAATACGTGTACAATACTATTATTCTTGGTAGAGAAAATTCAATATATGCTTTAATCCAACATTGTCCAACATGAAGATGTAACGTATGAATGCAAGTGCTCTCAGCATAAAAAATGTTCAAGGTTTATGAGCCTGCTTTTAAAATTTTATCAGCATACTTGGTCTACTTGGCATTTCACATGATTGATGCAGGTGGTTCGAAATGAAACATTTCACACAAGAGGAAATGAGTGGACGATATAAACAAGATTTCTTCGTCAATTATGGAAGTAACACAATCGAGGAATCAGCTAAATGTGAGAATAACAAGCTTAGACTGTCGCCCCATGGATGCTGCTCTTAAGAGTATTGTCAATACGTTTTATACATATATATATATATATATATATATATATATATATATATATATACATACATACATACATACATACATACATACATACATACATACATACATACATACATACATACATACATACATACACACACATACATACATACATACATACATACATACATACATACATACATACATACATACATGCATACATACATACATACATACTGTCATAGGTATGATGCAGTGTCTAAATGAGGCAGTGGCCACAGACACTAGTGATGCATCGCCTTACAGGGCTGTGCGCAGGATCGCATGAACAATGGGCTTAATCAATTATAGAAGGGGTCACATTAAAAAAAAAATATACTTCTAACAATGATCTAGGGCTTATGTTCTGCCATGACTGGTACTCTGTTGTGTCAAAGTTCCTTTGTTTGTTTAATGAATAATGTAGAGAAACATTCACCTACTGCATCTTGTTGACAACTGAATAGACCTAGGCAAAGTGGCGCTGTACCCGAAAAAAAGTATAGAGAACGAGATTTTTTTTTTAATCCTTGTCCGAAAGTTGCCAGAGATAGTGTGTATGGTATTGCTTCATTATAGAAACTATGCTGCTTCATTGCGATGCAATTATGGTGCTTCACTGTTCAGTGTTACGAGGATCCCTGGTCGATTCAACAGATTTTTCTTAACATGACACGTTGAAAAGTGCATGATCACAAATCAAAGCTAGAACCTAACACCATATAATAGTCCGATTTGATTAAACCAAATGTAGGGCAAATATCGACAAAGTCAATTTTGGAGAGAAGAAATGATATTATAAAAGTCTCTTTACCATTTGGTGCCGATATGATATAAGCTGGCTAATCTGACAACTGTGCTCTAGTTGTCCTTATTTTACTCACTACACTCTATCATTCCACTTCCTTGCATTGGCCACTGAACCAGCCTCGCTCCATCCCACTTCCTCATAGATTTTTAGACCAGGCCTCTAGGCTCAACTTTAACAAAATCAACGCGACAGGTTCCATACATAGATACCAACTGCTAATAGTTCTAAATAGTAACAGGGTACACATAGTCCATTTTTATTCTCTCGCACAGAGAATTATGACCATTATAATGATGTGATTATGAATGGAATAAATATTTGTAATGGGAAGAAAGATTCTGTACTGTCAGAAACCTGATAAAGATGACTATACAACATGTTCTTCTCTCTCATACCTCCCATATCCCTCTGTCTATCAGCTGTATAGGTCTGAAAATACGTGGCCTTGGTAAAATACAGACAGGGATAACCCTAGGTTCAAGAAGCCATGCCTCGTACGTCTCCAATGTCAGTCTACCTGCCAGTCATCCTTGATTGGTGGTGAGAGAGGGACCTGGCAAACACCTTCGCACATCCCGGCCGCTGGGGCTCATTTCCTATAACGTTCTAAAGCTGGAGCAAACCAAAAGCACCCTGTACGTTTAAATTACGTTTACACATTAAGAAATCTATGCAAATTACAATGAAGGATACTCTATAAGGTTTTAAGAATAGCCTTCTATCTTAGCTTGGTTCACTCAGTGACAAAAATAAAAATGAGAGATACAGGTAGGATTCAACATTTCTGCCGTAAGGTCTGTATAGATATGCCAGCAACATTTCTGTTCATATCTCTAACAATGTGGTTATTTAATTCAGTATCTGTGACACGATCTGGGAAAATGGGGCTTAGTGCAGAAGGTTCTAAGCCCCCATCTCCCAGTCCATGTCACATCTTTATATTGCGTTTTGTCTCCTTTGTAATGTTTTTAAGTTATAGTGTCTCGCAATAGGGAGTTTTATACAGATAAAACAGAGATATAGGTGCGTGGGCATGTGTAGGAAAGGTGAGATCTGGTGCACATCGGATGTTAATTTAAGGGAAACTAATAGAGATAAAATAGAGATTATGCTGGAGATATAGGTCTGTGATAACCCTTCAGTTACCAGCAGTATTTCATTGAAACGACAAGTCACAGACAGCAACACTCAATTTTTTTTTTTTTTGCGTCTTCCATGTTTTAGATATATCTATGTACAGTGTCATTTGGAAATGCCACCTTTCGAAGGTACTCCTTACTTTTAGTAAAAAAAAAAGACAGCTGGTGTTCCGAGCCCCGGCAAATACTTGAGCACTACAGATTGGAACTGAAGTCCTTATACCGACCTCTGCCATCCTCTCCCCCACTTGCCACCCCCTACACGTCTCTCCAGTCTGTCTTCACCTCTAGTCTAGTAAATAAATTAACGCATTAGTTTGCCGATAATTGGGCACTGGCCCCGCCTTGCTGAGATAGACCAGTGCCTTTTACATCCGGGGATGTTCAAAGAAAGCAAGCAGGCAGTATACTGTTACTTTTGTACTGAGGGCGGGAACTTTACCATAGACCAAGTCCAGCGAAAGTGGCGCAGGTCTGATGTGGGACGAGCAGACACGGGACGAGCAGACACGGGACAGATGTGGCCAGGTGAGGGAAAACATGCCTCCTGGGGGGAAATGGCTTTTTAAGGTTTAAGGCATGAGCTTTAAAATGAGATATCTTGAGCTAAAATATCCCCGGTAGTTTTGCTGTAATTGCTTGTCAAACCTAGGTTGGTGTGTACAACTTAAAATGGGAAATAAGCTCTAAATGCATTATAATCCTATCATAAACACTAATAATGCAAAAAATACAGTTTTATGGAAAAATAACCAACAAAATGTGATGTTTCTGTCATAAAATTGGTTCTAGAGGGAATTTTTGAGCTCTGTTTTTGGTTCTAGAATAATTTTAAGCATATCACTGGATTCCTTATTAAAAATTGGTCTAAAGCTTTTTTCAGCATATTTGTCTGTGTTTTACCCATATGCTGCCCCCTGGTGGCCAAAACTAGTACTAAAAATCCCCCCCGGAGGCACGTTCTCCCCCATTGAGCCACAGATATTCTTCCGTTATTTAGCTATGATGGCCACATATTTTGAACATATAGGACAAATATGGTTGTAATAGGCTAAATACTGATGAGCTGCTCCATAAATGAGCAAATGCGGGGCATTTCTGGACATTCCAAGGCTGAAACTAATGATATGATAAGTTCAGAGGCAGGACCTATTCCACAGTACCATATTTGTCCCATATGTTCAAAATATGTGGTCATCATAGGCAAATGATGGAAAAATATCTGTCCCATGTCTGCTTGTCCCACGTCTGCTCGTCCCGCGTCTGCTCACTTCAGACCTGCATCATTTTCGCTGGACTTGGTCATAACACGTTGTAGGACTGTTTTAAGGAAGCAGCATCTTGCTGGAATTTACTGTAGTTTATCCCCCAACAGTGGCATTAGTTGTTTATCAGCGTATATAACCGATTGATTTATAAACTCTAGATGCTTTGACTAGATTGGACACAGAAGAGGCCATCATTAAGCACCACAACTCTATAATATGATAGATTATGTAGTAGAGCAGGGGTAGGATCATGCAAGCAGGGGATTTCAGAATGCCTCTTTTAAAAGGTCGCTTGAATTACTCCTTAATCCAAATGGCCCAGCTACAGATCACGCTACTCTGGTGAAGAGAGCTGCTGAGGGTGATCAGACAGACATATCTGTTCAGTGAACTGATGTAATCAGTGAGGTGGGAGAGGGTAGGGTACAGGGCAGATAGTCAGGTTAGAGGGGACCTGGGCACTGTATGGGGAAGGTCAGAGAGGAGCTATGCAATGTTTTGGGAAGATTACAGACAGGTTCAACAGCTCTAAAACTAGCATTCCTTTCTGAATTAGCCTCGAGCTGTATTTCACGAGGCATGGCCAAGTCAAATACAGCGTGAGGGCCAATGAATGAAGAAATGCTTAGTTTTTAATGATACGAGTGTATACATAATTGTCTATTTATTTCAGGTTACCTAAGATCTCTAAAATTATTCTCTGGGAGGTTTTAGGCTAGTTCAATCACTTTGGCTCACAGTTTATGACTAGTTCTCAAAATCACTGCAAAAACGGTGTTTAGATTTTAAACATGTTTAGGTCTAAACACGTTTAAAACCTAAACATATAGGTCAGTTAGGTGTCTCATCGACTACACATTTAGGAAATGAACACTTTTATTCTAACTACATAAACATTTTTGCTAAACATGTTTAGATGTTTAGAGTTTAAACAGTTAAATAATAGGTATTTAGATTTATATCATTATGTTTAGATACTTGGATGTTGAATCCACACCAGGTAGCAGCACTACCTTTGAATGGACTATCTTTACACAATTATAATCAATTTTTGTGACAAAAATACCTGAACCCCATGTTTATTATAATTTCTGTTCATTGAATGTCATGAGAATAGAAAGGGCAATAGAAAGTTGACTAGATTCACCTTACACCACCACCATTAGCATGAAATAATCAATAAGCTCAATGACTGACACCAATTTCATGTTATTCTGGAATAGACAAAGCAATTTCCTTCCTGCCAAGCTGTTGTACTTTCTAAAGTCTCTCATTCTGATGCAGTGTGTACATACATGCACACGTAAATAGGTGAGGCTGACATCTTTGGAGACTTTGACATATAATTACCCCCCCCCCCAGTAAATGAGAAAACAAACAAAAGACATCTTTTTTTTTATGTATACATGTCTGCACACCCTAACTCTCCGTCAAAGCATCTAAACACAAAAATTCATAAACATCTAAACACAAAAATTCATAGATATCTAAACACAAAGTTTAAACCTAAACACCTAGATTTCTAAACACTTGAGCTAAGCACATTGTTTGGCTAAACATGTGTAGGAAATTAATGTGATTACAAAAACGTTGCAAGAATATGTTTAGAATTGTGTTTAGGATCTAAACACCATTTTTGCAGTGTAAGGTAAGAGGGAGCTGCTCAGTGTCAGCCCAGTGGACAGACATCACTTAAAATCCCCCATAGCGTAAATGCTCAAATTACGTCACTGCTGCCCTGCATGAGGCGCATTACAAAATATCCATAGGGGACTCGGTGTAGTGGTAAGGTTAGAGGGAGCTGTACAATGTAGTGGTAAGGTCAGAGGGAGCTGATCAGTGTAGTGCACTGTGTTAAGGTTAGAGGGAGTTGCTCAGTGTAGTGGTAAGGTTAGAGGGAACTGCTCAGTGTAGTGGTAAGGTTAGAGGTGAGCTACGCAGTGTAGTGGTAAGGTTAGAGTAGAGCTGCTCAGTATGGCGGTAAGGTTAGAGGCGAGCTGTGAAGTGTAGTGGTAAGGTTAGAGTGGAGCTGCTCAGTATGGTGGTAAGGTTAGAGGGGAGCTGCTCAGTGTAATAGTAGGGTTAGAGTGGGGCTGCTCATAGTAGTGATAACGTTAGAGGGGAGCTGCTCAATGTAGTCGTAGGGTTAGAGGGGAGTTACAGAGAGTAGTGGTAAGGTTAGAGTGGAGCTGCTCAGTGTAGTGGTAGTGTTAGAGGGGGCCTATCAGTGTAGTGGTAAGGTTAGAATGGAGCTGCTCAATGTACCGTACCCAGTGTAGTAGGCGATCCCGCATATATAGGACACACCTTGAGTTAGGAAAACCTAGGAGAGCCGCTTAGTAGTGATATGGTTAGAGGTGAGCTGTACAATTTAGTAGATAGGTCAGAGGGGAGCTACTCAACGTAGTGGTAAGGTCCAGTACATAGTGCTTCAATTAGAAAAGAGCTACTCAATGTTTTCTTCGATGGTATAGACATATGAGGTCAGGTGGAATGAGGGCGGAACATTACATAGCAGACTAATTATTTCCTATAAAGACATTGCGAGACGTAGGAGGTGCATTTAAGGATTCAGTATTGTTGCATCACTTAAGAGGGAGTGCTTGTTGTAGTAGTAATCTATAACCTCCTGAATAATTAATGAATGTTGCTATGAACAATTCCATAGTGGAGCAAGTTAAAAGGAGCAATTTGTCTCCTAGATAAAATCACACAACAACAGGGTCTAATCCTTTTGTCCCCACTTCCCCTTTTAAACTATTCTGCTTCATGAATGGACTATTCTAGTGTACTGTAATTCTATGAAGGTTGTAAGGAGATTATATGGCTGACGGAATGGGATACCATGGGGTGCGTTGACGCAGTCAGTTTTCTGCACATCCTGCCTCATAATCTGATAATCTATCATGGTCTGTGCCAATGGGTCTCGTGAGTAAAGACACTATATACGGGTTCTGGTGGTTCTTGCCGTGTCAGGTCAATTGCCTCCAGGGCTATTAGTGCAAGGCTAGGAGGACAAGACCATTTGGGCTGGGTTATCCAACATTTCTGGAACTGCTGTACAGTCTAAACTGTGCCGGCATCTCCAACATAATTGCCTTACAATGAGAATACCTCCTGTGGTGAAAGGAAGACATTTGTAAGAGGCTATTCCGCTCGGCAGGCTCCCTTTTATCCTGCCCTCATGTTATCAAACTGAATTACATTGTGTTATTATTACCAGTGGCCGCAGCACCCTTTTTACAGCACGTGTTGTGTTTATTTCTGAAGGCACAGTAAATATAGATCACCTCAGCCACTGTGGGGGATGCTACTTTTTAAGCATTACTGTGATAGGGTATCAATTCATGTAGCCTTCCTCTCATGAAGACAACAGAAAACGGCCAGAGGCAATACAAACACTGTTACTTGTACTTTCTCCTCACACAGGCTATTACAATTTGATATACATGATATTATAAGATACAATACAATATTCATTATGCCAGTGGGGATTTAGTTTAATCAATAGTCGTGTGCTCTTGGATGTTATAATTGCTTTATACATCATTATACTTTAATCAAGTCAAGAAGAAACCTGTAATTATGTAATGTGCCAGAAATCTAATGATAACAGTTTGCATATAGAATTACTAATGGAATATTTAGTATTTAGATATGAGCTTAGGATATAGTTTAATGCTATCAACTCAGCTCATACTCTGCATGGTCATTAATGATCTCCTGATTCCATACAGAGTTTTATGTCATTATAAAACTAACACTACGGTAAAACCCTGTGTATAAGGCGCACAGACATAAAAGCCCCACCCTGACTCTGGAAGAGTGCTATAAGCCGCATCCTGCGTTATGGGAATCTTATAGTATTTGCCACAACTATTGTATGTGGGTTTTTTTTTGTTATCTGAAATTAGAATGAAAATGTTTTGGCATTAAAATTATGTTAACATTTCGAATATGAGAAGCAAAAGCTGCCACATTGAGCATTGTTCAATGCTTTTCTGATTTTGATTAATGCATGATCCGTGCAGTTGAATTGTAGCCGATAGATATCTTGAGGATTGAATTACATTCAAATACAGCCACTAATTGAATTATATCATAGCATTATAAGTGACACCTGTTCCTGTCGTAATTATGCGAAAGAGAATTAATCAACTTCTATTATGGATCGGGCTCATGAGAGGAACGATATTCTATTAATTTGAAAAGTTACTTGTCATTAAATTTTGGTGATACGTAATACAAGGTGTTGCAAAAGGTGGATTTATGGGCCATAAACATGTACCTCAGTACTTCACAGAATATTCTGTATGTGTCTGGATTTCCACTTTATTTTAGTGGACAGACATAATGTTAACTACCTGTGTCTAACAATAATGTTACAGTCAACATTCATCTAATAGGTATTTACTTCCATACAAGTCATAAGGACCCACAGTGAGTCCCCCCTCATATATACAGTGCTAGTACTAGTAGGATACAGGCTATACTAACTGACGCACAGTCTATCCCATTGCTAAGGTAAAAGGTTATACACAACACTATTACAGTGGTAGATGTCTCTTGTAGATGCTCTCACATTGAGGACTGTCAAAGATGGAGGTACCGTAACTTGCATATGGAAGCCACATCCATTATAAAGGGATGGACTCCTGGTGTGCCTAAAATGATCTTCCTAAGCTCAGGGTGCACCTTTTAGGCGAGGTTATCGTACTATTGAACAGTATTAAAAATTTTGCCACACGTGGGTCTTAAGTGTCTGGCATTAATTAACCCTTTCACCCCTGGATTTCTGTTACTCTATGGGATTTGCGTGTAAATCCTGCTTTATGGGGTGGAAGGGGTTAACTCTGAGTGCGTCTTTTATGCAGGATGTGCATTAGGCCAAAAAAAGGTTTGTTTCCAGTTACCCGACCAACCCTACCAAAATATTTTGAGATTTTTAAAGAATATTTTCATGATTTACCATAAGTTTTTCATGATTTTTCCCCATTTTTAATAATTTTCTATCTATTTTTCTATGGGTCTTGAGTTAATATTTTCATAAGGCATGTCTTTTCTATATTTCTCACATTTCCCATATTCTTTTCGTATTTCTACAGTAAAGTCAAATAACCTGGCATATCTGACCAGGCATTGATATACAAACTCAAACAAGAAAAATGTGGCAAGGACCACGGATAGGAGTTGCACTCATAGATCATGGCAACATCACTAGCCACTGCGGGTGATGTCACTGAGGCAGCATGACGTCACCAATGACATCATAGGTGACAGGGAGAAAACCGAAAACATTATGGAGGTGCTACGGTTGCTATGCTCCCGGCCGCTGACGCGGCTTGCAACTCCAAAAAAAAAATTTAAAAAGAAAATCCGACCTACCGACCCTACCTCTTTGGCCTATGTAACTGGAAACACACCCTTATTTTTTTTTGGCCTTATATACGAGGTAGTATGGTACAGGAGGCTTTTTCTCTGGATCCTGTTATAACTCTCATTAAATTGTACCAAAACCTTAAACGTATGTAAGTAGTATATAGACATGTGGGTTAGGTACTGGTATAAGTAGTATGTAGACATGTGGGTTAGGTACTGGTCACTAGTAGTATGTAGACATGTGGGTTAGGTATTGGTCATAAGTAGTATGAAAACATGTGGGTTAGGTACTGGTATATGTAGTATGTAGACATGTAGGTTAGGAACTGGTATAAGTATTGTGTAGGCATATGGGTTTGGTACTGGTGTAAGAAGTATATAGACATGTAGGTTAGAAACTGGTATAAGTAGTGTGTAGGCATGTGGGTTTGGTACTGGTGTAAGTAGTATGGAGACATTTGCAGTGATTCCCTTGTATTGTCCATCAAAACATTGTGGAAATCAAAGTGATTTCAAAATGTATACATTTTACAATTTTTTTTTCACCAGTCCTCTGAAATTATCAAAGCTGCCATTGAAAGCCATGGCAGCAGAATTATGGAAAATGGATGAAATTGTCTTCTTATCAGACAACTAAATCAAAAATAGTCACATTGTGGGCCTAGGTTTGCTAGGAAAGGTGGGAGTATCCTGCTGCTGGGCAATTATTGGGTGTGGCATCAGGAAGACACTATCATCCTTTGTAGTTAAAGAAGTGGCTCATTGTCATGCAGTGTCCATGGTAACCGTTAAGGTCTGACTTATCATTCTTAACCCTTTACGGCCAAGCAGGAGTACATTCCCAGGAAGCACACAGACATTGGCATAACATTGGGCCAACATTGGCCCAACCATCAGCTTTACATAGGCTGCCCATCCTGCCTACGTAGGCCCGACGGTGCCAACCAAATGCCAATGTCGGCCCAACGTTGGCTTTTGGTCGGCAAACATTAGTATCGGCAAATGGTCGGCCAGGGTCCGACCATTTGCCGATGTCCTGCCAACATTGGGCCAATGTTGGCATTTGGTTGGCAAATGCCACTGGTCAGGCCTACGTAGGCGCGATAGGCAGCCAACGTTGGCCCAACGTTGGCCTGATGCGTCGGGCCAACGTTGGCAAATTTTTGTGTGCTACCTGGGTTATGCCTGTTTGTGACAGTGACGCAGCAGTTAATAATGGGTTAACTATGAAAGGAACAAGCCTTAAAGTATTCTAACTTGTGTCCATGATACCAATCTCAAACCAATTGGTACTGCGGGAGTGTCTCATAGTGACGCCTTAGGAGAACTGTTAAATCAACCAAAGTCAGCCAACACACTGTATTATGTTATAGGTAATCCACCAGTTCTGGAATTACGGATTATAGAATGATAAAAGGAAACGTAGGGCATGTAAACGCTAAGCGGTCCTTAGCTTTAAAGGTTTGATGTTCTTATTGGATTTTTTTTTCTACCAAAGGAATGATGGAAATGCTTATATGCCATTTTTAATGCCTATCCCACTGAAAGAAGTCAGTTAATATCAAAGATGCTGCATTATAGAAATCTGAATCAAAATTTACAACTGATTCCAATATTGATATTAATCCAAGGTTGTACTGAGTTTTGGGTCTATAACTGGGTCTATATAGTGTGTACATATAATTGCATAATCCATAGTTTTGCAATCACTATCTCCTACCCGTTGTAGCAACAAACAGTGAGACTGGTAGGGTGGAATAATATTTCCATTATTGGTACCTCCACTTGTTTCCTAAAGCTCTCTGTACCCCATGCCATAGGCTCCCCTGAAGTGTAACCCTTCAGGCACTCCTCCAGGGTCACAAGGACCCAACAAGGACCTACCCTGTCCCACAGGCAGTGATGGATGACGACCTTGTTAGATCCAGGGGACCGACTTCATCGGCTGGAGCAGTCAATCAGAAACCTGGAGTAGGGGGCCGTGGGTGCTAGCTAGCACATGCATGCAGTGTTGATGAATGCGGTGCTGGTCCCACTCCTGCAGGAGGAGCCCACTCATTCACTCACTACTTAAGGCTGGCCTTAAGGTCTCTCTGGCTACAGCTACATGTACAGGTCTACTCCCCCTCTCCCTGCTGGTTGCCCCTCCCGGTGAGCTGCTCCCCGCTGAGGCCGGCCGTTGGCAATGATAATGTCGTATAGTATTGCTCCCCGGCCTATCTACAATCCGCTATACTGAGGAGCTCCTGTAAGCCTGCTAAAATCCCTATGCTGTAGTTCAGCTGTCTGTATAATATGGAGCTCTGTATATAAATGTAGTTGAATATCCTATCTATGCATAGGCTCATACTGTGTCCAATTCGTGTATTTGCAGCATGAGCTAGCAATGCCTTGGCTTGGTGCCTGTTAAACCGGATGATCTATCAGGCATGTCATGGGGGGGAACTCCTGCCTCCTCCATTCAATACATGAAGTACATCATGCTTTCTCGCTTGCATTAAATAGCTACACTCACGTGTATGGTGCACATTATACTGCCATAACCTCGAGTGGAATTACTTAACCGTAACACATATGTCATGCGATGAAATATAACTAGACCTAACAACACTTAATGGACATTGAATTGCTGGGCCATTCCGTCAGCGACTATAGTGCCGGTAGTAGACCAGCTGATCAGATTCAAAACACAAGGCACCTACCCCACGTGCGCCCTCCATGCATCAACAGTGTCTTCTAGAAGGATGTGGCTGCTGCATTTGGTTGGTCGTCTACACAGCACTCTGTCTCTATTCTTCTAGCATAGTGATAATAGTAGGCATTTTAACAATTTGTAAGAATGCTTACCTTTTGTGAGTCTACTTGTCCTAAGAATGTATTGGGTATCCAAAGGTAGAGTATAGTTTAGACTTCGGGACAGAGTCATTGTACAGATCTATCTAAGGGCCAGGACAGACCCATCCCGTCGTAATCCAATTCATGGCATCTAGAGATACCTAGAATTAAGCAGGCTTGTTGCATTTGAAGTACATAATTTTAAAGTCCTACTGCAGTAAATGCAGCTACAGAGCGACGTGTTCATCCACTACACAGAGTGCAGTTTGGGAGCAGCAGAAGCAGGGTTTGTTTCTCGTGAGATCTCCCGCCAAAGCCACTCCCGCTCTGCCTGCACCGATAAATGTCGTCTGCTCCGATCAGACTGTCGGTACTGCCCCCTGGCGCAGGCTCTCTGAACTAGTGACTCGGCATCCGAATACCACAGGCTCAGACGTCGTATTTCTTAATATTAAATGAAGGATGATTACTCCCATTGAATTTACAATGTGTGCCAAAACCCGCATGGATCTCAAGACACGAAAATATTCTCTTTTTCCCCCAAAGAATAAAGATAAAAGACATGATTCTGAGGAAGAATACTATTCTTGTTTTGCGTTTTGGAATGTGGTCCGAAATCAGGAAATATTGAGTTCCCCCCTCTTTCAACCCTCTAAGCATTTAGAAAAATAACCATGTCTGTTGTTTATTAGACTGTCATTTCACTGTATTTTTCCAGACTTGAATCAAAACGCACATATGCACAACTGCAAAAGAATGAACATCAAAATTTGTAGTTGGAAAGTACTATCTTCTATTCCATAATACTCTAATGACGGCACAACCTGGAGTCTAAACTCCATGCATGGTATAACACTCTAACGGATGGTGATGTGTTAATGCATCGTGACGACCCTACCAGGATTATACAATCCCGGAAGATCGGCATGATGCTCCAATGAAGTGCTGGCGAGCAGACTAGCCAGCACTTCATTGGTGCATCATTACTACAAATGGGCATAATACACTGCTGCATCAGCGGTCCTTAAAGGGTTAACAGAGTGGTTAAGTGTTAACGAATAGATAAATCAGGTAGCATGAACCTCATTATTCATTCATATGATATACATCCACACAAGTAATTAAGCCTACTGTTGTGAGGTGAGTGTATAACACTCGCACGGTCTGATTAACATTGAGTTTATTTTCTGCAGGTAACTCCCTTCTGTCTCCAACTCGCAATGTTTCACTCTATCTAACACCAACTTATGAAACATACAGTGTTTTGTTTCCGATTCAGGTTTAGCTAATTCAGTCAACCATGGGACTTCTAGGAAAAGGCACTTTTTCTCCATCATCTCTGCATCGGTTGCATGTATAGTTGTTGTATGCTTTAGTTAGATAGGTTAGACAGATGAACTTATCCTCAAGGGGAGGTGGACAAGGAAAGCAGGAGGGATAGAAGGGAGCTAGAGATGCAATGTCATTGTGGTCACAGAACCACTCCATAGGAACAAAACATCATGATCAGAGTTTGGTATTTAAAATGGGTGCACAGTGAATGACCCTTTATATTGGATACATACATCAGAAAAGCACCAGGACAGCTCAGCCGTTCAAGTCGGTGTGTATAGATATTACGCTGGAACCTAGAGTGAGGGGTTGTTGGTGTATGTGGCATCTTTCGAAATTTATTATAATCTGTATCTACCACCATGATTTGAAATAAGTCCCTAGGCCCAAACCAGGTGACAATGACACCAGGCACTCAGCAACCCTTAAGTGCTATGCATATAAGTGCTTGAGGCCTAAGACGCACGGACAACTTAAAAACATAATTATGTGGGCATTTGTAAGTTTTAGAGAGAAAAGAAATCTGTGCCATTTCCCATTTACTTTGCTTAAATATCATATTAACGTATTGTAGTATGTGAGCAAAAAGGGAAATTCCTAGGTAGAACACATTCAATTTCAAATTGCTTATGTATAGAAGCATTCATACTGTAATATTGGTGGGATGGTGATATTTGGCAGGTTACAGTCCGGCGCAGGCTACCAATAGCCTACGCTGGGCATCTGTGGTCTGTATAACTATAATAGTGGAAGAGAAGCGGGAGCGGAATTCAGGGGTAGGTTTCCAGCCTACCAATAGCCTACAGGACTGCCATCTGGCGTTTTCCAAGGGAATCATTTCCTTCATAAGATCCATCATTTTATGGGAGAGGGAAAACCCTCTACTAGGCTCTACTGCACCATCAATCTTCTAAAATTCATAGTTATGGCTCATCATTATTTTGATGAAATCCAGATAATTGACGATAGTTGCACCTTACCCTTAGAATTTACCCATTATTTTTCAGTTGTGATGATTGAACTATCTTTCTATGTCAACCATCCCTTACTCAATTTAAAAAAAAACCATTTGTGTTTGATATGCATAACAGGAGCTCTCATAGAAGCAGGTTAAAGATGGCACTGGTGCCAGGCACCCCAAAGTAGAGTAAGTTAATGTGCCGTTTGTGTACAGTATTTGCTTAAAGGGAAACCCTATCCTATATTCGTGATTTTGATGGCCTTTGTGTAGGTAGACCACTAGGACACTCGACTCTCGCTACTATATCTGTAACAGTGCTTAAACTCCCAACAGTATGCATGCTGTAGACTGTCTCAAACGGATGTTTGGTACATATCGTGTATACTATAATATCAGGAGTGCAGAAAGGAATCTTTATAATAGTGGAAAATTGCATTTGTTTCACCCATTAAAATTGCCTATTTAGATAGTGAAAAGATTCCTAACACTGACATTTCCCTGTAACCTGGGATGGTTTTTCAGGTAGGATTAAGGTGTATCTAGCTAATTATTATAGACCATCCCCCTTGAACCTACATCAGTAGATAGGCCAACCATTCATCATCAACATAATGACCTGGATTTTTGAGATAGGGGTGTATTTGTAGTGGTATTTGCCAAACTATTTATGTTCATGAGACATTGGTGGTGCCAATGAACTATAGCATTGGTAGGATATGGGGTATTAGTGGTACCTATATGCAGTAGGGGTCAGCACCTCCTTGCCCCTGATCAAAAGGAGAAAGGTGGTTCTCTGTATTTGACCTGAGGATTTTGGGCAGGTATCGCTGGGCCATAAATTTATTTTGGAAAATGATGATAAATCATCCAAACAAGATAGGAATAAACGGATTGTAGATGTGGATTGTAATATTTTTTTTATCTATCTCAAACTATTTTTATGTTATATTCTGTAAATCCCTCAGAAATATGTTGTTCTATCTACTTTATGTAAAATAAAAAGGATTCTGGCATAGTTAGTGGAAAATGTGTCACTGCAGAGGAGAGGAGCAGGTTCATCTGGTTTTGGAAGTCCTGGCCCTGGTATTGGTGCACCTGGAACGCCAGAAGGGCTGAATCAAATGCCATGTTCCATGCAGCTCATGGGAGGGTACAGCGAGTAATTGATGTTGCACTCCTTGTCTCGAACATGTCACGTATGTCAACCATCCTCTGTAGAAAAGCTGTCTACGAGCCATACCAGGTACTGGTGAATGCTGTGTAGAATTGACCGGTTGCCGTTTCTTTTAGACAACCGTCAAATGAAAAAAAGTTCTTCTTGTTTTGCTTGCATAACATTAGATTGGGGTTTCAATAGTGTTTATTGGCCAATAAAACAATCACAATGTGTGGGAGCTTTTCTGTAACATTAGCCATAACTATTTCTACATACATACATTTCATGTGTATTTGAGAAGACATCAATATGGTGAAAAAAGTTTCCATGAACCCCTATAGCTTTAGTTCAACTTGTCAAACATTTATATGCCATATATCTCATTTCGACATTATATAAGTCCATTATTCGTTTCTTGAATACATCTCTTGAAACTTGGTTTTGCACATCCACGTCCAACAAATTCCATAAAGTATTCCCACAGTATAACAGGCTATGTCTATATATGTGGATCATCAGAGGAAAAGGTACGCCCATGAGGGGGTGCGCGGGCGTACCTTTTCCCATGTTGATTCACATATTTCCAACTGCGGACTACTAACGCATAGTTTTAACTTATAATAACCCCTTAAGACTCTTAGGGGTATTACCAACATGTTTGGGTCCTTAGTAAGTTTATACATTATTAATAATAGTGCCATGGCACGTCTCTTCCACAGAGGTAGAATTTTACAATCTCTATGTCCGTAGATAGTTATTCTGTGACACTTCCAAATGATCCACGATAGTATTTGGACCACTGTCTTTTATATAGTTACAATACTCAAATATAGGTAGAACCATTTATTTTTAAAGATGTATCATAATCAAGAAAAAGCAAAATATTACGCAATTGCTTATGCCTACCAATTTCCATTGATTCCACTTTTTGACATCGCTTTTTAAAGTTTAAGGCATAGTCAATTATAACATCCAAATAATTGAAATATTCAACGGTGTCAAGAGCCTTTTGATTCATGTATACTTGGGGTTTATTAAAAAATTGATATATACTGTAGCACCATAGTAATTTTTTTTTAACATTTATTGTCAGCATATTTATCTTACACCATTGATCCACCCTATGGAGGTCATTTTGAATCAACTGAGATTTTATTCCTGCATCTTCAGCATGTATCACCATCGCTATATCATCCGCATACAAGAAATGATGGCTATGTAGAAAACAATGTATGATGTCATTAATATATACGGGTGGAGTCGATAAGTTATCCGGATTGACTCCTGTATTGATTGTCAGAGGGCACCACTCTCCACCACCTGACTGGGACACCTGACTGAGACACCTGAACTAGGTCACAGGTATACATACCTGAGCAGGCAGGCATGCAGAACAGACTGTTGTTTTCTTTTATTTTTTCTTTATTCTTTATCAACTTTGTTTAAATAAATAGGTCCAATTACTCGCCTTGTCCCTCCATCACATCAATGTTAAACAATAACAGACCGAGCACCGTACCTTTGGCTACCCCCACTCAATTAACTTCCTACTAGACAGACACTTATTAGCTGTTGTAAACTGACATCTATGTACCAACAAACTTTTAACTATAGTATAAACTTTTCTCTCAAACGAAAATGTTCCAGCTTCTTCATTAAGATTTCCTGATTTACCATATTAAATGCCTTTTTCAGGTCCAAGAATTACAGAGATTTTGTCTATTTCTAGCCTCTAATAAGCTCTGTAATAGTGCATCGACTGTTGAGCGACCAGGCATAAATCCATACTGCTTTGCACTAATAATATTATTTTCAGAAAGATGTTTCATCAATAATAATAATAATAATAAAAACGTGAACAGGTGAGGGGAAAGGGTCCTCCGAGGTTAAATATGAAATATAAAATTGATGTTATCAGCTTTAAAATGAGATACAACAACTGTAGATAGCCCTTCTAGTCATGGAGATATTGCTTCACGAAAATGGAATGACATGACTGTATCAAAATTGCCAATAAGCTCTATCATTCATTGCTTTAATTAAATCAGGCATCTAATTAGCATAATGATTTAAATAATCAATTAAAATATTATAACCAACCCTTTCCATAAATTTGGCCATAACTTTGGATCTAGAAATTGTATCTTTATGCCTTTTTTCAATCTATGAATCTCCATAAATCATTTTACTAGTTGACATTTTTTCTTTCTATTTGGAATATAATTCTGGTTGCCATAGCAACACATTTCTCTGAAAACCCTTATTTAGGCCTTGTTTTATATTCAAAACATTCCATTTACATTCCAAATATACAGGAAGTGCCAGGAAATAGAACGTTTTTAAGAAAACCACCTTTTTCTGTGTAAAAAAGTATATAAAAGCTAATTTTGGTCTATTTTTCACATTTTTTTTTGTCTTTCTAGCTCCCCTAGTGGCCAAATCCAGTACTAAATATCCCACAGGGAGGGCCCTTTCCCCTCATCTGCCCACTTATTGTTTATAAACCATTTTTTTAATCAGCTTCGAAAAATATAAGTTACTATGATGGGCCGCAGTTACCTACATTGCTCAAATAACCATCCTTCGGTAGAGGCATTACATATCCTATTTTAAGGTCATATATAGATCTGGTAATGTACCGGTATTAAAATTTAATGATTGATTCACAAAATTCTGTAGTAAAGTTATTCGCATCAATCCTTTACTATAGATGTTCTTACATCTGATGCACGGGATGAGTGGGTATAAAGAGGTAGGAGCAGCCTAAGAGGCATGATGAACTGGAGGAGTGGGTATAGGGGGGTAGGGACAGTCTAAGAGGCATGATGCACGGGAGGAGTGGGTATAGGGAGGTAGGGTGGCCTAAGAGGCATGATGCATGTTACAGGCTGCTATTGCTCAGCTTCTACATATATCTGTAAATCTGGAGGTGTGGTATTTTCACACCTGTAAGTCTCACTCATTGGGGTATTGCTGTCAATGTTTTACTCACTAATCCGTCACACCTTGATGGTTTCAAAGTAGCTTTAATCATAAGGTTACATAGATTTTGTAATGGTGAATTTAAATAACGAATTTATAATTTAAAAAATGTACGATTTGCACACAAATATATGACTCTAATGATCACATTAGGCCTGCATAAAATTATAAATAAAATTCTATCATAAGAAAGTGCTTGGGGCAAGTGAAATATAGTTCTCTGTTATATTTATCCAGACAGAGTATCTTAGACTTTGTTCCCCTAACAAGTCCCCCCCCCCTATTTTCACCATATCTGCCATTGATAGAATCATTGCATTTAACAAAAACAAATTTATATTATGTGGGATTCGTTCTTAAAGAATTATCTTACTATTGAAATATATGGCGAAGAATTTTTGACAAATCAATGCTATTCATCATAAACTTTGAATATTCATTAGTACAGAATTCAGTAAAGGAATATCATAGCATTAGAGTTAATATAACTATGGGACCACTCCTTACGCCATCCATAAAAGTCAATAATATATGTCATGTTTTTTGTCACTTTACTGATCCACCTACACCATATATGAAAGGGGCCTCATTGTATCTTTTTATTTCAAATTTCCTTTAGAAGGAAAATGTGTAAAAATCCCGCATCTACTGAGAATTTTTCTTCCCAAAACTAAATGGTTGATATCTCAGCAATTATTTTCAGGAGAAACAAAATAATCCTCATTTATCCATCTACAATGTGAGTGTGTTGTTTACATGGGGCTAATGATCAATCCGTTGAAGATAGAACCTAAAAACATGCCATTTTACAACTTAAGTAAATAAAGATAAACATGGCCTGCCCTCATCACTCTAAATCCAAAGAAAAATAAATAAAAAACGCCTCTCTCACACACCTTTTTATTCAGAAAAGTATTTGCAAAGTTCATCTTTTCTTAAATGGCCTTAGCAGTAGATTTCCCATCTAGGTGCATGAAGCACACCCCGGACCTGCCGGGGGGCAGGGGTGTTGGTGTTCGTGTTGAAGGTTCCCTGGTTTATGGCCCTTAAGACAAATGGCCCAGAGTCACATAGCCTCATGTCATTTGGCCGTAAAACCAAGTGGCCGAAAAGACATGTGGCTTAAAAGTCACATAGCCCAAATGACATGGCCTAAACGACAAATGGCCGAAATTCCAATGTACCAGACCATACCACACCATATGACACCTGTACCAAACCTGTACCACACCGTACTACATTGTACCACACCATACGACACCTGTACCACACCTGTACCACACCATACTACATCATACAACACACAACACCTGTACCACACGTCGACAAATCAGAATTTTTTTACATAGCTCACTGTGTCTATCTCATTACAAATACAACACCATAGGGCACCGTACAACACCATACTTCGGCGTACAACACCCCAGCATACCACACCCTAACACTCTGTACCACACCATACAACACCATACAACACCCATACAACACCAAAGAAAACCCATACAACACTGTACAACACCATACCGCACTGTACAACACCCATACAACACCATACCACACCCTAACACTCTTTACCACATCACACCATACCGTACAACACCATACCACACCATACCACACCATACAACACCCATACAACACCATACCACACCATACAACACCCATACAACACCATACCACACCCTAACACTCTGTACCACACCATACCACACCTTACAACACCCATACAATACCATACCACACCCTAAAACTCTGTACCACACCATACCACATCGTACAACACCCATACAACACCATAACACACCGTACAAGACACATAAAACACTAAACCACACCCTAAAACTCTGTATCACACCATACCACACCGTACAACACCCATACAACACCATACCATTCCCTAAAACTCTGTACTACACCATACCACACCGTACAACACCCATACAACACCTTATCCCACTGTACAACACCCATACAACACAATACCACACCCTAACACTCTGTACCACACCATACAACACCCTACAACACCCATACAACACCCTAACACTCTTTAACACACCATACCACACCCATGCAACACCATAACACACCGTAGAGCACCCATACAACACCATACCACACTGTACAACACCCATACAACACCATACCACACCCTAACACTCTTTACCACATCATACCATACCGTACAACACCATACCACACCCATACAACACCATACCACACCATACAACACCCATACAACACCATACAACACCCATACAACACCATACCACACCCTAACACTCTGTACCACACCATACCACACCTTACAACACCCATACAATACCATACCACACCCTAAAACTCTGTCTCAAACCATACTACATCGTACAACACCCATACAACACCATAACACACCGTACAAGACCCATACAACACCAAACCACACCCTAAAACTCTGTATCACACCATACCACACCGTACAACACCCATACAACACCATACCACACCCTAAAACTCTGTACCACACCATACCCTACCGTACAACACCCATACAACACCATACCACACCGTACAACAGCCATACAACACCATACCACACCCTAACACTCTGTACCACACCATACAACACCCTACAACACCCATACAACACCCTAACACTCTTTACCACACCATACCACACCCATGCAACACCATAACACACCGTAGAGCACCCTTACAACACCATAACACACCATACAACACCATACCACACCCTTAAACTCTGTACCACACCATACCACACCATACAAGACCCATACAACGCCATAAAACACCATACAAGTCCCATACAACACCAAACCACACCCTAAAACTCTGTATCACACCATACCACATCGTACAACACCCATACAACACCATACCACACCCTAAAACTCTGTACCACACCATACCACACCGTACAACACCCATACAACACCATACCACACCCTAAAACTCTGTAGCACACCACACCACACCATACAACTCCCATACAACACCATACCACACCGTACTACACCCATACAACACCATACCACACCTTAACACTCTGTACCACACCATACAACACCCTACAACACCCATACAACACCCTTACACTCTTTACCACACCATACCACACCCATGCAACACCATAACACACCGTAGAGCACCCATACAACACCATAACACACCGTACAACACCCATACAACACTATACCACACCGTTACACTCTGAACCATACCATACAACACCCTACAACACCCATACAACACCCTAACACCCTTTACCACACCATACCACACCCATGCAACACCATAACACACCATAGAGCACCCTTACAACACCATAACACACCGTACAACACCCATACAACACCATACCACACCCTAAAACTCTGTACCACACCAAACCACACCGTACAACACCCATACAACACCATACCACACCCTAAAACTCTGTACCACACCATACCACACCGTACAACACCCATACAACACCATACCACACCGTACTACACCCATACAACACCATACCACACCCTAACACTCTGTACCACACCATACAACACCCTACAACACCCATACAACACCCTAACACTCTTTACCACACCATACCACACCCATGCAACACCATAACACACCGTAGAGCACCCTTACAACACCATAACACACCATACAACACCATACCACACCCTTAAACTCTGTACCACACCATACCACACCGTACAACACCCATACAACGCCATAAAACACCATACAAGACCCATACAACACCAAACCACACCCTAAAACTCTGTATCACACCATACCACATCGTACAACACCCATACAACACCATACCACACCCTAAAACTCTGTACCACACCATACCACACCGTACAACACCCATACAACACCATACCACACCGTACTACACCCATACAACACCATACCACACCTTAACACTCTGTACCACACCATACAACACCCTACAACACCCATACAACACCCTTACACTCTTTACCACACCATACCACACCCATGCAACACCATAACACACCATAGAGCACCCATACAACACCATAACACACCGTACAACACCCATACAACACCATACCACACCCTAAAACTCTGTACCACACCATACCACACCGTACAACACCCATACAACACCATAACACACCGTACAACACCCATACAACACCAAACCACACCCTAAAACTCTGTATCACACCATACCACACCGTACAACACCCATACAACACCATACCACACCCTAAAACTCTGTACCACACCATACCACACCGTACAACACCCATACAACACCATACCACACCCTAAAACTCTGTACCACACCATACCACACCGTACAACTCCCATACAACACCATACCACACCGTACTACACCCATACAACACCATACCACACCCTAACACTCTGTACCACACCATACAACACCCTACAACACCCATGCAACACCCTAACACTCTTTACCACACCATACCACACCCATGCAACACCATAACACACCGTAGAGCACCCATACAACACCATAACACACCGTACAACACCCATACAACACCATACCACACCGTACAACACCCATACAACACCATACCACACCCTAGACCAAATCCCTACAAGGTGCAAAATGGATGGTGGGGGGGTGATTTTTTTGCAAAAATGTGCATACTTAATCAATAGATGCCCCCTAAGGTGTTGTATGGTTTTGTATGGAGTGGTATGGTGTGCTATTAGAGTAGAATGGTATATGAGTAGTGCGGTGTGGTTTTAGAGTAGAGTTGAATGGTATATGGGTGGTATGGTGTGGTATGATGTGGTATGGTGTTGTATTAGGGTGGTTCTAACTCTTATGTGTGGGTCGTATTTGGGTCATATGAGTGGTATGGAAAAGATGAAAAAGAATATTTCGGCCAAGTGACGTTTCGGCTATGTGACTTTTTGGCCATCTGTCGTTTCGGCCAATTTGATTTCAGCCATATGACAGGGGGCTACATGGATTTAGGCTATTTGGCATATAGGCCATGGGCCTGGAACCCAGTGTGGAGTGGAAAGCTAACAGACCGTGACACTGTCTTGCTGGAAGAGGACACACTTTTCAACCCTGGGCACCCTATTTTCCTGCCCTCACTAAGTGTTACGTAAGGTGTCATACACCACCACACCTTGACCGACATTGCCACAATCCTGTGACCTACATGGATCAGCCAATAGGAGTACAGTACAGGTGGCAGTTGGCAGTTTGAACCAGTTAAAATCTGGAGGCACACTCGGTGCGTTCGGAGTACGGCCGAGGGATCAATGCTAGTTTGTAAGGCCACCTCCTATTGGTCCTCCCTATGTAGGTCAATGTTGATCCCTGAGTCAACTTACTACCCTCCCAAGCATAGTAAGGGACTGGTACCTAGCCAGACCTGGCTGGGTTGGAAGGGGGTGCAGGGAACCAGCTGAGGTGGTGTAGTTAGCGTTCGAGGTCACCCCTACCCATAATGCACTGGATCTAGTCAGAAAACTGTACACCGAACGCCTCGACTGAGACACAAGGTAAGTGCATATATAGGCTATAGCTATATAGTTGTTGTAATTCATTATATGTAGAGGTCATGTTTAGTAATTATATTTGAATTTGAATTGTAGTTTATAGATATAGGGCCAAAGGTATGTTATTCCGACTTAGCGGGATACATTATTGACCAATGAGAAAATTCCTTCCATTCACTGCCGACTTTTCAGGGTGCATTACGTAACACCTGGTACCCATCAGCTCACTGTTATCAGTCCTTATCTCACAATGTATCAGCTTCAGCAGGGGTCGGCCCACTAAGGAACACGCTAAGGCCATATATGGGTAACATGAACAGGAGCCATCCTGAAAAACGGCCCCCTGATGGTAAGCCCCAGGAAAATAGGCCCCCTGAGAGTAAGCCCCCAAGAATTTAGGCCACCTGGTGATAAGCCACCTGAAAAAAAGCCACCTGAACAATGACCTATAGTTAACCTATAGTAAATTCCAGTTTACCAACTATCCCATCCATCTAACACCCGATCCACCTAACATCTGATCCACCTAACATTCGATCCACCTAACATCCTGAGCACCTACATCCAGTCCACCTAACATCCAGTCCACCTAACATCCAGACCACCTAACTTCCGATCCACCTAACATCCGATCCACCTAACATCCGATCCACCTAACATCGGAATAACCTAAACCTAGAGGGATGTTGACTTCCTATACTTTTAATAGAG
The DNA here is from genome assembly GCA_949317995.1 of Acholoe squamosa. Taxonomy (NCBI): domain Eukaryota; kingdom Metazoa; phylum Annelida; class Polychaeta; order Phyllodocida; family Polynoidae; genus Acholoe; species Acholoe squamosa. Next base: position 29,556,099 of record OX439049.1, on the reverse strand, counting down.
AATCGAACCCAGGCCGCTGTGGCAATAGGCAGGATCGCTGTCCACTACTCCATGCTGAGGGGTACTAGAAACCAATGCGAATGTAAATATAACTCAACCGTCTGCTATGCATATATATTTTGTTCCAGAGAATCCGAGCTTGCCATGTTAAATCATTAACCCTTTAACTGCCGGCTCTCAAAAATGCCCTTTTCTCTGGGCAGCAGAATGGGCATACTATACTGCCCTAAATTAGCAGCAGAGGAGGATGAAAATATTACATGACTGTGGGGTTTTGTACTTTTCTGATGAGGATACATGTGTATTCATGTAGAAACACATTGATATTGGTAAAATAATATGATAATTTTGTGTTTTAGGGATGTCAGCAATGTGGTACTGCTGCCCTTGGGCAGCTCAATGATGCTGCAGCAGCGGCAGCTTAAGGGTATTTTAGATGCTGCCTAAGAGCATCAGTGGCCCTTAAAGGGTTAAAGACCCAGCAAAAATAGGATCTATAGATGGTGATGCCATGTCGATTTGGTCTATAACATTCAATGTATAGAAGGATTCAATGAATTCACCAAGCGAACCGAGTTGCAGTCTGCCATGGCCAGTTTTGCCTTTCTGACCTAGTTCTGGCCGAAAGTGTGTCACATGGTGACTTCCTATTTATTTACATAGTAGCAACACAGACTTGCCATGGCGGGCGGCCGATACAGTTCGCTTTGAAAATTCATTCAATTCTTTTATATTTGGAATGTTATAGAGAAAAGCAGCATGCAATCATCTTCTATGGATCCTAAATTTGCTGTGACCTAAATAATTTTACATGCCAAGCTTCGATTCTATGGGAAATATGGGTGCAAAGCTGGAGATATTACTCTTGCCAAAGTGACACACTTACGTCACAAAACTAGGACATAATACAGACAACAACATGGCAAGTGGAAGGCACCACACTTGGATCTTAAAAATATGGACTGTTGACAGATTGTTGATGGACTGGTGATGGACTGGTGACACACCAGTGAAAAATTGGTAATGGACTGGTGACAGACTGGTGACAGACTGGTGAAGGACTGGTAGTGGACTGGTGACAGACTGGTGACAGACTGGTGATGGACTGGTGAAGGACTGGTGATGGACTGGACAGACTGGTGACAGACCAATGAAAAACTAGTGATCGATGGGTGACAGACTGGTGATGGAGAGGTGACAGACTGGTGATGAACTGGTGACTGATGGACTGTTGACAGACTGGTGATGGAGAGGTGACAGACTGGTGACGAACTGGTGACAGACTGATGGACTTCTGACAGACTGGTGGACTGGTGATGGACTAGTGACAGACTGGTGACAGACCAGTGAAAAACTGGTGGTGGACTGGTGACAGACTGGTGATGGACTGGTGACAGACTGGTGATGGACTAATGATGGACTGGTGATCCATGGACTGGTGATGGAATGATGAAGGACAGTAAGGCACTGTGATGGATAATAGGATGATAGATGTACAGATGGGGGCAAAGGTTTTAGGGATTGACAAATAAGAAAGAAATGCTCTGAAAAAATAGTTAGGGTCAGCATTGTGAATGTTAGGTGGTCCAGATGTTAGGTGGTCTGAATGTTAGGTGGTCCGGATGTTACGTAGTACGGAAGTTATGTGGTGCGGAAGTTAGATGGTGCGGATGTTAGGTGGACTGGATGTTAGGTGGTCTAGAATTTAGGTGACTGGATGTTAGGTGGATCGGATGTTAGGTGGATCAGATGTTAGGTGGATCGGATATTACGTGGTCTGGATGTTAGGTGGTACGGAAGTTATGTGGTGCGGAAGTTAGGTGGTGCGGATGCTAGGTGGACTGGATGTTAGGTGGTCTGGATGTTAGGTGACTGGATGTTAGGTGGATCGGATGTTAGGTGGATCAGATGTTAGGTAGATCGGATGTTAGGTGGACTGGATGTTAGGTGGTTTGGATGTTAGGTTGATGTCATTTTAGCTTGACGTTATTTCAGGTTGATGTCATGTCAGGTGATGGATGTTAAATGAAAAATCACATTTTCAGTCAGATTATTTGGAGATATTGAAAAGAAGAGGAAGATAGTTGTGCTTGATGTTAGAAAATGGCCTACATTCATGAGGGCTTTAAGTTCCTCCCTCCACCAATCAATCCCTCTGTCTCTCATTCACGCCCCCCGTCTCTCCCTTAAGTCTTCAGTTTGTCCCTGGTCCCCTTAGTCAGTCCCTCACACTCTGAGTCAGTCCCTCAAAGTTTCAGTCCCTCACGCTCTCAGTCTCTCAGTCCCTTAGTCAGTCCCTCACACCTTCAGTCAGTTTCTACTGCCCTCAATCGCAGGATACCGATGACAGCGGTCTAGCTAGTCCTGAGGACTAAGGCGTCTGCCGCGTCCGCGCTGACCCCGTTTGCCGTGTACGCTGCAGCGGCCAGCAGCAGCCACACGCCGACATCTAGTCCTGGGGACTAGAACGCGCCTTTACTCGCCGTTCTACAGTTTCCTCCTCAGGACTAAACAGGTGGTCCCGGGGACTATGAATCTCATCCCCAGGGCACCATGACTATTCGCTACTCTTGGATGATTATGAGCCAGGGTCTCAGTCCCAAGGAGTCAAGGATTGGTCCTGGGGACTAGAATTTTAGTCCCTGGAGCTATTTTTTAGTCCCCAGGACTTGACTTGTAGCTTTAAAGCCTGTCTGTCTAGTCCCAAGGACTAAACATATAGTTCTAGGGACTAGAACATAATTCTTGGGACTAAGATACAATCCTTGGGAGTAAGGCCTTACGTTTTATTTTTACGACCACATGGGTACGGTACGCGGAACAGCCCTCGGTGCTAGAAAGACATAGTCCCTGGGACTAAAAACTTAGTCCTGAGGACTAAAGATTATAGTCCTCAGGATGATATTTTAGCCCTGAGGACTACACATCTAGTGCTAGTGACCTAGTGCTAGTGACTAGAGACATTCCTGATGATTGGACATTAGTCCTGAGGCCTACAACTTTAGTCCTAAGGACTTAAAGTGTAGTCCTCGGGCTAGAAGAATTGATCCACACAGCCTTTTCCATATCTATACCCTGGTACAAGGTTCAGTCCCTGGGACTAACTGTTAACTCCTGATGGCTAAAGATGTAGCTGCCTGGTCCTCAGGACTAAAGATGTAGTCCTGGGGACTAGAGACATAGTCCCAGGGACTACTATTTCAGTCCAGCCGGTCCTGAGGACTAGGTCTTAGTCCTGAGGACTATCTATATCTGCCAAGTCTCAAGGGATAGGTGGGATGTAGGGTCTTAGTCCCAAGGACTATGCTCTAGGACCATAGGCCTACCTTCAGTCCTTTAGTCACCATTGCACTAATTGTAGTCCCAGTGACTACTGTGCAGTCCCAGGGACTGAAGATACAGTCCTGGGGACTGCAACATTGTCCTTGGGACTAGAGACACAGTCCTTGGTCCCCAGGACTGTATCTTTAGTCCCTGGGACTACACAGAGCAGTCCTGGGGACTAAGAAGTAGTCCTCAGGACTAAATTTGAAGTCCTGGGGACTACATCCCTAGTCACAACTACATAAGACATCAATCAATGGATTAGTCCTCAGAACCACATGTGCATGCATTAGTCCTGAGGACTAGGCAAATGTTTTTGTAGTCCTCAGGACTAAACAAGTAGTCCCTGAGTCTACGAATTAGTCCCCAGGGCTAAAAGCTTAGTCCTGGAGACTAACAGCACAGTCTTATACAAAGTCATGCGGTCTGCAGGGTAATTCATGGGAATGTACAATTAGTCCCTAGGACAATATCCTCATATTCTTAGTCCTGGGGACTAGGCTTTAGTCCTTAGGACTTAAGCATCGCATTTTTATTAGCTATAGTCCTGAGGACTACCACTACGCCCGCACACCTACGTGCACTGCGGGAGGCTCCATTTAGAGTCCGCGTATTTAGGTGAGCGCGGACACGCCAGTCACCTTAGTCCTCAGGACTAGCTAGACCGCCGTCATCGGTATCCTGCCCCTCAATCTCACTGCAGTCTGGCTTGTGCACCCCAATCTATTGTCAACAGGTCGTTACATGTCATGAAGTGAGGTAACAGGAGTCCAGACAATTCAGTTGATGATCCAGCTTTATTGTAAGATTGGCATGAGAGTAATCAATACGGTACATGGTATAGTACTCGCCAGTCTGACCAAGCTATGTCCTGGGGCCAAGGCACCTGAGTGTCGTAGGGTCTAGGTTGGAGAAGAATATGATGTCCTGAGTGGGGATCTGGCTGTTTATAAAGGGAGTCCCACTCAGTGTGCGTCATATGCTATTTCTGGAAGTGCTCAGTGACTCAGCCTGGGGAATGAACAGCTCTGCCCCTATCTGGTTGGATTCAGTCCAATCTGGAGTAGGAGGGAGGGAGCTGCTCTCAGGAGTGAGTCATCTGGGCAGGTGAGGCTAAGAATAGCATATGATATCATGTCCTCCAGTGGGGGATCCGCAGGTGGGACCTGGGGGTGCTCACTGGGGGAAGACGGGGGTGAGTGAGTCAGACCGGGGAGAATGAGTCACTCACCCTGTCAGATTAAAAATAGGTGAACCTTGGGTTATACAGGGGGAAGCTTGGTCAGCTTGGTTTGAATATTTCGTTGATAATTATAATACATAGAATAGTCCACTGACACTATCTCTTTTTCTCCCAGGCTCTGTTGCAGACTTCAGAACATGTGGGGAAAATGAGGATTGCATCATCCAACAGGGAGAGAAACCTAAAATGATGATGAAAAGCTAATTGATGAATAAATGATGACAAACAAAGATGAGAAATATGCATGCAAATCCCAGTTTCAACTGTATATACATCACCTCCTAAGGCTAAATGCCTCCTGAAGCTAAATGCCTCCCAAAGCTAAACATCATGTATCTAAACGCCTCCCAAAGCTAAACACCTTTTATCTAAACACATGCTAAAGATAAACACCATGTATCTAAACACCTCCTGATGCTAGACACTATTTTTCTAAATGCCTCCTAATTCTAAACACCATATATCTAACCACCTCTTCTAAACTAAACACTAGACATCTAAACACTTGCTAATGCTACACACCTAATGTTTAAACACCACATACATCTAAACTCTTCCTTAGCTAAACACGTTCACAATTAAACACATTTAGCAAAAAAAATGTGTTTAGAAAAGTGGGACAAGAATGTGTTTAGCTATGTGTTTAGGACCTAAACACTGGTGTTTGGATGTTAAACACCAAGTTTACAGTGACATATTATGTGCAGATCGCATTAAAGTATTGAAACAAAATCCATAAAACCCTGTGCAGCATAGCGTAGGCGCTGTTACAAAGTTCCCAATCAATTTGCAAACACTTACTCCCAACTTAAAATGAAAAGAAGCTAATTACATGGAAAAGAGTCCACAGGCTTCTCACTGACAAATAGAGATATCACTAGAATTGAAGAAAGCCTTTCTCGTACTCTCATGTACAAAAAAAAAGGAAACTTCTTTGATCTTACTTAATATCTTAGACGTGCATTGGTACCTGCATGATATATGTAGGCTCCACACATTTATCTCCCTTTATATATATATATATATATATATATATATATATATATATATATATATATATATATATATACACAATTTATTTTAAAGTGCAAAATATTGATATAAAATGACAAATATTTGACCTTCTTTACTAGTTACTCAATACCTTCAGGATGACAGTACAAAAACTTAGAACTACCCATGGTGTCATACATTGAGAACCAGAGGATGGAAGATCTGTAGGGTTTGTGGAGGATGGAAGACCTGTAGGGTTTGTGGAGGATGGAAGACCTGTAGGGTTTGTGGAGGATGGAAGACCTGTAGGGTTTGGGGAGGATGGAAGACCTGTAGGGTTTGTGGCGGGCCTCGTGGTGATGGGTGAGGTGATTGTTTGGCGTGGTTGTCTCAGCAGAGCAGGGTCGTAGCAGACAACTAGTGGCTGTTTGGAAGTATCATCTGGTGGGTTTGGCTGACTAGGTTTGGCTGGTGTGTTTGGAGAATCTGGTGCCCAAATGACATCGGCAGCTAACATTATGTTTCCCTAGAATGATAAATGAATTAATAAGAAATCTGAAATGAAGATACATTAAAATGTGAAATACTTAGTTGTTGTACATATAGTTGTTTTTTTTATTAAATTTTTATTCAAAATTATTTGCAGTATGATACGGTTAGTTACAGTCATCTGTTTCAACTACGTATCTGATTGAAAACACTGTTATATATTATGTCCAAAATTTTATATTAGTTTAGGTCTAACATATTAGTTTAGAATATGTGATATAGAGTGTGCCCATACTGATAGCCTGTAAAGTAAGTTCATATCATATTAGCACAACCATCATTCACCAGAGGGGGACTCTATGCAGGTAAGTCACCATGAAGCTGGGGATTTTAGCTGTGGAATAGGTACCTGTAGGGACCTAGTAGGGTGGCCTATACCTGGGGCCCTAGTCAGACACATACATCCAATGAAGAATTGCAAAGGCTCACCACTTAACAATGGCCCAAGGCCTGAATATTTGAGGAACGGCATTTTCATCATCCTAGTTACAGATGGAGCACCAGAATGTTTTATTAGAAATTTTTCACTTTCAAAATAGAGATTAAACAAAACAATATAACAGTGTCAAAGGCAACTCACTCAAAATTGAGCTGGGACCTTCAGATTTGTGTATCACATACTTTTCATGTACTTACAGTAGTAGTAGATAGGGGTAAACTCAGCGCATAGCTACAGCTACTGAAATCGATTTGACCTACTTATGATCCGAAAGTGACCTAGTTTAAAGACAGAAAGTGACCATATATGGGCTACTTTCTGGAGATCTGATTGGCTGAGAGATAATTTATGCTAATTTATGCAAATTTATGCAAAACATGAGTTTGGCTGCTATGGAAATCCGTAGTAGCAATAAACTCTCATGGTACTGTAGTTGGGGTGCGTTTATTTTAACAACAGGGGCAGTGGGTAGGTAGGTAAATAAATTAGGTAGGGGTAGGTAGGTGGTAAGTAGGGTGTGTCTGTGATATACACACGCGTGTGGTGTGGCCCCCTTTTCTCTTATTACTTAACCCCTTCAACACGATAAAGCAGGATTTGCACGCAAATCCCATAGAGTAACGGAAATCCAGGGGTGAAAGGGTTAAGGGATGTCCCCCACCCCATAGCCTACCCTACCCTAGATTCTATTCTATCCAGCATGTTTTTTTGTCCCCATACACTATAACATTCTCCCACCGTAACGTTACAAAAATAAATTACCCCTATCAACATGTTCCAATTAACCTTTTACATGCTGCACCCTACCATAGCACGCCTACCCTTATCATAACATTTTCCACCCTACCACCACCACCGCCGCCGCACACCCATTGCTGCTCACTGGCTCGTGGATGAATAACCAACAATTTATGTAGAGACAACATGGAGAAGAAAAAAAGGTTAATATAGCTGTTAATACACTCAAGCATGAACATGTCAAATGCAGACAATTCATTTTCCTTGTCTCTCATCTTATTTTGTACATTATCTTGATGGATGCACATGATTTATTTCTGTAAGTTAAACCCCTCTTACAACGTCAAAGCACATGTATCACAGTAAGAAGTATGACATGACACATTGAAGAGATAAGGCTGAGTGTCGATGCTCAGGTAACTACACTGTCGTACAACAAGGTGTGAGACCAATCAGCCACTAAAGTTCAGTAGACCAATCAGTTTGCAGTTTTGCTCATGTAACTGTAGCTGTAGTTTTACCCGTGTGGCTCAGCCCAATGCATAGCTGACCTTTTTGACCTTATATAGTAGGCTGTTAGTATGTGACCACAGAAAAGGTGTCTACTTACATGAGATGAATTTTTTTTTATTATTTAGTGTGTCCTATAGCATGCTATAAAAATAGCACACGACCTTGCATGTATGCTCGTGTCACAAGTACCAAATGATGTGATAAACGTTGACTTTTACTCACTGTTAAAAGTAGAATGCAAATAAAATATATACACATCCTTACACGCCTCCTTGTGACTGTGGCGTGCCTACTTTTGTACTGACGTCAGCTTCTTTGGGGAAATAGGTCAGTTAGCCAGGTCACATCCTTTTTTCCGCCGCCTCATTACTGGCTCCTATGAGCTCGGTCCCGTCGGTAGTGTTCCCTGAAGGTGGATCAGACCCGTTGAAACACTGTTGACCGGGTTAGCACTGACTATCGTCCTGCCACTGATCGGGTTGGCTCGACTTACTGAGGTTTAGGGTGATACTATGCCATTAGCATCACCCCGGCCTAGTTTTCCAGAGCAGTTCCCTGGTCAGTTGTGGAATCCTCTTTAGGTACTGGAGCTCGACACTCAGGTGTGATATGCCCCAAGACCTGACACTGATGACAGATCTGTTTCTTTTTCTATGCCTTGCGAGAATTCTTACTAGTATTAGATTTCTTTCACCAAAGTTTCTATTTTGGTATTTGAACTAACATTGAGAGATTTCTGAGACAGTTTACCATCTTTCCCTTTCTTATTGGTGCTGATAGCAGCAACACCAATACCTTTTTCTGGGTTGTCAGTCAGTGCTATAGGAGCCACTGTCCCTAGTGTGGAAAACACAGCTTTCTTAGTCTCATAGATGTCTGCGAGATCAAACAATTCGGACATGCTAATCTCGGGTTGCCATTTATATTTAAGATATTGATGACAACCTGGGTCTCGTAGTCCATTTATGAAGCGTGTGGTGGCCTCCTGAACTACTACGGGTGCGTCAGATCGACATTCTGCGTATAGTTCAGAAACAAGCTCTTGTATAGCAAACCTGAAGACCCTGGGCCCTTCTTTGGGCTTCTGGGTCCGTTTGCACAAGAGGGCCTTCGGGTCCTCTTCACCTACTTTTATGAGAAGGTGGGTGGCGGTTTTAATTTACCCATGTAGGGTACCGTCACCATTCTTCTGGAAAGCTCACTTCAGCACTTGGCCAGGCCCCTCCTCCAATGCTTTTTGGACTGATATTAGCGCTTGACGATCGTTGACTCCATTGGATAAGTTAACATTATGCCAATGGGACAGCCATTTACGCCATGGTGGATCACCGGTAAAAGGTTTTACCTTTAGTGCCTTTGGCTTTGCAGCGTCAGGATCTCGGGTGGTACCAAAGTGCACCATTTTATACTGCTCGATTAGTTCTTCTGTGGCCCTCGGCACTACATATAACCCCATGGCTAGAATAGCCGGGTTATGAGTAATCTTATCCTGTTCTACAGGAGTTGTGGTATTCTGAGGTGTAGCTGAGGTCCATACAAAAGTATTATCATACTTCGGGACTGTGTTACTCATTGTTCGTCGGGAATCTTGATTCCCTTTGTTTCCATTGGTTTGGTTACCGATCAATGCATGTACTCCACCCCTTCCAGTTCTCACAGAACTGACTTAGCATGTGCATTGGATTTATTGGTAACTTGGCTGAGCAAGATCTGGCGTTGCAGATCTACTGCCGATGCACCACTTAGAAGTTCAGTTAAGTCTGTCTGAGCTTTTTTTACCTGAGCAGCTACCTGCTCATTTGTTTGTAAAAACTCATTCAGCTGGACCTGTGTAGTTGCACCTTTATGTTGCAATTCCTTTAATTGAGAAGATTGAGTGGCAATATCGGTCGAGATTTCGGATAATCTTTTAGATTTTTCATGATAATCAGAGTTCAAAGACTTCTTTTACTTTTCTAACTCCACAACCTCAGCCCTTGCTTTCTTCAATTGTTTCAGTTTAACCAGGAGATCATTGTCTAGCATTTGACCCACCACTGACTCATCTAAAGGTAAACCAGAAGGAGCTTCGGTAGGTGTATTACCAAACAAGCCGGGACACGCAGATTTTGCCCTGATGTCCAAAATTCGGTCAATCTCGGTATCACTGAGGGTTTCTGCTACACGCGTTACTAAGGTTAAAGTACTACTATCATTGATAGGTACTCGATTTAGGATTGAACATTCCACTTCCCTTCTTCTCACATTAGGACTCGATATTGTACCCTGTATTTCAAATACAGTGGTACTAAGGTCATCGAGGGAGTGTGGAGTGTTACCCTCCACAGGATTAAGCGCCTGTCGTCCATCTGCCAGTAATTGAGGGCCCTGACTGATAACAGTCTCATTCTGCCCGGCAGGAATTACTTCCTCTGCCTGAGGTGCTATCTGTCCAGGTATCATTACCGGTGGTCAGTTTCTAGGGTTTCAGATCCATTTGTGAAGACTTGTACTGCTTGTATAACAGCCTGCCTCTCATCAAATGAAGAATCCCATTGCCCGATAGATGTGAATGATCGATAAAGGCCTTGGACATAGTCCATATCAATACATAAAGCTTGGTTATTTCTAAGTGTACACCCCCTGTGTTGTCAGGCTAGTTTCGGTGGTCACGGCACCAGTGTAACCTTCGGGCCACCCGTCGGTAGGCCTGTTGGGTTATCTGTCATTGATGCGACACCAATACCAGGGACAAGCAACACAAGGAACTTAGAGTTTCCGAAGCTTTATTACTGAATTGAATATGGATCACTTGGTTCGATAATAGGATGAACATTTATCAATACTATAGTGTAATATCTTATAGCTCTATCCACCTAGGTATAGACAGTAGGTTTTAATAGATATTGGAAATAGTATAGAGGTGCGAGAGGTCTTAGGGCCTAAGTCACACTCTGCCGACTAGGAACATGTTGTCCCTTATATAGTGGGTTAACCCATTGAGGGCTAGCATCGACTATAGTCGACACCACGACAGGCCTAGCGTCGACTATAGTCGATGCCATGGTAGGCCTAGCGTCGACTATAGTCGATGCTCATTATATAGGATTAGTATAGAAATAAAAAATAGGCTCTTCCTCTAGGAACTATACTTTTTTCAGAGACCCATGGCCAGGGTAACCAATTTTGCTCTACCCTCAAATGGTTAATTAACACATGACATCATTAGCATATTGATTGTAATTAGAAATGGCAGAAACCTTACAGGTAACGCACAGCAAATACTAATCCTCTTACATCACAGGCTTAGCGTCTAATTGGTGGTTAAACATGAGTTACCAGTCGGTACTGATAAGTACCTTTATAGTTATATTACCGGTCGATAAGATATATTGATAGAAACACATGTTAATTTATAGAACCACAGGGCAGCACGCAAGCTTGGAACTTGGAACTTTTTAAACTACTTCACTGTACAGGAACACGATATACACATCCAAAAGTGTAACACCACAATATTACATATGGTCGATAGGCACCACTTGTCGTCATTTGACCATTTTGTCTTCTATGCTTAATAAATCATTCAAAATGGAACCTATATGTGTTATTATCATTTATTCTGATAGCCCTTGGTTGGAGCTACATGGGGAACCCTGGTTTTACATGTATCTGAGGTATATTTTGGGATTCAGCGGCTTAAAACTAGCCAAAAAGGCTCATTTTTTTAACGAGAAAATTAAAAATGTACATATACAGGTGAAAATTTTTTTTTTAAAAGCAGGGGGGCAGATGTATATTATTAGGTATGTTTAGAATTATTCAAAGAATATTTTAATACCATTTGGCCATGTATAGACTGATTTATTTTCATGCTGCAAGCAAAAAAGTGTTTGGCAAGTTTTCGAGGCGATTCGTGTGACGCCCAAAGATGTTGGTATATCTCTAATATAATTATGCTACATGGACTAATGAAATATGTCAACTTAAAGCATAACTTCTACCTATATATCCATAAAAAAATTGGCAGCCTAGGTCCAACATAGAGCAGTACACATGGGTGCAAGCATGCTGGGGTAGTCCTAGGCCTAAGTGAATGGGCGATTCGTGTGACGCCCTGTTTTCATATATATGTGTGTGTCACTGCTAGGATTTTTATATTTAACTATCCTTACTATTATCAATACATACCTACACATGGAAGGTATAAGACCTGTGAGGGGTATCTACCCATTATCAGTACAGCCATAGATATCACTATAATAAGGTCCCGAGCAATGCGGGGCGATTCGTCTAACGCCCGGCGAACCGTGTGACGCCTGGCGGTTTGAAAGGGTACTAGTAGTCCCACACGCCGCCTGGTGTTATATTGATGAACTCAACATATGCAGAGGCTGGACAGCGTCTTCGCCGGTCGGAGAACCGTTAGAAAAGGTAAGAAATAGATGAAATAATATGTTTTTATCCTGTTATTATGGAAAAACTTGGAGAAATTCTGTAGAAAACATGTTATAGAAGCTATATATTGACCGAAAAGTGCAAAATAGGCCCGTTACTCGCTGCATAGGGATGTTATCTTTACGCACGGTCAATCTGGTGAAGGAAGAACCGGTATTTCTATGTTAAACCAATGCAGGAGTCTGTCAGTGTCGGGCGTCAAACGAATCGCTTCCTCCTTTTCAGATGCCTTACAAGGACCCTAAAAGCCCTACAGCCAAGGCCAACCAGGCTGCTAGGAGCAATAAATCATACCACCTGAACAAGCACAAGCCAGAAAAAAAAGCTGCCAAGAAATTGTGCGATGATGTAAGTTTGAAATGATATTATCACTAATAATAATAATAATAATATTAGTAATAATGACCATATATAACCATTATACATGGCTAAGAGATATCATCCTTTTACAGTAGTCTTAATACATTGGCTTGGATAGTAGTCCCAGGGTCTATGAATTTATAGACAACTAAAGTCTTTGTTACGGGTTAAGATTTTAATAATGTTATTTTACAATTATTAATTTGACCATCCATTTACAGAATTATGCAGACAAGAGGAAAGGCATTGCCGAGCTTCCACCAGACCTTCAGGAATCAAGGAGGGCTTCAAAAAGGAAGTATAAGGCCAAGAAAAAAGCTGAGAAGGAAGCAGAAAAGGGTAAGTACAATGTATGAGGTTTTCTACAGGTGAATAGTCTAAGCTATTTAGTAGTACAATAAGACGGAAGATTCGTGTGACGCCCAGGTGTTTGGCCATTTCTGTAGTCTTAACCCTCTTTAATACCTTTACATGTTTAACTGAAAGTAATTATTATTAATTTCCTTTTTTCAGCTGCAGCAGCAGCAGCGGCAGCCCAAGATGATGAGGGGCCACCGGCAGCGCCACCGGCAGCACCACCGGCAGCGCCACCTGCAGCGCCACCCGCAGTGCCACCCGCAGTGCCACCGGCAGCGCCACCGGCAGCGCCACCGGCAGCGCCACCCGCAGTGCCACCCGCAGCGCCACCTGCAGTGCCACCCGCAGTGCCACCCGCAGTGCCACCCGCAGTGCCACCCGAAGCGCCACCCGAAGGGCCTCGCTCTGGTAAAGGAAAGGGCAAAGGGAAGAGGTCCAAAAGACTAGAGGGAGAAGAGCCTGCAGAGGCAGCCGCATTGCCGGAGAAGCGAAGGAAGGGAGTATCCAGCCGGTAAGTAAAATTCCTTTTATTTCTTTGATTTATTAACTATTCATTATCTAAATATTCCATGCTATTTTATTGGGTGGAAATGTTTTGTTTCAAAGTAATTTCCCTTTTATTCCAGCACCCGTTCCAGAGCCCCGATCACTCCCCCTGTTAACCCGACGTACCCCCACCCTATTTCTACAATGGAGGAGGTTGCAGACAGAGGTTGGGAAGTGAGTCGGAAGAAGAAGAAGCCGCAATCCCCCACAAAGAGTCCCAGGACAAGATTTGCCGGCCTGCTGTCCCTTCGTAAAAAGAAATAATTATATTCCACTAAATTAATATTTTAACATGTTATATTTACAGACAGACAGCCAGGTGCTTTATGTTACTCAAGATTCTCTTATATATCAGAAAGCAAAAAAGGAGTGCTTAGTATATCTACACATGAATGTAAGAAAAAGATATTAATGTAGAACTGTAAGATTATCATATAATATTTATCTGTTAAAGAAGACTATCTATATTTAAGGGTAATAAAAGAGTAATATATATATATATATATATATAAAATATATTTTCAACTACAATAAAAGTCGTTCTTTTTGTACATGTCCAGTCTTCCTATCATCATTGCCTTTACAGAATGTGTACTGTGGAGGGAGATTCGTGTGACGCCCGGGGCTTGGCCGTTTTTGTGGTCTTAACCCTCCTATATGATGTAGTAGTAGAACAGCGATGGGAGATTCGTGTGATGCCCGCACGTTTGGATGTTTCTGTTACCTTAACCCTCCTCTCATGGAGAATCGTCTAACCCCCTGCACTTTAGAGTCATAGCAAACAAACTTATAATGCTTCACTTCTTTTATTAATTACAGTCTTGTTGTTGCCTTGCCCTTCTCACGCCAGAGTAAGGCAAGGCAACTCAAGAAGGAGCTGAAAAGTGCTCAGGATGAGGTGGTATTGCTGCGTAAGCAGCTTGCTTCCGCAGCCTCTGCAGCAATGTGACCTCCCACTGCCGCCACTACACCACGTGTCACCACTACACCGCGTGTCGCCACTACACCGCGTGTCGCCACTACACCGCGTGTCGCCACTACACCGCGTGTCGCCACTACACCGCGTGTCGCCACTACACCGCGTGTCGCCACTACACCGTGTGTCGCCACTACACCGCGTGTCGCCACTACACCGCGTGTCGCCACTACACCGCGTGTCGCCACTACACAGCTTTTATCACCTCGTGCTGGCGGTACACCTAGGCAGTCAACATCTGCCAGTACTCCGCAGCCTTCTACAGCCAGTGCCATGACTACTGGTAGTACTACACCAAGCAACGCTCGTCGCCCAGTGCGATTCTTTCACGCTCTCCGAGGCGCCACTCCACCACCGGGGTTTGATGACCTACCACCCGTGGTGGATGTTGCACCCATTGAGGAACAAGTACCAGTTGTGCCGGTTGAACCTGCACCGGTCCAGCCACAACCACAGCCGATCCCACCCTCTGGCATCGATGACCAACCACAACTGGAACCTGCACCGGTAGAACCACCACCACAGCCGATCCCACCCCTGGCTGAACCAGCACCAGCCCCTGCGTCTCCATTGACACTAACAATGCAAAACATGGAGGAGTTGAACATCACTCCAACAAATGAGAGGGTGAAAAGTTTGCTCACATTACAAATTGCTGCCAGCCAGGTAAAGGCAAGCTCAATCGATATTAAGAAAGGTCTTTTCCGGGAGCCTGTGGCCGGTAAAAACTATCATGGTACCCTCGGCTTGCTGGCAGAGACTGTTCAGATGTCCCGAGATTACATTTGGAAGGAGAAAGAGCCAGGCCATGCAAGAATAGACAAAACAGAGGCAACTAGGTCTTCCATCATTGAATTTATGAAACGAGAGGACAATTCTTACATGCTGCCCGATAAGAAGCATTAGACCAAAAATCAGCAACGGTATGCTTTGGGAGACACTCTCATAAATCTTCACAGGAAGTACTGTTCCGAGTACGAGAGCATGACAATTGAGTATTCCACCTTCCGGCGATCTAGGCCATGGTATATTAAGCTCAATCATTTTCTCAAAAGGAGTGTGTGCCTGTGTAAGGCACATGCCAACATGTCGCTGATGATGGATGCCGTACCATCGCTACCTAAGAGCACCACTCAAATGGCAAATAACTTCACTGATGAGGCCATACAGGTAGAGCTGGAGAAGATGAACAAGGAGACGGTGTCCTACAAGCAATGGGAACGGGTGACCAAGAAGATAGAGAGTATAGTGGACAAGAAAATTGTGACCAAGGAAGTCCATCATACTAAACTTGTCACCAAGTCACAACTAAAAGAGGTGTTCATAAAGACCTTCCTTGCTGCCCTGCCAGGGTTCCGTGCACATTGTGGCAGAGTTGAGGCGCAGTACCGTGAGATGAAGAGGCTGGAGGAAAATCTGCCAGTGGGCCATGCTGTCATACTAATGGACTACTCCGAAAACTGGAACTGTGCCTATCTGCGTGAGATCACCTCAGCCTACTATTCGAAGGATCAGATAACCATACATCCTATGGTGGTGAAAATACGATCACCAGAAGGCCTCCTCATAACTCACACATACGTAGGTGTGACATCCGTTACCTCCCACTCCTTTCCAACTACCTTCACATTCATACAGAAACTGATAGAAGATATCAAGGCATCATTTTCATATGTGACATCCATACACTTCTGCACGGACAGTCCCTCCTCGCAGTACCGTAATAGGCACGTCATTCAGATGCTTCTAAGGTTTACCAGTACCTTCAGCCTCGTCGCAGCATGGAATTGGCTCGAGGCCGGGCACGGGAAAGGCCCCTGCGACGGGGTCGGAGGAGCTATGAAGCGCCTGGCTGACCGCATCGTAAAGACCAATCAGATCATCCAATCGGCAGACAACTTTTTGGAGAAGGTTGCACCAGCAACCAAGGTCCAACTTGTCCAGGTTACATCCAGGGAAGTGATGGAGTCAACAAAAGAGGTTGAGGACTGGGACAGCCCAGGTGTGGCTGGGCTTATGGAAATGCACCAAGCATGTGCTTTCCAAGGTGCCATCTATGTCCGGCGCACCTCATGCTACAGAGCTTGCTGCATGAGCACTGGGCAGCTTGTACCGGGGTGTGCCGGATGGTACAAGACCAAGGTTGTGGCAAAGGAGGAGGAAGACGTCTGTGAAGACTCGGATGAAGAGTTCGACTTTGAGGGGGAGTCAGGCTACGACACTGAGGACGAGCTTCCTCTAGCCCATCTCCCCAACTCTGAGGACAGCTCTGAGGAAGACACCCCTCTTGCCAACCTCAAGGCCAACATGGAGGATGACCTCCCTCTTTCTCAGGTGAAGGCACGACTTGCTGCTGAGAGTGACAACGATGATGTCCCCCTCCCTCAGCTAGTTAGGTCGAGGGTAGCCAAGTCGAGGGCAACCAAGTTGAGGGCAACCAAGTCGACCTCCGCCAAAACCAAGGCCACCAAGGAAGTCCAAGTACGTCTCCGCAGGTCATCGCGGAAGAAGTAGATGATGCTTGTGTACTAGTGTATTTACCTTTCATCCATCCTGAGCATTTCTCCATAGCTGTAGAGCTGTAGAGGTCTGATGCATGTACATATATTGGGAGATACGTGTGACGCCCGAACGGTCCAAAACAGTTGTTAGAACCGTCCTTGTTACCTTTATAATATAGTAGAATAACAGCGGAGGAGATTCGTGTGACTCCCGGGGCTTGGCCATTTCTGTGTTCTTAACCCTCCTAGTAGTACAACAGCGGAGGAGATTCGTGTAACTCCCGGTGTCACACACCCATTGTATAAAGTAGGGGTTGGCTGGGGTTAGGGAGGGGGGCATACTGCATGTATTAGTTATTAAGAGGAGTATCGGTGTCACACACCCATTGTAGACTACAATGATAATGGAATAATAACAATGATGATTATAACAACAATAATGATAATAATGATAATGAAATGACAAGTTTTCCCCTGTTAATAAATCTTATTCTCTTCAACTATGGGTCAGATGTCTTATTCTCGAAGTGTTGTATGAAGAGATTCCTGTAACTCCCATGTTTGATCATTTCTTTGGTCTTAACCCTCCTATCTAGCCTTAACTATATATTTACCTGAACCTGGAGATTCGTGTAACGCCCTGTTTCAGCAGCTTTTAAGTTAAACAACAATACCAGTACAGTTAAAACTGAATATATATGGGAGGAATTATAATGCCCCAACATACTAACACCAACAAATACCAACCAATGATATAATATTAGCTGGAAATTGATATTTTCCCAACAAAGTAAAAAAAACTGAAAATATGTTGAAAAGATAGCCCCAAATTCCTTTCTATCACATAATTCCAAAGCTTATACAGTAGCCAATGTCTATATTTTGAAGAATAACTACAAAACTAAGGTAGGAAAAGAGAATGGATAGTGTGGAGATACCTAGCAAACCCTATGCCTAGGGACCATTGGGGCGTCACACGAATCGCCTATCGTGGCGATTCGTGTGACGCCCTGTACAGGGCCTCTCCCGGTCTTATGCTTTAAGGTGGCCCTAACAAATAAATGCCAGGCTGAACCTATGGTAATCCTTAACCTCTTCATGTCAAACATGGTAATATAAGCCAATTTTACAAGCAGCTATGGTATTTGATAAGTAGGGGTGTAAGAAGCCCAGCATCCTCTTTCTACTGCACAAATTCACAACATTTTCTCTCGTACTAGAAAATGATTAAAATCACTGTTAATCTTAATGTTATATGGTTCATATTACAGCCTAAGGTGTTTATTTTGATTATCATTTACAAAATTAAAGTTAGATGTAATATATATGCTATAAGGGTAGTCTGCTCTGCATAAGGTTAGGGCGTCACACGAATCGCCACTGTCATTTTTCAGTCTCGGACATGCCATGTTTGCTGTGGTAGTGTAAGTACAGTTTTCATATTTAACCTACCCCAACATATGGATGTTATGGTCCAATCCCTGTAGTATACACACAAAAAAACTTTTACATGTCCTACTATATTTATTCTGGGGCCCCTCCCACCCCAAATGACGACAAGTGGTGCCTATCGACCATATAGGACAAGGCTACTTTCAATGATACTAGTGTTCCAGGATGAATGACAGTAGTTAAATTTTACCCCTACCAACCCCTAAACGTTTTGAGAAAAAACATGCACACTGTCAAACGGTTTTCAGTAGCTGTTCCTATGTGGTGAGTTTGTATCTATATACCCTTACCTACCTACCCACCACCCCTGTTGTTTATACTACAGCGCCACGAGAGTACATTGCTACTGTGGTGTTGCCATAGCAACCAAACTCATGTAACTATGTAATAACCAAGAAAGAAAACTAGATCATGTTTTGGCATAAATTTGCATAAATTATCTTTCAGCCAATCAGAGCTTGAGAAAGTAGGTCACATGCCCATATATGGTCACTTCCGGTTTCAAAACTAGGTCACTTCTAGTTCGTAAGTAGGTCAAATTGATTTCAGTAGCTGTAGCTATGCACTGACTTTACCCCTATATACTACTTACAGTTTATAATTGAGTCAATAGAGGTTTTCATTAATTCTATAGTGGGCCTACTTTAGTATTCTTAGCACAGATACTTCGAAATCTAACATCCCTCTGGACATCAGATTCCTTTAACAGTCTTGGTTTCTCAAACTGAAACTTGAAAATGATTCAAAGGGTGACTTTATTTGAAAACATCGTCACAGGCAAATGAGATTTTCCCGAGGGCCACCCCAGGGGTATGGATCTTTGGTCAACACAGTTCTTTGGCTCCCTCCCCCCTCTCCCCCCTTCCTTTTATGCCACTGTAACAAGAAGGCCCATAACCATCCCCTGGCCAAGGAGGTGGGTTAGGGGTAAGACAATCAAATGATTATGTATTCTTACCTCATTTTTTACCAGAATAATGTTGGAGAATCTGGTATTCTTCAAATGAGGAATGTCAATACCCTTCAGACCAATTTCTGTATTAAATCCAGACAGGATAAAATATGTTGATATTGAAAATGATAAGTATTGCTGTAATTTACAGATAATCACGTGGTTATCCTTATTAGTTACAAAAGGTTTAAGTAATAATACTAGTCATTGAGTTCTAGGGACATAGTTCCCTACACTAGAATCCTCTATGTTAAATGATCACCACCTTTTTGTTCATATGTTGATACATAGACTTAACACTTGTACAGTTCGAGATACTTACCATCAAGATTTTCTTCAATAGATTTCTTCACAAAGACATCAAAGAGGGCCTGGAAAGTGTTGATCTGTATGAAAGACAATGCAAGAGCATGCTATAAACTGGGGTTCTTAAAGGGGCCTTGGCATCGTAATGCATGCCAGCATAAAAAAGTCATTTGATCGCCCCTTGACCAATCAGGGCACCACGATTTTTCCGCTGGTACCCGCGATTTTATAATCACTCTTTGAATCAGTACCCATGTTGTTTATTTGCGGTGCTAGCCCCCCTTTTAACATAATTAGTCTTCTTAGATAATTGAAATCAGAAAGGTTACCAAAATTGACTTATGTACTTACCGGTAGATTGTTTATAATGGTTTCTTTGACATCAATGACAGGACTGAAATAACATTTGAATGAAGCTCAAGTTTACGCAGCAGTATTATAGAGTAAGTAATACATAAAATAAGTATAAATATTATCAGTAAGTATAAATAAGTTTATGTATTATGGAGAACGGATGATGCAATGCAGGATAGGTGACAATGCGTTTACTATACAAGTTATGTCATTTCACAATGCCATTTACACATCATATTCACTTCCATTGAATCAATCGTAGATAAGATGATGCGATAGGAAGCTCATGTATCATTTATTTAACTTAGGGAGTGGTCATTTTTTAACAACAGGGGGGGTGATGGGTTTGGGGGGGACAAAAAAAATTCAGACCCCTCTGAGGGGGGGAAAAAACTTTTTTCGTCCCTTTTGAGTGAAAAAGCCAGGGCATGACTATAGAATAAAAGGGGGGAAAGGAAAAATTTCAGACCCTTCAGAGGGGGGCACAGAAGAATTTTCGTCGCCCGCGTGCGGAATTTCATCAAGCCCCCCCTGTTGTTAAAAATTGACCATTCCCTTAAATCCTTTTCTTAATCAATGTTTCATGCTGACTTACCAGAAAGATGTCACACTACCTCTCATGACATTTCCATCCAGATACACACTAACTGACATATTTAGGCTCTGAAATTAGAAACAAAAGGAATATCAGAAAAACACAGTTTACCATTAATTTTTTTGTTCTTCTTTGACAGGAGATATATAAAACGTAATCATAAGTAACACGATGCATGTAACAGACAATTTAGTTTTTTTTACAGTACCGATGTGATTTTTTTTGTGTAGCTGATTCATAGACTGATTGGATCTACTGGTGATACCATGGATATAATGTACAGTTTTGAAATTGGCCTCTACTTACCACGGACAAGGTAAGGACTTTGTAAACCGGTACTGTGTTACCCGGTGAGCGGAATTGGAGGCGAACCTCCCCTTCCAGTGTTAGACTTATACCTTCTGGTGATATGTGCACTAAAGGTGCCTGTGTTGCTTCGATTTCCAATTCTCCTTCTCCATCAGGAACTTTTCTATTTAACTGAAATTAAAGTAAATAGAGCTTACTTTACATATCAACACTGTGTCTAACAGGAATCAATATGTACAATACAATGCAGATTTATGGGCATTTATCATAAATTTCATTATCGAAACATGAAGTACACCAAGCTCATGTTAAATAAACAGACCACAATATTGCACTTTTCTAATAACGGATAATAGTTCTGAATCATGAAGTGCCTACCTCTGGGAAGAGTGTACCAAGACATAGCGTTTTGCCATCGCAAGTGGTCTGTAACACCCCTCCTGGTATCTGAAATGCAGATGTATAGATATTCAATTGCTTGTAGAAGGCATTACCCTCCACCCCTCTCTTTCTCAATAATATTTCTACGGACCATCAGAAGAGATTTCACAGATATGAAACATTCATAATTTTATGCGCAAAATTGATGTAATAGGTACAATCACAGCTATTGCACTGCACTTAAGCTTAAGATAAACCACATACAAACAAATTCCATTATGTAATTGGTCACCTCTCTATTGGAGATCTGATGACGAAGAAGCCCACGTTGAAAGGCTGCATAGGAAAATGAGTTAACGACATAATCACTGCCCCATATATTGACCATACGGGTTGTAACCGTTTGGAGAAGTGAAAAAGGTGCAGGGGATGATGGGAAGGGAACATGGTTAACTCTGCTGCGAAATTCACCCTGCAAGTATAAAAAAGGCATTTTAAAAGTAGTTAGGGAGTATAAACAATATTCCATCTAAAATCATTATGTTCTCAGGCAGTTTGAAATGTCCCTAAATGCCAACATATATATCATGTTCAATTTATTTATACCTTATGATAACTATCAAAATGGCCATTTGCAAACCGTGGAACACTGATAAGGCGATAGTCCAGTAAGAAGTCATCTGCGAGAGTTTCCATCACTGTAAAAGATCAATAAGTTACAGTTAGTTGGGGTTTACATCCAATATAACAACAAATAGGTGTCCGCAACAGATACTAGTTACCGGGAGGTTAAGCTGCCTCTATGCCAACTGCTCATTCAACACTGATGTTCCTAAGTTGAAGACCTGCCTATAGCGTTTCCTAAACAGAGATTCATTGGTATTTCCAGTGTATTGAAGGCACCAGGTAGTCACAGTATGGTATACTACCGATACATAACCACAACCACTCATAGAAGTCCTAGTTTGGGAATGCCTTTCACCCAACCGTAGCAGTGCCTGTCGCACAGTTTGGCAAAGTCTATCCGTCGCCGTTTTAGGAATGACTCCCTGGTGCTTTAATTTCACAATGCCCTAGCAACCCAGATCATGTTGTTGGCTATTATGGGCTGCCAGGATTTACTTCAGAATCTCATCAGATGCACAAAGGCATGGGTAATGGCATCAGTAGCAGTGCAGGTATTTGACACGAGACGGCAGCATCATTCAGAGAGGCAGAAACATGCAGCCAACTAAATTAGTCATATTGAATGTCTTCCCTCTTTGTTCAGTACAAGCCAACTACATATGATATGTACTGTAAAAAAGGGTCCCTCACCGCCCCCTCTGAAATAAGGTCCCTTTTGGCAGATCCTATTATACATTTATTCTATTATGAGTTTCTCTGCTAATTTTCACTGATAAGGGTCTCCTTCTCAGTTCAAAGTAAAGATTCTCCCATTATCCCCACATGGTCACAGTTGGTGTGGGACTACTGTATGCATGGCTAAAGGGGTTAGGGCGTCAATAAGAATTTAAGTGGACATCTATCTCTGTAAAAATCCCATTTAGAGCTAGCCTAACTGGGTTTTCCACCTGTTGCTTTATGCAAATCTAGTAGAAACTAGGATGCACAACGACCATAAGGAATAATAAACATGTAGGGTAAGTCGCCCCTGACTCGACCAATAGACATGTTGGTATACCTTGAGTCGACCACCCATCTACCTTAACAAATTATGAGTAATGCTTGGTATATGTCCACGGTATTCATTTAGTGATGAATGCTGCAGAACTAAATGAGATTTTTTCTTTCCTTACTCCCTCCCGGTGGGCTCAAGGTATAATAGAAGAAATTAGAAATAACAATGACCCAAAGCTACCGGTATAATAAACCAGTGCTTAGGCGAATTATTCTAAGATTTTTTCTTCACTCGAGTGAGTGTGGGAAAGCTGTGAACCTGCGAACCGCACAACTACGTGAGAGTTAGATGCTGTCTGAATAGAATTAACCTAGGGTGGCCGACTTAAGGTACCAACATGCCTAGTGGTCGAGTCAGGGGCGACTTACCCTATATCTTGGATTGCACCCCCTCCTGATGAGGGAGGGAATTGTAATGGGAAGCAAATATGGGAGCGAGTCAGGTTTCGTAAAGATGTAAGTGATAATATCTACCATCCACTTCAGCAAGGTCCCTGTTCAGATCTTGGTCAATAGCCTCCCTTGCTAGCTTACACAGCTGAAAAAATAAATACAATCAGTACTATACACACTGAGGACTTTATTACCAGTTTGTAAGTTTGACGATATGTTTGTTGTTGCAGAGATAACTATACCTCTCTGAGTAGGAGCATGCTGAAGTTTAGACATGCATCCCGCACTATCATGACAGCCATGAAAGCCGTGACAACCTTCTTGCACTAAGGCGACGACATGATTCTTTGATTAATTGTCTTCATTAATATTCTTAAGAGGCGTGCCTGTGTAAGACAAAAATGACTATTGGGTGGGTCATGTCAGTGTTTCAATAACTGAAACTGACTAATGATGCTCTGTCTATCCTTCAAAGCACTGTATACATGCCACAATTAAACATGATTGTAGCAAGGAAATAAAACTAATTCACTGGGTGAAATTCAAGAGGAACTTGTATGAAAACAACAAAAGAACACAAAACCTACTTGAAAGTGAAGGTTTTGTGTTCTCGTACACATCCTTAAAAGAAGATATGTCGGGCAGTTACCTTGTCTTCAGCTTCGTCCTTAATGTTGCTTCTTCCAAGCCTAATGAACAGGTTGTAGAGGAAGGAGAGTAGACTGCCACTGACGTCTACATCCAGCCTCCCTATGTGGATGGTACATCCAGCAGTACGCACTGTAGGCTGCCCAGAAGCACTCATACCTAGAAACCAAGGGATGTCAGTTTTGCATCATTATTTTCATTGTACCCATGTCTGATCTTGCAGAACATATTTACAATGAATGTATATGATCCGCTCACAAATGACCAAAAACAACTGATTTAGTCATGGCAAAAGTGGCTGATCATAAAAATCTGAAGGTGAAAGTTCATTTGAAATTGGCTGGAGAATAGGCTATTGAAGTACAGAGTGCAAATAATATTGTCATCATATCAGGTGATTACTTGCATGCCAATGGCAGAGCCAATGCCGATTTGAAACGCATATTCGTTGGCTGTTGAGTTGTCCAGATATGTTTTTATTGTTCTATGTTCAACTATATAGCATGATCGACTGCAATTCTACTCAGGCCGATATAGAAACGTCATATTATAATGAGATCCTTACCAAGAATGAAAGACACACTAAATGATATCCCGGAGGCTGACACAGACATACTTCCACTGTCACTGATCCTACTGCAATAGTAAAGAATGAGGAAAGACAATATAATGTGGTCCCTGCTTCTCCCGCTGAAATTATTGAATCAAGGGATTCGAAAGCTATATCATCACATTCATTTAAGTATAAGTATGATTATGGGAACGAGTACATATTTATGTATTAAATCCTCAAAAATCTCTAAGATGTCCAAATGATATGGGCTATCCCAACAACTGTAGACTTCTTTCACAAATGCACAAATGTTGGAAATATACCCAGTTGACAATTGCAACTTAATGTTTATGCCAGTGCCCCGAGATAGGAAAATTTGCACTTTGTGCTTCGAAACCCAAACAGTGACATTATTATCACCGTCATAGATCTTATTATAGTACTTGAAATCCCATTCAAAACTGTTTGGCAATGTTACTTCATGAAAGTCCTGGCCTTTATGCAATATTAGGTGGGCCTTCAAACGTTTTCTTTGCTCTTCCAATGGCATGGAGTCCCAGCCATACATTTGGAACAACTATGCGGTGTGTCAAATATATAGATGTGAATCTCAAAACACAGAGTTCTAACTAAGCTACAACAACAATGGTGTCAAAAGCCAAAATTCGACAAGAATTTAAAATTTTGAAAATTCTCCAAAAAGAGCTCATGAAACCAAGGTTGCTCAGTGAAAACCCTTCACATATAGAAATCGATAATTACTCAACAAATCTGGTTATTTACAACATCCCTCAGAAAGCAAGGCCTTAATCATGGGTCAACCATGTGCCTTACAAATATTAAACATATAAGCCTGAAACTTGCCGATGATAAAAAATCGTCGATAATTCATAATTTCCGAATTACCTAGAGTAAAAGGCATGAAATGACCAATATATAAGTAGTAAACCACATGTAATACCTCAAATAATTCATTAATCACCACTATGCACCTGCAATATGCACTTAGACTATCATGAAAATCATGAAATGTCAAATATATGTCCATACAGCTATAATTATAAATAGCTGACCAAATGCATATATAGAACCTTAAATGGTTAAAAATATCAGTCCATAGCATAGTAGCTTATATAATCCGATGTCAATGTTCTTAACCAATATTCTAAAATCAGCGATGTGTAGAATCTGTCGGCGACTTTTCCAATCCAGCGTCTATACGTCTAATAAATGTCAATGTAAGATCAATCAATGTGAGGCTCGGTCACATGACACAGTGGTGTCATAGAGGTAATAAGTGCTACAGAAGTCCAATTGTCCAACATTCAAAAATAAAAATATAACCCGCAGGATTTTAAGAGATGCTGAATTCATTAAATTAAATGGGCTGTCTGTATCAATACTACTAATGTGCGTGTATCATTACAATTTATATAAGTACAACATTAATGTAATATCAACATCTAATTTACTTACATGGCAGAACATGAATCTAGTTGATAATATTCTATGTATACAAAATAACCACATGTCTTTGAATATATATGTGACCGGATCTGCGAAAAGGGCCCTTAGTGCAGGGTGCATTAAGGTCCCTATTCCCAGTACATGTCACATATATATATCTTCAAATCAATTTATCCTCTTATAATCTTATGTTGGCAGAAAATGAGATAAGCACATGCATACAGATAGAAAGTGATTAACTGAAGCAAAAGTTCAATCTTAACGCTATATAGATATCAGTAACTTAATACTAAATCTTAATCTAATTAAGCGTATGCATTTTGTTAAATTGGTTATGCAACATGCTTATAACATTACAACAAAAACCAGACATCACACGTCTCTACCATTGTGTGGCATCATGGCGTCACTCAGCAATGACATTGTGTTGCCATGTGCAACAGCCATCATAATGGCAGCCACAAATGCACCAGTGTTGATTGCATGCCTCACTTCTCCTGCACATGAGCGTGGCACTTGCAGTGGTTTTGGCAGTGCAATCTTCATCAGCCGTCCCGATGCTAGTTACTCAAGCATGCCAATGCACTCCTAGCTGAGCTCAGTGTGATGACAGGTGAAGCATGGGGGTGGTATACCATGGATCCGGGGTGTCATTGGGAAGGTGATGGAGGAGATATGATGAAGGATAGGACAGATTTCAAAGGCATAATTTTCAGAAAAACTTTGGTGCCGGCAGGTCCCATGATCTGATATATATTCTCTATTGATGCACTTTACAAATTTACAAAATAGAATCAGGATGACCGTGGAAAAAAGGACAATTGTCAAGTCGGATTTGAAAGATTCATCCTGCATATCCAATGTTGAATTCACAGGACTGGTATTAGGGTCAGCAAGGATGGACAGATTCTTTAGTGAAGCCTCAAGGTTGTCAAGCATGGTGTCTGACTCCCACTTGGTGAGATTCAGATTTGCTCCTAGAGGGGATCTAAACCCAATAGCAAGGTGAACAAGCCATTGAGCCTGTAAAGCAGATAGAATGAAATGCATAAGGATATAGTAGTAAAAGCAAAACAACTAATAATTGGGCCATAAATTTTAACTATATCGCTGTAAGCTCTATCCTTAATAATGACCTGTTCAGCATTTTTCACAATATCTATCACATAACCCTCTTGTGTATTCAAATTTTCCACATATCTCGAAATATTAACATGAAATTCGTCTCCCCCTCCATATTTGTTGAAATTAAGCTTAATGGAGAAAAACAGTGGAATGTTAATGCCGGTATTTATAGTATGATTTGAATCAGTCTCACACATGAACATATTTTCGTTTAAAACAAAGTCCACAATGCTTAAGGGTGCCATTGTAATCAGTGTGTGTCATTTTTACCAATACACTTCATATAGGCTGTTTGTTCTGCCATGATTAGCACATGTATGTTCGATGAGATTGGAATATGATTAAAAGCAAATCTACACAAGTCCGTTATGACTTCATAGTCAGCGTCAAAGAATATAGCTGACAAACATGATGTAGCCTTAATGTCTATAAATAGCAGGAAACTTACTATATCTAGGGGAGAAAGTGGTTGAAAAATGTGTGTCATTAGATAGCATGTAACTAGCGTTATTATGTAATTTAGTGTAACCCAAAACATTAAAACTGTGTGTCATTGTAGGCACTTCAAAGAGTACAACCCTGTAGATGTCAAAATCAAATTTATCTACAGCCGTTGGTACCTTAATTTCAATGCTAATTTTGTCATTGTCGAGATTGAATTCCTTGATGATTTCTGAATGATAATAATAATTGGCATTTTCATGAGCCAACTTTAAGGTGAAATTTCTAAACAAAATCATTTTCCAATCATCCAAGATGATATGTAGTTTATGAATTGGAATTATCTCACGACTCAGCTTATTATAACTGAGCTGATCTAGGCCATACAGTAGGTTCAATAGGTGGTCATAATACATTTGTGTTTGAATAAATTTCCAAATACAATGCTCATAGGCCATAGAAGGTTGCAATTTTGAATTGATATCTACGAAAATTGTTTAACACGACTAATATTCTCCTCCTGATAATTAAATACTCTCTTGGTTTCCTGGGTTTGGATTTTGACTAGATTCACCAATTTGTGATGAGAATGGGCAAGTTTGGCAAGTAAAATATCCATTTCAATTCTAAAATGTTTATCATCATGAATTGTAGCGTCTAAAACGCTTCCCTTAATTTGTGCATTTCATCCTCTGTGCTTATACCAAACAGAGCTTTCAAGACTTTTCCCACAATTAATAATAATGCAGGTTTGTGTCTTTGATAGACAAATTTTGATTTAATGATGGATATCACAGTGCCAATCTCGGCGTTCAGCAAATCTAGGTGGTCACTGAGAGATGAATTAAAGCTCTCAGTGCACATGTATTTTAATGAGTCCAAAGTAACATTCTCGATCACATTGAAATCAATGTAACCTATTATCAAAGGTTTAGATAGATGATAAGGTTCAAATAAGACACCATAATTGTGTCTCAGAATAGGGGTATGGACTGTGTCGCTCGTCAATGCAAGCATGAAGATATAAAATATCCTGAAAAATAGAATAAGACACACTGTTAGTCTTCCTGTGTGCGTGTGAACTCCTGCTGTAATAAATACTCAAAACTTGCAAAATCCATCACTAAGTGTGACTGTAGGAAATGAAACACCTTACCAGAATGCAACTAGGGTGGCTGAAGCCAACATGATCACTGCTGTTGTACGAAGTAGCTGACAGAATACTAAATCACAGACTGACAGTGGTCGAATGCAATTCCAAGTCGGCGACTTAGCCTTAATAAGGACTTGAATAGCTGTGGAATTCTTCTGGAGTGGTAACAGTGCGTGGATGAGTGTGAGCGAATGAAGCTGTGAGGCTGTATCACAAGCTTAAGTAACCCTGGTGGTCACTGGAGTGCAATGCCGGAGCATGCTTAATGTGTGCGGTTGACCAATGGGTGGTAATTACCAAGAAAGACACTGGTCACCAGTGCACGTGGCCCGAGGTACATGTGGGTTTATTGACAGTTTTATGACCCCATGGGGCGTGGCTTAAATGAGACGGTGATCAAGCGCCCCCTACCGGCCACAGGAGTCGACAAGGAGGGTAATGATGCGCATTATCCCCTCCAAATTGAAATAAATGCAAACTCACCAAATCCACGATTTAAATCTCTCATAGTAATACATATAGGTTTTATGACTTCTATGCACATCATGAATGATTTTAATTTACAAATTTGAGGAAGCATCCTGGTTGTTCTGTTTAGTTTGTTTTGTTTGTAGTAATAATACATTTTTAAAATCACAGATGATATCTGTGACTTCGAAATAATTATAACAGTGGGCCAAATTAATAATAAAACAACAGTGGTGGAAAATGAATTGTGAGATTCATTTCCAAAGTTAAAATAACTGCATAGCGCAGTAAGAAAATAAACAAAATCAGATGAAATGATTGTATGCATGGTAGCCAATAATAAATCAATCTCAGTGTTTATCTGAGACGCATGCACTTGTGCACATGGCGCCCCTTAACGAGATTATCATCCACATGTCACTGAGTGTATAACAAACAGCTTAAAATGCGTGTGGGCTAAACCCCCTGACGCTCATATTGTATTCACAATGAGTGTGGTTACATTCGCACCTTATGGTGGCTAATGTATCCTACAGGCACTATTAAAAGACACTACCACAACATTCACATACTACTATTGTATACAAGTGAGCCATTAAGGCGCTAATTACACAACACCTGTGTCTCTAACACCTACAAGGACCACGACAATCACACCTGTGTCAGTGCACACACAAAGTTGGCGTTTTGTTGTCGGTCACTGATTGATACGTCAATGCACTAACCACTACAAAGCATTATATTGACTCCTTGTGTCAACACTATACACATCAGACACACACAGCCTGTGTATCAAGTGGACCATAAAGCATCTAGCCCCTCTGTGAATGACTGAACTGGTGGTTAATTAAATAAATCTAGATTCTGATCTCAGTATCTACCTTTTTGAAGTTTACTGTCTTTAATCTTTCTACATGCACTGATTGTTTAATGGTTATACCATCAGAGAGTCTTCTGATCAGAACTGTAAAGGGTGACAGCAGCCCAACAATAATATATGGCCCAGCATATAAAGGTTGTAATTTCTCACTAGTACCTTTTACCTGTCTAAGTTTATTTTTTACATAGACTAACTGACCACATTCAAAATCAAGGAATTTCTTGCCTTTATCCCATCTAGACTTCATTTTCTTTTGAGAATGTTTGAAATTCTTATCACCTTCCTCAATCAATCATCTTGGGTCTTAATGATCTTTAATAAATGATTCTGAACAGGCGCTAGATCAGCATCAATATCAGCGATTGACTTTACTGATGGAAGTCTTGCATTTCGGCCATAGATCAATACATATGGACTATAGCCTAAGCTATATGACATGCTAACGTTTAAACCAAATGTTATTGCTGGAATATACTTGCACCAATTGGTTTGCATCTTATCAGTGAATGTTCTTAATGATTGAACCACTGATTGATTTGCGCATTCTACCAACCCCTGCCTCTATCTGCATAGACGACTTGAGGTAAACCATAAACACAATTGATTTTTTCAAAGAACTCGCGGGTTGTTTGTTCAGCATCAATTTTCTTCGATGGCCATGCCACATTAAATAGTCTATAAACATACCTGAATATATTTATATCCATGCTTTGTTGGATGAATAGGCCGACTGTGTCCATCATGACATGAGCAAATGGCACTGTTGATTTTTCATGCAACGTCATAGGCAACGTCAATGTTTTTTTATTATATTTTGATGACTGACATTTGTGGCATGTATTTACATGATTGTATATGTCGAGATTCATTCTAGGCCAGTAATACCTGGGCTTAATTACACTTGTCAATTTCGTGATACGGACATGAGCAGCTAGTGGTGTATCATGTAAGTTATGTAATAGGGTTGGTGTCAACTTCAAAGGGACAACTAATATGAGGCTCAATTGTTTGGTGTTTACTCAGCTTGCCCGAATACCTATACAAAACTTTCTCATCAATGAAATAATGATCATGAGTTAATAATATGCCCCTGGCAAGTCTGTTACTAGGTGGCAACTCACCTTCTGTAAGATAGTTGAGTATACTAGAACAGAATAAGTCACTTTTCTGATCATTAATCAAATCTTCTGTCGAAAATGGGTTTTTATAATGAGCCAATACATTCTTATGGGACTATATACTCCCAGGTATATATATATAATTAATGAGTGATACGTTGGTACTACTTTGCCTGTGGCGCATGATTTTCTATGACGTCACACATAACATTTCCTCCAGTATATAAGCTCCAGCAGTTGAACTAACGGTCAATTGGCTTCATGTACTCGGACAGCATACACCATGCTGGGTGGTGCTGGAATTTTGAAAAGGTTTTACCCGTTTTTTCGAGTTAATACGGTATTCACCCTAACATTATGGGTAGGAAAGGAGCAGCTGGTAGTGGACCAAGGTCTAAAGCCAAGAAGTCGCCTAGAGAATCTAAGAATATAGCCAATTCGAGGAATTCGAGCGGTGTGAGATCCAATGGGGGTGGTCAAGGACCATCTTCCCCAACTGCTACAGGGGTTTCATTGGATTCAGCCGTTGACCAGACGACGATTGGGGAGTTGGAGGACCGTACTGCTCGTATGGAACAGCAGCTAGTGGATATCAAGTTCCTATTGGAGGGGCAGGCGTTTAGTCGTACTTCTACTACAGCAGCGGGTGGCGAGACGGGGACAGCTCGAGCACATGGCGATGTTGGTAAACATTCAATTGACAATGCAGTAACCAAGCAACGGGGGCGTGGCCAACAGCGCTCGCCTGACTACCGGGGTCTCCACGGCGACAAGAAGGGACGTCGCCATTTTGGATCTTCGAGCAGATCGTCTTCATACCGTAGTGTTTCGACTAGTTCATCAGCTTCTATTGGGTCTATCTCCTCCAGGAACGGTCGTCGACATGCCCATAAGACTAGAGGTATGTTTGATCAAAAAAATTTCTTGAAAAAAGGAGAAAAATTAGATAGTATCGAGAAATTACTGCTTTTCAACGTTAGAATGATGAAACAGTTGATAGAGGAGGGAGAGGATGTCTTCGATGTAGTAAAACATATAGAGGTGTTAGTGGAGAAATCCTCTACTAAAATATATACTCTCAAGGCTCTCGTAGCATACGACTCATCTGTTAAGAACAGAGCAAATTGTGGGGGTGTTGAATCTTTCGGTGACATTAAAAGTGAGGATATTCTTAGGCATTTATCCTATGATGGAATGGTTCAGGCTCAGAAGGCGGGTGTAGTAAAAACAAAGTCATTCAAGTCTAAACAATCTAACCGAACCTGCTATGCTTTTAACAGGGCCGAGGGTTGCAAGGAAGACCCGTGTAGGTATCGCCATGCTTGTGATGTGTGTAGCATGTCAAACCATGGCAAGGATAAATGCCAGAAAAATAAGAAAGATTAGGATTTTGTTCTTAGGCAGGGTCCTATGTTAGAATCTGATATTTTGGTGCCTGATTTTAATGTAGTACATGTGGTAGACCTTCCTGAGCCCCCCGTTCCTATCATTTCGGGTGAAAATAATGAAAATGATGTTAATAGGTCTTGTAATATTAACAAGAATCTTTTTATGACATATAGTGGCCCAGTACAGGGCGAGTTCGAACCACTGTTTACTGTGGAGAGTGTTAATAGACCCAGCATCAGGGTCTATGTTAGTTGTGTCAATGGTATTTGTGAGTGTGAGCATTTCATTTATGGTAGGAAGGCTCAAATTTTACCTTGCAGACTGGCTAGTTTTCTGAGGCAGTCAGATATTATTAGTATAAACCAGGTAGAATCTGATTTTCTATGGTGTGGTTTTACTGAGGGGTTCAAAATAGTTGACCCAGGTTGTGATACAGCATATGACTGTAAAAATTATAAGTCTATTTTAGAAGGTAGATTTTATAGCGAAATGTGTGATATAATTAGTGACGAGTTAGCCCAGGACCTGGTTACAAAGACAGATTATAAACCTAGGTGTATTCACTCTTTAGGTGGTGTAGAGAAGTCTAATGGTAAATTGAGGCCTATCACTGATTGTAGCATGCCTGCAGAGATATCTATAAATAATTTTATGAACACCACATCTAAAAGTTTCTCTTATAACTCTATTAACACTGTTACATGTCAGTTGGATAGACATGATTATATGTGTGTTGTAGATTTGAAATCCGCCTACAGGAGTATCAACGTGTATGGTCCACATGTGGGCTATCAAGGTTTCAGTTGGAACTTTGGTAATGGAGAGGAATTTTTTGAAAGTAATCGCTTGACATTTGGGTTGAAGTGTGCTCCATATATATTTAATAGAATATCTGATTTTTTGACTGCAGGAGCAAAATTTTATGGTGTTGATAGGATAATTAATTACCTAGACGATTTTATTATCATAGCCCAGACTGAAGAGGAGTGTTTACGTAAAAGGAACATCCTTATTGAATGCATGGAATATATGGGTTTCATTGTGTCGAAGGAAAAAGTGACTGAACCTAGTCAAATATGTGTATTCCTAGGTATAACCATTGATTCCACCTGTATGGAGCTGTCTCTACCACAAAAGAAATTAGATAAAATGAGTCTAACAAGAGATAAGTGTTTGGGTAAAAAATTTGTATCCAAGAAGACCCTCCAGAAGATTGGTGGTTTAATGTCTTTCTGTTCGCAAGTAGTACGTGGTGGTAGAACTTTTAGCAGAAGATTGTTCGACCTTTGTGCAAAGGCTAGGAATAGGGGTGTTATTAAACTTAATGAGGAAACCCGGAATGACCTGTTGTGGTGGAAGGATTTTTGTAGAATTTTCAATTGCAGAAGTATCATTTTGAATGATAATGCATGTACCCCTATGTATTCCGATTCATCTATACAGGGCTTTGGTGCCAGGTTTGGAAAAGATTATTTGTATGGGACGTGGAACGATACTAATCCTATGTTAGACTGTGTAGATCATTTGTGAGCCAGCAAGCAGACAGGACAGTTACTGTGGGATTTAGTACCAGATTTAGCCACCAGGGGGCACCACTATGGACTAGAATAGGAAAAATATGACTAAAACTGTTATAGGGTACCTGTATTTTGGGTGGAAAGGTTCCAAATTTGGCATGTAAAAAGAATGTTTTTGGGCCAAAATAGGCATTTTTGTTGATTTCTGTTGCCATGGAAACATGATTTTCATTCTAAATAGGAAAATCACTAATCCCATTTGAAGGAACATCCCACAAGGTTTACTATGGTGAAAACAGAATGAAAAAAACATTTCTAGATCAAAAGTTATGGGCAAAAGAATAAAAATTTATACGAATTTACCTAATTAGCATAAATTATGCTAATTAGCTATATATCTCATGACTAATTAGACATAGAGCTTATTAACATATTTAAAATGGTCACACCTACCCATATCTAGCAAGCCATTCCTCCAAAACTAACAGGAGTATCTTCTCATGCTATGTATCACTGTAAAGCTAGTGATTTGAATTTTAAAGTTGACTTTTAGCATGGAGCACCCTTTCTCCTTGCCTCTACACATTTTACTCATGCGCCCAAACTGGATAATCTCAAAATTCACCACAGGAATATCAATGTATACGAGCTTTACCCTGTTATGGTGGGCCTGAAGCGCTGGTTAAATTTTTTTAGTAATACCAGGGTTCATTGTATCACGGATAACATGCAGGTCTTGGCTATGTTAAATACCGGTAGATCCAAGAATAAGTTGTGCATGGCTTGGTTGAGAGAGATTTTTTGGCTATGTTTTGTTCATAATATTGAAATATATTCCACATATATTAGGTCTGAGGACAACATTTTAGCTGACCATTTGTCTAGGCTAAATTACAGGGGTGTTCCACAGAAATGTAAAAATGTTTTGAGTGAGTATAACATGTGCTGTTATGATTGCAGACCTCAAGGAGTTGGAGAGGAGAAGGAAAAACTTCTTGTATAGGGGTGTGTCTGATTCCACTCGTAAAACTCGTATACAGCAACTCAGTAGGTACAAAAAATTTTGTAAGAGATTTAATTTTAACCCTTTTCCGTGTTCTCCTTCTCAAGCCTCTTTGTATTGTGTGTACCTGTCGGATTTTATGAAACCTATTTCAGTCAGGAATTATTTGTCTGCTGTGTGGTATTACCAAAAATTAAAAGGTTATATGGATTATAGTAGTAATTTTGTGGTTAAAAAGACCCTTGACGGGATAGAGAGGCTATGTAAGGGGTCTGGTAGTACAACCTACCCTCTGAGCCCTAGAGATATGGTGCAAATTAAATCGAAACTTGACTTTAGTCTTATGGAAGATGTAATATTTTGGTCTGCTATATTGCTATGTTACAGGGGTGTTTTCAGGATTGGACATGTAGTCCAGTCGCCCCATAACTTCTTAAAGAGAAATGTTAAAATGTCTTCTGAATGTATAGAGGTCAGAGTTATTTCTAAAAAGAGATGATAATTCTGAGTTGTGCCCGGCTAGATATATTAACATGTGTGTTAGAGCCTGTAAACATAACAGATTTCTATTTTCTTTTCAATCTAGACCGCTGCAATATTACTATGTAAATACGAGGCTAAAATCTATTGCTTTTCAATGTGGTTTGTCTGTTAAAGTTTCCAGTCATTCGCTTAGGCATGGTGGGGCAACTCTGTTAAAAAATGCAGGTTTGAGTGTCCAGGATATTATGAGGCGAGCAAATTGGAAATCTAATGCTGTTTTTAAATATTTACATGAATCAAAGGATAGCTTGCTTGCTTTAGATGTAATGATTTAATTCTAGTTCTACTATGGAATGTTTTACATTGTGTTTGGCGGTTGTTGGCATGTATAGGATTGATGTTGACAAAGTCAATTCTCACCAAACCCAATGTCTTCTTAATTATTCCATATTTAT
The DNA here is from genome assembly GCA_949317995.1 of Acholoe squamosa. Lineage (NCBI taxonomy): Eukaryota > Metazoa > Annelida > Polychaeta > Phyllodocida > Polynoidae > Acholoe > Acholoe squamosa. Next base: position 29,520,001 of record OX439049.1, on the reverse strand, counting down.
TGTTATAATGTTCGTTATTAATATAACGATATATATATGTTAATATTACCGGTACTTCGAATCAACACATTAACTTATGGGACTATATACTCCCAGGTATATATATATAATTAATGAGTGATACGTTGGTACTACTTTTCCTGTGGCGCATGATTTTCTATGACGTCACACATAACATTTCCTCCAGTATATAAGCTCCAGCAGTTGAACTAACGGTCAATTGGCTTCATATACTCGGACAGCACACACCACGCTGGGTGGTGCTGGAATTTTTAAACCTTACTGTGATATTGTGATTATTTGTATATATTACTATTTTATTGTATTATATTGTTATTTCTATATATTGCTATGTTATTATATTGTAAATTATTGTCTTACTTAATAAAGGCATGTATAGGATTGATGTTGACAAAGTCAATTCTCACCAAACCCAATGTCTTCTTAATTATTCCATATTTATTGTTATAATGTTCGTTATTAATATAACGATATATATATGTTAATATTACTGGTACTTCGAATCAACACATTAACTTATATGAGACCTCATTAAAATTGTTGTGGGCTCTGTCTTATAGCCAAAGCTCATTTTGATTTAGCTTTTGTACTAGTTACAATTGGCCTTTTTAAGATTTTAGAAGTCTGTGATTTCTTTGTCACAATTGGCGATTGTGACAATGGCGCTACTGGATCATCAAATGAATCAGTTTCATCATATAGAGGAAAATCAGCAACTTAAGCCCTTGCTCCCTTTCTTTCCTAGCCTGAGCTCTAGGCAATGCATTCACAGTGGCCACTTTCTTCAAGATAGACTCTAGATCATGCATCTGGTACAACGTTCAACTTACCCTTTAAATGCTTGATTTCAAAATTAAATCTGGCAAAGAATTCTGAACATTTCTGCATTCTACCAGTTAATTTAACTTTTCCATTTAAGGCTACAAGAGCCGCATGATCAGTCAAAATTGTAAATTTTCGTCCAATGACATGATGTTCAAACTTCATTAAAGAGAATTTAATTCCTACCAATTCTTGGTCTGTAAATGCCACTGGGCAGAGATTATTTTCACAGTCCAGTTGTGAAATACACACACCAACAGCTATTTTAGAACTGTCTGTCGCAAGACAAAATGGTTTAGAAAAATTTGGATATTTCAATACAACGTCATCTGCGATAGATTTCTTGATCTTATCAAATGCCTGTTGATGTATACTCATCCAATTGAATTTAACTTCTTTGATAGCCCATATAATGGCTGCATAATCATGGCAAAATTTCGGATAAATGCCTGATAATATGTCGCTAAACCATTAAAAGATTTCAGTTGTTTTGGTGTTTTTTGGACAGGAAAATCTCTGATTAATTTGACCTTATTGGGAGTAGGATGAACACTATTCTCTGACACTACAAATCCTAAAAATGGGATAGTTTTAAAACCAAAACTACATTTAGGTTTCTTAAACTTGAGATTTGTGCTTTTGAAAGCCCTAAATAGGCCGTTCAAAACATTCGAATGATCATCCCATGTTGGTGATGCCACTATGATATCATCAACATATGGCAAAAACTTTGGTAAGTGCCCCACAACACCCTCTATAACATTATGGAAGGCCTTGGGAGAAGTAGATAAACCCATTGGCATAGTTCTATATCTCCATGTTTTACTGGGAGTAGCAAAAGCCGTTAGATTTCTATCCCTCTCACGTAAAGGTATTCACTGCCTTTCCTTTTGCCACTAGAAAAGCAGGACTACACCACTCAGTATGACCTTTACAACGTTCAATTATACCAGCTTCCTCCTGACCCTTTAGAAGTCTCTCCATGACCTCTCTTCTACCAGGAGAGGTTCTATAAGCCATAATATTTATGGGGATATAATCAAGTTTTAAATCAATTCTGTGAGTATATTCAGTGGTTAGGCCCATCTCACTATCTGAAGTGATGAATGTGTAACCGTCGGGCCACCTGTCGGTAGGCCTGTCGGGTTATCTGTCTTATGCGACTTCGATACTTAGAGACAACAACACAAGGAACTTAGAGTTTCCGAAGCTTTATTACTTTGTTGAACATGGGGTGCTTGGTTCAAATGACAAAGTGAGCACGTGTCGATACTATAAAGATAATACTGTATGACTCTATCTGCCTAGGTATAGGTAGTAGGTTTCCAACAGGTATTGGATATAGTACAGAGGTGCCTGAGGTCTAAGCGTCTAAGACACACTCTGTAAGGTAGAGACATGTGGTCCTTTATATAGTAGACTCATTAACACGTGATATGATTAACATATAGATTGTAATTAGCAACGGCGGGAACCGTGCGGTAGATATTGATCTTCTTACATAACAGGCTTAGCGCCGAACAGGTTTGTAGAAACATGAGGTAACGGTCGGTACTGATAAGTACCCGTATTTACATTACCGGTTGATAAGATATTATTGACGTAGACATGTTATAGTTATAGGTTGTTTATAGACCCGTTACAAATGTGTCGCATGTGACATCTGACAATTGCCGCAATTCTGTGATCTGGACCTCAGTCAGATTCTTTTCATCCAATTTATAATCAAAATCAGATGTCTCAATAGGCTGTTCTTTCAAGTCATCTGGACCCATAAAATCTTCCTCTAACCTAAGTGAGTACAGACCAATTATATACCTCTTTTTAATCCGATGACTCCTAACTGATGAATTAAATACCACAATTGGAATTTCATTTATAGATTTAACTGGTTTTACAACACCGCGTTTGATACAAAATGGAACTTTAGTGTCCCTATGCATATTCTCAGTCACACACCCAGGTAGCACACAAAAAGGCCCGATCAGTGGCATTTGCCAACCAAATGCCAACATTGGCCCAACGTTGGCAGGACATCGGCAAACAAGTGGCTAAAGGCCAACCATTTGCCGATGGCCGATGTGTGCCAACCAAAAGCCAACATTGGGCCTATGTTGGCATTTGGCTGGCACCGTCGGGCCTACGTAGGCAGGATGGGCAGCTGATGTAAAGCCAATGGCTTGGCCAACGTCGGCCCGACGTTATGCCAATGTCTCTGTGCTACCTGGTACCAATTGTTTTATGCAATGATCTATTAGATAACACAATAGCAGAGACATATGATTCACAACCAGGCGGTATTGTTATGTTATCCTTAGCTCTAATGGTAAGAATATCATTTTTAAGGTTCTTAAAACTAATAGTAGCCTTAGTACAACATAGAAAATCAACACCTAATATCTAACTTCTATTAAGTTTAGGTACAACATAGAACACATGCATGACATTAACATTGTTAATTCCTAGTGCAATCTTGATCTGTAATCGTGCCACCTGTGACGCTCCATCGGCCAAAAAGACTCTAACATGGCAAGGCGCAGACTTTATACGCATTTTATCAATTAACGTCCTGTAGAACTTGTGAGAAATAACACTGATGGATGCACCCCTATCAGCTAATGCAGGTATCTTATAACCACAAACATTTACATTTAACACACTGTTTTCTAACACACATTCTAATGAATTGGCCCCATTGGGGCAACTCTATGGTTAAGTCTAGAAGACCTGCTCTGTCTAGACTCTAGTTGTTTAAATTATGCCTACTAGAAGATGGAATGGTATCTAAATCTCCCTCTTCAAAATCAGAATGGCTGTGACTTTTCTTACTGTCACTTTTGGAACTAGAATTATGGCTTGAATTTGAGGAATGACTTTTACCACCATAATTCTTATAATTATGCTTGTTATGCTTATTGCACTTATATTTCTCTTTGGAGAAATTTCTATTGTATCTGTCATCTCCATTTGATGATGCAGATGAGTCTCTACCGTCAGAAGGTGATCTAGAAGCACCACTACTACGGCTCTCTCTAGAGCTACTTCTATGGCTATTACTAGAGCCTGATTTTCCTTGGTTGTGCTTATCATTCTTTTGATGAGATTTTCTATCTTTAGAACGGCCTCTCTCATCAAAATATACTCTGTTCTTCATGCTGTGTTGTATAGCATTTAAAGTTGCTGTGTTGATATTGACCTGATTCTACAAATCTACTTCTACAACACCACGGTTAATCGTAATTTCCTCTCTCTCGGCCATCTCAACTGCAGCCATGACAGAAGTAGGATACTGTGCTAACACAACATCACCGATTTCATCCCTGAGGTTTGTGATGAATAGTTCGAGTTTATATTCCTCATCCACTTTCAATTTACTTAACAAGCATTGCATATCAGATGCATATTTCTGAACTGTCTCTCCTGGTTGCTGTTTCCTATTAGTAACACCCCTCTTAAGCTCTTCCTTAGATATCTTCTTAAATCTGGCTAAAAATTTCCCTCTCAATCGGACAAAATCAGTATTCCCCGTGTACACCATTTTATAGGCCTTTTAGAAGTTGTGATAAACCCTTGAACCAATACGTAGGGTCTTCATGAATGTCTGATACTCATCAATAAACTCCTTTGCAGATCTCAAAATTGTGGGTATCTCAAAGGGCTTAGGTTTATCACTTAATGATCTAATGGCGTCTCTGTGTTTGGAGTATTGCAGATTGTCTTGTTTCTTTTCCATATGCTGTAAGGTCTCATTATAATCTATAGAGCGATTCTCCATGATTCTACTTAAACCATCAATTTACATTTGTAAATCCACCAATCTGCTGGCAAAAGGGTGCACTACTGATTGCTGTTCAGGTTCTATTTTTATGGTAGGATCTCTAATCTTAGCGTTCAAATTTGCAATTGTGTCCTCCAAAACTTTCATATGCCTGACTCTGCAGAAGTTGAACCTGTCTAGTATAAGCTTCTCTCCTTCAGCCTGTTATCTAGGCACGCCCCCATCAGGAACAAAGCACTCTGCCTGTCGCACACAACACTGCACCGAGCACTATCACCAACTAAATTTTGCCAAAGATTTGCTTAGTCCATGAGAAAGGACTCAAATCGTTTGTTCTCCACCACATGTCATATCTAGCTATGGGGTATTATAGCCAAATAATGAACATAGTGATAACAAGAAGTTGGCGATTAGTGGATAATTGATGATAACATCTTGTTCAAAAGTACATGCTGAGGAGATGTTAACTCAGCGAATAGCTAGATGGTAATTCTGGCAGGTGTACTAGCACCTGGCTGTATATACATAATAACCATCGGGTGTACCACCCCCTAGTAGCAGGGTGTGGTACTAATGCATACATTACAGGCAAGTACATGTAATGAGCGATAATTGTGTTGCTCACAAGTGGTCATGCTAGTGCAGTGCTAGAAAAGGGTGATTTGAGTAGGTACCTTGTCAGGAGAAGTCAGTCAGTATAGTATAGTATAGAGTGTGTGACATGAGCATGTAGCTGATAGTGCAGCTTTCTCTATTTTAAACAAGGCAGGTGACTTTTCAGACTAATGTGGTGAGTGCAAGTTGAATGATGAAGCAGAGCGTGACTTGTTTTGATAAGAGGGCACATACTGACAGCTCTATTCACCATAGGAGCAACACCCTCCAGATCAATCAACAGTACAAGTCAGTGTATGAAGTACTTAGAACATGAGCAGGGCATTTCAAAAAGATATCTATAGCTATGGTTTTGAAACTGCCCTCCAGGATACTCGACTCAGTGAGGATCCTCAACTATAGTTGACCGCAGTCCACTAAAGTCTCTCGTCATAACCCTTTCTATGCTTTCACACAGAATAATTAACACGCCATGGTTCTGGCAGCCTTTAACCACCTCTCAGGTTAGCCATCAAGACTGGACCCTGAGGGGTCCACAGGGTGATATAATTTGTAACGACAAAATCTGCCGTTCATTTCGGACGATAAATCCCCATTTGTTGTCCATTTCTGGAGATATTACCATTTTTGTCGTCCATTTCCAATGATAAAAATCAAACATGTCAGATATTCTCGCCAAAATAGGGTGACAAAATGTGTTTTGTCAGCCGACTTTACACTTGTCGGCCGACAAATATGGTTCTGTCAATGTTTGGACACACGGCTTTATATACGCTGTGTTGAGCACCACGTGACCATTTGGTGTCATGGCACATGAACTCAGTGCACATGGGTAGACAAAAGCCCATCGAAGATAGATCAAAGGACATTTTAAACAGTCTATCGATGATGATTCTTGACCAGCACACTAGCATCAAGGTAACACATCAGGTATCATTGTATCTACATCAAAATACAGAGGACATTTGATTCCCAAAAGTTTAAGCACTGACATTTTTGGGAATCAGCAGGTGAGTGACACCAAATGTGTACGAAGCACATGCTTTCATTTGAAAACATTAAATCAAACCCCATATAATAAGCATACTAATCATTCACATTTTAGAGGGGTTCTTTTAACAAAATGATACTAAATAGGCCTATTTCAACTTACATAAATCCCTTTTTGTATTTAAATCTCCAGTTTCCATTGATACCAAGGGCTGCATTTCTACCATTCCACATTATTCCTACATTTGGGGACACATCAACATCAGTTGATGGCTTCTGGAACCTAGTTATCCTAAATCTGGAATGTAAGCATAACATTCAAAGCACTGTTTTTAGATGCAAGATTGCTCAATAAATTATTACTGGAATAAGCGTCGATTTCCATAAGGGCCAGCGATTCAGCATTATTGAAATTACTTTTATACCAAGATCCAGTGTCCAAACTAAATGCTCTAACAGGCCAAATTATACAGTACCCGAAGTCATTGTGTGCCTTTTATGTGATGTATAATTACAACAAATCTATTAAATGGCTAACAATCAAGTCCAAGATGCACTTAATATCACTCTATTCATGGAAGGGTCTAAGTTGATGCTAAGTTGTTGTAGGTTGTAGGTTGCTATAGTTGCTCAAGTCTATAGATTTTGATATAAGAAAGAGAGAATATTTTAAATAGGTATAATGATAAAGAGACTTGTGCTGAATCAATAGTGGCAGGGTGGTGAACTAGGACAGTAGAGCTCAGGGAGGGAATCAGGAGCTTAATTCAAAAGATCCTGGGATCACGACCCCAGCGATCTTAGGAATAAATCAGCCTTATCCTATTAAGCAATCTTAAGAGTTGACTGGGTTCACATATCCTAGCCAGCACTAAGATCGCATCGATCTTAGCCTCAGCCCTCCTACACTATTCCAAGAAGAACTGACTAGGCACAGGGGTAAGAGTCCCAAAATAAAGGAATAGCTGTGGAGTCACTCTTCGTCACAAGAGTGCTTATACCATCGTTCCCCGTCCCTATATGGGCTAACAAAAGAGCACAGGGTGCAGTTAACCCCCATACAGTATTCAAGAGTTGTTCCCATGAATGTATGATTTATGCTTGCCTATTAGAAGCATTGTGCCCTCCCCCCAGGACAAAAAGAGAGAAGGGAAGAATTACCTTACAGTGCACTTAACGCATGAGTAGCCCTAAGAGCCCTCAAGGACACTCAGCAAACATCCTCCCTCCCCTCTTTATGTATGCAGCAGGCTATTCACTCTATCAGGAGTGTTCCCTGTAAGTGCTCTTGTACCCTGGTGAAACCACTATGCATTTCTTTCACTAAGATCGCAGTGATCTTAGTGGTGGAAATGGAATAGTGAAGTGATCCCAGGACTAGCTATTCTGGACAGGCCTGCAACCACTGCATTACATAGGGTAGACCAGCCAGGTCTTATTATATGTGCCTACACTAAGATCGCTGGGGTTGGGATCCCAGGATCTTTTGAATTAAGCTCCTGTCATCCTTGGTAAAACCACAAAACACAATGACTGCTTTTTTCATTACATATATGAGTGAAATAAATTATCTTACCCTGTCAACCAATAGGTTACGTCGCCAGAGCTGCCACTGACGTCCTGAAGGTTTTCAAGCGTTATACGACTAGATATCAGGTCTATGGCTACCTGCGCAGCTGTACAAAGGCATAATAAATGCTCATGAAGGTGGACCACAAAGTGCTGTACATGCATTATCACAGTATATTTGGGACGATTGGGTAGTATCTAATCATGTGGTGCCATGGGGTACAGGTGTAGAGAGTCTACCCAGATTAATATTCTGTAAAGGTTTGACAATTAGAATATATCATAAATTGTAGTCAACCAAAGTAAATGGAACGGGTAGTCTTACTAGAAAGGATATTTGAAATAATGAATTTCTATATCTGCAGTTTCCTGCCACCCTAGATGAGAGGTGTATTGTATAATGAAATGCCATCTTACCCTTCTGCACACCCCTCTCCGTGATTCGGATCTGCAATCCGGGGTTCTGACCAGTTATCTCTCGGGTGTAAAAACTGAAGAGGACGACAGTACAAAACACACCTAACAAGTTCATCTTTGTTGACACTGTAATCTCCTGTCTCTAGATTAAAAACTTCACTGATTCAGTAATGTAGGGTCCTAGTCATCTCATACGTATAGCTACATGGTTTTAAGTGAAGTTTCTTCTAGGTCAGCAAATCCTACCACTGTGAATACACTGCACTGCTTGGCACACCTGTACACAGAAAATATAAGGCTTAAAAAGGTACTCTGTAGTGATCACCTTTTGTCATCTTGAAGATGACGACTGGGGAGATTACCTGAGTACCTGTCTGAAATTATATGTGACCACCTTGACTAAATCAAAGAGAAGCTTGTAGCTGATTATTTTGTCATTAATTAACATATTTTGATTATCATTTCCAAAAAAAGTGCATAATTGTCCCCTTCCCTCTCACAACAGGGTCTTTATTGTTGGCACTTAGAGCTAAGCTAAGGCCTAAAGAGCTGATGTTTTGTGTAATGGCCTTGACTTTGAATTTAAACCTCACCTATGTGCCCTTTGGACACGTCGTCAAGGGTGAGAGGTCCCGTGGGGGTGAAACCCGGACCCTACTTGAATGGGGGGGGGATGATGGTGACCGAATCTATGGGAAGGTAGAAAGCATGCCCCTACACATTTACCAAGGCAATGGTTCTTTAACATCCGTCACTACATAGGCATAGTGACAGATGAACAGGCCTGTTTTAAGTCATGTCCGCCGAGAGACTTTCCAGCACAGCCTGGCCAAAGCAGGGAGGAACTCAAATGATACTTACAGCAACGTTTGGAACCACCACTGTGCCCTGACCGGGCCGGGAACCGAAAACCGCGACCTTACGGCCCCCGAGCGGACGCGCTGCCGACTGCGCCACGCCTACCGGCTGTGTGTAATGACATGGAGTCCCTATGGTTATAACTATACTTTCAGTGACGAAAGAGGTGTCTATCATTACACATACTAAAATGCCTTTGATAATTTTGCCCCACATTTTTGATATTACAGTGTGATATAATTCTTCACATTTTTCTTCTTATATAAAGAACCGTGATCGAGAGAATTGAAGATAGGAATCAATGCATCCCACAATGTGGGTATTGTATATTCTATTGTTGTATACTAGGGCCCCCTGGTGGCAGAAAAATATCATCAAATTGATGACCCAGGGTAATCATCATGATCACATTGGGTCATCACTTTGAGGATGTTGTATACTAGGGTCCCATGGGGTCAGAAAATCATCATCAAAGTGATGACCCTAGGTGATCATCATGATCACCTTGAGTAATCAACGTGGCAAAAGTACTTTAAGTCATCAATACAGAGCACCTTCCTAAAGGCTTATATTTTCAGTGTAGTGCGCAGGTGATTCTGACTCAGACGTTGTATATTATCTGTGAGTGCCCCTTTTAACTTCCTGCAAGGGCAGGTCTCCATGCTTGCTCCATGCACAATATATGACATTACCCCTTCAAGATGGATGCAACAGATTTTACAAATGCCCCCTGGTGGTATAATCAGTACATATATGCACTGATTTCCTCAAAACGCAAGTGTGATATTTGAAGATCCTACCTTAAAAAGGTAGGATCTTCACCGTTGGTTGCCTGGGTGTTAAGTGATCGTGAGCCAGTGTACCTTTTGGATGTTGGAGGCAGATACAACGACCTACTTACTCAGTCAGGTAAAGAATACATTTACAATGTACTTAATACCATAAATACATATAATATTGCATTAACGTGTGACATAAAGCCTTTTCTTTTCTTATCATGCACTGCACCAGTTTATCATTGACAATATAGTTAAAATCACAATGATCAAACCATCACACAGAAGCACCCCATTGAAAATTAGGCCTCTATAGTTGTGGATGACGAGTCTTTGTGGATTGCAGGCGTCACATGCAGGCGTCACATGAATTACGGCAGCAATGTAAAGAGGGGCAGAGGAGAAGGATAGACTGTTTTCCTTCCGCTTTTTTTTTCTGTTTTGATATTTTTAGCATCGGCACTCATTGGGCTTTTCCTCTTCTTCGCCTTCACGACATGTATATTATATCTATTTACCTTGTGAACATGTATCACTTGCTCGCACTGCAATGGCTCTAGACCTCTAAAATCGACATTGCGACATGGGCTTTTTTGTGCTTAGTGACATGGGACATTGACATTTTCTAAAAATGGACATGGGGACATTACCTTTCCTTAAAATCAACACAGTGACATGGACATTTCTTAAAATCGACACAGTGGCATGATCATTTCTTAAAATCGACATGGGAAATTGGGGACCCCCCATCAAGGGCCCCACTGCACCACCTGCACAGATAATGCACGGGGAATTCCTGATTCTTACTCTTAAGTTGCGGGTTTTACCGGTAGGAAACCAACGTAAATAGAATTTTGAATCTGGCAATTCAAGATGCATTACAAGCTATGCGCGGAATATTTTCTACATGGACTCACCCCAGTACATAGTGTGTATCATTGAAGTTTTTTTTATTGTGTAACATAACACGGATCACAAGTAATGATAAGAAATAGAAAAGGAAAATAATCCTCAAGTTCACAATACCATTTTTGCCTTACCACAATTTATAATTGCCATCACCCAAGTGGTTATAAAATCATTATTCTTGTGTGTACATACAAATAGAATGTAGAATTTGTGTATTTCATGAATGGAAGTAGATCTAGAATAAGATTTTATCTGATACACAATCATGAAGTTATGCTCAGTTCTTCTATTCGGCCTTGTGATGGGGCTTGCAGCGGAGTTCTTGGAGTGAGTGAGTGAGTAATAGAGGTTTAACGCCATTTCGACAGCTAAGGTCATATTCATGGCGAGAACTACATTACACAATTTCACAGAGGAATGTGTCAGTGCCCACGCAAATGTGCACCACACACATCCTGAGGGGATAGGAAAGAGGAGAAATAGACCCTTTTAAGTGGGCTAGGGAGGCCCACGGAGTTTTTGGAAATGCACTGTTGGATTTCCCAGCGCTTCGACTCATCAACAATGAATGGCGCCCACATAATAGTAATTACACTAAGGTATGCAGAAGAGGAATGTGCATTGTTATAATCCACTTGTTGTGGGAAAAGTAGAGATACTGCATGATATTGGTAGATTGGAAATGGTTGCTACAGTCTGAAGACGTCGTCAGTTGGAATAACACAATGGTCTGAAATGGGAAGTGCCATTCCTTTAATGATATGAAATAGAATATTAAGGTTCATGAAAATTAGTCTGTTTGATGGTTATCTCATGAGGCATGTTCAAGTGGCATGACCCTCTATCCGGAAGGCATTTCTCAAGATGGTATGACAAGACCCCCTGTCTAATCGTGGTGGGATCCCTCACTCTAATCTAATGCCATTACAGCCCGGCATCTAAACAGTAACTACTGACTGCACTGGTATGACTAGCCTACCAAACCCTATGTAATTACTGTGTTAAGTCCTGATCGTACAGAGAGTTGTAGTGCATTACCTACTATCACCAGCTTTGATTTTGAGGGTTTCAAAATCGTAGTGGTTGTTTCAAGTCGTACCATCTTGAGAAATGCCCTCCGGACAAATTCGAGTGAACCTTTACATTTATGTCATTTTGTGTTGATTGGATATGTTCAAAATAACATTTATTCTTATCCACAAACTTTCATATCATTAGGGAGATGTATCACAAGTAGTCCAAAAGTGAGATGTCTATTCTCTTGAGAGGTTCGGCCCCATTATGAGGTTAATTATAATCTAATACTGATAGAGTAATAGTATGATCTTACTGTCAGAAGGAGGGCATAATCAATCATAACTAGTCCTGCAGTCTACCTAAAATGAGCTGAAGCTGAATCTACAAATACAATGAAATCCTCTAAATTCATGAATTCACTCATGAATTCACACAATAAGTAAGCTAATTAGGATTCTAATTAATCTAGAGTAAACCTTTTCAAAGACTAATAGGTCATTCAAAAGTCAGTATAAATGGATCATTTTTGTTGGTGACAGGATAATATCGAAGATAAAATTTGTGAATCATTGTTGATCTCATGAAATCATAAAATATTGGTATACCGCAATCTCACAGCGCGGAGACTTTCTGTGTTCATTAAAAATAATAATCAAGAATCATCATCATTGCTTTCGATGGACCTTAATGAATATATAAAGTCAATACCGATTGGTTCCAATGACTATCACTTTCAGCAAACTTGATTTTATAGAACAACTCGTGGCATGAAAGGGGAAGTTAAGTTTTGATTTTGTTCTTACATACAGATATCAGTTAAGAAGACTGAAGCAGATTACTTTGTATATAACAGAAGAAATTAAAAATGACTGCATTATCTCACAGAATTTATCATTGAATTCCTTTGCAATCATTACACATGCAAGTCCATACTATAACAGTTTATACTTACATTAATATTAATCTTCATAACTAGCAGAATGTAGAACATGAGGATGATTGAAACAATTATAATGAAGAGGATAATTAAGTTCTGTGTGGCACCTGAGGCATGTATCATCATAATTATAAACAAAGGTGCACAATAATCCTATAGATACACATAACAATAATCATACCAGCAACCAGCCCAAAACAACCATCAACCTCCTTAAAAACATCAAGACACAATTCTAATCTTAGCCTCAATCATTCAATATCATCTCCGGAAAGCCCTTTGACTAGACACCTTTTCAGATGACATTTGAAATCATTTATGATTCGATTTAGAATATAGCAGACAAGACTGTAATCTATGTACAGGAAGAAGGACTGGAATATAAGCAGTATAAAATAATATAAGAGAATACACGATCACTTGGACATAAGCAAAGGCAGTAGGTCTAGGGGTACCAAGTTTTTGGTACCCCTAGAATACTACCCATTTTCTGGTAATATATCCATAAATTGATAGAACTCCAGCAGCCATAGTTAACAAACAGTATGTACATAAGACATATTTCATATTTCTACTAATATCAGAGAGTTTTCTACTTATATTCAAATTAATATTATAGAATGCTTCGCCGATTGCAAGACAGCAACTTATTCTTTTCCTACTGATGAAAGCCAACAGTACTTTCACAATAATGTGGACTAATGTGGAAAGAAGAGGAAGTGTTCTCCAAACATAAGCAATATTGCAATTCGGGTCAATACCATATTCCACTAAGTCTGCAGCAAATGTACGTAACAAAAATTACTTCAACAAGATCAGAAATCCACAATAAGCTTTTGCAATCTTGTCAAATCGTCCCCCTCTGTCAGAACATGTGTGGATTCCACAAATGAGAAACAATGATGAAAGATCAAAAATTGAAATCAAAAGAAAGTCCTTTGGAATTTCATCCTACTTTGTTGAGTTTTCAGATAAAGTGACGTGTTGTCTCCCTCACAATGTTCCTGTTGCCCCTGTCATGACGAATTGTTGGAGAACCTGTGAGTGTAACTGATTTGCATGGCCTTGACGTACCTCTGTAGGGCTCATGTGTGTGATGATTACCGGTTCACAGTGATATGATGTTATATAAGGTTGACTGCAATGAGGAGTGGTTGAACAAAGGCTTTAAACCACAGTGAATATGTAAATTATTGTTGGTAAAAGTCTCTGAAAATGCTGTTTAGACAAAGGTCTTGTTTTCTCCTTGAAACCTTTAGATGAAAGTTGTAAAAATGACAATTTTACTCAATCAGCATTAATTCAATCCCCAGTCTTCCTTGTTCTGTCTTACAATACAGGATCCCGTCCTATCCGTTCCCCATTCCTCCTTTGTTCCTGCTGAGCTTGGGTATAGTCATCAAGCCAAGAGGACAAGGTTGTCTCCATCAACCAATTCTTATAGGGTCAAATCTTGTCCAGACCCACAGATCATATAGATAGACATGTGGATTACCCAGCTCAGCTTCAGAGTCCTGGAGGATGTGATTCGTACTTAGTGCAAGTATTCCACGACAGGTGGCAGCATCGTTTGGATGGGTCATGATATATTAGTAGGGTGGGAAACACACCACATCAGTGGCTGTTTCCTCATACGATGGGCGAAAATAGGGGGTAGTGAGTGAAGCCAACCACGGGTCTCCATGGATACACGTGTGTATACATAGAGAGACAACCACGTGTCTGCTATTCATGTGGTATGTATGTGGCATTTGATATAGTGATTATAGACTTCTCAAAGAAGGGTAAAAGATCAAGAAGGTTGTTGACATGTTGAGGTGAGAATTCTGGGAATATGGTGACCTTAGTCACCATAGCTTCTCACAGGTAGAGTGGGCTGTCTATAAATACCAAAAATACAATGCCAAAAGTATTTTTTCCGACTCAAAAAAACAAACAAAAACAGTATGATAGTATTTGGTGTGGACAGCTAGTAATAAGAAAATTAATTAAACAGATCTATTCTTTCTGGTTTGCCATCATATGAATGAAATTATTACTAGCTTGAAACCTAAGCCACTAGGACATATGTAGCAATCCATGTAACATTGTCTAGTTAGCGTCTGGTAATACTATGCATGATTGGTCATTTATTCTGATTTAGACACAGGTTCTGCCCTGCAAAGAGTGATGACATTTTGCCTTTTGGCTAACTGTCTAACCGTCCTCTCCTGTTAAGAATTTGTTTCTATAGGCCTACTTCACAAATGAAAAAAGAAAAAAAAAACACACACAAAAAATAATACGCTTCTTTAAGCCCAGGTCATTTCGCTAGCGCTTATACAGAAAACTGACTCTTCTACTTTCAGTATGTGTCATCCCTTTACTTAGTGGAATTCTATTCATAAGTTATGAGTGTTCGTCCCTATTGATGTAAAAGGATGTCGTTCTTATTCCTCGTTGAACAAACTCCAATAAGCCTTATTTAATATATTTTACAATTGGTCACCAGGAGATCATTTCTTAATGCACTACCATCACAGACAGTCCTACGACTTGAAATCCCAATGGTATTACTGGAATTATGGTAGGCTTGTAGGGTTAAGTCGTAGAGTATTAAGAAATAAGTTCCAGCTGACGAAACGGTAAGATCTGCTGGGTCGATTTATGGTTTTGTTTTAATAAGTTATCCAATTTGACATATCAGATTGAATTACCCAAAATAACACGATCCAGTTTTACATCCCAGTACTATAAGACAAAGTGTTAATACTGATGTTTGTTGGCTGAGTAAGGTCGCCACAGTCTGAGGAGGACACAGACTGCTCGATGGTGTAAGTTAGGAATGTACCAACAGTCTGAAAGAAGATAATATCATATAGGGTATTTATTTATGCAGAAGCTTCTGCTCGCAGGATGGGATAATAGGTCTAATGTTGGAAACCGTGACACTTGCTAGTTGTGGTCAGCATGTAAAGCATATACATGCATGCGTGCCCCTTCATGTGCGTACCTTTTACGTGTTGATCCACATTTCCTAATGAGAACCCAAAGTCATAATGTCACTAAAACAATATTATTCAGTAGAATGCAGCGAATAAAGCCCCTTGGACAAAGACCAACACCCAAGAGTGCCTCAATAGATAAATAAAAAGTAAAGAAAAAAAATGTCTCAAAAGTATTCTTAAACCATATCTTAAAGTGACCTATCCATGTACCGAATTATATCCAAATCTACGATATTCAAAGCAACATGTTACTTGACAATGTTTTAAAATTGTAATCAGTTTATAAGGACGAATTGTCCTTATTTCTGGTAATTCATTACTAAATCATATGATGATATGGAATAGGATACTATGAATACCACTACCTAATATAATATATGAAAAGTTCCAAGAAATGAAATACTTTACCGATTGTTTCCAGTGGTCATCAGTAGATGCAAACGTGATTTTGTAGAAACCCTCCTGGCATGAATGTATCTTTAAATTTATTGAAGAGGAAAGCTTTCATTTAGATCAATATCAATTTTGAATTAATCAATAATGAATTAATTTTGTGGTATTAATACAGCTTCGTCTAGGTTAGGACCATTCTTTTGGAAATGACCATTCATGCACCGAAGAGACTATGACTGTTGCTTCATTTACGTATACATGTAGCATCCCTGGCAAATACTTTAATTTACTCTTCATGTGATATAGTACCTAAATGAAAGGCCCCAACACCATTGGAATTCTTGAGACATGTGCTGGATTATGGCGAACTTTGCAACGCTAACATGCACCTTCCTTTGTCATTCTTTAAGAATTACTTCCAGAATATTATTTCAATTTGCTAGGTTGATATTGTGGAAGTCGCTTTGGCTTCATTGTGCTTACTTACGATTTATCTCCTCTTTACTGAGATACATAACAGTCCATAGTCACATTTTCATTAACTTTCATGGGTAACAGTATGAAGAATATGAGAACAAGAATCCAAGAGATGCATCATGTACTGCATTATAGCCATGTGCAGACATATACACAGCAGTGCAGAGGAAACTTATGCACATGGCAATGACCATGCCAGCGAGGGGTCCAAAGCCTGTATCGACCTCTCTAACACTATCAAGACACATTTCAAAATCCATTCTAATCTTTTTAAGCTCATTCCCAGAAACATGCTGAGATAGAAGGCTTTTCAACTGTGTCTTGTATTCATTTATATAAATGATTCTATTCAACATGTAGCAGACAAGACCATAATCCACAGGAAGAAGCACTGCCATATAGACAGAATAAACCATGTAAAGGGAATACAGTGTTGTTCGGACATATGAAAAGGCTGAAGACCTGTGGACATAAGTTTTTTTCTAAAATGACCCATGTTCCACCAATATTTCCATAAAAGGAGAGGAATACCAATACCAGTGATATCATAAAGGAAAACCATAAGACATACTTCAACTTTCTGCTGAGATGATAAAGTTCATAACTCATATCTAATTTAAGGTGACAGAAAGCTTCTCCAAGTGCAAGATAGCAATCTTTTCTTTTCCTACTAATAAAAGCCAGCAGAATATTAGTAACTGTGACACTATGATCAAATAAAGATAGCGGTAGAAGCAGTTTTCAAATGGAATAAAGTTTGCACATTGGTTTATAGCCGTATTCAAATACGCCTATAATGAATACGCAAAACAACATAAGCTGCAAACAGAACACAAATCCACAATATAATTAGCAGCTTTGTTCAAGTATCTTCCTCTATCAGAATATGTATAGACATCAACAACTAGAAAGAAGGCTGAAAACTCAGACATGGCTCTCAAAGCAGCATCCTTCTGAACAGGCTGCTGCTCTGTAAAATTCTCGGAAACAGTAATCTATTACCCTTGACATCTTCTATGCCGGCCTTTTCAGACACCCACACTGGTGCTGAAGTATTAGATAACCAAGCCTGGCTGATAAGAAGATACCTTGGTGTAAACCTGAAGTAACACAGATTAAATGGATTCTGACTATCTTGAATATTGTACAGGGATATATGACAGATTTCAACAGAGATACTCCAAGCTTATACCCGTGGTAAAAGCTATGAACAGAGAGAAGACCAGTAGTCAGAGATATGAATTCTTACAGCTTATTACACGACTCCTGTGATTTTGGGTGCTTTTTCTTGATATCCCAGTTCTGATATTCCTGCATATTGTCCGACCCCTTATGAGCAGATCCCAGGTGGATATCAGCACTCTTTGAGGTGGATATCAGCACTGTTTGGGGTGGATATCAGCACTCCTAACATGTCATTATTACATGTTAAAACCCACGAAATTTCTATGATCAGGGTAGGGCTTGAACCTGCAGTCTCAGATCCCTAATCCAACTCCCTATGCATCTACGTTTACAGTATACTGTAAACGTAGATATTTTTGCACAGCTAGATTGTAGGGAGTGGATATATCCACTCCCCACAATCAGGTTCTCAAAGGAGAAGATCAGACCTGTTGGTAGGCCCATAATTGTTATCAATCATATTATTTTAAAAATGTTATGGCTACCCTACCAGTAGTCAGCGCCCAACCAGCAAGAGCCCTGGCTCAAATAGTTCTCTGTAACAACACTGTAGGTGGTAAAAGGGTGTGCAGGGCTGTTGACAGGGCCGTGCAGCGCGTAATACACGCATTTAATGTCCATGATTTAAACGGCTAGATTTGCACAAAATGGCGCATAGAAATGTCCATCTTATTTTCAGATAACTAGGACCAATTTAAAGAATGGCACAGAAATGGCAGACCCCTCGTTAGAAAGATAAAGGTCTCCCAAATAAGCTAATGTGTTGTATCACTTCCTCTGAGCTTTATTGATTGTATCTGAGATATAAGGGGGAAAAATTTTCATAATACAAAAACCTGAAATAAACTCATTTTACCACAAAGTGGGTGTTGTCCCATTCATTTACAGAATGGCACATTGTTTTTGCTAAGAAGTGCGCAATTGGCCCATTGCAAGAAATCCTGTCAAAAGCCCTGGGTGTGCACTGACCAGCGAAGCTCCTCATTTGCCCACAACATGTGTACTTATTTCTTTCCCTGGTACCTTGGGACCATATGAAACCTACCAGCAGTCTCTGGGCCCATTACTTGCAGGGATGTTGGCAACTGACCTCTTGAAATCTTAATAGCCATTCCCATTGGAATCCATTTAACTAGAGAAGAAGGTGATCACTTCTATTTAAACCTAAACAAGAAAAATGTGGCAAGGACCACGAATAGGAGTTGCCATTCCTATCCGTGGTCAAAAGCCACATTTTTCTTGAGCTCCTTTGGGGGGCAGTATTTCCCTCATCCTGCTTCCCCCTCAACCTCCCCCCCCCCACACACACACTAGTCACTAGGCTATAAGCAGCTGTCTACCGAACAGAGCTGCTCGTGAACCCTCATTTAAAAGTGGAGTAGAAATGTCAAAAAAGCCAATCAAACTAAAATATCATAATAGGTCTGTACAGGTCTGTAGATATTTTAAACTATTTGCACCGGGGTCTGAAAATTTTCCATCCTCCCCCTTTATTCTTTAGTATAGCACAACGGCCTTTTTGCTAAAAAGGGCCAAAACCTTTTTGTCCCCCCTGCTGAGGGGTCTGAAATTTTTCCGTCCCCCAAAATATTCTTTTTAGTGGACAAGTTTGTTTTTTTTTCACTCAAGGGGCGAATTTCTATTTGCCCCTCCCCCATAGGCCTCCTCTGAAGACCACTCCTTTAGGGCTATAATTCACAGCAAGGGCACTGGCTTAGTACCAGAGCAATGTTGAGTGCATAAAGCTAAAGGTGTCCCTTGTGAAGGGAATTATCTACACCTGACTATGAAACCTTTGCTCGTAAAGGGCTAGCTCCACTGGATAGGTCGGGTCCTTTTTCTGCTAATCTTATCGATTTCTGAATAGCAAATGTATGAATAAAAAGAATTGAAGTAGCTGAAACTGGACCCGACCGATGCAGTGGAACCAGCCCTTAAGCTGGACATGATTTCCTAATGTGTGGACTCTTTGGTAAATTGATGTGAAGTATAACTTATAGTTTGTCTTTCGTGTCTCTCGTATATCACTTGTGTATAGCTGGCTCATATCAGTTTTTGTCAATAAAATTTCAATATCAACAGTGTCTCCTCATTGACTGTCCGTCAAGCCAGGTTTAACATATATGCACTCTCTTTGCCCATGCTATGATGTATTAAAGTAACAAATATATGAGATATGCTCCAAATTCATATCATATGAGCACTATTTAAGCCTTCACTTGAGAAAATATTAGATTTTCTTTTGGATGACAGCTCCTTTAAAGAAAATTGTCAACACAGTTATCGTTGTGAGACTGTTCCCGCTAACTCATTATTGCTAAACATTGTGAAGCTGGAGATCATACTTACAAATACATACCGTCTGATTATGGAATATCTTTTAACACAGTTTAAAGCCCTGGTTCCACTGCTATCGGTTGGGCGATCTTTTGCTTATTTTACTGGTTTTGTTTTTTCTCTGGACTCCCTTACAGTATTATAAATTAATGTATTAATGAAAATTTGCCCAACCGATGACAGTGGAACTAATGCATTAAGCAGCTATTCCACTGCTATCGGTCAGGCAGATATTTGCTAATCTGATTAATCATTTTGAATATTGCAAAATTATAGAAAGAATCGTTTGGATAAGTGAAAATTCACCTGACGACGGCAGTGGAACACCCACTTTAGGAGCAAAAATATTTGCATGTGTTGCATTGGGCAGTATATAGAGCAGAATATTAAACAGGAGCCCATTATCTAATCAATAATCAACAGGAAATCCAAATATGAAAAAAACTATCAGTGTGCTTATCATTTTCCTCAAGCTAACGTAATATGTCAAATCAATCACAGCACACACTTTACCCAAAGGAAATGAATGTGCATTTATCTAAGCCTATCCATACTAATCAGCATCAAATGCCATATTTATGACTTTCCTACAGGCTTTAGATGTGACAAATTGGTTGAGGAGTTAACATGTAATCGTGAGAAATGGGTGTAACCCCAGGGTGCCAACATGCAATGCCAGAATCAGCAACCTTCAGAGGTACGTAACCATGACTCCCTGTCTTATAAAACATCAATTCATGGCTTGCTGGCACACAGGCATCTGAGGAAGTGCAAGGCTAGGGGACAACCATGATTTATCAAGGAGATTCAAGGCTAAAAGGTCACTTCTATTGTTACCCCTGGTGGCCTCCAAAAGATTTAGGAGCCAAACGATTTATGTCCTTTGAAAAGGGAAATCGGTTCCAGTGAAAAACAGGCCCCTTGGCCACAGCAGCCTCAGAATCACCATACATACATACAACACAGGGCTAAAAATATGGGGCCATGCACATATGACGTCATCACTAGGGGTGCAGGGGTGTTTGGCTTTTGATGACAGACTAAAAAAAAGAAGGGGGTGTCTGAGGATTGATGACATTTTTTTTTTTTTTTTTGCTTGGAAGACCAACATCTTGAACTAATGTTCTTCCTTAAGAACTGTGGGAAAACCAGTCATCCCCTATAAGAAAAAGAGTGAAAGGGCCAATATTTCTCTTTTTCTTCTTTTTTTGGAGGGGGGAGGTGCAAGGGTACCAGTGGAAAGGAGTTACCAGAATTTGCTAACATCATGCAAAACAGCCAATCTGCAACAATTAAAACTAGTCAGAATCATAACTTATGATGGTGAGCCCAACAAAAACCTAAGGTACAATAAAACAATACAATGTGCAATTGATCAGTTCATAGCTTCAAATGCACCAGGCAGCAGTGTATTTAATATAGTAGAGAGAAGGATGGCCCCTTTGAGTAGAGAGCTTCCTTGAGTGATGTTGTCCCATGATCATTGCCACTGTTACTGATACTGATGGTGAGTTAGAAAAAAGAAACTTTGCCCTGAATGGGCAAATACTTTGACAATTGATGAATATCCATTGGTATCAATGTGGTTTGATGAGAAACCAGCCCTTACACTGGTATCAAAGACTCCAGCATGCAAGATGCAGCATGTGAGAGAAAGAGAGAGAGAGAGAGAGAGAGAGAGAGAGAGAGAGAGAGAGAGAGAGAGAGAGAGAGAAAGAGTCAATATAAGCTTCAAATTGTAAAGTGCAAAGTGTGCACATGTTGCAGTGACCCTTGTAGCTCCTACTTTTCCTTGATGGAAAATATCACCAGACAGGGGTCTTGATGTTTCACCTTCAGAGAAGTACTGTTCTCTGCTCATCAACATAGCATTGAAAAAGGATGTGCTACCAAGAACAGCAGCAATTCTCAAGATTAGCCTACCATATTACTTTGCATGTTCTAATATACAGGAAAAACTGACACAGAGTCTGCAAAAATGCACATATCACCATCAGCGAAATCTGATGGTGGTACGAAAAGACTTGTGGACATGTTAAGGACCAGAATGTTCCCATATATATATATATATATATATATATATATATATATATATATATATATATATATATATATATATATATATATATACATATATATATATATATATATATATATATATATATATGTGTGTGTGTGTGTGTGTGTGTGTGTGTAAGGACAGTGAGGATTGCTGCTAAACCACAATAGAAATATATGTGTGTTGTGCAGTACACCAGTAGCATCTCTTGATGCCAGAGTGTCTCTATTGGAATAAAGAGAATGCTAAGACTTAAATAGAATGCTAAGACTTTTCTCCTAGTAGGGTGTAAATGGCTATCTATGAATGCCGAAAAGATCATATCTGTTTTATTTCTACTATCATTGCATTTTGGTAAAAGATATTACTATTATAATACCCTTTTTACCTATCTCTGTCAACATTGAAAGATACATTTAGGTGTACTACACAGTTTTGCCAAGTTCATGATTAAATGTTTAAAGTTTCCTCATCACTATTGTAGAGTGGTTGCTTATTTCTGTGCCAATAATTGTCCTAGTTCAATATTTCCGGCCCTGAAGGGGGTGTGTGTCAGGAGGCAAATGACATAATATCTAGGGGGTTATAATGGAATTGATGATGAAATGTTGACAAGGCGGTGGGGGTCTTGAAAAATGCCTGAAAATTGATGACGTCATATGTGCATGGCCCCCTATGCCAAATGAATATAGAATTCTCTTATATAAATCTATCACTTTATTAGGACCAAAGACAAATCTTATTTACTATATGAACGAAATGATAATGGTTTTAGTCGATATTTAGAAAACTGGTACTACAGTGTTCTAACATATGGCGTTACAGGATATCTGTCCCCTGTCGAGTCGAGAGATTCATTTTAGTATCTATGATTCTTGATAACTTTGTATGGTACATTGTACAGTGTGTGAATCTGTGAGAGTGGTGACAGGTCTAGTTGGTGGTGGTGCTGTGAACCCACAGAGCACCTTGTACACACTGAACACTGAATGCAGGGTATGCCGCTATATAAATACATGCACAGGTCCTGTCTGATGGATATCCCAGATGCTGATATCCCAAATACACTGGTGTCCTGTCCCATCCAACTTATACCAATGACATGGGGGTACAGCTGAGTGGGAGAGGTAACTTACATTGAAAAGGATAATAATAGTAATTGATGGGAATGCTTATTGGCATCTTAAGCTTCCATATTGTGATGGCTATTTATGACATATAACTACCTGACACCCTCAGCATCCATGAGTACAAGCCTATATGCCTACCTGCCCCTTAAACCTTTCAAGGTCCAATCCCACATGGCAATATAGGGTTTCGAAATCTCGATTTTGAACCTGTTGCAATGTTAAAGACTACCTCAGAACAATGTAAATTATTTTTTGTTAGAAAACGCAACAGTGTGCTTATAAATGTTCTATAGTCCCTATTGTATTTATTTATGTTGTGATTTTGAGGCAGTCCCGGAAAGCTGCAATCCGATGTGTCTAAAATTGCTAACTGGTGTAAGGTAAACGGGTTAACCATTAATGCTAGTAAAACAAAAGTAGTGTGGCATGGCAACAAGTCCCAGATACAGAAATGCCAGGAGCATGAAATTATAGTCAATAATACAGCATTGGGTAACCCCGACAATTACAAATACCTAGGAGTGATAGTCGATAGCAAGTTAAGCATGGAACCACATGTTAAGAACACCATTAAAACGGTCAGTCACAAGTTGTATACCTTAGGTAGAATAAGATACCTAGTTGACAAGCATACAGCACTGCAGATTTATAAACAAACCGTGTTGCCATTCTTTGATTATTGTAGTTTTCTCACAAATAGTGCAAACCTTGCCTCTATACAAAAGCTGCAGAGACTGCAAAATAGGGGGCTTAAAATCTGTAAAGGGGATTATTCCAAGATTGAAACCATTACTTTACATAAGGATGCAAAGGTGCCACTGCTCCAGGATAGGAGGGATGAGCAATTATTATTAGTAATGTATAAATATGTCAACAAATTAGGGTTAAGACCAGCGGAAAACCCTAGAACTAGGGCTGATCATAAGATACAGATCAGGCTGCGACGGCCCAGGTTGGAAAAATACAAGAGAGGCCCGCTGTATCGAGGTAAAAAGCTATGGGACAGGATCCCAGCACGGGTACAACTTGCTGAGTCCAAAAACATATTCCAGAGGCACCTCAGGAAAACACAATTGGAGCCAGAGACGGACTCTGACTTTGACTCTGAAGGAGAGGGGGGGCAGGAATAAATAGTAAATGGGTGTGCTATTCACCGGTATGTAGTCATACAACTGTTATACCTTTTGTCACTGTAATACTTGATGCCTTTTACTACATATTCCTCTGAATTTTTTTTTTCTGCAGTTATATCTTGGTATAGATGTTATCAATTGAATACTATTTATATTCATCCTTCATTTCACTGCTCATTATTATATGTAAATATGTGTGGGTGGAGGGAATTGTTGCTGGTGGATGGAATCAAAGTCAAATCTAAGTCAAACCGGCCACAAAAAAAAAAAAAAAAAAACTCTTCTTTACTATGCCCACACCTATATGTCCCAATGTTTTGCAGCCATAAGCATTCCCTTGATGGGTAAAACCGAGGCAAGCCGGGGAGGGGTTCCACAACTGCACAAAATAAAATGATACTGGTAATGGTACATATGTATTACTATATGTCATAGCTCTATTGATTGTAATGATTGTTGCCACATGGCTAATGAGCTACTTTCCTAGTTTTAAGCTGAATCTCACATTTATATGGAATACATATCAATAAGTGACTCTCATGCACACACAATGTGCCAAACCAATAGACACGGCATAGAATGCCTGGACAAAACTGAACTGTAAAGGACCCTTCAGAAAGTGGTACACATGTTATCATTGATGAAAAGTAGTTAATACCATATGACTAAAGTCAATGGATTGCAACCCACCAATTTCGATTCAATTCAATGTAAGAATTACCTTACGACCACCTTCCACGTGAGATTACATTGAATAAAAGAAGTCGCCTGACTTCATTGAAACAAAAGAGGTCCGTGATGGATTTGACCTTCAGTTATATGTTACTTTGGTGCATGCACTGATCTGGAGGCTGTTGCAAAAAGATTGGGAGATGGATTTTCACAGTAACTAACTCACCTTACAGTTCCTCATGTTTCTACTCCCTGAGAAGCCACCTCCCACCTTATACTGTAATGGAATTGATTTCCTCTAAATCAAACTGTGTTGTGTAAAAAATGGGGGATCTGGTTCCATGATTGGTTCCACCTGAATGCTTCTGATCCCATAGGAGGTAGGCCAGGGGATCGGAGGAAGGAACTAGCTGGGAATTGGTTGTTACTTGAGAAGTTTTCACCTCTGCCAGAACTCAATTCCTATTCTTTTACAACACCCTGAAAAAAGGACTCCGCAGACCTGAGTCAATCCCCTTTATAAGACAAATGTTTCTTTTTTAAAGTGTTTTATTTGGTTACGTTGACAATTACAATAAAGTAAGTGAAATGTCCTAGCTGACCTCGCATTTGTTTGTTTTTTTTACGATAGGTCCCATATCATGGCGACCTGGTGAGCTAGTGCTTAGACAAGGTAGTCATCTTTCCCATCTGTAGTAATGGTGAATGAACTCTAACAGTAGAGTAGAAGGTTTATTGAACATATAGGAACATATTGAGGTGGGTTGTAAGCAGTCCCTCTATGAGAAAAGACGTGGAAAAAGAAAATCAATGAGGGTTTTGCACCCAGTTTCTCACCCGACGTATACCCTGTTAAACTGCTTTAGTAGGAAAACCATAAATTGCAGGCTAATATCCATAAACCTGCATGTAGACAAGGACCTTAGATACCATATAAAGTAGGTACAGGAGAGTTAACCCTTTTATGATTAGTTTGATAGAGTTTGACAAAAGGCATGTCCAGTTGTTTAGGCACACTCCTCAGGTCTCCCGGGCTTCCCTAGCCCACTTAAAAGGGTCTGTTTCTCCTCTTTCCTATCCCCTCGGGATGTGTGTGGTGCACATATGCGTGGGCACTGACACATTCCTCTGTGAAATTGTGTAATGTCGTTCTCGCCATGAATATGACCTTAGCTGTCGAAATGGCGTTAAACATCTATTACTCACTCACTCCTCAGGTCTCCATATTTAGGATAACAAAAAAAGCATAGAATATACATCTAAATTCACTCATAGCATGCTCAAATATGTGAGCCAGCAAGCAGAAATGGGGGTTCCTGCGGGATTTAGTACCTGTTTTAGCCACCAGGGGGCACCACTATGGGCTAGAATAAGAAAAATATGCCTAAAACTATGACAGGGTACTTTTCTTAGGAGAATTCAATGATTTTTTATAGAATGTTCTATTTTGGGTGAAAAGCTTCCAAATCAGGCTTGTAAAAAAGCTTTTTTGGGCCTAAATAGGCATTTTTGTTGATTTCTGTTGCCATGGAAACATGATTTTCATTCTAAATAGGTAAATCAACGATCCCATTTGAAAGAATTTTACACCAGGTTTACTATGGTGAAAACAGAACGAAAATACCATTTCTAGATCAAAAGTTATAGGCAAAAGAATAAGAAAATTATGGTAATTTAGCTAATTAGCATAAATTATGCTAATTATAGATGTATCTCATGACCAATTAGGTGTAGAGCTTATGGCCATTCAGGAAATGGTCATACCTACCCATATTTAGCAAGCCATTCCCCTGAAACTAACAGGAGTATCTTCTCTTGCAATATATCACTCGAAAGCTAGTGATCTGAATTTTAAAGTTGACTTTTAGCAGGGAGCACCCTTTCTCCTTGCCTCTACACATATATCTATTTCATAAATCGAAAAGAATCATTAAGCTATGGTCCATATGATATATGTTAAATAGGCATGCACTACAGCAGGGCAGGGTATACATCAGGTGAGACACGATTTTGAGGTATTCAACTTTGCTGCTCTGCCATTGATCTGGAAACGATATATAACCTACCCACATATATGGAGCCTAAGCCCCAACACTTGTACTATATGCTCCCTAAAACTTTTTAGGCTGGTGCCGAATCTTTTTGGACCCCCCTGGCAGCTAGAATCTGGAAGATTCATGATTATTGGTCATATATAATTAAATGTACATGCCATGCGTGACTTGAAGCTGGTACAACACGTGATTTATGTTATTCTGATTTTATCTCAGAGAATTATTCATTACTTTCCAATTAATTTCATGGTATTTAAGCTAGAAAGGAGTGAGTGTCAATACATAGAGTTAGAAAATCAAGGTTCAACTGTGCTTGCTGCATTGGTGGGATGGTAAGCTGCTTTGGTTAATTAGTTCTCATTAAAGTCCCTGCATTGCAGCACTGAGCAGTCTGCAACCCTGCAGGCTTCCCTTGGGAAGGTGTCATTACCATAGAACACCACAGTGTGATTTCCTAACTACAGGTGGCACCACCGAGCTGATGTAATTAAGTGCTTGTCAACAGAGATAAAATGCTAGAAGCATTTTATTTCTAGACATCTGTGACCCATCAAGGGAGAACACCCCTTCATGGGGATTTTTAATTTCCCATTTGGCCACCAGGGGGCATTAGAGGGCAAAATTACTCTAAAACTATTATAGAAATTTTTTTTTTATGTAGAATTCAATGGTCTCATGTAAAATGCACCATTTTCGGTAGAAATGGCCCATATTTGGATGGTAAAATGAACATTTTTCTTGAGAAATCATCCTATATGCCTATTCCTGGGTGCCATGGCAACCATCCCAATTAACAAAATTTGCTGATTTTTATGCCAATTTTCAGGGATACTTACCAAATCCCAAAACTGAAAACAGAAGTGGAAAATTCCTTCTAGATCAAAATCTATGATTAAAATCACCATATCACTATGTATTTGTGACCTGAACTGGGAAAAGGGACCTTATTTCCCCTGAAATAAGGTCCCTTTTCGCAGATCCTGTCACATTTGTTATGAAAAAGGCTGACTTATTGTGTTTTTAGACATTATTATGGTTTATAAGGTAGTAAGAGCTAAATCATCAATTTCAGATATGAATAAACACCTATGTTCAAGGAGGGGTTCTGACATAGCTACTAGGAATATTTGACTGAGTGATATCTCATTTTAAAGATCTTGACATGAACTTTGACAATGAATTTCCTGCAGAGGAATCTTTTTGCTTGCCTGGTCACATCTATTTATTTGAGATTAACTTGGTTAAAACTCTCAAAATTGGTTGAGCTGTCAACAGTGCATATAGGCAGGTGGGCTGATTGGAGATATACCCAAAACAAAAAAATCGATATACTTCACGTCTTGTGTCAGGTTTAACATGTTAACAGCCACATTCGCTCAATGCCTGCTTACACCCCCAAATAGCAATCTTTTATCCCATTTTACCTGTCTTGAACTAGTTGATTCTATTAAATTTTCATCAGCACACATTAGGCTATTAAGTAGGATAAAATTCAGTGTTGACTATAGCACTTAGCTTTACACTGGTTGGGCCATGGACCGTTCATATATATTGATTCAGCAACTTTGTCTGGCAAATGTTTCTCTTAGATAATCCTTTAATATTGTCATTTCTGGAATGGATTATGATAAGCAGTTGTTAGTTCTAAAAAACATATTAATGGCAGGTCTTGTTTATAGTTTGATACATTAATAATTATATATTTAAACTGTTCACAGACTGTAGAGGTCTCTCTATTTGAAAGACAGGGGGGAATCACTCAAACTAACTTCTCTATATATTTGAATGATTTTAGGACTCAGGACTGTTGAAGTTCCATGGGGTATTCCACAGAGAATAGGAAGAAAACGGCTGTTCCTATATCTTTCTCTTTGTAAGATTCGCAACGAGGCAAAGTGCAATACATGAGATACATTATAACAATTTACTTTGAAAATATGTAGCAATGTAGTGTCACTGGACATAATATCATACAAATGGCCCGGGTGCTTAGCATTACTGCAGTGTGTAAAGTATACTTTTGGGGTTATTATCCTCATATTAAATGACATTTTGATATAGCCTATTATATTAAATTCGGTGAGGACTAAGACGGCTACACATTGATGACTTTTAAATAGACCTTTCCAGTATAGAGTCCTAGAGCGTTTTAAGCTTAACTGAAGACCAACGTCCCTGTATCCATCAATTCAGGGAAGCTTAGGCATTGGCTTGATTTGGAATCCTGTCCTGTCATCCATCTTTGGGAGGAACAGCACGGCAGTGTATAGTGAAAGCCGGTCTGTCACAGTTTAACCTTTAGGAATATCCCTGTCAACTGTTATCTATGGCAAAGAATAGAATCTTTAGTCAAACAATCAGGTCTGGATTATTTCTCTCGTTGCTGCTTACTGCACTGCTTATAAATACATATAGAGCAACATATTCTTTCCTTTCTTCATTAAATTCGCAACTATACCATCTATTTCATATATTTGGAAAGGCAGGGGAAATGAATGTTTGTGCATGCATTCATTGAAAAACATGTGATCATATCAGGGTGAAGTCATGATACTAGGTAAAAAAAGGAATATCGCTGAAATAACAATGGAATCCTCGGTTCAAAGTTGCTAGAGATTCGATGTTATTTAAACAGAGATTACTCATAACACTGTGCTGCCATTTGGTGCTTTGTAGAAACTACACTGCTTCACTGCAATATGACTACAGTGGTTCATTGTTCAGTTCTACTAGGATCCCTGGTAGATTCAACAGTCATTTTCTTAGAGTGTAGTGTATGGTGCTCTACTTCAATAGTTGATCCACTGTTAGATCTAACTAGGAATCTCAAAAGATCATGCTTCTTTGCCAGCTTGCTTGCAGAGATTGCTGGGACAGAATAGATGATTCCTCCTAATGCTGATAGCATCGGTCACTGTGCGAACCATGAATTAGCCCTTTATGCTGAAAACCACAACTCCTGTTGATTAAGAATTTAAGATGCTGTGTGCAAAGCCTTATATTGAAAATCGCAATATTACTAAAACATCCTTTATTGATATAACATGACATTTTCTAACAAATAAAAACATCTTGGATTCCCTCCAAGCTTTAGAACAATGTGTGGTATGGTGTGGTATTGTGTGGTATGGTGTGGCATGGTGTTTTATGCCATGGCTAATATCGACGACTCTATAGATTAGTACTACTTACGCCATATTCAATAGGGGTGGAATACGATCCTCGCATATTCTGCGGCGCCATTTTGAAATTTATACAGAGTTAACTAGTTTCGTATTTAGGTATGGTTATTAGAAGTTTTACGCAAAAAAAGAATGATTGAACTAGTTAAATAATATGTTATGAATTGTTTAAGGTATATCCATGTATTAGCACCATGTTAAAAAAGAAGATATTGTCCTGCGCAAGGAACATTTCTATCGAAACTAAAAGCAGCAGCTAGCTCTGTATCACGTGACCTACTTCGTCGAGCAAGGTGTCATGGCGGATGAAAACAAACCGGGACGACTTGACACATTGAAAAACAGTAAATATGGTTGTGTTTCTTGAATTTAAAGCAAATTCATCTCATAGGGCCATGGCATAAATGCAAATGTCCACTCCCGTGAATAATTTCGCATCGTATTCACCTCAGTGAGGCTGTCCACATTCAACTCAGCCGTATAACGGTGAAATTATTCACGCAAAATTATTCACTGCGAAATTATTCACGGGTCGTGGACATTTGCTTATGTATTGTGTGGTAAGGTGTGATATGGTGTGGTATTGTGTGGTATGGTGTGAATTGTGTGGTATGGTGTGGTATTGTGTGGTATGGTGTGGTATGAGTGTGGTATGAGTGTGGTATGATTGTATGGAGGGTACGACACTATTTCGGCCATGTGTCTTTTTGGCCATGTGTCCTTTCGGCCATATCTCGTTTCGGCCAAGTGTCGTTTCGGCTATTTTCTTTTTGGCTATGTGACGTGGGGCTAAACGTCTGGGGGCTGTTAGTCTTAAGGGCCATAAACCAGGGAACCGTGCCTATGATCTGAGCCGAGAGTTTGGCACTGCTTTATGGAACAGTGATTGGCATGTACACTTCAACCCGAGGACGGGTACCAACTTTTGCATGCTACATAACGTGGTAGAATGCTATATCACTTACACCCACATTACCTGCTTGGCATTCTTGAGTGATCTGCTGAGTTTGATGTATAACATAAACCTGATAAACCATAGTAATAGTATAGCTATTACACATGCAGTGCATTTAATGGCCACTGGTGAATCTAGGTCTGGCAGAAGTATCCATCTACTTGAGTGGTTCAAAAATCAGATACGACTTGTCTTAGATTTTCAAAGCTTTATGAATTAATTAAAACTCCCCAAATAAAACATATTATGAATAACTTGAATATGAATAACTCAAACATGGTGCTAAACGCCGTATTCATCAATACTGTCTCTCTTTCTCTGTCCCTCTCTGTCTCTACCTGCAGTCTCTCTCTCTATCACTCTATCTATCTTTCCGTCTGTTTCTGTCTGTCTCTGTCTGTCTGTCTATGTCTGTCTCTCTGTATGTCTGCCTCAGCCTCTGTCTCTGTCTCTCTCTGTCTCTCTGTCTCTCTCTCTCTCTCTCTCTCTCTCTCTCTCTCTCTCTCTCTCTCTCTCTGAATCATTTAAGCTATGATGTGTATCACTAGAGACTCCTTTAAAGTGTAACATAAAGGGAAGGGGTACACCTCAAGCAAGGGAAAATTGGAAACTGATGTTAATCAATTTTGTTGGTTTCATGGCTAATAGCTTCTTTTCAATCATTACAATGTTTATCAAGGCAGAATCACGCCATGCAA
Source organism: Acholoe squamosa (assembly GCA_949317995.1). Taxonomy (NCBI): domain Eukaryota; kingdom Metazoa; phylum Annelida; class Polychaeta; order Phyllodocida; family Polynoidae; genus Acholoe; species Acholoe squamosa. The sequence continues at coordinate 29,488,030 of OX439049.1, read as the reverse complement.
ATGAAATCATTCCATTTTTTTCACTTCCATTATGTTCTTATCAAACATAAGCCACACATGATAGGGTATTCTGAAGGGACCCTACTGTGTGTTATAAAATCATGCAAAGCCAGGGATCATCAGATTGAAAAAGGAAATTGGATCAAATGAAGGCATGTAACATGACATAAGTATATAACTAAGGGATGGGACGAATTAAAAAGAGCATGAGTTGGATAGCCCGTAGTATGAAATGAACACACCGATATTGTAATGTGAAAGAATAGTGCAACTTTTAAGCTCATAATTAGATAGTAATACTCAATATTCCTGTCCACATTGCCATGTATGATAAATATAGATCTATTGATTTTCCTGAGCAGCGTTGTATCATGCCCCAACATATAATCTAGCCAGCATCAACACCTCCTCAATAAAGTTCAGAATAATGGCTTCCTTTCCCAGAGAGCGGTACTTAGGCATTGCAACTCTCATGCATAACGTAGTAAAGCAACCCTATCCGTTTAGCATGTGGTCCAACCTAAGTCTGCATTTCACAGCTGGGGGTCATTTCCTAATGCACTACAATTGCACACATCTCTACAGAAATGTTGGTAGAACTTAGTAGGTAGTACATTAAGAAGCAATCTCCTGATCTGGTGTCTGTAGATTAATCAAGAAACTGTTTGTCTGCTCTTATTTGACCACAAACTTTGCATTTGAGATTGCCTACATATGGCCTGTTTCATTAGGAGCGGGCAACCCAGAAGAAAAATGAAGACACAGGAATGGATTATGTCACTACATATTAAATCATCCCACACCTTTTGTTATCCACTTTGTAAAGTGTAGTCATTGTGATTCTCTTCACCTATGAGAAATGCTTCGTTTTCAGAATCAGGTGTTTTGTTATTCAGGGCCACAGTCAACTAGATCCTTAATGTATCTTGAGGTAAACAGAAACAGAAGGGAAAAAATAGTATCTTACAAGATACCAGCAGAAGAGGTATTTGCTAATTGACTGCATAGGGCCAAGTGCGGAAGCCAGGATGTCATTTCTTCAGACAGTTTCTGCCATGTGTCAGGTGGTATGAGACCACACTAATGTGTGTTGTGGTATAAACAATTATTGCCCTGATTTAACTCACAGCTACATTAGCGTGCCTGCTGTCACATCAATCTATCTATCTATGGAACTATATACACTTGTATATATATATATATATATATATATATATATATATATATATATATATATATGTATATATATAATTAGCCGTGAACGGTTACGGTACTACTTGCAGAGCGCAACTTAGGATGCTCGAGCGAGCTGGACTTATCCTGTGGGGGGCCAGGTGCCTTCTTTGCCCAACCAAGCTAATGGGTTTGAGGATAGTCTACTCATTGACCAGACGAATGATGATAGGATTAACACGCTGGAGAGCGAGCTACCATGGCAAGCGCAACTCGTCACGAGGGTCGTCAATGGACTCTACCACATCTAGGCATCATTCTGGTACCAAAATCGGTGAGTTTGATCACGCAAATTACATTAAAAAGCGTGATAAAATTGACACTATTGAGAAACTGGTTTTGGTCAATATGAAATTTGTACTAGAGGCATACAAAGGTGGTGATGATATCGAAGGCATGTTAAAACATTTGGAAATGCTAGTGAAAAAGTCTGGTACTCAGATCTATACTGTGGCAGCTCTTCTAGCATACAGCAAGTCAGTTAGGTCTAGAGCTAACAGTGATGGTATTAAGGCCTTTGGTAACATTGAAAATTCTGACATTCTTAGACATCTTTCTTAAGATGGCACGGTCGATGTGGGTAAATCGAAGGTTTCAAACGTCATGTTATGCTTTCAACAGGGCAATCCAGAGGGGTGCTTGAAGGATCCCTGCAAATACAAACATATCTGTAGTACTTGCAACTTTTCCGGGCATAATAAGGTTGAATGTCCAAAAGCTAGAAATGATTAGGAATACGTGGGTAGCCAATATCCTATGGCTGGTAGTAATTTTTGTTTGGTGCCAGATCCAGTTGTAGTAGGTTTGGTATATGTTGGCTTACCTCCACATAACACTCCAGGACAGGAGGTGGAAAACGCAGGTGGGGTTAATGAATTAACTCAACCACCTGAGCCCATAACAAGATGTATTCTTGGAATACACCTTGTTAACATAGTTAATCAAGGTGTATTCCAAGAAATAAATTCTTTGGAAAATGAAGAAGAGGTTAATAATGTTGTTACCTCAAACGATCTGTATATGACATACAGTGGCCCAGTACAGTGTGTGAATGTGTTCATTACATTTGTGGGGAGGAATCCCAAATTTTGCCATGCAGGGTGGCGTCTTTCCTCCAACAGAAAGGTCTCATTAATATTAAAGATACTGAGGCTAATTTTCTATGGCATGGTTCGTCCAAGGCTTCAGGATTGTAGACCCAGACTGTAAAACTACCTATGACTGTAGGAATTATAAATCAATTCTTGAAGGAAAATCTTACAATGAATCTTGTGGTATATTATGGGATGAATTGGATGCAGGTCTAGTCTCTAAATCTGAAAGTAAGCCCCAGTGTATTCATTCACTTGGTGGGGTAGAAAGATCCAATGGCAGGTTGAGATCTATAACAGATTGTAGTATGCCAGAGAAAATTTCCATTAATGACTTCATGGATACTACCAGTTCTACGTTTTCCTAGAATAATCTAAGCATGGTGACTGCTCAGTTAGATAGGAATAATTACATGAGTGTGGTTGATTTAAAATCAGCTTATAGAACTATAAATGTTTATGGTCCTCACACAACTATGCAGGGTTTCAGATGGAATTTTGGACATGGAGATGAATACTATGTTAGCAATAGGTTAACCTTTGGTCTCAAAATGTGCTCCGTAATTATATATTTAACAGAATATCTGATTTCATTATAGAGGTGGCCAAGTTTTATGGTGTAAAGAGGATTGTTAATTATTTGGACGATTTTGTAGTCATTGCTGACTCTTATGATGAGTGTCTCAGTCAAAGAAATTGATTGATTGAATGTATGCAGTACATGGGCTTTGTGATTTCAAAGGAAAAGGTAGCTGAACCAGCTCGAGAGTGCAAATTTATGGGGAATTATTATTAATTCTGTGAAGTTAGAATTCATGGTAGACCCAGGAGGGTGTTGCACATAAAGGAAAAATTAGCTTCATCTGCAGCAATCACCTTCTTTTCAATACTGACTTTTTGATGTGTTGGACAGAAGTGCTCATGCCAGTCAGGTACAAGTACCTCTCAATGAAAATGATAGGTACTTAGAAAAAGAGAACTAAAAAGAGAGTCAGGCAGTAAGGTACCTGCTTGTGCAACACACTATTTTGAAACAAGGCAGGTGGTTTTTCAGTTTAATGTGGTGAGTGGAAGTTGAAAGGTGAAACAGAGAGTGACTTTTTAAAGTGAGTGCTTACCTACTTAGTGCTATCTTTAGCTTATTTGCTATACCCTCCTGGCCGTCTAAAGGGTGTAGTATACTATAGGTAACAGCTTTTGGATGTGGATTGGATTGGGTTGCTCAAGATCTATTAAGTAGCATCTATGGTGCCAGTTTAAGCATGACCATTTGCTCCCTGGCCACTTTTAACGTTTCTATGTAGACAATCTGGTAATACTCAGTTGGACCATTCTATAGGCATTTGGGGACAATACCTTCCGTCAGAATAAGCAAATTGGTTAAATTAACTCCAAACAAAATTCACTGACATGAAACCTGCAAATATGGAACTATATACCCCAGGTATATAATTAATGAGTGATACGTTGGTACTACTTTATCCGGGGCGCATGATTTTTCTATGACGTCACATATAACATTTCCTCCAGTATATAAGCTCCAGCAGTTGAACTAATGGTCAATTGGCTTCATATACTCGGACAGCATACACCACGCTGGGTGGTGCTGGAATTTTAAACTGTTTTCTCTAGTTTGTCGAGTGAATACGGTATCTACCTTAACATTATGGGTAGGAAAGGAGCAGCTGGTGGCGGACCAAGGTCTAAAGCCAAGAAATCTCCTAGAAAAACTAAAAATATAGCCAATTTGAGGAATTTGAGCGGTGTGAGATCCAATGGGGTGGTCAAGGACCATCTTCCCCCACTGCTACAGGGGTTACATTGGACTCAGCCGTTGACCAGATGATTGGGGATTTGGAGGATCGTACTGCTCATATGGAAAGGCAGTTAGAGGATATCAAGTTCCTATTGGAGGGGCAGGCGCTGAATCATACAACTACTGCAGCGGGTGGCAAGACGGGGACAGCTCGAGCACATGGCAATGTTTGTAAACATTCGAATGATGACGCAGTAACCAAGCAACGGGGGCGTGGCCAACAGCGGTCGCCTGACTACCGCGGGCTCCATAGCGACAGGAAGTCTCGTCGCCATTTTGGATCCAGGAGCGGGTCGTCGTCTTACCGTAGTAATTCATCAAGTTCCTCGGTTTCTATTGAGTCAATCTCCTCCAGGAATGGTCGTCGACATGCACATAAAACCAGAGGTATGTTTGATCAAAAGAATTTTCTTAAAAAGGGGGAGAAACTTGATAGCATTGAGAAATTACTGCTGGTCAACGTAAGAATGATGAAACAATTGATAGAGGAGGGGGAGGATGTCTTCGATGTGGTAAAACATATAGAGGTATTGGTGGAGAAATCCTCAACTAAGATATATACTCTCAAAGCCCTTGTGGCATACGATTCGTCTGTTAAAAACAGGGCAAATTGTGATGGTGTAGAGTCTTTCAGTGATGTAAGGAGTGAAGATATCCTTAGGCATTTATCCTATAATGGGATGGTTCAGGCTCAGAAGGCGGGTGCAGCCAAACCAAAAAGTTTCAAATCCAAGCAGTCTAACCGCACTTGCTATGCTTTTAACAGGGCGGAGGGGTGTAAGGAGGATCCATGTAGGTATCGGCATGCTTGTGATGTTTGTGGTTTGTCTAGCCATGGTAAGGATAGGTGCCAGAAGAATAAGAAAGATTAGGATTTTGTTCTTAGGCAGGGTCCTATGTTAAAATCTGATATATTGATGCCTGATTTTAATATAGTGCATATGGTAGATCCTCCTGAGCCTCCCGTTCCTATCATTTCGGGTGAAAATAATGAAAATGATATTCATGTATCTTGTGTAGATGACAAGAATCTTTTTATGACTTATTGTGGCCCAGTACAGGGCGAGATCGAACCATTGTTTACGGTGGAATGTGTTAATAGACCCAGCATCAGGGTTTATGATAGTTGTGTCAATGGTATTTGCAAGTGTGAGCATTTCATTTCCTGCAGATTAGCTAGTTATCTGAGACAGTCAGATATTATAAATATCTGATTTCCTATGGTGTGGTTTTACGGAGGGGTTCAAAATAGTTGACCCAGGCTGTAGTGCGACTTATAATGATAATCACTGTTGTTATATTATTACCTCTCTTGTACATTTCCTCTGATTTCCCATTATTTCCAATACTGTAATGTCAGTAGTAGAGTCAAAGTACTAACTGTATCAAGTAATGTCAAGATGAGGGTTACATATTAGGACTGGTAGAAAGAACCTATCTAAATAATATAGAAGATGGGTTCTTGTGGGACAGTAATGCACTCACCGATTGCCATAGATCTTTGGATGTAGGAAGTCAGGCTGAGAGGAGTTCCATGTCCCCAGAGTCTGAGGGTGAGTGGCTGTCTGTCAAACCTGTTCCAGTTCAACCATTGCTTGTCTTTCGTCCAATTCTTTGTCCAAAACAGAAAAGTAGACATGGGGATAATTGCTTCCTTACTCTTCCTGTCATAGGGCCGAAAGAAATGGGAAAGCTCAATTTATTGGTTTGCACTAATTCAGCATGAAACTGACAGTCTGTATTTGACTTTAGCCTGGTTTTCATCCAAGCTACTTTATCAAACATCTTTCCCTGGCCCTGCATGTTTAGAAACTGTAGATAGATGTGATAACTTGTACATGTACCTTAATAGTAGTTCCTGTCTTCTTCTGACCAGGAGGGTGTTGCTCCTATTGTAAAAAGAGCTGTGAGTATGTGCCCTCTTTTCTAAACAAGTCGTGCACTGCTTCACTCAAGTACTTGCACTCACCACATTAGTCTGAAAAGTCACATGCCTTGTTTAAAATAGAGAGAGCTACACTACCAGGTACCTACTCATGTCACACACTCTATAGTTTATTATACTGACTGACTTCTCCCAACTAGGTACCTACTCAAATCCCCCTTTTTTAGCACCGTACTTGAATGACCACTTGTGAGCAACAAACAGGACAAGTTATAGCTATAGGAAAAGAAAGGACTGGAAACAAGGGCATTTTTAGCCAGCTCTTCCTTTTATAAAAGGAGCAACACCCTCCAGGGTTGGGACTTCAGGAGTGTGTTGCTCCTATAGTAAAAGGAAGAGATGGCTAAAAATGCCCTCATTTCCAGTCCTTTCTTTTCATGTAGCTATAACTTGTCCCTTTTGTTGCTCACAAGTGGTCATTCAAGTACAGTGCTCAAAAAGGGGGATTTGAGTAGGTACCTAGTTGGGAGAAGTCAGTCAGTACTATAATCTATAAATAAACTATAGAGCGTGTGACATGAGTAGGTACCTGGTAGTGCAGCTCTATCTATTTTAAACAAGGCAATTGACTTTTCAGACTAATGTGGTGAGTGCAAGTACTTAAGTGAAGCAGTGCACAACTTGTTTAGAAAAGAGGGCATATACTCACAGCTCTTTTTACAATAGGAGCAACAGCCTACAGATTTCCCATACATTTCAGCTTCCGTCAAATTCTTGCCCCGGAAACATATTTTAAGACCCCTTCTTTATAACCTGTTCAACTTTTTCAATATACGATTTAAGCTTTTCTGAGAGATTAGTCTAATAAGTCAATCATGCCATCTCTCATTGTGAATACTATGAGTACTTCTTAATTGGTTGCATAATCGGGCACTGTAGAGGGTTAGAGGGGCAATTAATCTGCCAGATGATAAAATTCGGGTGGGAATACAAAATACCTCAAAAGATAATGGTACAACCTTGAAGATAATGATACAATCCAATACATTACCTACCAGGATTTTCTATCATATTTCATATGTTAAAATCAGAAATGGAAATAAGAATGAGCAGTATATTGCACAAACGGCCACAGATTGGCTGATAAATATACTGATTATTGCAAAATCAGGTAGTGGGTTTTGGGCCTTATTAAGTTACTTAGATAATTTGATATGGCATCATCTGTGCCCATGGAGGTGCTACTGAAGATTCTCTCAGAGTATGGACCCGAAAATATAGGCAAATTACTAATCGAATTTAAAGAACGAGCAAGTCCCCATGTAAGGACTTTAATTGTAACTAATGCATAAATAAATGGAAGCTAAGGGACCAACGATGTAAGTTCTGTATTCATATCCATGGATATTGCAGTATTTACGTTACAAAGGCTGATGATTGATCTTTTGAAATGGAGAGCTGAGAAAAAAGCTAATAAAACATCGGTCACTAGTTACACAGATAGTTTTAGAGCCATTACATCGGGACATTTCATTCCTTCAAATCTGACTCAAATATGTTCCACCCATTCGTGGGAAGCTCGCAGCTTATGGTGAACAAAAGCAGGGTCTACTCCATCCCAAATCAGTGCAGGTAATAAGCACACCAGGCAACTAGTCAGATATTCGTTTGGATAAATGTAAACTACTTTTATAAATAGGTGATTAGTAACATGATCTGCAAAAAGGGGTTTTAGTGCAGGGTGCTATAAGACCCCCTTTCCCAGTACTTGCCACATATTGTGATGTCCTATCTAAACTTTAATTGCTTTTGGCCTGTGGATGACTATTAATCTAAAACGACACTCTTACTGAACCTGCAAGCCTCTGTAAATTAGTGTTCATTCTCGAGAAGGATGACATTTTGTCAGCAGTTAATCAGTGTTTCCATGGTAACATGGGTTAGATTACAAACTAAGGGATGACAGGTGTTGCTCTGTCACCTTAATCTAACTAGCATTAAGCCAGTGTTTCAGCACATCCAGGTGCATCCCAAGGTAGTTATTTTGTACAACATACTCATGAATGAAAATACACTCATCTAATAACAGGTTGGAGACTGCACTCTATATGGCTCCATCCATAGGTGTATGGCCGTGACCATTTCTAGCCCTGAATAGACATATCTGGGTACTATATAAAACTTAAAAGTGACATAAAATGTGTATTTTTCACCATGTTCTATTATTTTTATTAGTTTGGTGGTAGCACTACATAATAGTAGAACATTTATTTACCCAGGAACAGACTCAGCATGAAGAATTACAATGTACATCATGGATTTTGTGACCAGTTGACCATAAAAATTACCTGTAGGTACAACTGAAACCTATTTCCGATTTTTGTGTTAAATTTCCTAAAATAAACACTTAGCCCACAAGAAAAAGCTAAAATGTATAAGATATGAACTCTCCTTATCAAGAAAGTAACAATTTTCTGACTTAAAACATGATTAAATGTGGCTTCCCTAAGAATACAGTAGGTAAGGCTAGGTGGATGGGGGGCTGGAGTCACACCTCAGTACCACCCACACAGTAACATGAACTTATGTTCTGCTTGGGTGCATACCAGCAGAGGGTCGTCATGGTCCAGTGCTCACAGGGAAACAGGGTCAAAAATGGCCCTGGGTATCCTTCTTAAGCTGTAGATAGATTGTTGATATGTTGATACACATGTTGATACATGTTGATACTTTTGGGTACAGGGTATCTTCAAAGTTTGGGGCTACTTGTCAGCCTCGGCTACTTTGAAAACCATATTATGCAGGCAAATCATTTATTCTATAACATTAGCATTACCCCACTTCCCACACATGTGCATTGGAGCATATCCAGTGTAGTATTGGTACTCCCACATTGGCCAATTTTTGCACCACCCTCAGAGATATTCCTTTCAAATCCTGTCACCTTGGGTTTCTATATGATGTCATAGGTTATTATAATTATTCTTGCCAATGAGATAAGGTCTCTGGCATCATTTTGGTATACTTGCTTTTGAGGAGAATTAACCAAAACTGAGCTATAAAACATAGTAAGGCCATGTTATTATAAAAACTTGGATTACAGATTTTTTCAGTCAACATTTTGGTCGGCCAGAGGCAAAAAAAAAAATTGGATTTCCAAAACTCAGCCCAAAAAACCCATCGGCCAGGTGGAAAAAAACAAACAAAACAAAACGGGCAATAATATGTCACATTTTTGGACACCAAACAAACTTTTGAGCCAACAAAACGTACATTTTTGACAAGTTTATACCCGATAGATGGATCAATAATGGATATTTGTCGCTCTCTAAGGACTTTTTTTGATTTTTTTTACCCTGAATGTTGAGAAATCTGGTCGGGCAGAGGCAAAAGGAAAAAAAAAAGAAAATTGATTATGCCTAAAATCTTGTCACCGGATCTGTAATCCAAGTTATTAGAATAAAACGGCCTAAGCAGAGAAAGTCAGATTTCTTTAAATTGCTCAAAGACTTGTGATTAAGCCCTTTTTCTGCAATATCCATGTGAAAATATATATCAATAGTTTTCACCTTATAGCGCTTAGTATGGACGTCCTGTGTATCCACCGTTTTGAATTTCGCTGGTTGAGGTAAACTCCACTGATAAGACATATCATGCTGGGTACCTTGTCCCTGGGTAACACCCACTTCCAGGGACATGCTGGTTCCATCCTATCAGCTCTTATCAGTGCATGTCGCCAGGAACCAGCTCCAGTCCCGCTTACACCCAATATAAAACCTGTTTATGTAAGCTGTTATTAACCCTTGTGGCTTTGCAAGTGTTTGTAGAAAATGTTTGCCTACAGGTAACCAACCTGTGATATAGCTATATATAGTGCTCCACTGCCCTGGCATACCACCCCACTGCAGGAGGGGGTCCATGTATGGGAAGCCTCCTATGGGGCTTTTCCTCCAATACATGGCACATTATCAGGGTCAGTAATCTTTAATAATTTTGGTTCTAGTTGGGATAGAGACAAAGTGCCAACAGCTTAATTACCCCTGTAATGTTGGGCATCTGCACAAAGAGGTATCAAAAAGGTGTGGTGCATCTGGAAATTCGGTGTGGTAATGCTGATAACATGGAAAAATCAGCAATGGGACTGGATTGATTCATCTTTTGGTATTTTCTAGAAAGTTGTGTAAACATTGAAGCAAAGTTCCCCAAAAACCCTAGCATTTTTGTAAGTAGATTTGGATGGCATTTTTTAAGCTGTTATGACTTTAGATTTTCAGGTCGTACCAGTAGCATCCTATCTAGGTTACAGCCTAGTCATATAGAGTGATCGTAATGTCTCTAGTGGTATCTCCAAAGAATTCAAGTGTGCTTTCCCCACACTCATCATGCAAGGTAAGATTGCTTTGTATGGCTGGAAGTGTTCTGAGCTGTACTGGCAATATCTAGTCATACCATGATGAGAAATGACCTCCAGAAACATGCACAGCAAACTTGGGCCTAGAAAGAAGAAACATAATAAAACTAAGTCTATGTACTTGTGTAGTATTTGATGCAGCATCACATCCCGTATATCAGCACAGTGATGGTCAGAGGGTACTAAGCCTGCCATGTTCATTTATACCCTTAGTGGCACTTGGAAGATTTATACACCAATTAGAACAATAATAGATCATGACTAAGAGACCCTTATGACAACACATTTGATGTATATTCATTAGTTCTAACCTGGAAAACATCTCATCAGATATATGTCATGCACATGTGTCAACATGATAGACACATGTTGTTCTAGCCTAGGTGCACTCTTATATTTTTAATATAAGCTTCCCAAGGGAAGTATGCCCCCTTTTTATAGTCTTGTGCACCTTTACTTTATTGATATGATCAGGGTGTGGTTGGTTGCTGTTTAATTAGGGCTTTAATACCTAAACATATACGAAATGATGGGCATCAAATGCCAAGTGGAGATCCTTTTTCAATCACATCGCTTTCACACATGGTATGTTTTATGCCAGGAGTCTTTGGTTCTTGGTATAACCTTCAGATGATAATGTCCAAGGTAAGAATAACCTTAGGAATCACAGCCAAGCCCCACTCTATTGTCAGCTCTGATCTTAGCCAGCAGATATACAGGCATCTTAGGAACTACTGAGATCAAAGGTCACATGTATTGTTATCCCTGAGGGGTTGCTATTCGGAGATGTTGGGCCCTGATGGAAACATCTTTTGTAGCATCTCTGGAGATGAGGTCAGGGGACAATCAAGTAAATTCAAATAATATATCTTGTGAATGGAAATGGAGAGTACTGTCAGTAAAGTAAGTGTTGTAAGAAAACAAAGAGTAGGCGTCAGATCACGAATGATTGTCTCACTGGAACTATGTATCACATATATTTGTAGATGGCCCTTAACATTTACAGGCATTATCGTTTCCAAATTGAACAATGCTAGAGTCACGTTCTGTGCACATGGGATCAGAAAAAAAAATTGGAAGTGCATAGTTAAGAAATGAAATGCAGAAGGACAAAAAAAGACAACAGCCACATTTGTTAGAAATATGAATGGGAAGCCTTGATTAAAGATGGCAGATGCCCAAAGGTATTTAAGATTTGATTAAGAGTAGTTTATAGGGGTAAACTCAGTGCATAGCTACAGGTACTGAAATCCATTTGACCCGGAAGTGACCTTTTGACCTCGACCTCTCAAGCAATCAGAAGCCAGCATTTGACCGGAAGCCACGCCCTTGAGCTCTGATTGGCTAAGAGACTATGACGTCATCACATGATGATCACATGATCGAAAAAAATGTAAACAAAAACAAACCGACCATATGATTTGATCACTTGGACGGCATGCTCGCCACAGAAGAAAATGTAAACAAAAACAAACTGAGTCTTGCCCTTTTAACCTCAACCTCTTAGCCAATCAGAAGCCAGCATTTGACCAGAAGCCACGCCCATGTCCATATATGGACATGTGACCTCGTTTCTTGATCTCTGGATGGCTAAGAGGTGGTTGCCATGGCAACTGTTAAAATAAACAAACTGTGTTGTCATGACAACACCTAGTGGATATTATTGGAACTACTCATAGCTGGGTTTAGTGGAGTCCCCTTGTGGTTAAAAAATTAGTGATATTTTACACCTGACACCTAGTAGATATTATTGGAACTACTTATAACTGGGTTTAGTGGAGTCCCCTTGTTGTTAGGACATGACAAACTTATTTTTCCCCATATTGATGCATATCGATGCAATTTAACCTGTAACAAGAAATGAAATGTGTAAATAACACAACACAACACAGTTTTTTCACTTTTTTATTTTACAGACAACCTAGACATACTAATGAACTTTTACCATTAGAAGGTTTTGTACATATGCGACAGAAAGAGCTGTTTGTGGTTAGTGATTTTGCTCTTGTCCAATGCATTGACTTTAAGCTTTCTTTCCAGGTATTAAAATACATGTGCTACCGATTCTACCTATGTTTGCAATAGCAGGTTCAAACAATGCCTGAGCCAGAAAGTAGACAGAGGTTGTTTTTCACTGAAGCTAAAAGCCCTGAAAGGTAGCCTTCCATGAAATTTAGCTTGAATGAATAATGACTTTTTACCCCAACCAAATTTAAAGCTGAAAGCTCCAAGGTGCATTGTAGACAGGTGAAACATATGGTTTCACATATTTTGTCAATGTTTAGACCACTTTTACAATGACATAATACATACACTTTGGGGTAAATTTCTAGTTTCTGAAGGTATGCTGCAAAATTTCACACGCTGCTTAGTGTGTACCTACTTTTACTTTTCCTTTTTCCCTTTTTTCCCTATTTTACTTTTTCCCTTTTTTAATTTTTACACAGGATACATGATAGAACACAACGTTAACCTTAATTTTTACTAAAACCTTTACAAAAAATGCTTATACACTGACTTGCTTGACCTCTGAATCACTTTTTGAAGTGGTAAATCTTCTTTTCCTTCACCTCCTCCTTCTCCTTCTCTTTTTTTCTCCTCCACCGCCTCCTCTTTGGCCAATGTGTGTGTATTGCCAACAATGTCTTCAGGTGATTGTGGTGATGATAATGGAGACGCTGCCCACAGCAGCGCTGTTGTCACATCTCCAGTTAGGTCTCTGAGGGGTTTAGTGTACTTGAAGCGCTGAAGAAACTCGCTTATGTTGTCAAAATTAGACACCGTCCTATTTACTGTGCAAGTCGTGCATTAAGAGTTTTATCCGGGGTGCATGGCAAGTGAGAGCTTGATGATGCTCTCTCAGTGTGCAAATCGTCCACTGTTATATTATAACAAGGTGTGGAGAGAAACTCCTCTGTGAAAGAGAGTTGTGATTTAACTCTTCCTTTACCGATTAATGCGTAGTTTGGGCCGATTTTGAGTGAACTGTTACTTTCTTAAAATCCCCTGAAACTCTTAGATTTTTTTCCTGGTCCCAGGTGAAGTTGGACTCTCCATAGAGCCCAAAGAATTAGTTCCTGTCTCTTATACTTTTTATTTGGCAATCTTGCAAACCTGATATAGAAATTTGAATTACCATGAAAGTTTTCCATAGATTTAATCATTATTTAAGCTAAAAATCATGAAAAATGTCAAAAAATAATATTATTTTGGTGAAAATTGACTTTGTACATTTTTTCAAGCTGAACAAAATGAGATCAAAATTTCAAGTGTATTTTGATGCATTATTTGCTATTTTGGCTGGTTACCATGGCAACATATATTGCAAAAAATTCCGAATTTGCATACTTTTGGTTGCCATGGTAAAACGTTTTCTAAAATCTATTATTTACCATAATTCCAGAAAAAATTATATTTCCTACAGTATGCACTTAATTTTATCACAGTTGATACAGGGAATGCTGAGATATTACAATTTGAAGTTTGGTTGAATGATCACTTTTTTCTAATCAGAACCCCACATTGATGATGACTTTTCTCAGTCATTAATGTAGGTAAAGAAATTTGGTTCTTGCCCATTCTGATCAACTACCCTAACTTAATCCATCACCATTTCTTTTCTAATTGGAATGTTCAAATAATTTCAACAGTTTCTGAGAGGTCATGCCACACACTACAACCCAATCGGTGTCCTAAAATACTCTGGTAAAGGAAGAGTTAAGGGGTGATACCTTTTTACCTCTCATTTACACTTTGCTCGACATAACTGTCGAGATGACGGTGGTGGTGTAGTGAACCTGTGGTAGGTGTGGATGCAGCAGCAGCAGCAGCGCTGAAAGTGCCCGTGTGACGGCCAGTGAGCTGGTCACCACTCGGTATGAACCCTTACTTTTCAACCTCCCTCCCTCCCTCCCTCCCTCCCTCCCTCCAGCAGCAGTCTAATGAGTCTGTATATGTAACCCTGTTTCTGTTTATGTTAGACCGACCACCAAGTTGCCACCGTGTGCAGTGCGTGCAGCAACTTTTTCTCCCTTTTCCCTTTTCCCCAATGTGTTCATTACCCACCCCCACCCTCTGTCAAACTGACCACTGATTTGCCACTGTGACCATTGATGGTACAAGGTTCACTCACATTAGACAAGAGCTGCTCAGCTAATCATGACTCCTGCTTCACTACCTCTGAGCTTGTCCACTTCTAACAAAAGAGAAACGGAGGCTTTTATTTCAGACATAAGGGTTGGTGTAGAACCAGGTAAGCTGTTTCAACTGTGGCGGTATTGTCCTGAACATCATCCTTCAGACGCTTTAATTCCCCCCAATTTAAATTTTAGAGAGTGTTTCCTTTAAATCAACACTACACCTTTGATAAAGAATGGTAAACACTAATTTGTCCATCCATAAAAAAATGATTACAAACAGTAAAAGGGGTAGCAGGGATTGAGCTCACCCATAATGTTGTAATGCACATTATGAGACGTCACTCCATACCCTCAGCCTCCTCAATTTCTTTCATACGCGAAAGGCAGAAATCTTTGTTTCTAAAAAAAAGTCCAAAGGGTGGAAATTCAGTTTTTATTAATCCCACTTTGGTAGAAATAAAAATAATGCTATTTCAGGCGGACAAAATTACATCATCCCCCCCTTGTCCCAAACAGAATCGTTTACGAACGAGTGTTCAGAACTAAAATTGGCCACTCCTCACTAGGCTGTTGTCATATAGTGAGGGTGGTAACTCAAATATCCGCTGAAGGTTGCAAAGTTGTAACAGCTTATCCTGTTAACCATTTTACCCCTTACTGAAGAAAAAAAAAGAAAAAAAGCCTCTTGGGTTTTATTTTTACCTGTTGGTAAAAAGTAAAAAAAAAAAACCACCAATATAACAAAAAATAAGATTTATATTTTCTTTGTTTGAAAAAAAGGTGAGTTTAACAGCACAGTTTTTTTCAAAAATATCTCATTGGGTTCCACATGCTCCATGGCTTTTTTTTTTTAAATTGACTACTTTCCATATGAGTGTAAAGCACTTTTCCGCAGGTTAAATTTACTTTTTTTGCTCACCATTTTTTTTTTAAATGAAAAAATCTCTTTGTTACTGAAACAGCGTTTTACATGGCACACAATTTAAAAATGTTTCCATTAGCATGTTGCACCACTGCCATTGCCAGCTGTCCTCCAGGATCAAGACAAATGTGGATTTCATCCTTACCTCTAGTCCCACCACAATCTCACAACAACAACAACAACAACAACAACAACCACTGCACACATGTCTGTGCTTGTATAATAAACGTTTCTTTTGCTTTTATGTTTGTGCTAACATGAAGGGTAGTAAAAGCAGGCATGCACCTAAGCAGGCATGATGCAGCATCGTTTCAGACCATCTGTGCTACATGCTCTAACATATCAAAAGACTGCTGCACACCCAATGGTATCTGTGTTCCAGGATCAAAGCCAGTCATCAGATTTTATTCCCCATACCTTTTAGTCCTACTCAATCATAACATTTCTTCCACCACAACCTCTTTGCAATGTTAAGTCTATGATGCAGGCTGCATATTTTGCTGCTATAGTTTTCATCCTTTGCATACTGCACCACTGGTGTGGCATTGACAAAACAGAGAGAGAGAGAGAGAGAGAGAGAGAGAGAGAGAGAGAGAGAGAGAGGATGAAATTTCTTTACTAAACTACAAGCATTAAAAGTGATGGGTTTTACCACCTGCTTCCTCCTCACCCATTATTGACCTTATCCCACCACACCATCACACCGTTGAGCTCCCATATGTTCAAATTAGCAGTTTTACACCCAGTTTACATGTTACACGCCCACCTGTGCTACATGCTCCTTAATAAAAAAAAAGTGGCGGCAGCAGCAGCAGCACCCACTTCACTGAAGATACTAGTGGGTTCTGTGCCCCACTTGTTTTGCTGCCAGTAAATCCAAGTGAAGTTTCCTTAGGTGGACATGGGTGAACATGTCCTTGCCACCACTGTCCAGCTGCTCACCTAGTGCTGCAGAGTTAGTAGGATCCTTTAATAGTTGGTGCAGAACCATGCCTGCTTCCAATAATGCCTAGTTTGTCTGGCTGCTTGATCTTTGGCCAGAAGTGATTATGTCCTGACTGTTTTCATACATGGTGGGTCCCTCGCTGGTTGTTAACCCACTAGTATCTTCAGTGAAGTGGGCACCAGCAACAGCAGCAGCAGGCACACATGCCATATGTTTCAGGGTCAAAGGAAAAGTCTCCAGTTCCATGCATCATAACAGTCTCCCATGCTTGTATAATAACAAATGAATTCCGCTTCCAGGTGTAAGGCGACAAAGTTTACCTCCTCCCCTACACCATAACTTTTTTCCCACTGCAAGGTTACAAAAATAAATGACCCTTTCCACATGTTCCAATTACATTTACATTTTACATAGTGAACCCTACCATTGCACCCATAACCCTCATCATAACATTTTCCCCACCACCACCATCACCACCACCGGCACCGGCGCCCACACACCATTGCTGGTCACTAGTTTTTTGGACGAATAACAAACAATTTTCTTTTGATGTTTTCAAGGTAAAATGACGAAGGCTGAAAAAATTAGGTAGAGTAAGTAGGGTAGGTAGGTGTAAAAGAGGTGGGGTAGGGATAGAGTAGGGTAGGGTAGGGTATGGTGGGGTAGAGGTAAGGTATGGGTGGGGGGCACCCCTTAAGTAACAGGGGGGAACAAGGGGGTACCACACACACGCATATGTATAAAATACACACACCCCCTACCCTACTTTACCCTATATAACCCTAACCTACCTACCTACCTACCTACCTACTTTCCTACATACTACATACCTACCACCACAACAGGAGGTCAAATGTCACCCATTTTGTTTGACTACAGCACAGGATGAAGGAAGGATGAGCATGACACAGGTGGAGGGCCAGTTGGATACTGGTTACAATGTCTTCACACATTTGCAGCACTGGAACGGAACTACACTGGAAACGCACTGATCACCAATCGCACATGTGTGCAGAGAGAGAGAGATAATTGAAGAAGTGATTTTAATGCTTTAGTGAGTTTATTTTTAGTGCTTCTAGTGATTTAGGAGAACTACACTCCAGAGAGACACTTTCTGCTGATCCCACAATCGAACTGACTGTGGTGACATGCTTGTATGTGACAATGAGTCTTGCACGCGGACCGTAACAGCTGGGGGTACAGACCTCCTCAATAGCTATTAGAACAAAGTGTAGTTATATACCCATTGGTTATGTAGAACCCACGAATAAGGTGTGGACTAACGTAAAAAAAATAGAAAGCAAACAAACTACACCATCTGTTGTATCTTGTCCAATTTATTCTATTGCTACAAGCTGTGTCCTATAAACCGCTTTTTTCCAACATAAATGTAATACTATGTGCTTACGTCATTACTATTTCTAAAAAAAAGCGCAAAGTGGTGGCACCTAAGTTACGACACCCCTAACCCATCTACCACCGCCGCCGCACCAACCCTATATATATAACACGCTCATAATGTTTACCGCCTCATCATTTAGAACATACCTGCCATCATGGAAAATTACCTTCTGGATAATTTGTTATTAGAAGTAAGCAACAGACTGCCTATGGCAGAGTACACTTAGCTAGGCGTTTATTTAGGACTGAGAATGCGTCTCATGGAGTAGATGAAAAATGAAACTAGCATTCCTTCAATAAGCAGAGAAATGCTAACTTGTTGGTACAGGAAAAATGCATGTTGCAAGTGGATGGAGTTAAGAGATACACTAAGTGAGATAGGACGTAACGATTTGGAGGAATACTGCAGACAGTTCATGACATATCACAACATGGCGGATCATAGTGAAATACCTGCAGAGGAATGGGAAGTAGATACTTTGTTTGTAAACCTGGCACAGAAGTCGGCGCGAGATTGGAAAGAATTGGGAGTGCCATTAAAGTTAAGTTTTTCTGAGCTTAACCTCCGCTCTACACAAGTTCACTCTGACAGAAGTGTATGAAACCCTGTCCTTAAAGTTCTTAAGGTGTGGAAATACAAGAAGATATCTCATCCCAACAGTTTCATTGTGGAGTTAACTTAAAAGACATCACTACTGTTGAGGTTTAAGCTTTCATTCACCATGGATCAACAAGAGCTAACACCTCTTTCTGTTGCATATGTATCAAAATGAAATACAAGTGAAAAAAACCTAGACATTCTATGGTGTTGTGTTAATTACACCTTTCATTTCTTGATGACAAAAAGGAAAGTAGCATGTTACATGGTGTACAATACAATAGCCATAAGTAGTTCGCATAATACCCTCTAGGTGTCGGGTGTAAAGACGTCACTAGTATTTATTTTTTTCCATGAGGGGGGCTCCACTAAAACCCGACTATAAGCAGTTCCAATAGCATCCACTAGGTGGCAGGTGTAAAGGTAGCGCTAGTTCTTTTTTAACCGCAAGAGGGCTCCACTAAAGCCCAGCTATAAGCAGTTTCAATAATATCCAGTAGGTGTCAGGTGATTATGAGACGGTTGCCATGACAACTACCTCTCAGCCAATCAGAGCTCGAGAAACAAGGTCACATGACCATATATGGTCATGGGGTTTGTTTTTGTTTACCTTTTTTGTTGTTTTGATCATGTGATCATCAGGTGATGATGTCATAGCTCTCAGCCAATCAGAGCTCAAGAAAGTAGGAAGGACGTGGCTTCTGGTCAAATGCTGGCTTATGATTGGATGAGAGGTCGAGGTCAAAAGGTCACTTCCAGTTTGTAAGTAGGTCAAACGGATTTCAGTAGCTGTAGCTATGTGCTGAGTTCACCCCTATATACTACTATTAGGTGTTAAAATACTTGAGTTGGTAGGCTGATAAATAGATGCAACATATAGTGATTTGTTTCCTTCCTCACAATTCACCAGGTCAATAATGGAATTTGCAAACACATATAAGGATGAAACAAATAGTAGCCTCCAAACACACTTAGACGTTGCCAACCTATTAATCAATGCATCTTATGGAATTCAGCCATTTTCAAGCTATCCCACTTTCCAAGAAAAAGGGTAACGTTTTGAAAAGGTTTGGGTAAGAAATGCTTGTAAAAAAGAAAAGAAAAACGTTCGGAAACTTTCAGAAAGTAAGTTCTTTTAAGAATCTTTTTCAGTTATAATATTTTTTACGACAAGTTACATTTTAACCTAAAAAGGGAAAAATGTGTCACATTACTCTGCCAGGTATTTTATAGAGTATCAAAAACTACAAAATGTGAAATGTTTCAAGAAACCTTTCATTGGATCTATCTAAAATGAAATTATATAATATAACACTGATGTTGTAATTCATGTAATACGTAAGGTATAATTGTATGTCCCAAATAAGTATCCGTTTTCTTTTTATTCTATCACAGAAAATAGTCAAATATAGAGTTAACATGCAGTAAATATGATAACTATCTATCACCCCTCCCCCCACCAAAACAGTGTCCACTGTATCTTTGTTAAAAAGCAGTTGCAGTTAAACTATGTCTCCTTTAGTATCTTCATTATGTGGTGGGGATCAACCGCCCCCCCCCCCCTTCCACAAAAGAAAAAAAAACAAATGCAAGCAAAACTATGTTGCAATTTTGCTTAGTCTTATGCGTGATAGAAAGCATGTTAAAGGAGTTAAAGCACATTATTGTAGGGATCTGTAATCTCATCACACCTCGACGAACACATGAAGGCAATGAACACATTGAGCACTGCTTATGGCATTATGACTATCATAGCAGTCAACCCGTCTATCCGGATATGTAACTGTTCAACCCCATCTGGAGGTGGTGAAGGTGCCGGTCCACTGGCCATTGGTGCATGATCTTAAGTTGGTACCACCCTAAATATTGGTCCAAAGCCAAAAATATAGCAGGTTCAGCATAGAAGATTGGCCAAAATAAATACTTAAAATTTCCTGAGCCACTAGTGTAGGGTACCAAATTAAAGCTTTTGAAATGGCAAATTTAATTATTTAGGTTGGTACAGACAAAGTCAGGTTAGACTTTTGTTTTAAGTCACCATGGAAACCGAGTATGTGATTTTGGAGTGTGGCACCAAAGGCCCTGTGATTTCTGTATAGGTGCCTTCTCACACCTGTATCCATGTTCAACAGGGTTCATTTGTGACATATGTCTTCACAAATAATTTCTATAGGACCTGGGGATAATTTTAAGGTCCATATCAGTGAAGTTTGGATTATTCTTTGCACATTTTATAGGCATTCTAGGCAAAATCTAATTTTTTTCCCTGGCACCATTTGGCCATTCTACCCGGAAGTGGCTGAATTAGGGTGTTACCACCATGATTGTTTACAACATACATATTTGAATGGCCAAGAACGGTTCATTTCTACAGAAGCAATCAGTTCGTACTCATTTATTTCTCCTGTCTTCTGCTGGTCCTGCTCATTTAAGTGGAACAATTTAACATCACTGTTAATCAATCTGATTGTTCAGAGTAAATTAACCTACAGTCTGCAATAAGTTAGGGGAGGTATTCCTTGATGTATTGCTGGATACTAGGGTATTGTCAGGCAACGCTACATTATTGGTTTACACCTAAACACATTAACAATCTCGGGAATGGTTGGATGTGCACGGTAAATGAGTTTACCAGTAATATCTCAGCACAGGATATAATTATGGGAACATTCATTCTTATCAATTCTTGGATCCTAACAGACATTTATTAGGTATCATACTGTCCTCATGTGCTGCAGGTTATTTTTGATAAAAGAATAAGAAAGCCTAAGAGACCTCTTCAACTCAAACTCAAAACTTACCGTAATGCCATTGTAGACCTGATTCTGTGATTACTTTACCTTACAGTACTTGGACCAATCTATCACAATTATCTATGGAAATCGTTGAATACTGGCTCCATAGTGGATGTCTACTTTCTGATGATTTTTCACTTGGAAATAAAATTTTCCTTCTCCAATGGCCCCACAGCTTTCGGTAGCAAACATATGGTGCAATGAATGGGTAATTTAAGTGCTGAATATACTCAATTCACCCTGCTGCTTTAGCAGAAGTGTAGAGTATATTCATGTCACTTTGAGTGGGAGTCCCTACCCATCAATCCAACTCATGAGGCCTTTGTTTGCTTTGACAAAACACTACAATTATTTACCTTATACAGTCTAATCCCATACATTTTACTGTAATTATTGGCCAAATTCTCTCCTACAGTTCTATAGTCCTGAATGTATGGCCGGTTTGCTACTGTGAAAAGAATAGGACGCTGCTTGTCTAACCTTATTTATCACTATATTTACATGGCAGCCTGCTGACTTCCCAGACCAATACAGCACAAAGGATACAGTAAATCATATTTTCTCTATATCCTACCGCATGTACACAAGGTGGGCGACTGGTAGAAAATCAAATATATATGTTGTTTCAGAATGAGGTATGCTTGATGCAAAGCATCGTTGCTTGGTCAAGGACCTGTAGATGATTCTATGAATCGGCAACATAAATATCAACATGTATTATGATTATTTATAGATATCCATAGTTCATTGACAAAAGCACAATGAGTTATGCCTGGCCTGCTTTATACTAGCAATAACGTATTGGAGTATACATGTAAGAAGTTTGTAAGAAAGGCAGTACCAACATCAAGGGTTAACTTTCAGAGATGGGTGAGGGCACCCACCTAAATAATAGAGGCAAGATGTGGTCTATTGGGACGGTAAGTTGGATATGGACCCTCTATCGGCCTACAGCTGCACCACACCACCACCTCAGCAAAGGGGGCTGCCATAGGTTTCAATAGAGGGGCATGGCCTATGTCGGCCGACGGTGGCATCTACTATGGGTATGTCAGCCCATAGAGTGGCCATCTCGGGTGGTGGAAAATTGGGCCTTACACCTAGCTGCCAATTTACCTCCTGGCAATAGGAGATCTGGACCAGAAAATTTGTGCAACTCTTCTGCATATGCTGATGACAAGTTAGTGGCTAACTAGTTAGGAAATTGAGACCAAATTACTTTAAGATTACATCTCATTTCTTTACATAATATCAGATATCGTTACAGTCTTATTGACATTCTTTCACCAAATGTATTTCTCCGTCTCCAGGATGAGCAATGGATATTTGTTAACGCTTTTCATGAATAATAGTGTCATTGAATCACTCATGCTAAATTGATAACAGCAAGTGATAACCGATCATCAGAGTAAAAGGGGAGGTCTGTTGAATTCCATCTCATGGCAGTTTGGTGCCTTTGATTGCTCATATCATTCATATTTTGCAGAATGGAAGTTACTGTTTGATTCCAATGATGCAGTGGTAGGTTTTGCGTACCACCCTTCTAATATGGCGAACCTGGTAGTTGTGCGTCATATCACCAAGACACCTCCTGGTCACTGTTGCTTTTTTCACAGCGCTGGAGCCAATGTGTTTCCTACTTTCATCCAAGACATTTTAAGTTATTTAATATCATCCTCAAGACCATTTAAATCTTAACCCCATAATGTCCTTATTAAGACTGACATGAAAGTTTTAAGATCCTAGGGATCAAAAAGGATTTTATCAAAGCTTACTAAAACACAAGCCTGTCATCATTAATACCTTCTTATCACAATTTAATGATTGTTTCAGACTGCAATGTCAATTTTAGTTGAATGGACCCTTGGTAAATAAGACAAACAGCACAAAAGATCAATTCATTGTGTCAACAAGACCCCAGTGGGTACAGAATATTGCGTCAGTGTTGATAACTGGTTGATGTTGTGTCGTCGTGTTGATCAACTTGTCTTTAACAATTCAACATTGATTTGTCACCATCACATTGAGATGTCAACTCAGAATCACCTTACTACTATCAACATTGAAACACCATTGGAACAACATTGAATCAACATAGAAATTCAAGCCATGAATCAGATGGTTAGATGTTGAATCACAGTTGAGTTGGTTATGTAGTGTCAACTTTCAAATTCAAACCTATTTCAACCCTGAATTTTATAACTATACAAGACTTACCTCTCCTAAGTTGAAGTAGAATTGTAGTTATTCTTCGGGAACCCTGGGGGTTGCCGGGAATCAACGAGAGCTTCAGAGCTTAATTCACCCCATAACAGAGAAAACCCAAACTTTTTAGAAATAGTAACTTTATTTTCACCGTCCATCACTACCAAGATATCTTTAGCGTTTTCGGGCATTAGCTTGCAAGACCAATGTTGATTACATCAGTGTCTATGTTCTTATGGTAGAATTTTGCAATCGTTTCCCAAGGAATAATCAACTGTCGATACACAAACATCGCAAACATTGATTCAATGTTGAATGAACGCCAGTGTGCCCAATGGGATAACACTATAAACTTTAGGTTTTTCCCATAGGAGGGCCAAATTTTTGAATGTGGTACGGTTTGCCCTGACAAAGCAAAAACAGTGAAACTCAAAATAAGTTAAAACAACTTTACTACATTCAAAGGGCAATGTCTTGGCTATGTAAAAACACCTGACATACACAGCAACTCCTAGCGGGTCCGTTTTTATAAGCGTTCAAAGATAATCTGTTGTAATTTGTGTTACTCCCTGCTCAAAATTCAGATACCAACTGGTATACCTCTTTACTATATCCTAATGACTCCTAAATCGATTTACAACATCTACTAGAAAGTATGTATCATGATTAAAAAAATCAATATGTTCCTTTAAAAACTCTCCGAGATATCGGATATTGAACTTCCATATCTAGCAGTAGTTTGTGATAGAACTGGTCACAAGTTGGACCACAATTTGACTTTTTTGAGCAGGGAGTAACACGTTACTCCCTGCTCAAAATTAATTTCACCCCCCAAATAGCACAAAGTGCAAATTATGTACACAAATCTACATAAATAGGTTAGTAGGACTCCATAACAAGCAAATGAAACAGTAGTAGGTGGAGTTTGATGGATATTCCTCAAAAAAATTAAAACATGTTCCTATCAGGTGTTACTCTCTGCTCAAAATTCAAATTCCCGAATTGGTTGGGTTAGTGGGGCTAAAATAACTGCATGTAACACATATTTTGAATAAGTGAGGGGTACATCTATCATAAAAGCCACAAAAACAGTGTAGACCCATAACTCAAAAAAATTATGGTCTGATTCACTAAAGTTTACTCTCATTTGAAAGCTTAGGATGTTTTCTCTTGAATGAAACCAAAAAATGCCAGGCTAGTGCACAGGCTTTGACCCTATTGGTAGGTAAAGCTTAAAAACCCTGTAAAATGCTCAAAGTACCATTTTTCAAAAACTTGCCCCATGATTGCATTTAATTTTCGATATGTCTTATATGTGATGATAAGTAGCTTTCATTAGTTTGTTATATAAATTCTGGTGCCATTCTTTGCATAATTATTATTGTATCTAGCAGATAGTCCTTTACACCTGACACGAAATGAGTAGAAGTCAGCACACTTGAAGGTAACTGACAGGAATTTACCTGCTGCTACCTTGCTGATGTTGTCCTCGACCTCCAACATACAGTTAACAAACTATGTGAGGGTACTCTCTATAGGTGAAGGTCAATTTGCTGATATTGTAAGCAACCAAATTGTATCCCAAACCTGTACCTGAACTAAAAAAGCTTGATATTCCAATTCATATTGAATAGTCTTTCTATTGATCTCTCTTAATCAAGCTAGTAAAATAGTCAAATGAACCCTCTCAGTTTTCCATAATGACATCTTTATGTACTTTCATGCTTCATAATATATCATCTTAAAAATGCGATGGGCCAGGTGAAGTACCAATGGAAAGTGCCAAAGCTAGAGAGCTTGCGGGTAGGCAGCTATATAATGCAAGTGCAATTGGCAGATTGGCTCGGGGGCAGAGACCATTAGATGATAATACGCAGTACACGTGAAAGAAAGCTCCTGAGTATAAAGAAGACTAAGATAGGAGTAATATACAGCAAATTTAGATGCTGATTGGATAAGATGTCGCTCGGGACTTTCCCGAGCGACATCTTATCCAATCATATGCTATTCCAAAGCACTGTGTATGTTCATGTCTACATACTGAATTGTCTACCTCAGTGAGCACATTTGTTAAGCATGCAGAAAACTTCTGTAGAGCTTTGCAGTTTGCAGTGTGTTACATATGATAACACAACATTTCAGTCCTTAAACATATATTATGTGTTTGTTACATTGTATAGTAATGAAATGCGTCTATCATATACAAAACAAACTCGTTTTATCTAAGATAACATATTTTTTCTCGTTGAATAATTTGATAAAATTTGGCAGTGCAACAAATAACCGACAAAATATAGCTCTAAGATAGGTCTTGGCACACACAAGTATCATGAAATAATTTGTATTAATTTGTATTTTGTAATGCTGATTAAGATTGTTTCCATGGTAATATTTTACATTTCATACCTGGAAAAACACATTTTCCCATGACATGACCATGCGTGAAATGCTTTAAAGGTGCTGCTCTAATGTCACTTATCTATGACCTTTAAGGACATTGCAGATTTCCCACAGCTGCCACATGCTTGCTGACAGGTCCGCGGCATCCATATCAGACCACAGCCTGTTCCTGTCATATCTTGTGCGGAAATTGCATGGAAGTACGGTACCTGCCTAAATCTCTCTATAAGATCGAGTCCCACATGGCCATTCAGGAGTCAATTATATCTACGATGTTGTCTTTGGCGCTCTAGGGGCGTTCCTAAGCCACTGTATCGCAATGACTGTTTACCTTATACTGAATCTCACAGTATTTATAAGTTAAGGCCAAATATAGATATAGCTATCCTTGTGATTAAGGGGCTCAGGAACGCCCCCAGGACGCCAAGGACAAAACCGTAGAGATATTGGAACCCTAAATTACCATGTGTGATTGGCCTATACTGGAGGGTCTTGCCAAAAGAAAACGAGGATGTACCTCTGTAAAAATTGTCAGAGAGTGCCGAGGAAAACATGTATGGCCTAACTTGTTTTCACAGTATAAACAAAAACATTATAGCAGAATCTATGGAAAACTCTTTTTGAGATGTAAAAAAACGTGCACGTTTTCGCTTAACGATTTTCCACACAATTATTTAGCGTGCACGTTTTCTTTCTTGGTTCATGTTTCCTTTTTGGCAAGACCCTCCTGGTGGTAATCAGCTACCCAGAATTCCTTTTCTTTCTGGTGCCTAGTATATCTGGTCGGTATGGTATAACCCATTCTCTAGGGCGCCAGTCATGATCAGTCACCCTTTGTATGTGTGACAATAGCCTCCTGGCGATCTAAGCTTCTCACACATGACCAAATGGCCAGCAGAGCATTATATCGAGCATCTACTGAGCTGCTCCCTCTCCAATTAGGTCTTCACGGTGTTGCTACTTAGCCATGTGCCAACGCGTGACATCTAGAGCAACCAAGGCAATATGGGGCCTCTCTACACACTATTGGGAGGAAAAAGCACAACAGATACCGTTGCTCACCATAGCATGTGTCCTAAATATCTTAAAGGGTAGGGGGGTCGTCCAAGGCTCTGTTTTTTTAGGTTCACTGCTATCACGGGGATGATTTCAATGGTTGGAAATAGCGATCAGCATATTAGGTTATAGTTACAATGAGTTGTTTCCCATCCTAAGAGCACTGTGCATCCGGTAAGACCATCCGATAAAGATATCAATGATGAAATAATCCCACTTTTCTTCGGATACGAGAAAATTCAGTAATCGCCTTATCCTTTCGACTGCCTACTCATCCACCCACATATTCGTTAGGTGCTTCAGTACGCCCACGCCCCTCTAGCACATACCCAGCCATCTGAAACTCGATTAGCAGTCTGGAAAACTATCCATCTGCAAGCCTGCTCCCTATCCACTCATTCCACCTGCATTCCATTTATTTCTTTTTTAGAATGTTCCGAATGAAGGAAGTGACCAATGGCCACCTGATAGGATCTGTCTTCCTGTCTGTGTCTCTCCTACTAATTATATTTTAAGTGTCCTATTTATATGTACGTTATAGCTAACCTCGCCACAGAGCTACTTTTCAAACACTGCACAAAAAGCTCATTAATTGAGTGGGCACATCTCTGTATAATTATCAAGTAAGTGAACAGATGAGGAGAAAGGACCCTCCAAGGTTAAGTATAACGTTCAAAATTGAAGTCATCATGAGGTATAACACTTGCAGATAGCATATCTATTCTTGGAGATATTGCTTTATGAACATGGGATGAATAATTATATCACTACAGTCATTAAGCTCAATCTTTCATTGTATTAGATATAATCATGCATCTAATTTACATAATTAGTATATTGATGCAAAATTCATCACTAAATGAACTTTTTTCATACATTGGTTTATAAGTTTGGATATATAAATAGTATCGACATGCCCTTTTCAGCATATAAATCCTGATGAATCATGTTACCGATTGATACAAACAGAATTCTAACTCGAATATTATTTTTGTTGTCATGCCAAAACACTTTTATGGGAACCCTTATTGAAGCCTCATTTTGGATTCAAAACGTCCCATTTACATTTCAAATAGGCTCCCCTATAGAAACAATGCAAAAAATAGAGGGAACAATCATTGTCTATGTGAAAAAGTACCTAGAATGGTTTTTGAACCTTTTTCACAATTCTTGCCATTGTAGCTCCCCTAGTGGACATACCCTGTACTAAAAATACCACAGGGAGGTACCATTTTCCTCATCTGCAAACATGAATAATGCTTCTCACTCGGACCACATTAACTGCTGGATGTCATAGATTTGGGTGCTTACTGATTGGGCACATGGGAATTTGGACTGATTAAAGAGGATCAATTGGAGTTACAACTTTCTGCAATTATTGCTTTCGACCTCGCAACAACTGACTAAAATTCTATAATTTCTTTGCGAAATTTACATGTTTGATCATGATCAATGATCTTGACATTGGTTCAAAGCTGTAGCTTTCTATGATTCATTAAGGGAATAATCTAGCTATGTTGCCGTGATCCTTTTCATCCTTGTCCCTTTTAGCTATGCATCTTGGTGTCAATTTCAATGAAAATCGCAAGAAATTATGCTTGATACTGGTTGGCTCAGAGTTTCTTTATTAATTTTTGTTCACCTATGAACAGCAATATTGAATTCCTAATTCAGTGAGATCCCCTTACTCATCATACTTGACTGTTCCCATCAGG
This sequence comes from Acholoe squamosa, assembly GCA_949317995.1. NCBI lineage: Eukaryota > Metazoa > Annelida > Polychaeta > Phyllodocida > Polynoidae > Acholoe > Acholoe squamosa. The sequence continues at coordinate 29,459,417 of OX439049.1, read as the reverse complement.
AAACGGTACTACAAAAGTCAACATAGCATAAGATTATATGTCATGAAATACCCAAATGACTAATAGATTGCAACCTTTTATCAGTAATTTGCAGAAACCATAGCATCTATAGTCTCCTGCCCTCTGGTTCTTGCTCTAAGACCTTTTATAATATCAGTCCTGGTTTGAGACGTCCAACACGACATTGATGGTCCTTTGGACTCAGGTAACACATCCAATACTGCATGTGCCTGTTGCTCCAGGGTATCAGCAATTATTGATATCGGAAAAAGGGAAATGTTTTTGCCATTCAGTTTTACCTTGGGTGTGAGCGGTGCTGTGTTACATGCAATGTGACATGATGGAAATTGGGGAAAAAAGAGAAAAGCTGATTGAGTGATGCTTAAAATTCAGTTTCCATGAGGAAATGCAGTTATTGCCTCGTACCACAACCATGTGCAATGTGGTCAATAACTATGGTATACATGGTTTCATTTATACAGTCAAAATATTTGTTGAGTTAAGTTAGTGACCAATTCTAAAAGACATGTTCATTAATTCATGTTTAAAATTTATGTACAGTGTTTAAAAGGTGATATTTTTGTTGATTTAAAGGGTACAAGGTTCTTAGTTATATAGACTTTTGGGGCCTTTATCAACTCCATTCCTTGAAGCACAGTAGGACATACTCATAGGGTATAATGGGTAGGTTAAAACTAAGAAGTATCAGGTACTTTGTGAGCAATACTAAGTCTGCTTCAGCTAAAATGTTCTTTAATATGTTGGAAAACGTAGCGCTAAAGGAATTAAGCATAATGTTAGCTACCAGGAGGCATCAAAAGTGCATAAACTGGTTTTACACCAAAATGAAGAGCATGTCACATTTTTATTAAATCCTTTTATATTAACTTCTGGTTGCACAAGTGACCTAAGAATATTCATTTGGGTAAAATATTGTCAAAATATACAGTTGGACATTGCCCAAAGTTTCCTGATAAGTTTTTGCTAGAATGCCATTAAATTATCACATGTGATAGTGCCACCTAGTGTTTGTGTTATACACCAAACCCCATTGATGTTGCATTTTCAAAAATGTTGCCAAAATATTTAAAAATATTTATTTGAATATTCTCTATCATCTTGATACTACGAATATTGAGTTGACAAGCAGAAATACCTCACAGCGAGCATGCCCGCAAGGGTCAGAAATGGGATCCTGTGGGCTTCTGGGATAGCCCAGACGTGGGCTCAAGCTGGTAAATGTCTGTGCTGCCAGATTGGGCCAAGGTGGCTAGTCCAGAACCCTCTTTTCACTATATATGTAATTTTTTTTAGGTTTTGCACTGTTTATATATGTAGGGGTATGAAATTATATATAAAACACTCATTACGTTCATCCACCCATGGGACTCAGACCCAGGTCTCAGGGTGTGATGGAGGGATCTTGACGAGCCTATTTTCAATTCCTATACTAATCCTATATAATGGGCGTCGACTATAGTCAACGCTAGGCCTGCCATGGTGTTGACTATAGTCGACGCTAGGCCTACCATGGTGTCGACTATAGTCGATGCTAGCCCTCAATGGGTTAAAAGCTCTAACCATTCAGGGGCAGCATGCTGAAATGTGTCCCATGTAAAGCCATTTTATGCAGTATTTACAATTGAGTTGAGTTTAACAATTTTATTGGCACAATAGCATCATACAAAGGAAGCTTTTCAGGATTTGCCAAACAAAAGAAAGAAAATCAAATAATCAAAGAGAAATGAGACATTCGCTGCGATCGGATTACAAGAAAGGTACATGGTAGATGTTTCACATCACCGACTGGCATTCATTGATGTAATACTGGTCCGTGTAGTATATTAGCACTTATCATGAGATAAAGTCAAACTGCAGACTCGGTCGCCTTTACATATTGTAGCTACTTATGATATAGCATGATTACGATACCTTTGACATAAATTCCTTTTTGGTACCCATTTTTTGTATATCACCGCTTAATTTATCCCAAAGTATTTTGCCGCGGGATAAAGGACATTTATCATATACCATACATGTTGATCTACTAACTTTAAGTTGAATCTTATCATTGCCTCTTAGTACTCGTGTGGGCACTCTCACATGTTCTCTTTCCTTTGATACATCATACATGATACCTAACAATGATTTGTTACGCCTAACTTGGAGTAGCTGGCATTGAGATCTTACATGTAAGTCATGAACTGAAATGTCCCTGGGATCTTTTATGCCATAGACTAACCTTAAACAATGGTTTTGCATAGTTTGTAGTTTTTTTACATTGTTATTTGGTCCACATTCGTGTATAAAACTGGCATGTTCAATCGAAGGTAGAACCATTTGTTTGTACAGTTTTAAACACAGGTTGCCGTCTAAATATTTCCTAAGCTTTCTTAGTTGGTAACATCTTGTTTGGAAAGTGGCCTTGACCTTGTCCATGTGTTTGGAGAAATTCAATTCCCTATCCACAATGACACCAAGATAGTTGAAATTCTCAACAACTTCAAGTGGTGAACCACCTAAATTAACCGACTGCTGGGCTAAATTAAGTCTATTATATAACAGGCTTGGGGCAGTCCAGAGTAACTTGGTCTTATCAGTATTTACAGTCAGTTTATATTTTCCATACCAGGAGTATATATTACAAAGATCATGCTGTAGGTCAGCTATTACAGTGGCAGCATTTTCACCTGAGGCATAAACAGCTAAGTCATCTGCATAGAGGCAGTACTTACATTTCTCAATAACATTTGTTATCTGGTTTATATAAATTACAAAAAGCAGGGGCCCCAGCACTGATCCCTGGGGCACACCACAGGATATAGTCAAGTCAGTGGAGACAAACCCATTTGCTGTAGTACATTGAGTCCTACCACATAAGTAGGACCTTAGCCAACCATTACTGTGGGGTGAAAAATTAAGTTTTCTCATTTCCATCAGCAAGAGGGAGTGATCGACCGTATCAAAAGCCTTCCTCAGATCGAGGAAGACTACAGCCGAGCACTCCCCCTTGTTATAACTTTCAAATAAGTCATGACTCAGCTGGAAAATCGCATTAGCGGTAGACCTACCGGGCATAAAACCAAACTGTCTCTTACTTATGATATCGTGTTGCAGCAGAAATTCCATTATTTGCGCATGTACAGCTTTCTCCACCATCTTGGCAATTAAATTTAATTGACTAACTGGTCTCCAGTTGGATATATTACATAGATCACCGCTCTTAGGTAGAGGGACTCCAAACACCAATTATTTTTCCCATGTACCTTGCATATAAGGTGCACTGGCAGTCCCTTTGGCTTTGATTAAGAACCCAAATCTGATACCTGAACCAACCAAATTGTAGTCTACCCATGTCCCTACACTATATTTGTCTGTAAATTGATATTATGTATGCTGATTCTGTCTTCTCATTGTGATGTTATGTCAGCTATTCATAGTGAGTACAAGGATATTCAATTAAGTTGTTTTTACCCCAAAGGCATGAGGGGGGCTGGTTGTACACCTTATATGCTCGGTGCATGGAAAATCTATAGGTACATGCTGTTTTAAACAGCATGCTGACTCTGAATGGCTAGAGCTTTTAAAGGGTTAGTGATAAGATGTGATTAAATCTACATCATTCACCCTTCCTGTGTTAACCCTCTAGGGGCTTTAGTCCTTTCAGGGTGGAACATTATTCGGCCATTGTATTAGTCTCAACCTCCCCCCTCCCCCCTCAAGAAAAAAAAAATATGTATGCAATATCATCTGCCAGACTGCTTATATAATTTCGGTATGCATGACGTCATTTTAGGGAATTCCCTAGGGGGTTCCCTGGAATGTAAACTATTTTCATCATTAACCCTTGAGTCCACTAAAAATAAAATCAGTATATAACAATTAATTTCCGTATATTAAGCTTTTATATATGGACACTACACAGAGGTAATTTAAAAACAGTTTTATTAATATTAAAAAATAATCCCACATAGGTCCCGCATTTGACCCTCCTCATTTATATATAAAACACCTATGTGGAAAAAACAGCCTCCTGGGCCCCATCTGGCAGCTCAGATATTATTTTCCCAGCTCGAGCCCACATTTGGGCTAGCCCAGAGGACCAGAGGATTCCCATCTTGTGGATGTTCTGGCTGGGCTTATATTTGAGAATAAATGAAATTATTTGAATAAAGTCATATGACATTGATTTGTATTAATTACATATTCATACATAGTTTTCTATGGGACTTTTATAAACTGCTTTCTTCCATGACTTAAGATCTAACCCCCTTGCCCCAGTGAAACCTTTGAACATTTCTCCACCATAAGGGCTGGGCCATTTATTGCTAGCTGGGGGGGGGGGGGTCTTGATGGATTTTAGTGGATCAGCAAATTTCTTTCCAACAAGTTATTGTGACCCCCCCCTACTAAGAACAAATTTTGCAAAATGGCCCACTCCAAAATGCAAATGGAATGATGTGTTGCAATGCGTATTTGGAACCGCCCATATTTAGTTATGAATTCCCCTCCCAATGTGAGGGTTTATTGGGTGTTGCCCCCCCACCAAGAAATTCCCATTTTAAATGACCCCCACTCCATATCTAGCAAGCCAACCCCCCATCCCCACCTGAAAATAAATGACTCGACCCTAAGGAGCTGAGATTATTCACAACTTCTATCACCTTTTTCTAGATGATGTATAGTCCATTTTACATATATATATTACACCACCAAATTACACAATATCCCCTACTTCTGATGAGGTCATCTGGCAAAAACCTGCTCACAGAGTCACAAAACTATAACATATTGGGTTGCTATACAGCTGACTGCACACATGGACCCTTACCAGTAATCACTTCACCATGGGAGACGACATATGTAGGCTGGGGTTCCCCAGTCTATATATATAGACATCATGACAGCTGGTTACCACACTTTCTGATACACAGAAAGTGATCAGCAGCACTGGGGAATTCCATTGAGGTCATACTTCATGGTTGACCAGTCATGAGAGGTGGGGGTTTCCCAATATCCATCTGAAATTATTACATCAAAGCTGGCGCATTCGACTATTGAATATGGTACAGCAAGGGATTCCCCTCTTTCCCATGGTGTTCAGTTACAGTATAAATATGAAATTCATGGTCACAGTTACATACTTTTTATTTAACATTTTACTGAAGATGTAAAATTTATACCATCTATAATTGCCCTCACCATGTATTCGGATTCATGTTCTATGAATGTTAAATGTGCTCAGAATTATTCAGTGAACATAAGTCACCCATCAAGGGAGAATACCCCTCCGCGGGGGATTTTTTATTCCTCATTTGGCCACCAGGGGGCATTGGAGGGCAAAATTACTCTAACATCATCATAAGAATACATTAAGCTAATTTTTGATGCAGAATTCGATGGTTTAATTTAAAATGCACCATTTTCGGTAGAAATGGCCCATTTTTCGATGGTAAAATGAACTTTTTTTCATGAGAAATCAACCTATATGCCTGTTCCTGGTTGGCATGGCAACCATTCCAATAATCAAAATTTGCAGATTTTTATGCGAATCTTTGGGGATACTCACCAAACAACCCAAAACTTAAAACAGAAATGGAAAATTCCTTCTAGATCAAAATCTATGATAAAAAAAATCACCATATTATTATGTATCTTTTTTATGAAAATAGCTGATTATTGTGTTTTTAGCCATTTTTTATTAGTTTATAAATTAATGTATTGAAGCAAGTGTACCGGTATTAATTAATAAAGACATTATAATAAATAACGATGATATGTAGAATAAAAGAGGAGACATTGGGTTTGGTGAGAATTGACTTTGTCAATATTAATCCTGTACATGCCTTTATTAAATAAGACAATAAATTCACAATACAATATAATAACAATATATATATATATATATATATATATATATATATATATATATACGTATAATCACAATAATTTACAATACAATCTTACCAATCTATCACATACAATCACAATATAATACAATAATAAAGTTTCAAATTTCCAGCACCACCCAGCGTAGTGTATGCTGTCTGAGCATATGAAGCCAATTGACCGTTAGTTCAACTGCTGGAGCTTATATACTGGACGAAATGTTATGTGTGATATTATAGAAAAACATGTGCCCTGGTGAAAAGTAGTACCAACGTATCACTCATTAATTATATATATAAAGTGTGAAAAGATGAAAAATACACACAAAACCAAACAAGTGGAATTCAGATTAAACATAGGTGTAGTATTTATTTAGGGATTTTTTTTACACCGAGATAGGGGGCATTTGATTGGAGCAACGTTTCGAATAAGTTAATTATTCTTCATCAGGCTAAAATGCAATAAAATGTAGATAAATTTGTCCTGTCCTAAGGGGACATTTTATGAACATTATGTAGGTCATGAGGTCTGTATGTAGGTCGTCGTCATGGTGATGTAGGTCAGATGCAGTAGAAACTAGGTCATGTAGTTTAAAGGTACATTTTGTTGATAATATATAATCCTATAACCACTGGTTGTTTTTGTAGTAGGTTCTGAGTGGTTGATGAGTTGGTCGATATAATAAATAACATTACATAATATTAAGTAATAACATGTAACTAGTAATATATAACAGTTTTACTTATGAGTAGATCTAACATTAAAACTGGTCGGTCAAATTGACAATTATTTACAATTGTACCGGTATAAACATATTTGGTACTGTTGTGGTTGTATCGTTGGATACCAAAAAAATTTTTGGTATGCAAGCATAAGTAGGGTTCATTTGGATTTAGTGGATGTAGTTGTATTTCTGTAGGGAATAATACATGTCTTTAGCAATGCGGGTGTCTAGGTTCTCAGTCATTTTAAATATGTAGAACAGGGCTTCTCTACGGTAGACTGTAGAGTCATCCAGACTCCGGCTGTAGGTTCTGGTATCTGTATGACGGCGGTGTTGGTTATAGTCACGACTGTAGTGGTGATGGCGGTGGTAGTTTTTGTGTTCGTCTCTTTGTGGGGATTGTTGATGGGTGGTGGTCTTCTTGTAGGAAGAATGTGCATGTTTGATTGGTGAACGCTGTGGTTCGGTGGTTTCCTGTGCTTTGGTTGGTGGTCTTCGTATACTTTTTGTCTTCAGAGTGAGTCTTGATTTTTTTCTTGGAGACACAGGAGTAGGGCTGCGGCTGGGTGTGGGACTAAGTGTCTTGACACTTTTCCTTTTGACAGCTTGTGAGATGCAGGCTTCATTGGTGCTATCTGAGTGGTTACTGTCGGAATCTTCAGAAGTTGCATTATCTTCATTGTCACCCTCTATTGAAAAGTCAGAATCTTCAGAACTGGATGTGTGCAGGTCTTTTTTAAGTAGGTCCTTTATGCTTGGCATATCCGGTTTTGGGTCGACTGGTGTTGTTGGGTCTGTTTCTGAGTGGTCACTCTTGGGTTTAGTTTTGGAGACTGTAGTAGTTGTTGAGTTTTTCTTCTTTTTTGGTAGTAGATTTAGCTTGATTTTCAACGGGGTCTTATTTTTGAGGTCTATGATGGGCTTAGACTTATCCTTTTCTTCCTGGGTCGGGCTTAGTGGGCGTTGAGTCGCGTTGTGAATTTTCTTCTTTGTTATCAGTGGTGCCGGTTTTGTAGGTTTCATACAGGTGGGGTCAGTAGGTGCAGGTCCAATCAATTTGGTGGTTTTGGTACTGTCTTTGATTGCCTTGGTACTTGCTTTAAATTTATCGATGGTCTGTTGTTCTTTGGGTGAGTTTGGCTTTGTTGTTACTGGTGATGGTGCACAGCGAGTTTTGACGTATTCACTATCATCACTGCCTGTAGAAGTCAGATCTGACGAGATCCAGCTGTCGTCGGATAGTAGTGGGGTCTTGTTCCCGGTACCTTTCTTACCTGAAATGAACGGAAGACCTTTTTAGATTATCCTGAATCTTACATTTTGGCAATCAAAAGTAGGATCTCGCCAAGGTGTCTTTTTTATTTGAGTTTTGTAGTGTCTTTTTATTTGTGTCACTTCTGGGATGCGGTAGTTTGTAGTAAAGTGTATATTCCGTTGATGACGTTGTAGATTATTTATTTGCGTATGTGATTTTTGGCAATTTTCAAATGGGCATAGGTACCTACCCTTAGGTTAGATCGGTTTGCCAGTTCTTGGATGTGGTTTGCCGGCGTGTTGGCGTTTGAGGTGTTCATTGACGACATTTATCTTATTTTCCAGGACTTTCGGGCAAAAGTCCGTCTGTTGAATCATCACTCATTATTCAGATAGTTGTATTATGGTCGTATCAATTGTTGAAATTGTCTCCACGCCGTTGAGCGATGTTGTTTTGTTTGAAAAAGACGTTTTTGTGTGACGTCATATGGGCTGCGGTAGCTAGGCAACATTTTGGCGTAGAGACTGCGCATGTGTGTAGTTAGTCGGGGACTTCCGGAAAAGTGAGTGGGAGTGTTCAGAAAAGTTTACTTCAGAGCTTTCTATTTATTCCTTCTGGACTTAGTGTGCGTATGGTTCTGATGTATGCTTCTTCCAGTCGTAGGCGTTCATTCTTATTGTCAGGTGAGTTGTTTAGTAGAGTGACAATAATGTCGCGACTATCGACATCGTGATCTTTCATGTGGAGTGCCACTGGTGTTTTGTTTCTTTTGTCAATGTCATACTTGTGTTCATAGATTCGTTTGGCCACACGATGACCAGTTTCCCCTATGTATTCACAAACTGGGCATGTGATGCAATATACAACATTTCTTGTGCGGCAAGTGATATTACCGCATACAGAGATGCGTTTACCGGTAGTTTTGGATTTGAGAAAGTTTGTTTTGTTGATGTTTTGGCACTGGTTGCAGCTGAGGCTCATGCAGGGTCGGCTTTGGTTGACAGTGGGTGTAGGGGGGAAGGCCGATTGTGTGAGTATATCACGTAGGTTGGGTGGACGTTTGTAGGCAATTGTTAGTTTGCAATTCCTAAGTGATTGTAGTTGAGGGGAGGGGCCTATGAGGGCCTTTGCTTGTTTGAGGTAGAGACTGGCCCTTAAATTGTTTGGGGCGTGTTGAATGATGTATGGAATCACTGCTTGTGTTTGTTTTTTCTTTGTTTGTAGGAGGTCCTTTCTAGGAACTCGTGATGCTTCAGAGATGGCTGCCTTGACTTTGGAGTGTGGATGGCCCCGCAAGGTGAGTTTCTTTTGGAGATATTTACATGCTGTGTTGAATTCAGTATCTTCAGAACATATCATACGGTATCTCAAGGCTTGACTGTATGCAATGGCATTCTTCTGGCTGGGTGGGTGGTAGGAATCATAGTTTAGGTATAGTCCAGCATCAGTGGGTTTGCGGTATACTTTAGTGTGTAATTTGTTGTTGACAGTATACACTGTGGTGTCCAAGAAGTTGATATTTTCTTTGCTGTATTCATAAGTGAATTTTATAGTAGGATGTATCGTGTTGATTCTGGTCATTTCTAGTTGTAGTTCTTCTGGGGTGCATTTATAAATGGCAAAAATGTCATCTATGTATCTTTTCCAGACAATTGGTTTGTTTGGTGTTGTTGACAGGATCTCACTTTCTAGATAGTGCATGAAAATGTTGGCATAGGTAGGTGCCACTTTGGTACCCATTGCTGTGCCTTGTACTTGGTGGTAGAATTTGTTGTTGAAGGTAAATACATTGTTTTGTAGTACCATTTTCAAAAGGGTTACAGCTAGGTTGGCTTCCATGTATGGACTTGGGAACTGTGTGAGTAGAGTCTTCACTGCCTCTATGCCGTCCCTATGTGGTATGGAAGTATACAGAGAGCTGACGTCTATGGTTACCAAAAGGTGTTGATTGGTGATGTGGTCTACCTCTTCAATCAAATTCAAGAATGATTTTGTGTCCTTCAGTAGGTACGGTAGTTCTTTTAGCTTTGGCTTGAGGATGTTGTCAAGTGTAGCGGAGATCTTGTCAGTTGGGCAATTTATTCCAGAGACAATAGGTCTGACTGGGTTGTTGGGTTTGTCGATTTTAGGTAGCATGTAGAATAATGCTGTACGGGTGTTGTATGGCATCATATTTGTACTTGACCATTTTGGTAGGTGTCTGTCATCTTCTAATTTTTTTAATTCTTTGGTTAATCTAAGGGTGATGATTGGAGTTCTGTCTTGAGGATTCTGTCTGTAGTAGGTAGTGTCTTGTAATTGTCTTTCTCCTTCTGCTATGTAGTCATCTGTATTCATGATAACTATGGCTCCTCCTTTGTCAGCTTTTTTGATGATGATGGAGTCATCTTCTTTCAGGTCTTGTAAAGCTAGGAGTTCTCCATCCGTGAGGTTGGAGGTGGTTGTGGTGTGGTCGATTACTAGCATTTTGTTTAGTAAAAATGAATTGAAAGCGGTGAGGTCTTCATGTAGTAGGGTAGGTGGTGTCCACCCCGATTTTTCTTTGGGGAAGGGTGATTTTCCCCAGTTCTGGTTGTTGGAAGAGTCTTTGAAGTGGTAGTTGAGATGGATGCGGCGATTGAATATTAAAGTGTCTTTTACTGTGAGTGTATGTGAGGTGCATGTCTTGGTGTAGGGGCAAAGGATAGTCCTTTGGATAGTAGGTTCATGTGGTCTTGGTTGAGGTGCTTGGTTGAGAGATTGCAGATGGTGTTGTCATGTTCGGTTGGTTCTCCCATGTATTTCTTGTGGCGGCGGTTTTTCTTTTTCCTTTGTCTTTTTTCTTTGTCATGATTTCTGTCTTCAGGTTGTTGATTAGGGTGTCGATTAGTTGTTGTATTTGGATGGTACATTTTGTAGAGATGTCAGCTTTTAAGTCGTCGTATTGTGTAGTAAGTATTTCTTTACGGTTGGTGTAGTAGATTTTTAGCTGGTCACGTAGTTTTTTTGAGCATTCTAGTTGAGTTTCTTCCCATTTAAGTTGGAACTTTAGGTCCAGGGTTGGGATTTTGGCGGTAATGGTCTGTTGTAGTCCTTTTGGAACAATGTTCTTAATAATACAGTCATTGAGGTATTTCTCATGCTGGGTGGTTTTGGTGAGGCTGACAGCCACTTTACGTAATATTTTGTAGTAAGGTTGTACATCGGCGGGTATTCTGAGTGTTTCGGAGTCGCTTTGTTCATTTGTGTTGGTGTCTTCATCTATCTCGTCCATTTCATAGTTTAAAGGGTCTATCTTGTGTGTTTGTAGGGTGCAGCAGGGTTTGATATAATTAATATATCTGTTTACACAGGATCCCAAGGTAGGATACAAATGAAGGTAGTTGTCGCTCTGACGGTATCGTGGTAGGTCAATCACAACTGTGTAATGTAGCTGCTTCCGCCTGTAGGTGATCCCAGGTAGGATACTAGTGTGGAGGTGAGGTAAAGTGTGAAAAGATGAAAAATACACACAAAACCAAACAAGTGGAATTCAGATTAAACATAGGTGTAGTATTTATTTAGGGATTTTTTTACACCGAGATAGGGGGCATTTGATTGGAGCAACGTTTCGAATAAGTTAATTATTCTTCATGAGGCTCAAATGCAATAAAATGTAGATAAATTTGTCCTAAGGTGACATTTTATGAACATTATGTAGGTCATGAGGTCTGTATGTAGGTCGTCGGCATGGTGATGTAGGTCAGATGCAGTAGAAACTAGGTCATGTAGTTTAAAGGTACATTTTGTTGATAATATATAATCCTATAACCACTGGTTGTTTTTGTAGTAGGTTCTGAGTGGTTAATATTAAGTAATAACATGTAACTAGTAATATATAACAGTTTTACTTATGAGTAGATCTAACATTAAAACTTGTCGGTCAAATATTTGGTACTGTTGTGGTTGTATCGTTGGATACCAAAAAAAATTTTTTTTTTAATTATATATATATATCTATATATATATATATATATATATATATATATATATATATATATATATATATATATATATATACCTGGGAGTATATAGTCCCATAATGTATTTAGAGCTTAATCATAGATTTCAGATATGAATAATGACCTATGTTCAAGGACTGGTTCTGACATTTCTACTAGGAATATTTAACCCAATGATGTCTCATTTTAAAGATCTTGAGATAAACTTTGATAATGAATTTCCCTGCAGAGGGGAGTTTTTGCTTGCCTGGTCACATAAACTTTTTAAAATCCAAAATTCATACTGAAAAAAAAATCCATGTCTTACCAGTTACATGGTCAAGCAGATACATGTTGGATTTTTATGAATCAACCTCCAGATTTCATAAATTATCCGCAAGAGCATTGAAAATGGCGTTTATATTCCCACCATCCAATATCAACGTACACAACAGTAATGGACAAACTTGTTTTATTCAAATTTAGATTTAGAAAATGTAATCACCCACATTGGGCAAATTCATGTTACTAAAGCAGTGGATTTGGCAGAAGAAATTTGGATAATTATTGTAGCCAATAGTATGTGATGGCCACGATGGCCATGCTATATTATGTGAGTAAAGGTCTGATCACATCATATGTATGATTGCAAGTGTAAAAATGAATCCAATGTTTCATTGCTGATTTTGAACATTTTCAAAATTTGGCCATGAAGTTAAAATTCATTTGACGTAGAGGCAAATCGCCATAGGCAGACCCTCCAGGAAATTCTGCTACAAAGTATTTCTTGAGTCATTTTAGATGCCCTGAAAGAAAGTTTAAATAAAACACCTTCTATCATACCCTTCAAACTTAATCACTAACTAGTGGTCTCACTACTATAATCCGGCCTCTTAGATCGAACGTGATAACGGGACAGTCCTAAACCATAGATCCATGGATCAGAGATCTAAATCCACCATAAGTAGAGTGCCCCTATCACGCAAAACTGTTCACACGTTGTGGCCACTATGTCCTTGTGTGAAAAAAGTATGGTTTCACAGAAAATATCTAGATAGCATGCAATAGAAAGTATTGCGACTGAACATCGTTTAACCTTCAATAATAATGATTGAAGTAGATACAGGCGTGCTGACCGTGTGAAAATTTGCAGCTGGTGAAAGGCCCAATTGTATACAAACAATAATGAATGGATAGATATGTCAAGCACAAAGCAAAATCTCATTAACCTTCTGTACTTAATCCTTTAGTAAAATATAGGCGTTTGGGACACGAAATACCTGTCAAACCGAACATATTGCAATACATTGTTAATCATTACTGCCTAATTTCATGCAATCAGCACGTCCATTACATACTGATGATTATATATATTTTTTTTCATTTCAACAATTGTCTTTAAGGTTTCCTGTACTTGTTCTATATTGTGGAGTTATGTGATGGAGCTTCGCCTGATATGGAGTTTTGATGGCTAACATCAATTGTTAATTTCAACTTTACCTTAATTGCGCTCTTTATGGTAGGGGTATGCCATAGCATTGCAAGTCAGGGCCCTGGGAAAAAGGAGGAGCCAACAAGAAAGTAACACATTGGAGCCAAAACAGATCCAAGTCAAGTGTAGAGCAAAGCGAAACAAATAATGCAGCCTGAGAAAGTTTGGACTATTTTTTTTTATTCTTTTACTATCGATTATGCGCAGCATCCACGATATAGGCATGTAGAGGTATTACAAAACCCAGTGCTAACCTTGTGGCTGTTACAAAGAAAAGGTGTCACCACTCTCGCTAATAAGGCAAACTTGATACCCATACTCACCTACTCCAAAAAGCAACATACAAAAGCACTGTAGGATTATAGAATAGTACTCTGAACCAGCGGGGTGCCCTTCCCCCTGCTCCCACCATCATGCATACCACTCCCTTCCACAAATACCCTCCCACCTCAATTTGCTCCACTACCACCAGGACCAATGCCTTTCTCCAGGGGTTTGCCTCCAGTGTGCTGTTAAGTGTTGGAGGGTTCTCAAGTCACCAGAATCAATCATGGAGTCTACAGCACCTACACCTACCCCTACTGGAAAATCCAGCCCTGATGATGGGGTCTACTACGACCCCATAGAGGACCCCACACGGCCCCGTTACCCCAGACCTCCAGGTAAGACTGAGAGCAAAACATAAAAAAAAGTTAAAAGGAAAAGGAAATTGTAACCCAATTCCAGTTTATTGTCTTCATGTCATAAACCTGGCTCAGAATAAGTTCAACTGATAACAGTGTGGTGAATCGATGACTGTCCCAAGATCAAAAGTGCATTTCAGAACTTACCCTTGGATTTGTCATAGTAGATAAATCACAGAATTTGGCGCTTTGATCAGTGTATGTACCATATATACTATGCAATGTAGCCATTTCCTGTTTCAATAAGTAGATAGGTGACACAGGTTTTATCAGTATATATATATATATATATATATATATATATATATATATATATATATATATATATATATATATATATATATATATATATATAATCAAGCTGAACAGACAGCCATGCGTGCTTTGAAATGAGAGTAGACATTGAGCAATTTCCTTTGGACCTAACCCCGCATATCACAATGTAAACTACATAATTATATTCTAAATTTTATATTTGCTTAAAATGTTGTATGTTGGATTATGACCCTTTTCTCATTTGCTGTCAAAAACGTATTATTCAATGTATACCACTGTTGATAAAATAGAAAGCTTTCAGAGTAGAGGGCATCATAATATACGTCAGCAGATGTTAGTTATAGCCTCACTGCTATATGATCCTCAGGCCTGTGAGAAATAGTCCATAATACATTACCCACACCACTCTAAAGCCTTTATTATTGCTACTACGCCAGCTATTTACAAAAGCACACCCCACTTCAAGCCCATAGGTGTTTGAGATAGTGTGTATGTTTTCTCAGATTATCCTGGCCACAGCTTCAGAGCCTAATATATGGGCGATAATAGAGCAAGTATTGACCATTTTGATTAGCCACAATAGGGCTTATGGCGATGGCGGCGTTAAGTAATATATGTATACTTAAGTTGTGCCCCTTGGCTATGGCTGGAGACTGTGGGAATAGGACCTGAGGGCAGTGTACTGGCAGAGAGTATCCAATTTATAACATATTCTACTATTAGCCTGATTTAAAAATGTTTGGTTCTCCTTGAAAATAGAAAAACGTTCTAAATCGCTGCAAACAAGTAATGCGTCAGTCGGAATCGGCAATCTATTATGATGTTAGATATATCTAGATAAAAACACTGTGAGTAGCCCCTTTTTGGCTAAATTTAGATCACAAGTTAGCCCAAAATTTCACGCCTATTGTATTCGCTATAAGGGCAGATAGACGATGTAAAATAGGTCTATTTAGTGAACGTTTACACAGTTACAGTCAAAATAATATATTCATCATACTCACACGCAAAAACAACCAGGTACTGTGTCATCTGCAATAGGCGGAGTTTCCAATTGAATTTTAGTTATTTCTACGTTAGAGCAGATCTACATTTTACATTTTATTCGGTTCAAATGACACTTTGTAAATTGCAGTATGGTGAATGATATTCTGGTGAATTTTCCCCCTCTAAAGGCAATACTTATATTACATTAGATAAGTAGGTCAATATAATATTAGCCTCACAGATATAGGCTCTTGCAGAATTATGTGCTCCTAGAATATCAATTCGTCCCATTCATGTTTAAGCCTCTAAGCATAGTTCCCACTGGTTATTTCCACCTTATTAAATGGGTATTAATATCTCCCACTGATTTGATTGATTGATAATTTTATTTATAAAACCTTTCATCAATACTGGGAGTGTTTCAATAGTATGTATATACCTACCAGCCGTACAAAAGAGTAATATTACGGGCATAAAGAAGATACTTTGGAAGATACTTTGTTCAGCCACTTGGTATAGAATATATGTCTTGACAAAAGTCAACATAGGTTTTGTCCACATTTAACAGCTTGATTTAACATTACTCATGGTGCTGAACATATATATAGGAGGTGCGTGGGAGAATTGCTGAATAAAAATGCAAATTTTGCCCAGGTGTTTAGAGTGTATGCGCTAATTAAAGTCCCAAAATCCTAGCTTTAAAGCATGCTGATATTCTGAGTTTGCATTGCCCCTTTACTCACCTACTTTTAAAATGCCAAGGTCTTTTGTCAGTGAAAGGTTCTGCCACCTTCCAATGGGACCTTAAGAATTTTAATTCAATATCATTGGATACTTAAGGCAGTAAGGTAATGTCAGGCTGCCTTTCTGCAGGTAGGGGGTATAGTGCTGAGGGTTTGCCGTACGTGCTGGTCGGCCCATTTCTCTTTGATCAGCTGAGTCTAGAATGTGAATTGAATTATACAAAGGCAAATACAAGCAGGGGGTTTACTCAAGGAAATCACAAATGCATGTGTGTTCAAGCAATTAAGGTCCATTTGGATACTGTTTGAGGTGTTGGATGGAACACACATTGGAATTGCATTATAATTATGTTTGTTTTGACTATCATTCAATATTCTGAGTTACTCCAAATAAGAGGGACTTATGTGAAAGGAAATCATTAGACACCTTTGCAAACGTATTCCTACTCAAGCAATTGGATATCCTCTTAATTAATCATTATCACTTACTGGAAGTTAACCCATGAGTGTCACATTCAGGTCTGGGGGGTCCCATTAAAATATTTTGCAGCTGGCCATGGGTCTTGGAACTTGACGTTTTGAAACAGACATCTAGTCTTATATTACTTTCTTGGTTTCGCAAGGACTAGCAAATTAGATGATTCTACGTGGTCACAAACAGACAATTTAGAGTCATCGCACTGTATATATTTGGATTTGGGGAGGTTTCCTATTAACTAGGCTTATTAAATAATGAACTAGTTTTGTCAGTCACTTAGAGCTGCTTGAATAGTCACTTATTTAAAGCAGACAGAAATTTTCTTAAATCCCAATATTCGTACAGTGTCGGTTTCGGTGAGGGAGCAAAAGATAAATGTGAGATTAACTTACAGCAACTGTATCAGAAGTCAAGGGACAGAATTGAGTTAGCTCAGACTCAGCAAATAGGATTTGGATTAAGGATTAATATCCCACGGCACATGCTGTCATATTTTATTGTTCGTTTTGCAGGCCTTTTAGCAATTTGTTTTAGCATCGACAGTGAGTAAATAGAAGGATTAATGTACTGCTGAGAATATAGAGGATTAAAAAGAGGCTGATATCTCACTGTTTTGGTGCTGTGATAATCCAATTGGCTGGATAGTTCCCAAATAAGTCTAGCCACTCAACTTTATCCTCTGGTAAACTAAACCGAACATCGTAGCCTTGTGGTACTATAGATAGCACTACTGCTAGAATCCAGATTACCTATAAATACGTTTCCATAGGGGCGAGAAAACTGTGACATTGATATCCAGTTCCCTCATCCACAGGAAACCAAAAGAGTCTTTTTTTATACAAGCTTCCCAGTGGGCACAACACCACTGATTAGTAGTTAATTTTGTGCTTCAAGGGTTTGCAGCCCTTTTTAACCATTCAGGCAGCACTCAGTGTTTAACTAAATCCAGCTGCAGATGCAGCCCCTAATAACATGTGACAGTTGTAGCCCTGGATAGCAGCTACAGCTGCAGGGCTATGACAGCAGGGCATATAAAGAGCTTATAAACTATCATACTTTGAATGGATAAAAAGCCCTGCAAAGGAAGTTCTTATTAGTCAGTGCCCTGCTATAGGTTTATAAGGGCTGCTTTTGGAGTTCCTAACAAGTGTTTTATGTGACACCTTCTTAGAAGGTCTTAATGAAGAGCTGCAGACATAGAGCTCATTAGTAGTTGATTATTCAGTGTATTTGTAAGGGTCAATTAGGCCTGCAAATAAAGTGCTTATTAGTCTGTTTATTGACTTGGCTTAATAAGGGGTGCATCTGCAGTGCCAAATATCTGGTGAATAACTCTTGTTATTACAATTAACATCTGGGTTTTGACCCTGGCAGGAATCAATCTGGGGATCTTTGGATTTGAGCTTCCAAGCTCTGTCCCATGAGCTATCCTGGTGACAGGTAAAGCAACCTTATTCCCACAATCTGATCATGAATACATAACTTATAGTCAGTTTGTGAGAAAATTATGTAGGCCCTGTTTAGCCCCTCTCCCTCGAACAATTCCTGCTCATATTGAATTACCCCTTCATTATCTTGTAGTCCCTACAATGATGTCAGAGATTGTATCATATCTTAGCACCAACCACACCACATGCCTTGTTAGCTCAGGTGATAAGGCACTGGACTTTGGATCTAAAGTTGGCAAGTTCAAGTCCCGTTGGGAATTTTTGTAAACACTGGTAAAGATTGCTTATTTTGGTAAGTAAATCTTATTGGTAAAATCTGATCAAGAATATCTATTCATAGTTGGTTTGGGAGAAAACTGTGTAGGCCCCCTGCCACCCATTCCTGCAAATACTGTCAAATAGCCTCTATATATGCCTCTAGTCCCTGGACTAGAGGAAGACCATAATGCCTAAGAATATATTCTTAGCGACACTCACACAACATGCCTCATTAGCTCAGGTCATACAGCATTGAACTTTGTATCTAAAAGTGGCAAGTTCAAGTCCTGGTAAAGATCTTCTAAAAATTTTAATTTAGCAGTCTATCTACCAAAACAGTGGTGGATCCAGGATTTGGAAAAGGAGGGGGCGCCGCCCAAAAAGAGGGGGCGCACCCCCTATATCTGAGCAAATTTTGGGGTCCAAAATATGTAATCCGCCACTGCAAAGGGTAGTTGTGTTTGTGTTGTGTTCAAACACAAACACAGGCTGTATCTAGGGCCTGAAAACATTGCTACCCCCTTTCTCTATAATTTATAGTCCAGGGGTTACCAATTACTTAAGCCTTTAAGAGCTGCTGATGCATGAGTGTATCATGCCTACAAGTTGGCATGATGTACCAATGAAGTGCTCTCTAGCACTTCATTGGTGCATCATGCTGACCCTCCTGGCATAATGCACTAATGTAGTACTGGTGAGTTACTCACTAGGGCTGCATTTATTCATCTTGTCTAACAATGGACATGTTGTATTAATGCACTGGTCAGTGGCTTGGATAGAGTGAGATGTAAGTACCATATCATGCTCCAATCCCCCTATCTGCTAAATATTGGTCTGCTGACAGGTAGCTTGTTGGGTGACAACTGCCCATATATATATGCTCCACTCAAGTCCTGTGTTTCATATTAATCTACAGGGCCTCACATGACCAATGACATCTCAGAATAGTAGGTTTTTATTTGAAATAACATATTGGTAGTGCTGCTTTCAACACCTGCTTGTTAGCTCAGAAAGAAGAACAAAGGATTCACAATCAGGAGGTACCCGGTTCAAATCACAGCAAGGATCAATAAGGACACTGAAATCAGGAATGCACAAGCTATTCAAGAATTACACAGACTGGCATAAGAAGTTGAATATTTGACTATCTGAAATCATTGAGAGTATGAAATAATTGACTTTTGTAATAAGGTGTCTAAATTTCTTTAAAGTGTTCATCAAGCCATTTAGCTGTAGGGCTTAATACGCCCTACAGCTGAGTAATTTAATATGTGCTATAGATGCAGGGCTACATAACCATTACAATTTAGACTGTTTGTAACCCCTTTATAAGCCCTATGGTGTAGGGCTGATTAGTCAATGAATAAGTGGGGCCATGCCCACTGGGTTGGTACAGGCTTTTCTCTTCTAATTAAGCGGCAATGGAATGCCTACTTCACCATACATGTATAATATATTGATATAAAGACCACCCACATAAAAATCAGTACAATGCAGCACATGCCTGCCTGACTCACTTAAGAGGTGTCATGCTAAAATATGTAATTTTAATGGAAATCAGTGTACAGTTCTTCTGACCAGGCAACTTCCTGCTTCGTCTTATAAATTGCATAGTTTGGGTTTTCTATAAGCCATATTAGTTGAATGTCATAACCTTGGTTCAAGGTATGGAAGCCCAATCCATTAACACTCAACACATTTTGCACCCCAACCCTTACTTAAAAGTGTGGGGGGAGGGCGTCACTTCCCTGACTTTGCTTTCCTCTATAATCAAACGATGTAATGGAACATTAATTGATGTACCTTTGCCCAATTCATACCTGGTATTGACTCTTGAAAGATCCCATGTATTGATGTCCTTGGAGATAATCTCAGCTCATCGTAATCAACACCTACACCTATTTAAAGAAATATATTGCAGTTCCCAGGCACGGGTCTCACATAACATGATAGAAATACCACATCTAGGGACACCTTGCACATGGGTAGAGGTATACATACATGTATAGGAACAGGTTACACATAAATCTCCCATTAAATTGTAAAGCTGTTTATGTTTATGGAATGAGTGAAGTTGTGCGTGCACCGATCTTACTAAACCTACCCTGGATAAACTATTTCTGATACGTTATTCTTGCTGGATCTTGCCCAGATGGTAGTTATCCTACAAATCCCATTGAATTGATGATACATCCATGCTCCCAGGGACCTTTTTAAATCCCACTCCGGGTTTTTCTAGACCAAGGTTTATGATGATTTAGTGCTTGTGAGGCGTCTAAAGTCAACATTCCCATGCAATAGCTTTCAAAGGTAAAATATATGGGCAAAGGTCTATGACGGTGACATGAATATATTATGTGTGGCAAGCAAAATTACAATTCTGGAATTGCCCCTGACTGATCTTTCTGAAGATTACAGTTTAGGACATTCTAATGGGACATACATTCTGACAATGTACAGAGCATTACAGTTCTAATGGGCCTTCCTAACAATTTCAGGATAACTATAGTTTAAAGAATGAGAGGGGATGCCTACGTGCACCAGGTTTATAGTCACTTTATCTAATTATTTGGGATTGGACAGTGCTTTTTTCTTATAACTCACAGTGCATTATCCAGCCATAACGCACTCTGAACCCGCCATTGTGGCTTGCTGACCTTTGACCCATAAGTATGTCACGCGTCGACATCGGGTCTACTTTTACAGTGACAACACGGCCTGGCTTGGCATTTCGCTTCGATTTATAAAGAATTTGTTGGTTTTTGGGCTCTATACAGACCAGAATGGCACTGAAACTTGTCGAGAATAATCCTGGAAACCATATACTATAGGATAGATAGGTTAAAAGCTTAATATCATAACATTTCAACGTAAGAAATTGATTATCCACATTCGGCAAAGCAGCCCGGCAATATGGAAAGCACAGGAACACTTCTGCTGACAACATGGCGAGGATTATTTCTATCGCTTGGCCGAACAAAATGTCTTCTGGATTTATTATGGGGTTATAAGGTAAGAAATTTATACAAAATGGAGAAATATGTTAGATAAACACCTTAATCAAGTTATGAGACAGCACTCGTGGGTTTAGGGTTAATAATCCACTACCGCTGCACGGTCGTGAATTAATATTAACCCTTAAACCCACTTGTGCTGTCTCATAACATTGATTAAGTGCTACATAGCTGGAAGATATTCTCAGAGCGTTATTCACGCCTGCAGTTGGGAGTAAGATTCATTAGACCTACCCTTCAGCAGTTAATACAATACATGATTATCAAATTCTGTATTTATTATTTCATATGAACTCATCTCAGGTAAAAAATTATTCCTATAATTATCCTAATTTGGTACTGTGCAAATCGCCGCATCCTGCGTAACATGATAATGTACCACATTGACAGGCATGTTATCACCATCATTATCTCAGCTAAAGGCCAAATCCCACAACATGAAAATGGTCAGGAAATCATTGTGAAATAAGATATGTGGGTGCTTAGCCGATATTGGGGTGGTAATATCTTCTAGGGAAGACCTATAAAGGCTAAGAATCCCTGTCAAAGTGCTGGTATTTAGGGAGTATAGTACATCAAAGGTTTTTGATATTTTCTTCACAAAGGGCTTGAAATCTCTGTGATAGACTCAAAATCCATGTGATTTAGAGAAAAACAACAGTTTCTAGGTAATCAGAAGAGGTGTGTCTTTGATAAATCAGAGGCCATTGCAAACCACAGAAATTAGTCAGAGAAAACTGTGATTTTAATATCAAATACCCTATCTCTGTGAATCATTCTA
The DNA here is from genome assembly GCA_949317995.1 of Acholoe squamosa. Taxonomy (NCBI): domain Eukaryota; kingdom Metazoa; phylum Annelida; class Polychaeta; order Phyllodocida; family Polynoidae; genus Acholoe; species Acholoe squamosa. The sequence goes on along the minus strand of OX439049.1, from coordinate 29,437,430 downwards.
TCAACTCATGTGTGCAGTAATGAAAATCACAGAGATTCCCCTGCTACTATCAGCTATAGTCGGATTTGGAGTAGTAAGAAGTGCAGGGAGTACCCTTGTGATTTAGGAAATTGGCAAGAGTCCAATGTTGCCGATAACCAGAATCACAGACATTTGAGACCCATTTTTCATGTGGTGGGATGTGGCCTTAAGACCTCGAATGTTGAAGTTAAACATCAGGTAGTGAGAAGCCAATAAACCTGGAGCTAAAAAAAACAGTATCTGATACCTGTCATGTGATCTTCCTTCCCCAAGGCGAATCGTGATGCTTGGCAGCATTTGACAGGCAGGGTAAAGGTTATCTTCTCCCACCGGGCAAAGAGAAACAATACCTGAAAAATTCATCATGTTAAATGAATTTGTGACCGCTGGTTAATGTTTTTTCAACGGATGACCACATTTCTAATGTAAAGACAATGAAAGTTGTTTCAACAGAATAAGTTCGATTGAATTACTTCAAGCTAAATGCAGTTATTTCTGAACATGTTTCATAATAGGGCTGGAGACTGGAAGGTCAAAAGAACCTTTTATATAATCTTTGTGAAGAATGTTTCCCTTTTGATAATTAATTACTAAAAATGGCATACAAATGTCACCATACATGTATCTTGATATAAAGACCAACCACATAAAAACAATACAATGCAGCTATAATATATGCCTGCCTCACCCACCAACGAAGTGTCATGCTAAAATATCCAATATCAATGGAAACCAGTATAGCGCTCTGGCTAGGTCACTTCCTACTCAGTCTTATTGCATAGTTTGGGTTTTCTTGAAGCCATATTAGTACAATGTCATGACCTTGGTTCTAGGTAAGAAAGCCCGACTGTATGTCGGAAAATGAAGAGTGATAATTGTTGGATCCTGCTTGTCTTAAGTAGTTCTAATTGCATCAGGCAGAACTCAATCACCTTAAAACTGGAAAGAACTAATTATTTTTGGTAGTTTCAGCACATTGTATGTCACATTCTCAGTTGATTTAGTTCATTTAAGCTTGAGGCTACAGATTAATCTTGGTCTTATATGTATTCTGAGACCTGTTTCACAAGGGCCATATACTAGTGACATAGACTTAAGAGCAAGATACTCGTAAGGTTGTGTTAAGATCAATCATTGGATTCATTGGTCATATCTCTATAGCTCACTCTTAGTAGGAGGTGTTTCAAAAGGAAATTGGGATTGAAGCTTACTAGTAAAGAGTCAATGTAAGAGTGACATATGACCAACAGAAAGTAGCTGATTTATGTGGAAGGTTGAGGGTACACATAAATGGGAAAAATCATATCAATTAATGGAATCCCACATATCTTTTTAATCCATGATGTCAGGAATATATCAAAATGAAATACCCTTTTATAATACCTTTTTATATTGTGAAATAACAAAGTAGAGGCATGTTCTGCACCTGGGTGATTGATCTTACTAGCTGAATGATTGGTCTACGAGTGACCTAAGGACTGATCTTGATTACTGCCCCTGTGTCCAATTGCTTATGAAACAGGTCTCTGAGACCTGTTTCATAAGCATTCTTTATTTAAGATCGATCTTTCCACTCTATGAGTGACCACTTAAGATCAGTCATTTGGGAATGACTACTAGTGTTTCAGAACAAGCTGTCACTAGTATTGGAACTTAAGACTGGTCCTTTAGAAGCAGCTGTCAATTGGACATAGGGCAGTAATCAAGATCAGTACTTAGGTCACTCATATACCAATCATTCAGCTAGTAAGATCAATCACCCAGGTGCAGAACATGTCTCTACTTTGTTATTTCACAATAGAAAAAGGTATTATAAAAGGGTATTTCATTTTGATATATTCCTGACATCATGGATTAAAAGATATTTGGAATTCCACTAATAGATATGATTTTTTCCCATTTATGTGTACCCTCAACCTTCCACATAAATCAGCTACTTTATGTTGGTCATATGTCACTCTTACAATGACTCTTTACTCATAAGCTTCACTCCCAATTTCCTTTTGAAACACCTCCTACTAAGAGTGAGCTATGGAGATATGACCAATGAACCCAAAAGCAGGCACAAACACAGCTTATAAAGTGTTACAAGATTTTAAAGAATATGTTCAGAGAGGTATTTAGGTGGGAAAGGATTCATGTGTGATCTAATGCCCATTTTTGTTGTCAAAAGATGATTTGTTTATTAATCAAGTTGCTCTAATGCAAATATTGCTGACTTTCACACTCATAAGTCTCCATATTTCAATATCAGACAGGTTTGAGTATCAGTATGCACAAGACCCTGCAATTTATAAGGTCGTCATTGTCAACCTGCTGTGTTGATAATTATAATGTTCTGTGTTTTTATTCATATCTGACTTGATTTTAGTGTAGCTCACCCCTGGATCGTGTTTCAATAGTTTCCATGACTGGACACCCTCAAATCGTAGTTGGAGGTTTAAGAAATGACTCCATACCAGTGACTACAGAGTGAGCTCCAGTAGAGGCCTCAAAACAGCAGCTGCTATTTATTCAACTACTGGCTCAATACACACCACTATGAAGTCATAGCACCCAGTCATAGGGACCACTATTGGCTATATAGTGACCAGTCATACCTCCGTCATGGTCTAGTATAGCACTCCTGTGTTCAAATGAGCATAGGGCTGCAGTAACTACCGTAATATCTCATATAGGAGCCGGGCCTTAAATAGCAGCCTCCCTTGAATAGGGACCAGGGTAGGAGGGCTGTCAAATCAATAGGGGTCGGACCTTGAATAGGCGCCTGGTGGGGCCAGTTTTAGGTAGTTTTAGGAAGACAATCAAGACCCCCAGCCCAAATGATGTATAATTGTACTAGATAGTTCCCTTTCAAATCACATATGATAGATCTTTATCTAATAACCTAATTGTATCTAAAACAATTACACTCTGTTATTCTTTCTTGATAGTAGGGCTGTGGTGTCAACTAGGTGTAATATCCTTTGTAATACTATTAGAAACCATGGTGGATGAGGGTTGGGTATGACAGGCATTTATAATGTAACACTCAATCCTTAGGTGAAACACCACACTTTTCAAAATGATATTTTTATTCTTTAGAAAAAAAAAATGTCATCCCAGCACCAAAGGCGCTGGCCACAGGGTTATAGGTAGTAGTGTAAAGAGCCCAGTTTAGGTACATTAGAGCAAAGGAGTGCAGAGGGCAGCAGCTAAGGCTACCCACTAATTATTCAAACGGAGGGTTGTCATATAGGATCCCTTATTGAGTCACTGCTGTGGTGGATATTTAGATAGCAGGCAGTACGATCACCCAGTAATGTAGCCAGCTATTTAGTCACCAGGGCCAAAATCCTAAGATCACCTGGTAAGATTTGACCCATCTCCAGTCGTAGCTGGCTGAACCTGTCGTGGAAACTATTGAAACACGATCCTGACTTGATAGCCAGCCACATGGTCTTTTTCTGGTCTGAATATAAACAGAACTAAACGTAAGCTGATGTTGCAAGTGACCCCTGAAATCTCATGTTTACAACCTAAGAATCTAAACCCCCTATACCTTAGTCACTGGCTGTGTTGCCTTTCATTAAAATGCTAAAAAATCGCGTAGTGGAGCCTCCACTTTTTATATCGCCCTACATGCTTGGGTTCCTCTCTCATGAAGTGGGTGTAGCCAAGGCTGAATAAATTTAGCAATGGGTATGCGCTGAGCTATGATATCTCCAGAAGGGTAACTGTTGAGATAAAATCATTCATCACCTCCATATTATGTGGCTAGGCAATGTGATTCTAGTAGATGTCTGAAGGAGAAATGTTTTTTATGGCCCTGAGAATCTCAAGAGATCCTTCAAGGTATGTTTACTTGGATTACCATCTGCACTATGGTCAGTGGGGAAAATGATGGCACCTTAGGCAAGGACAGGTTTCCCGTTTCAGCTAGATACCATCTGTCACACAACATATTGTCCTCCACCACCAGTGCTCAGGTGTTCTGAAATTAGCTACAGGTGGTTTGGAAATCAATAGTAAACCAGAGTCTCTTGTATGACTATATAATTAAATTTTAGGATAATGCTTCTTTGATTTTAAAATAGATTGAACACCTGTCATCTCAATTTGAGGGTTAATGTGCATTTCGATTTGAATCTGAGAATTGGATTTTGCAATTTAATCTAATTTGTCATACCCCCCCCCCGCCTTCATATTGAAGACGTGACAAGGGAGAATATATATATGTGTGATATATTAAAAAGGCACTCAGTTAGTGCTGTCATGTAGAAGTGAACCTATCGTGGGCCAATTCAAACTGTGATGTTGGACCTACGTAGATGTTCAGAGAGTTAGATTGTCATTTTTTAATCTCCTGTCCATATAATACCGTCATCTATGCAGAGAAAGATTCCATCTAATCTGCTAATGAGATTGATTGCCCTTCCTATTTGAGAAATTCATTCATAGTGGATGTAGTACTTGCCTGTGCACGTACAGGCAATCAGAGGATCTTATTCCCATCTTCTATATGTCTAATATTTCATGTGCTTCCAGCCTATGTTTGACAGGGGATTCCAACAAACTATGTGGAATGAATATTCTTGGTTAATATGCTTATTCTGAAGCCTGCAACTAACACATGAAGGTGCTATTTCTACCCTCAAGGCATGTTGTGTGTTATACCTCGTCTAACTGTACATGTAGAGAAACGTGTTTTCATTTTGTAGAGAAACATCTTTTCATCCTGAAAGGTCTCATATAAGCACAAGGGGTAAAAAACTTTGCGCAAATCAATAAACCATCGGTTTCAAATAAGCAGCAGTTTCCGCCCTACATTATGAGGGAATAATCCTTAGAACTGCTAATGCCAGTAAGACCTTATAAATGTGTAAGATAGCAATATCTCTCACACCTTCCATATGTCAAGTGTTAGCCTACTGGTCTGCTACCAATCTGCCAGTACCTTCGCTTGAGATGAGCATTTCATAGGTCATCCCGATCTATATTGTCTAACCAAAATGAAGAGCTCTGTGTATCAAATAAGCAATGCTCCCATATCAGCAACAGGGTTGAGTCTTTGTGAATTTAAAAGCATCCGGGCACTTAAAAGAGGCCACTATATTACACTGTTGGCATTTTGATATCTTCATTATTACATTCACTGAAACTAATTGCATTCAACTTACATATTGCTACTTGGGCAGCATTCAGATTCACAAAATCATTCCAATGACCGTTGACATTCCATTTGCCTTGAATTCAAAGATGTCTGATAATATTATCAAGATTTGACACCGATTGATCATTGAATTACAATGCCCTTCATGTCAACATTGGGCATTATTTTTCACCGGTTTTCCACCAGGGCTGACTTGGGGGTTTCAGAAGGATCAAATCTTTTGATCAGCACAGCCACAATTAATGATCTAGATGCTCAAAGGATTCTTGTCCTGATGACTCCCACATCAGCAATACGCATGGGTAGGAAGTTGGTTACGATGCTTCTTCTCCCAACTTTTTGCGTCCAGAAGGTCATTTCATAAGGTGCCACAACTTCACACAGTCGCTCCTGTTTGAAACTCTCCAACTCACAATGGGCAATAAAACTGTAACGGGCAAGCTTACATACTGCCCTATCGTTCTATAATATTAACATATGCTCTCTTCGATATGTCTTATTGACCGGTAATGTAAATACAAGTACTTATCAGTACCGACCGGTACCATATGTTTAACCACCAGTTAGGCACTAAGCCTGTTATGTAAGAGGATTGATATTTGCCATGCGGTTCCCGCCATTTCTAATTATAATCTATATGCTAAAAATGTCACTTGTTAATTAACCTACTATATAAGGGACAACATGTTCCTATCTCGAGGAGTGTGTCTTAGGTAACCAATCCGATTCAAACAAAGGAAATGAAGATTTCCTACGAACCATGAATCACACCGTGCCGAAGTATGACAATACTTTTGTATGGACCTCGGCTACACCAGAGAGTACCACTGCTCCGAAGATACGAACTGGGTTAACTCCTGTAGAACAGGAGAAGATTACTCACAACCTGGCTATTTTAGAAACTGGGTTAGATGTAGTACCGAGGGCCATGGAAGGTCTAATGGAACAGTGTAAAATGGTACACTTCGGTACCACCCAAGATCCTGACGCTGCAAAGCCAGAGGCTCTAAAAGTGAAGCCTTTTACCGGCGATCCACCTTGGCGAAAATGGCTGTCCCATTGGCATAACGTTAACTTATCCAATGGAGACAATGATCGTCAAGCGCTAATGTCACTAAAGGAGGCATTAAAAGAGGGGTCTGGCCAAGTGGTCATTTGATCTTTCGAGAAGAATGGTGATGGTACCTTATGTGGGTTAATTGAAACCGCCACCCACCTTCTCGTTAAAGTAGGTGAGGAAGACCCGAACTTTTTTCTGAACAATACGCAGATTGCCGACCAGACCCACCCGTAGTATTTCAGGAAGCTACCACTTGATTTATAAACGGGCTATCTTAAAGATAAATGGCAACCTGAAATTAGTATGCCCGTACTGTTTGATTTCGCAGACATCTATGAGACTAAGAAGGCTGTGTTTCCCACACTAGGGGCAGTGGCCGCTATAGCATCAGCTGACAACCTACAAGAAGGTATCAGTATTGCTACTGTCAATGCCAATAAGAAAAGGAAAGATACTAAACAGCCTCAGAAGTCTCTTAATGTTAGTTCAAATGCCGAAATAGAAACTTTTGTGAAGGAACTAGTAGCAAAACAGGTGAAAAGATCTAACACTGGTAAGAATTCTTGCAAGGTATGGAAAAAGAAACAGACCGGTCATCGGTGTCAGGTCATGGGACATATGGCACCCGAGTGTTGGGCCCCAGCTTCAGTTCCTAAAGAGGATTCTGCGATTGACCAGGGGACTGCTCCGGAAAACTAGGCTGGGGTGATGCTAATGGCATAGTATCACCCCAAACCTCAGTAAGCCGAGCCAACCCGAACGGTGGCAAGACGATACTTGTTGCTAACCCGGTCAACAGTGTTTCAACAGGGTCTGATCCACCTCCAAGGAACACTATCGACGGGACCAAGCTCTTTGGAGCTGGTAATGAGGAGTCATGGGCCCACATTATTTCACGGATAGGTGGTGTCGACATCTCCCCTGGCAATCCATGTTTTCAGTATTTGAAAACAATAGGGATCTCTCGGACCAGCGGGGGTATTGAAACAATATTGACCGGGAAATGCACCCCATTGAGGGGTAAATGTTGGTATGTATGTTTGTCCGTCCTTGGACAGAGAGGTGAGTTTCTTCTCGACACAGGCACGTCCCACTCGCTGGTTGGGAGGAAATTCATGTCCCTGTTAGGTCGACAGTCTGAGATCCCTCAGGAAGGGATAAGGGCTCGAATGGCTGCAGGAGACAATATGCAAACATATGGCAAGACTATTTTGCCGATATTGGTTAATGGCAGGATGTACTTGATCTGTCCTGCCATTGTCAATATCATGGATGACGGCATCCTCGTTATGAATTTTGCTGCGCTATATGGAGTGACAGTAAATGCCAGCACCGGGAAAGTAAGGATTCAATCCCCTTTTGATCACCCTATCCAGTGTGAGCTCCCGGTGGAATCCGATACTGCCTCTGTAGTGCAAACCACCAAACTCAGCCCCGGTCAGATATCTGATGTCTTGGTCAGCTGTGTAGGTATAGAGGGGAACAGACAATTGGTATTTGAGCCTGAACAGTCCAACCTAGCATCCCTTGGGCTGGAGGGCTTTGATACGATAATTGTTAACCCTTGATGAGCTGTGATCCCGATAAGTAATCCAACTACCGACACTGTGGTTTTGCGAAAGGGAATACCGATCGGTACCTCAGCCCACGTTGTAAGTCATGAGTCGCCACATGACAATGAAATGCATGTCTCTGTGATGGGAGTGCGCCCATGTTCGAGCCAACCTATGCATTTAGTACCATTAGTCATGGACTCTGACTTAAAAAAGGAATACCATCAGGAGGTTATTGATAAGCTATCCCTCTATGGCACTGCTTTCGCTGCCCCTGGGAACCTCTTAGCCGAACCTATATGGTTCAACACCAGGTGGATACTGGCAATGTCTGACCTAATAAGCTGCCTTACCGACGTCTTCCCACAGCTAAGAAATCTGCTATGGAGGACAAGGTAAATAAAATGCTGGCAGAAGGTATCATCTCTCCCAGTGATAGCCCCGAGTCCAGCCCTGTCGTCATGGTGACAAAAAAGGATGGGACACGTCGGTTCTGTATCAATTATAGAAAACTGAACAGAGTATCAGAGAAGAATGCATATCCCTTACCTCGAATCGATGAATGCCTAGAGTCTCTCAGTAGAGCCAAATGGTTTTGCACTCTTAACCTGCAATCTGGGTATTGGAAGATTGGATTGGACCCGAAAGATAGAGAAAAAACAGCATTTGCGACTCATATGGGGTTGTACGAGTTCAATGTCATGCCATTTGGACTTTGTAATGCCCCGGCGACGTTCGAGGCGATGATGGAATCCATGCTGAGGGATTATCTGTGGAAGAAATGCCTAGTGTACTTGGATGATGTCATCATCTACGGAAAAACATATCAACAATGTCTTCATAATCTCTGTGCTGTGCTAGATTGATGACAAACCAACACTGAAAACATGGAAGATCTGAAACTAGTCAGCGGTGACCACTTTAGGTCCTCAAGTTGACGATACCTAAAACTACAACTTTAGGTAGTCAAAATGATGACTTTAGGTCATCATCCTGATGACCTGAGTTGTCAGGATGACAATACTTACAGTACAGAGTCGTCATATTGATGACTCAGGTTGTCAGGATGATGACCTACGTTTGAAACTGAAGCCTAAAAAATGCAAATTATTTAGAAACTCAGTGGATACCTAGGTCTTATAGTATCTAGACAGGGCATTGCTGCTGACTCAACCAAAGTCCAAGTAGTGAAGAATTGGCCCCTACCGACCGATAGCAAGGAAATCCGATCTTTTATTGGGTTTTGCTCTTACTACTGAGACTTCATCCCTAATTTTATGAGAGTATCAGCTCCTCTACAGAAGTTGATAATTCCCGAAAAGAAGGGGAGACTCTAGGTTGAGTTGAGCCAGAAAGCCATCAGTGCATTTGAAGAACTGAAAGGTCTCTTCAGAGAAACCCCAGTTCTAAGTTACCCTAGAGCCGATGGCAAGTGATGGTCTGGTAGAACGATTCAATCAGACGCTAATAAGCTGCCTCACCACTATGGTAAATGAATATAGAGACGACTGGGATGATCAGTCTCGATATGTAGCACTTGTTTATAATGCTACCGAACATGCATTGACCGGGTGCACCCCTAACCTACTGGTTATGGGAGAGGAAATCCTCATGCCTTCTGACATGGTGTACGGAGTACCAGGGTTAGCTGGAGAGCAGCCCTGTACCGTGACCTTTGTCAAGGCACTTAGACAAATGTTACGGGATGCTTACTCATTGGTACGGAGTCATTAGGAACATTCTGCCAAGTTACAAAAAGTGGCCTACGATACTGGACTAAAGACCCGACAGTTTGCACCCGGGGACTTAGTAGTTCAGTATAGCACTCCACAAGCCAAGGAGAAAGCCAACTATGACTGGGTCAGACCTCTGGAAGTTTGACAGTGTTTAGTGAGAGCACTGTTCTTCTAAAGTCCGCCGGTGGTAGGAGATATAAATCTCATGTGGCCCACTTGCGACCCTGGAATGGGGTACCGGCCGATGAATTTGACCTACCGACCGGTAAAGAGGAATCAAAGATTCCTGAACCAACACCGACGCTCCACCACTACAAGTCAAGGCGCTACGGAGCCCCTAATAGGACATACCAAAAATAATTTTTTCACCAGAAAAAATATTCTTGCTGGTACTGAACAATCCTTGCGTGTAAAGAAACAATTGTTGCGGGTACTGAACAATTCTTGCGGGTACAGAAACAATTCTTGCAGGTACTGAACAATTCTTGCGGGTACAGAAATAATTCTTGCAAGCACTGAACAATTATTGCGGGTACAGAAACAATTCTTGCTGAAACTGAACAATTCTTGCGGATACTGAACAATTCTTGTGGAAACTGAGCAATTCTTGGGGAAACTGAACAATTCTTGTGGATACTGAACAATTCTTGCGGATACTGAACTATTCTTGCGGAAACTGAGCTATTCTTGCGGAAACTGAACAATTCTTGTGGATGCTGAACAATTCTTGCAGACACTGAACAATTCTTGCGAATACTAAACTGTTCTTGTGGAAACTGAATGATGATAGACTCCTCAAGCCCCAACATGAATGTTTCTGTACCCGCAAGAATCGTTTCTGTACCTGCAGGAATATTTTCTGTACCTGCAAAACTATTTCTCTACCCACAAGAATAGTTGTTACTGAGTAAAAAAAATATTTTTTACATGTTTTAAACTCTCAAAATGCTACTGTGTCCAAAGAATTCTCCTGTACATGCAGGAATATATTTTGCATGAAAAAAAATCTTTTTAGTATGTTCCTCTACCCCAAAAGAAAATTATTCCTGTGCCCGCAAGAATTGTTCAGTACCTGCAAGAATTGTTCAGTACCCACAAGAATTTGTCAGTATCCGCAAGAATTCTTCAGTATCCACAAGAATTCTTCAGTATCTGCAAAAATTAGTCAGTATCTGCAAGAATTCTTCAGTACCCGCAAGAAGGCGCCGACTGTCACTACCAAACATCAAAGGAAGAAAAGTCGTAAACGTGGTGAGAAGGACAGAATCAACAGATCCCCGGCTGTTGTATCAATCACACTCACGGCTCGTGACCGAGGTGATAGGTTGAAGGCCAGATTAGCCCGTATCGAGCAGGCTGAGCTAGAGAAATCTAGGTGACCCGTCTCAGATATGGCTAGGCCGTTACGACGCAAAGCTAGTGGTGATAAATCAGTTCCTATGTAAGGCTATAAACCATAGTGCTTTGATTGTCTTGTTTTTTTTTTTTGTAGACTACCCTCCCTTCCCCACACACACACATATGGTTCATATGGTTCATGGAATAAAATTACATAACTAGAAGTACAACCTCATGGTAACTACAAAATCTTATGTCCAGTCAGGGAGCGATGTATATTGAAACCAGGGTGGGTGGACAGGCATTCATCATAATATGAGAATGTTTGATCCACATATCACTGAGCGTTTTATTATATATCTAGGGGAACCAACTTGGGTTGAATAGATGTTGACAGTAACATGGCCAGTTGCAAATGAAACACTTTGCCCAGGATCAAGGAGTCAATGATCCGAGGTGACCGGATGGGGGCGTCAACAATCATAATTATCACCTTATTTGGTCAAGTCTCTTTGGCGCCAAAGGCGGGTGGCCTCAGACTGCAACACATTGATTGACTGTTCACACCGTCCGATTCCACCGGATAGCCCTCTTAAAATAGAGGCGCTGACGAGATCAGAGTTCAGAATTGTTTCACGATTCTACAGTCAACATCTCCTAGCAGATTTGACTGTCGTTCTGATACGAACAGCATGGCTACAGCAGACAACTTGACGCCGGCAGAGGAGGAGAGGTTGCTGGCATCGGATGGTGATGAGGGTACCGGTCGGCTTTCTACCGACCATGGTACCACACCTCAGACCATTCCGACACCACCACCTCCCCCTCCACTACTGGGGCAGGGGGTACCAAAGCCAGTAGTTCTCAAAGAGGAGGCCATGGAGGTCGACTCTACTGAGACTACCAACACTGAGTCCAAAAAGAGGCCTTAGAAAAAGAAGAAGAAACGTTCTTCTGAATCTGAAGCCCCTGAGGAGTCCAGTACTAACCCGACCATTGAACCTGCGGCAGAAGAAGAAGAGGTAATAACTACTTGTTATGCCCCTTCTGAATCCCGCAAAGACAGATGACGCTGTGCTAAGAAAGCAAGACACAAATGGCCGTCACTGGGTGACTAAACTGTTTGACCCAAATACCGGTCTGTCGGACGACGAAGACTGGATGAGCTACACAGACCATCCAATAGATTGGTATGTCGATGAACTCATCTCGCATCTCGACTCCAACAACCCGACACTGGGTCATGAGCTTCGGATGAAGCTCAACTACTGTTGGAGGTACTATGCTCCAGGTGACCCCTGCCCCTTTAAAAGGTGCCAGGAGCGCTCGGGTGCTAGACCTGCAATAAGATGCGCCAGCATGGCTCACTTTGCTCGGCATCTATGTGAGAACCACCTCCCAACCCACCTCCTCTATTGTGTACCAGCAGATGAAGGCAGGACAGCCTGCCAGCTGTGGGATGATGGTGAATACCACTGAAATGCTCATCAAGGGATAGTAGTACGCCATCTGATGACGGCTACCACCAACACCCTCTAACTTGAGCTCTCGGTATGGTTACTACTTGTTGGGAGGCCAAGGTCAGAGAAATCTGTGCTGGCCGCCACCAGAAACTACAAGTAGTCAAATGCCTGATCAATCGGTTCAATCTCATGGACTATGAGTGGGACCACTGTATCGGCAAGATGAAGGGCTATGGGTGTTGGGTGAGTCCAGGTCCGATGTCTTACCGAGGGATCAAGACAATGAAGCCGCCCCTGTCGGTTCTAAATGCTCCCAACAGCCCACTAGAAAGCCTTCTGGTACCAGGGATCAGTCATCTGGCCCACCCCCGAAGGCTAAGACCCCTGCCAAGAAGCCTGAACCCAAGTCGAAGCCGAAGCCTTCTGGTTCCGGAGCGACTAAGAAGTCAGGTGGCACCACCGGTACCAGCTCTCTCTCGAGGGCCAAGATGCGGGAATGCAATGAGGTGACTTCTATCAGGCAAGGTGTGTGGGGCACAGACGCAGCTAGTGTCATCCGCCAGACCTACCTAGAGAGCCAAAAGCAATCTTTGAAGGTCTTGGATGACATTAAAGTGAAACCCTCACCAACTCGGCCGATAGCCTCCACTTCTAGCACTGTCAGTAGCATGAGTGCTCTAAGCTTGGATGTCGGTGGCCGTGTCACTGGCACGTCCACCCAGTCACCTCATGGTATAAACTGGAGCTCTGCAGCTTGGGTAGCACCTGGACTGGAGGGACTGCCTCATCAGGACTCCCATTCTCAACAGAGGTCCTCTAACTCCAATGGTGTGTCGATTCCCGCTGGAGTGGCCAGGCCCCTGTTACCTGGACCACTACCAGAAGAGAACAGGGAGTTCTCAGAGTGCCGCAGTGTGTGAGCTTTTCAGAGCAGTTCAGCCGAACCCTAGCCTCTCAGGTAGCGACTTTCGAACAGTCGTTGCTGAAAGCCTCTTTCAGCCGGTTGATGATCAACCGGCTGAGGAGTACAAGCCTCCTACAGAGGATGTCTCCCCGGCACCGCAGGAGCGGATGGACACTGAAACTTCTTTAGTAGAGGACAAGCCACATGGAGATGGTGACACTGCCTAGTCCAGGCAGCTGCTCTCCATCTCTATCGGATGCAGACCTGGCTATTACCATGTACTTACCCGATCGATAATGTACCCAGATGACCCCGGTAGCCGTGCCACGTTACCGACAGAAGGATGATGGTGCCATATCTACAAAGGACAATCTCTTATAAACTGTTATTGCTAACCTGTGGAAGAAGGATACCTGCCATGTGTTGCTCTTAGTGAAGCTGGACTTTTGCTATGTAGCCTATAACTATTTATAATATCCTACCCCTATTGGACGGATTAAATTGTTTTATGAAACGAACGAAAGAAAACAAGTTGGAGTTTCCCATGCATATTCTTTATTGGACTAGGCTGTATGTCTGTGTTTTACATTTTGGCTGCAATACCGGGCTGAATACATAGTAGGTCCTCCTTAGTACCATTTTTTGTATAAACCAGACACAAGGAGTTGGAATCTACTCGATACCTTGAAAGACTATGTTGTGACGTTGACTTATACTATGTTATTCATCAACACATCACATATTTGTCTATATTCATTTAATCTCTTACAAGTGGTTTATAGAACTGTATAAATAATGCTACCACCCTGTACTCATTCTTGAGGGGGGGGGAGTGTAACGGGCAAGCTGACGCGCTGCCCTATCATTCTGTAATATTATTATGCTTTCTTCGATATGTCTTATCGACTGGTAATGTAAATACAAGTACTTATTAGTACCGACCGGTACCATATGTTTAACCACCAGTTAGGTGCTAAGCCTGTTATGTATGAGGATTAATATTTGCAGGGTAGAGCTATACAATATTGCCCTATAGTATCGATAAGTGTGTATTTGATTATTGAACCAAGCAATCCATGTTCAACTAAGTAATAAAGCTTCGGAAACTCTAAGTTCCTTGTGTTGTTGTCCCTGGTATTGGTGTCGCATTGACAGATAACCCGACAGGCTTACCGACAGGTGGCTCGACGGTTACAAAACATATAGTGACCTACAACTGACCTGTGTGATAGGAGCTTGTGCAGACAATCAAATAATGGAGTTTTAGGAATCTTGTACTAGCACTACAAGGATCATCGACCGCTAATCCAGGGCTGTAATGATAGCACTGTGAGGGTGTCCGCTGCAATTTGAACTAAGAAAGTCGTACTGCATTGGGAAATGACCTCTTGTTTGATTCCCATCAATATGTATATATCATATACCATTTTATTATTCCATAAATTGTAACATATTATTGTATTAATCAAAGAATACATAAGAAATTAATACATAGGTTGGCTAGAAGAGCGCTCAAACATTCTAGAAGAGCGTTCATGCTCCACTGCAGACCAGCCAGGTCAGTTATACATAAGTTACATCACCAAAGACAGCGACCTCATGGTCAACTGCACAATATAATGATTCTAAGGGTCTAAATCAGCGACCTCATGGTCCAGTGCACAAACTAATAACTTGTAAGTGAATGCAAACGGCTGTTAGGGGTGCCTGGGCACCACTGACGCCGTCACGGGTGTCTGAGCACCCAAACACTGAACAATAGTTTACATAAGTCACAATGCCATAACCTTCCGGTCGCTCTAGCGTCGCTCCTGAGCAACATAGGTCAAATATCAAAGCATTTATGGAAAGCCCATAATTAGATGGTCAAAATGAGCCCAATAGCAAGGCCGAACTCCTATTATTAAGGAAGTTACGCTATGGGGACTGATTTGACCTCAGAATGCGCTACAGACAAACAAGCGCAAGTTACGCGCCCGGCAAGCGGGCAGTGGTAACTTGGCATATTCAACTCTGCGCATGCCCAAAATGGCGGTTGTAATGGCGTAAACTTTTGAGATATGAGGGTTTGAAGTTCAGAACTGACCAAGACAATGGGGGGGCATGGCGGCGTCCATGGGGGTCCGTTGTGCACCCAGTGACACATGAAAGACTCCCCTCAAACAATTGCAGAGTTAGGCAGATGCCACTGGCTCCAGTCAGTCTGAGGTGCAAATCCAAGAAATGGTACAAATAGCCTGGCTGCTCCTCCTAGAAATCAGAATCACAAAAACCACTCCAGAGGTAACATCTCCAGCCATCACTCCTGCTACCTGCTATAGCTCTACACTATGGTTAAACTATGCTAGACAGGCATAGGGTTCAACCATTAGTGGCCAGATGCTATCTCCTACAAGACATCCACCAGAGGGTAAAGTTATACATTATTACATTATTCCTCTAAGCAGCAGGCCAGGAGCTAGGTGTGGGAACCCACCTAGAACTATGCTGGACATTGTATTATTATTATTACCTCACAGGTGGAGTGGAACAGAACATTATACTCTATGAACAATTGTATATTTACTGTATGTGGAAATTACCTGCATATTAACAACTGTGTGATTGATATTTCTTACATGTTGCCTAAAGCTGAATAAACCAGTGATAACTGGAAATAACAATTATCTATGAGAGCTTGATGTATTTACTCCATATACCACTAGTCATATGATATTTCTCATATGACAACTTGATCATGCACAATTACTAGTATGACATATACAATGATGAGGTCATGGATTACCTCCCATGGGCACATGCTTTGTATTTTAGGGAAAGCTGTGGCCCTGCCCTTGTGTGAAATACAACCCTTGCTGGTCCATAATATAGACTTGCCCCAATTAGCAATTCATGGGTTGCATTAACACTTAGTGCTCATGAATCAAGGCTCCTTAATTTCTAAGATTAAGTGCTGCAATATAGCAAAGGTGAAATTTAATTTGAATTGGCAAAATCTGGGTATTACTTTCTCATCATTACAAAACACCTTCATCCCAAACATATGCAAGATGTGACAATAATGTCATATTGAGAAGGCACTCATCCTACAGAATATGTAGGCTGAGCTTAGTTTACATAGTTAATATAGAAATAATCAACATGGAGTCCTTTTCATCTTTAATTTGCATTTCTATTAGAACTTGAGAATTGGGATTGTGGATCAGATTTCTCATAATCTCCCTCCATATGGAAGATGTGACAAGGAAGAATATAAATAATGCCATATTAAAAAGGCACTCAGCCAGTGCTGTCATGTAAAAGTGAATTTATAGAGAGCGAATTTAAGCTGAGATGTTAGCCTTGTATGTAGATGGCCGGACAGTGAGACTGCCATTTTCTAATCTACTGTCTATATAATAACCTTGTCTATGCTGGGAATGATTCCATCTAATGAGATCGATAGCCCTTCCTATTGGGACATTCATTCATAGTGGATGCAGTACTTGCCTTTGCACATACATACAATTAGATGATCTTATTCCCATCTTCTATATGCCTAATATTTCATGTGCTTCCAGCTTATGTTTGACAGGTCATTCCAACATACTATGTGTAATATTCTGGGTTAATATGCCTAATATTAAGCCTGCGACTGACATCTTAAGACGCTATTTCTACCCTCGAGGCATCCTGTGTTTTTTACCTCGTCTAACAATACATGTAGAGAAACGTGTTTTCATTCTCTAGAGAAACATCTTTTCATTCTGAAAATTATGCTTTCCTAAATTTCATGCAAGAAATCAGTAAACATTACTTGTGGTACTGCATTAACACTGTTGGCATTTTGATATCTTCATTATTATATTCACTGAAACTAATTGCATTCAACTTCCATATTGCTACTTGGGTAGCATTCAGATTCACAGGCCACTCTGCCTCTCTTACCTCTTCTTCTGTCATTTCTGATCAGAGACATCCCATTAATATATAACTGTCCACTTAAAGTAGCTGGTTTGAGCCATGTCTCTATGATGCCAATAAGATCAAAACCACCAGGATCTCTACTAATATAATTGTACATATCCTTCAAACTCTGGACATTTAGTGTTAGCAATGATAGCATTGTGAGAGTGTCTGCTGCAATTTGAATGAAGAAAGCCATACTGCATTGGGCAATTGCCTCTTGTTTGCTTCCAATCAATAAACAATGATGAGGTCATAGATTACCTCCCATGGGCACATCCTTTGTATTTTAGTGAAAGCTCTGGCCCTGCCCTTGGGTGAAATACAACCCTTGCTGGTCCATAATGTAGACTTGCCCCAATCAGCAATTCATGGGTTGCATTAACACTTAGTGCTCATGAATCACGGCTCCTTAATTTCTAAAATTAATTGCTGCAATATAGCAAAGGTGAAATTTAATTTGAATTGGCAGAATCTGGGTGTTAAGGTATTACTTTCTCATCATTACAAAACACTTTCATCCCAAACATATGAAAGATGTGACAAAGGAGAATATAAATAGTGGCATATTGAAAAGGCACTCAGCCAGTGCTGTCATGAAGTGAATCTACAGAGAGCCAATTCAAGCTGAGATGTTAGACTTGTATACATGTAGATTGCCAGACAGGTAGATTGTCATTTTCTAATCTACTGCCTATATAATACCCTTGTCTATGCAGAAAAAGAGTCCATCTAATGAGATTGATAGCCCCTCCTATTTTAAAAAATTCATTCAGCTTAGATGTAGGACTTGTCTGTAAATGTACAGTTCATTACACGGTCTTATTCCCATTTTCTAATTAATTTATGTCTAATGCCTCATACATAATCATTGGCTATTGGGGGGTGGGGGACGTGCATTTAGAGGAGCAATCATACATCTATAGTGACCTACGATTGATCTGTGTGATAGTCGATTTACATACTGGCCCTCCTTTCTCTTGATAATTACATCATACCAAGCAGAATGTTTTTACACAAAACCCCCAACCACAGGACAGGGTAGAAGAGCTTCGGGTGAAATTAATATGCGCTGAAATCTGATTGCCCCCCACACAAACCAGCAAACTCTTTCCTCGACAGAGTTATTATGAGAGGGATTATAGGTTGAAGCCAGGTAAATTGATAACATTAGCTATGTTATGAATGATTCTGCATGTCTTCAGAATCATTTTGTGTCTAGATCATTATTTCTTGAAGGTGAAAACATTTTACCAAGTCTAATTATACACACTTTCATTGTCAACCCACGGTTCTGCAAGTTTGAGTTAAACAAAATCATTTTCATCTCTGAAAATGTTACAGAACACTACGTCATCAAACTGTCTTTCAATGAAAAGGGAATTGTACCTTGCACGCTGACGTTGATTTGCAGGGTAATTCTCATTTTCCATTCACAGTTCATTCCCCCGTTGACCTTGAATTTAGAGCTGCCAGCTGACACCAATCCTTATTAGTTCTTAACGAGAAGAAGATTATTTCTATAATACCAGAAATGACATTGTCAATGTTAATTAAGTGGTTCACTGGTGTTGGACCTGTCCTTATTATGAGCAAAGCAATATCCAAGAATTTTGATATTTGACCAAATAGAAAATTTTGGTTCCTACTTCCCGATAACAAGCACTAACTTGACTAGAGAGGTCCACATGTGAAAAACAGGATCTGACAGAATCTACTGCTAAGTACATTACCCCTCCATTAGTAGGGAGGTCCTTAATTCTATACAGAGGCACACAGTAGTAGAGTGTAACGACTACATTTGAAAGTAATTTATAATTAAATCTGATCGTCCGGATCACTTGTTCCTTCACATAGGAATTTTCACTAGCAAAAGTGCACGGTGGCTTCTTGAGATTACTGCAGTAAAGCGAAAGAATGTACCAAATCAATGTCTTGTATTGTCCCCAAAGAATGGTATGTCTCTCGATATAAAACTTTAATTACTCTGGTACAATATGAGTCTTTCCTGAAAGGAACCCCTTAGTGATGCCCTTTAGCCTGACCCCATTGTAGTTTGAATAAGCCCCTACACAATCTGCCATGAGCAGTTGGTATCTACAATAATGAGGTGTTTCTTTTCTTCTTCTTTCTCACTTATTTTAATGTCACTGATCGTGAGATTGCCAGAGTCATATCTATATTTACACCAGTTTCCATGGAAACCATCATGCTGAAAGTGACTTAGTCAGATTTTCTTTAAGCTTCAGGTTCCACATGATCTCCTCGAAGCAATGTAAGAACATCATATCTATCGGATTGTTGGCCATAAAATGCCATTTATAGGCCATGTAATCTTAGAAAGTAATTCAACTCATAGTGGTGTATATTGTAAAATGGCTATTAATGGGCACTTATTTGCCCACACTTCCATAACAATTTTACAGAATACACCCTATGGCTGGAATTATGGCGTGCACTCCAAAAGTAGCATAGTCATATAAATCTGATTATCCTTATAAGCTACAATAATTACGGAGATGAAGAAAGGAGCAAAGCAACTATGGTCAATGTGAGCATCCCGATTCATTTTACCTTAAAGACGATTGACTTTTGAACCCCAATCATTAGACTATGCCACTTGAATTTAGTAAACAAATGCATGCACACTTTGACTGTTTTGTGTCTTGAGTGGTGCCATGGCGCTTTTGCCGACTTGGACTGTGTTATTATCATCAATGTTTAATATTCATCAGTATTCATCAGTGTTGCATTCATTGAAAGATCCTGTGGGGACACATTGATTCAGCTTTGAAATAGCTTTCCACAGCTTTGCAAGGGACTACTTTGTGAACGTAGACTTACTAGTAAGCTGGCAATGGAGAGAGTGAATTCTACTGAAAGGTCAACAAGATTGCTTCAATGGTTCTCATTGAGAACTCGTTGAAAGAAGCAGGAAGCAAAAATGTCCGGATAGGATCCATTCACCAGACCTGAAAGCCTTAGTCACCTGGAAGCCTTAGTTTTAAGGCGTCATTGAAAGGAATGGCTGCTCACGGGGAAGCAATGGTTATTTGTCCAATACAAGAAACAAGTGAAACATTGACATCTGATTTTCTTTAGTTTCCTGTCAGATACTAATGCTAGGGATTAGAGTAGAGTAAGTCAATTCGTGATCACTGTACTGTAACTAAGCAGATTAGGGTAGCTGGAGACTCTCCTTTTGTATTCAGAAACCACTCAGCCAGACTCTGCACTTACAAAAATTGAAATAATGAGGAAATCCTTGTCCCAACATTGCCGAGATCCATCGTTATTATCACGGAGATCGCTCGCACCATGTGCTGACATTTGGGGATTCATTGTAGAAACTACACTGCCTCTTTGCAATACAATTAAGGTTTTTCATTATTCAGTTTTATAGGGATCTCTGGTAGATTCAACAGTTTTTTTTGTAGAGTGTGGTTTTGTTCTGCTGTCCAGAGTGGATCTACAACGAGCAAAATGAAACATAAATAAAATACTAACCACTAGATGCTCTATTAGATAATAGAACGGGAGGGGGGAGTGTTGAGTGCAGCCCATTCTGCTGCTATGTTCTTCATACTAAAGCCAAATCTGTGAGGAGATTTTGAATTATGTAAAATTTAATGATGGCTCGTCCCATCCTATACATCTCGGCTGTTATTAAAGTAGAACTGTAACAACCCGTTCCTATATAGGTGGACATGTTTAGAGGCAGATTTGAAACCACATCTGTATGTAAATCACCTTGCTTATACATGTAGATGCCATAAAGCTATCGGTGATCCAATATCCTTAATTTATCAATTTCAATAGAATCAATTTTGCCTCTGGAAGCAACTTCAAAAGGCGAAATGCATACTATGGTTAGTCTTCAATATGATTGCCATTTGAATCCTGTATCTATTTATCGGGATGATTTACCTCATAATTACCTCCATGACTCTATTTCAGGAATAGATATCTGATTGTATCACTTAGGTTCTACTGCTATGACATATTCATAAAAGTCATGTGGTTCGTCCACTAGATCTGAGATTCAAATTTGGGATAATCGATGAGAAGTTAATTCATCATTGATAACGTTTTGTACAGGAGTCATTTCAACCATAACTGTTAGCATGCTCATGATCTCTCAGATCTTTGTTTTATGGGCTAGAGGAACTATTACTTCCAAACTAACAGGTGAAATAACGAGGTCTCCAATATGAAAATATGGAGAACTCGTTATCACTTTTTAGACATGTAAGCCTTCGAGATCGGGGTTGCTTTTATAACTAGAATCAATATCATCCTAGAGCTGAAATAACCCCACAGAAACAACTCATCAAACACACACTTCCTAGCATTTCCAGCTTATGATTGGTATCCTCAGGCAATTCTGACACTCTTTTTTTTCAGGGGAAATAGGAATGGTAATCGACGTTTACGACGCTGTGCCCGTCAACCCTAAAGAATTCCACTCGCATCATGTGCTGTTGACCAACATCACTGACCGGCTGTTGGATGAGCTGCGCTCCTTCCCCATGGAGGCTGTTAAAGGGGTCTTCGTGGAGAATAACCTGCTGGCAGGCACTATCTTTGAGAAGATCCACAGGGGTAAATATGATCTTCTTACGGGGCGTTGACCTGATAGTCAGGACAGAAGAGAAAATCAATTTGATACTTAAAGTAGAGTAGATATCATGTTCTTTATATATACACAAACCAAATTCAGGCCAGAGCTCAGAGAAGAAATAGTTCTGCTATTTTAGAATTATCTAAAGAAAAAAATAAGGCATGGTCTTTTTTTAAATGCACATGGAAATTATCATTTCCATTGTCCATTGGTCAATATCATCACTGGTGTTCCATTACACTCCAGCGTTCACAGTTGTTAATGGTTAGAGGGAAAAGACCTATTTTAATCTCCAAATTCCCAGCGCTCAAATTCCATAAAATGCTCAAAAATCTGTAAAATATTAATATTCGTGGGCATCAAAATCTGTAATCTGTAATTCTTGAAACAACGATTATAACGGCTGTGTAGATGAGGCATTGACGCTTGACATTGTCTACATCTTCCAAATAATTACATTACAAATGTTAGGGGTCTGAATTTATGCCCCAACCTTCCCAATTAGCGCATGAAGATGGAATCTAACTAGAGCTCAATATAAAACAAAATCACTGAAAATAATCACAAATACATGAAGTTAGGCCATGTAATGTTGCTGAATACATGTATGATGAAATCATTGTTGCGAATATTCCTTTCAACAAATAAAGAAGATAAAACTGGGTAACTTCGCAATCTATTGTATGCAAGGACATCATTGCAAGAGTGCAGTTATAAAGTACATATGCAACTATGGACGGTTTCATTGGTAGTGATGTGTTCAAAATCCATATCATTACACAGGCATCATCCTCTCTGTCAGCCTAGAGAGTCCAGAAGCCCTAGAAGCTCTATGGGCGGTGCATGCGCGGAATGACGTTTGTCGTCTGCTGCAGGAGACACTGGTTACATCAGAAATACGTCATAACGTCGGTGTCACCCAACTGGATCTGCGGGTGCGCATGTTTGATGATGAGAAGGAGGCATGTAAGGAAGAACTTATCGCTAGGTGTCATTCCAAACGACCTCTTCGTGACAGACGTGAGTTTTTAAATTCCATAACTCTCGTGCACACGACTATACTTTCCCTCAGACTCAATGTTAGATCCTCTATTGATGATCTCAAATAACTGTGGATGGTATTGGTTTTATATATAAAGGAAAGGAAATGACAAAAAAAAATCCCTATGCCATAGTGCACAGTGAAAATGGCTTAACTATAGAAATGGATGGGGAAAATATTTTGTTTCACATTTTTCAGCATATAACTGACTTTGTATTGATTTCTGCCACAAGGTGGCTTCTGTGTACTGGTAGCATTTGTCTTTAATCAAACTTGTTTATCGTATTTATTTGGATTCACAGTGCCCCGATCCTCTAATTATGGCGTGGTTGCAAAAGAAAACGTCTTTTTAAAATGAATAAAAGGGAAAAAGAAAGAAAGGGAGACCTGAGGAAATTCTTCTATCTATTGGCTATGGGCTCCACTGTCTAGTAAGGCCAATGTCCAATATAACAGTCTCTTTGAACTGACATTGAAGATGTATGCCACACTTAGAGTGGTACAGAGTAGTGGTTGCCAGGATGTCTAGAGTCAGGTTGTCCGGGTGTAGGGCAGATTATTTTTTACCCTCAAACTATATGACACCAATAACCAGGCTGACGGTCCAAGTTGTGCTCCATTTCCGATGCTGGGCCTTATCTATTCTGCAGCCCAGAAGGCGCAATAAGGCCACCGACAGTAGAGTAGTGCTCAGTAGTAGGGTTTGGGACTAATCCTTTTTTTTATTCACCCCTCTCCATTTATACTCACACTTGTATTGAATATTGACATTTTGGTCAGGCATAAAACAAAGGTTGTACATGGTAAGTCATAAAACGTCATGTTGCAAATTAAATAATAAATGATTTCATATTCAAGATTATATCAGTTTTCATAGTTGACCATTATTAAATATTCTCTGCAGCAGTTTACCATGTCCTTAGTGTCAGGTATTTTAACATCCGATGTTTTGCTTTATGATTTGAGAAAAGCAAATTGAAAAATGAAATGAAATAAAATTGAGGACACCAAATTTCTTAATTAATCCCTGAGGGGAGATAATACGATTAATTTGGTCCAATCTCGGGGATATTTCGAGTCTAATTCAGATGAATGCTCTGAAGAGTAACTGAAGTCAAATCAAATTATTCATTTCAAAAGCAGCTGCACAACAAGGGTTTCTCCGAAAGGGCAGCTGTGGATCAAAATAGAAGCAAGTGGACAAGTGGGCACGTGCAGTGTTTACAGCTTGTGTGTGTGTGTGGGGGGGGGGTGTGGTAGGAGGGGTGACTGGAGTCACACTGGTCAGCCTATTATAGGTGCTTTAGATAGGCTGTCACTATAGTGACAGGGGTGTCAGCCTACCAAACAGTATTGTACAATGGGGCTACATAGCACTGAACACCATTTATGTGGCAGCTACCCTGAGTGTAGTATACAAGCCAGAAACAGCATTTCTGCTATATAAGCTTCTATTCTATTCCTATATATAGAATTGAATTTTATACTATACATTAGGTATAGGAGAGAAGCTTGCCCCCCTGGGCCACTTATATGGAATAATTATATTAAAACTGTAGGGAAGTGGGCCTACAGACTATGCATAAACCCTCTGGGGATAGGGTAGAATATGTATAAACCATAGGGCCAGTGGGTAGAATAAGAAAAGGCGATATTTTAGCCTAACCTCAACTTCTCCGATATGTTTTTTTTCTCTGTTGATTATTCATCTATAGGGTCTAGGTGAAAATATCCAGGCAAATGTGGAGCTCTCACCCTTGAGCAATTTGATATATTCAAGATGGCCACCAAAATGCTATTGAAAACTTAAAATCTATCTATCTCTGGTTCTAATCAACTTAGAAACGCACATGAAAAGGCAAAAAGTATGTTTTGGAAGTCAGGGAATGCATTGCTGCTATTTCTGAGAAGATATCTGGTCTCCATCTCAGATTTTGTACCTAATTACCTATAGGTCACTACCCTAATTTTGGCCAAAAATCATTTTAATCCTGGATCACGTTAGAACTGCCAGCCAAATGTATTTTTGAAGCAATACTTTTGCAAGCCATGACTTGCTCAAGTAAATTATTATCCCCAGTTATCATTGTATTTACCCTTTAGCTTTGATTAATAAACCTGCATATAGAGGTATTACTGGACAAGTAAAAGCCTGAATGCTACAATTCTGTTCATCATCATCCTAGTCCTTGTTGTAAACAAAATAAGGAACAACCTATTCCTGAAATGAAGCAGCCATCATTGTATGTGTGTTGCAAAAACTCTAGTACATTCTCTCTTTGAGTAGACCCACTGCAGCCAATACACAATAATGAAATCATTTCAAATCAGTGTATGCCATAACATCTGCCATTTCTTCACCTTGTACAGACTATTGTTGAGTGGTTGTATCTTGGGGAGTTTGACCTCTATTTCTTGTGTTCTACTGGGAACTTCCACTTTTTGAGAAACACTTCATATTTAAAGTTAGCAAAAGTTAATCTGTCCATCTTTGTGTGACACCTTGAACCTGTTTAATTTCATGGGTAAAGGTTTTGTGTCCAATGAGCTGGGACCTGTTGGTAAACTTGTAGCATTAGCTAACCTTGTTTGTATGTCAAATATCATAGGTATGGAAAGTAGGGGGCAGGGGAAAGGGGGATCTGTCACTTTGGACCTTTCCTCCTCTGAAACTGATTTAGACAAACCTTAATATATTATTGTGTCCATGGTTTTGTGCTTCTTTCTGTCCATACACTGGCATCTGGTGTAGTGTTTCTCTCTATACATTTACCCATTCATTTGTACCATCCACATTTTCTGTATCTATTACATTTTCAGTACAACTGTTGCCATAGATAAAGCTTTCATCATGATGCTGTTACAGTGTACTTGATCAATGCTCATATTTAGCTGTCTTAAAGTGTGCCTGTCTACTCCGGCTGTCTTCATTATTCCTGTCATTTCTTTTCCATGATGAGGTGATCTATACCAAGTGTGAAGTGGGATTCAGAAATTTAAGTATTGCAAATGGTATGAGTTATCCCGATGGCAGTACCAGTTTCTGTGGCCATACAGTTTTTTTTTATAGCCATTATCTCTGCTCACTTGTTTTGAACTACTATAGGTCACAAATCATAGAAAGTGTGCATATGGGGCCTTACATGTCATTCGCCCAGACATGTGCCCAGAAAATGAATTCTTATAAGTATGCTTCTTTTACAATAGCAAGGACACATCTGACATGATAATGTGATTTTCTTAATCTACAGGTCAGAAGAGTCTGGACCTGAGATTTTCATGGAGGCATGATGATTGTTTCTGTAGGAAATCAAGCCCTCAACATGGCTTGTAACTCAAATGTCATTCTCCCAGACACAATTTCGCCCAGACAATTTTGGTCATTGTGGGCACATTTTAACCCCCTGGAGCCCAAAATATGCATATGGGACCATCAAAACCCATATGTAACATGAAGATCTCATCCAGCCTGACACTTTGAGCCAAAGAAATAGAGGGGGAAACTAAAATTCAAAGAGTAGGGGCTGGAATACCTCAAAATTCATCATATGCAAACCTTCTATGATTTTCGACAATATGCCCTGGCATATTTTCCATGAACAGAGATCATGTAAGTGGATCAACACTTTTAAAGGTACACCTGGGTAATGCAGGCATTATTTTACTGTGTTGATCCACTAAGTCAGATTTCTAGCAGCAAAGAAGCATTTGCCTTGTACTCTCCAGAACTTTTATTATTCATGCATTGCAGGTTATATTGATCAAAGACCAAATGGGGTCTTCCTTGATGCTTGGAGAACCCACACATTTATTTTCTCCAGCAATATTTACATTCTAGAGATGCATCAATCAAAGGTAAAAGGTAAATGATATGATTACGGTTATAACAAGTAACGTCAGCAAGCTGTGGCCTGCTAAGACATTGCACCAAAATGGTATAAAGACTTTTGGCTTAGAGACCTAGGGCAGCCAGTTCCAACCAAAAGAGGGATGTTAGATGGGTTTAGGTCAGAAATCTAATATGGAAGCCAAATATCTTCTCAAAAGTAGTAGGAATGCATTCCATGACCTTAAATACATACTTTTTTGAAACTTTGTCTGTGTCTCCAATTTTAACAGAACTGCAGATTTCAAATGTTCATTAGCATTCAGACATACTCAACCAGTAATATCTACATCTGGAGATGAATCAACCAAAGCTGAATGGTATAGGTGGTTTGCAAAAACATTGCTTCAAAATGGTAAAAGCACATTTAGCTGAGAGTTCTAGGATGATCCAAATTTACAGTATGCAAAGAGATTAGAACATAGACTGTTCTATTGTTCCAATAGAAGGAACGTGGCAGCGGACTGCTCGGACGGGACCCATCCCTCACATTTCCTGTAAATACCTTTCTTTGCCATTGCGGCCTCCCTCCACCCACACCCATTTTCTTCACGCATGATCTATGGCCTCAGATTGTACATCCTGAGAGTGTACAATCTTGTCTTGGTGAGAGATTATGAGAGGTGGTGAGACAAGAATGACAAGAAACCTATACCCTGAAAACGATGATGAATTGACAAGTTGTAAATGTTTCATCTGTTTTCTCCTAACCTATGAGGCCTTTTATGAAAATAATGGTGGCAATATATGCACCAGATCAAGCGGTTTACATTCAGCTATGTTTCATTGCTGGATGGTCTATATATATGACTGGAGCAGACCGATTTGTAATTGTGTCTCCCATTTACCCTCACCTTGCCCAGCCATAACCTGGTAGGAGAAACGTAGCTCCACTGTGTTAATAATCATAAAACCCTACATTCAAAGCACAGATTCTGAGTATAAATCTACCCAAATGTGGCTTACAGTATTATCTAGAGCTTGAGGTGCACCTACTAGGCATTATAAAACAGTACTCAAGTTCCCAAAATAAAGACCCAGCTGCACCCTGTAGTGTTTCCTTCAACTCAGGTTATGCCCTATACATTTGGTACACCTTATATGTAAGGCATTATAATAGGTCAGGAATCCTACAAGGAGGCCAGATGCCTTCTTAGAAGTGACAAAAATGGATTAAAAACATGGGAATCATATCTCTTTACTGTCCATATGTGTCTTAAAGCTGAACAGAAAGGCTTTTACTTATCTAGTAGTATCTCTATATATGCAGGTCTTTTAGTCAAAGCTAAAGGTTAAATACAATAATATCTGGGGATAGTAAGTTACTTGAGCAAGTCATGGCTTGCAAAAGTGTTGCTTCAAAATGGTTAAAACATGTACATTTGGCTGACAGTTCTAACGTAAACCAGGATTAAAATGATTTTTGGCCAAAATTAGGGTTGTTATACAGGTAATTAGGTCAAAAATCCAAGATGGAGACCAGATATCTTCTCAGAAATAGCAGCAATGCATTCCCTGACTTCCAAAAGATACTTTTTGCCTTTACTTTTGTGTTTCTAAGTTGATTAGAACCAGAGATAGATAGTTCTTGAATATCTCAAATTGCTCAAGGGTGAGAGCTCCACATCCGCCTGGATATTTTCACCTAGGCCCTCTGGATAAAAAAACCAGCAGAACCTATATCGGAGAAGTTGAGGTTACCCCCCATGGCTACCAGACTATAAAAACTCTGTCGCTATAATGTGCACATGGCAATGGATATAAAATGCATATGCAGTGGGTAGAATATGCATAAAAACCCTGTTACTATAATATACACATAACTAACAATGACCCAATGGGCGTACATATGCAATACAGTAGTATGCACACCCAAATCTTCTATGTGTATTTAGTAAATATTCTCTAGTATAGAATAGTAGCCTGCTCCTAGTCATTATTGGTTCGTAATTATGCCAAACATTCCTAATATTGCCCCATAATATTATTTGTCACCCTTCTACAAAGTCAGTGTATCCCAGCCCCCGCTGTTCCCCATTCACGGGACACCATCCGCGTTATCAAAAGCACTGACATGGGGTCTTTTAACTCCAAGTCTGCATGTCTGCGTTTTCCTAAATATAGGTGACCTTTCCTTACAGATTGGTACCGAAGTCGCACAAGTAGTGTCAAAAATATCAAAGTTTTCAAAATTGACATTTTAGAATTTTTCTAACATATTGGTAGATGTCTTTTAGAATGTTTGCTTCCTAAACTGAATTTAAACCCCAAATACCTAAAAGGCATAGCTATAGCTTTTGTGGTTATATAGAATTACATAGGAATCATATAGGATTTATAGATCATTCTATGATTAATATGTTAATTATCTCAGTTCTTTTATTAACTGATCTAATTACATAAATTTACTGCTAGAAGATCCACAGAGGGCAACCTGGTTCAAATATGCAAGTGTTATATACCAAATGAAAGCTCCTGATGAGCTGTCAATCAATATGGCAATGTCTAAACATTTTATATTTAGGGGTCATTTTCCCTATTGGAAGTCAGTGAAGATATAAGATAAGGGGGTGTTTTCCTGAAGAAATTTCAGAGATGGACAAAAAATTCATTTTGAAGACTGTCATTCAGTCAACATCAGCATCATCCAGTCTAATAACTAAACAAAAAATCATATCTATAAATCATATCTAGGACCTGAGTATTTAGGCCTGTGATGTCATTGATAGTGGACCTTTATATGGACAATGATATACTAATACGTTGTTTTTTTTTTTTATAAAGAGGTAAAATATAGAAATGTCAGCGTTTTCTTAGAAATAGGGGTCAACATTAGGCCCCAAAAGTCAGTGATTTTACTACAGATAGAGTACTTTTTCAATCGAAAGTCGATGCATAGGGGGTATATTTCAACTCTGGATGGTGTCAGTTGACAGCAGGAGTGCGGGCCGGGCAGTGTATTGTTCTTGCCGAATATTGCCCCCAGAGAACTGTGGCTACCCTGCGGCTACCGGCCATGGTCGTCTGTCCCCACCCCAGGGGGTCATTACACAATACAACAAATTTTGCTTGTATATTTCTCGCTAATACAGTGTCAGTATTTAGCGTGTGTTTCAGGTGTATACTTTCCCTTCAAGAAACTCTAGAAATTGCCCATTTTTGCTTTCTAAATACTAAATAAGTATCATATATGTGTCTTTATTTAGAGAAAAACGGGCAATTTCTGGAGTTTCTTGAATTAGAGTGTACTACTGAAACAAATATCAAACATAAATCTATTCCAATCCATAAAATTTACCGATATGTCCCTATTTTCTCTACAAATCAAGACAAATAGTTATGATGCCAAGAAATATGTGAGCAGTTTCAGTAGTGCAGTTTCAGTTTGTATATCTCAAGAAAGCCTCAATTGTTTAGTGCTAAATAGCCAAAATGTGTGTCCTTATTTATGGGAAGAAAGGACAATTTCTGGAGTTATATAAATTGAAACAGTACTACTCAAACTGCTCACATATTGCTTGGCATCATATTTGTATTGATATGTACAGAAAATAGGGATAACCGGGTGCTGCAGGGACAACATTCCACTTTTATTTTGTGTTTACCAACATTGAGACTCCCAATGGTTAAGGGCGACGGGCGGCAGGTGATAGGAGCCAGAAGATTGCCCCTAAATGTATTTCCCAATCTCAGGACTCCACTTTCCACAAAGGTCTCTATTAGAAGAAAGAATGTACAGAAAAGATCATATATCTTGCCATTTGCCAATTAGAATGTCAAAGTGAAGGTGCTACAGGAAGGCATTTCTCAAGGCGATACAACTAGACCCCTTCAAAGGCATATTTGGATCCCTCACTCTAATGCCATTACAGCCCTGCGTTAAATGGTAACTAATGATTGCACCGGTACAACTTCCTATTGAACCCCATGTAATTACTACATTAAGTTCTGATCATGCAGAGAAATAGTAGTGCATTTCCTATGATCACCCACTCTAATTTTGAGGTATTAAAATCGTAGTGGCTGTGTCTGGTAGTACCATGTTGAGAAATGCCTTTCTGATGACCCTAAGTGAAGCCAGAGATTTAAAAAAAAAAAATCACAATCTATAAAGATCAGTACCTTCTGCAGATCTAACTCATAAATATTAATATTCACTTCTTTGTAATTTACCCATTGGGAAAGTTTCTTTTATAGAAATGGTGTATTGTTTCTAT
The DNA here is from genome assembly GCA_949317995.1 of Acholoe squamosa. Taxonomy (NCBI): domain Eukaryota; kingdom Metazoa; phylum Annelida; class Polychaeta; order Phyllodocida; family Polynoidae; genus Acholoe; species Acholoe squamosa. Next base: position 29,406,492 of record OX439049.1, on the reverse strand, counting down.
GGTTCACCATTTTGATTGCATGTAATGTTACGAAGCCTTTACCTGAGGGGCATAGTTCATGAATTTCAACTTTCCTTCAGACCATTTCACTATTTTGTCGCGTGTGTTATGTGACGAAGGCTTTACTTATGAATTTCAACTTTCCTTCTAACAATTTCCCGATTTGTTGCATGTTATGTGATGAAGCCTTTATTTGAAGGGTAGGTCTTGAATCTCAACTTTCCTTCCAACAGCCACTGCCCTGGCCATGGTGGAGAAGGTTAGGAATTACAAGAAGAAGATCCCAGACCAGGTTTGGCAGCTGCGAGATGAGCAAGCCAAATTTGAAGGTGCCCTTAGTGAGATGCTGAGGTGCATTAAGGGGGAGCTTGCACAGAACAAACAGACAATCGCCACACTAACACAGTATGACCAATGTTGTGCCAAACTCAAAGCTAAGGGAATCAACATGGGCCCTTTTATGAGGTACAGGGACATCATAGAGACCACAAGAAAGGTGCTCATAGGTATCACAAATAATGTCTACTACCCGATCACCCAGATACATGTCGCACTCGAGAGCGAAAAGCAACAACAGCACAAGAAGAGCATCCGGGAAATCACACAGACAACTTACAAAATGTTGGAAAATGACTTTGAACTTTCTGCTCTGCGACATCCTGAGTGGCATAATCGGTTGTTGGCTAACGAAGAGCGTTTCCTTGGGTTTGTGTGCTTAATTCCTCTTGTTATTGATTCAGTTGTTGACATAGATGAGTGTTTAGATGAGTATATGTCTGGATTGGCAAAATAATAACAACACAATTATACTAAACTGGCAGGGGCATATATCTATACTATTATCATTCCGTTTTACTTTTTTTTGTGTCTGGTCAGATAAAGGAACGCAGTAGATTATGTACAGTTGACTCTTCGAGAAAAGAAAAATTTAACGTTCTTGCTGTGAGTGATGTTTTATGATGCGAGATTGGTATTTCATATATCATATTGTTATTGTTGTTATCTGTGATATATGCAACATGTTATATAAATTGTAAATAGTAATTGTAGCAATAAAGTGAATGTGTATCAATAAAAGAAAATGTACATATATGACTTAAGAATAGGATATTACACACGAGATGGACTGTACATTATTGATAGTGTGTAGAATAATGTATTACATGTCACTGATTTCGACGATGGGACTTCCAGGAACAGAAGCATGGCCACTGCTGTGCAATGGCAGGCCAATGATTTTGAAAGGGTTTTGGGTCTCGCAGGTGTGCCCTCCATCTAAATAGGCTAATGCCGCTCTACAGATTTTCAAGGCGTGCACCCACTCATGGAAGTGATTCCAAAATAGTGATATATTATTATCATTTGAAATAACCTCCTGGTTTGGGACAAAATTTGGATTTTTCTTTTCAAATTTAAATTTCTGATCAAGAGTCAGTAGGGAGAGCTTACGCGTTGTGCAATAATGCGTCGCTCTTTGATTGAAAATCTCAGATCCCCATGCAGTTATATCAGCCGATTCATCTAGATTTCTGCCAATAGTCTGACTTGCCAAAATTTGAATATTCCCTAGATATTTTTGGCGACTAGCCACAAGATATGTTACAGAATAAAAGATGTTCCTTTTAGGAGTTGATTAACTAGTCATTTCATTCTCTTGCAGTAGCTGGCAATGGAAATTGATCTGAATATGAATACATTCATGTCTCACTTTACCGGCCACCTCTGTTTCAGATAAAAATTGACTGGTTCCTGAATGAACTGGTTCTTTGAATCAGAATTACAATAAAATTCAGTGCTTATGATTTAATCTGTTCAGAGAGATTAGTGGCTGGTAAGTGTTCAAATCATCCGACGTTGTGAAGACCGGCATATTGAGACAAGACTAAAATGCTGTAACAAACAGCCAGCCAAGTGCATTATCTTATTCTTTAATCCAGTGTTTCAAATATGGGCAATCTGACATTGTTTTAAAGATACAACACAAAATCCTTTAAACATTGATCACAGTGATGTCCTTAATGTCTTACCAGTACTGATTAGATGACTAGCTCTTTCAATAGTTCCCGCTGATGAACCAATAAGTTCAATTATATATATATATATATATATATATATATATATATATATATATATATAGATAGATAGATAGATATATGCGTCATTCACTTCTGAGTAGCAGGGTGTAGTTGTAATTAAATATAATGTGAAGCACTGGCACTGACAACAGATTCTATCCATGGGATTAATATGTGACTCGTCATTGTATGATGATAATGAACTTTTAGGGCCAGTGTGAGGCCGACAGACCCTGAATGTTCTTGTGGAACAGGGCTACAATATCATCATGTTTATAAATGTATGGAGGCACTTATTCACAAGATATATATAAACCACATTATCTGCAGTTATTACCAGCTTTATCAATGCCCTCTGACATTAAAGCTGGCACAAGACGTGAAGTATATAGATTTTTTTGTTTTGGGTATATCTACAATTAGCCCACCTGCCTGTATGCACTGTTGACTGCTCAACCAATTCTGAGAGTTTTAACCATGTTAATCTTAAAGAAATAGATGTCTAGAAATAAAATGCTTCCAGCATTTTATCTCTGCTGACAAGCACTTAATTACATCAGCTCGGTGGTGCCACCTGTAGTTAGGAAATCAGACTGTGGTGACTTTAAGGGACTTTAATGAGAACTAATTAACCAAAGCAGCTTACCATCCCACCAATGTAGCAAGCACAGTTGAACATTGAGTTTCCAACTCTTTGTATTGACACTTACTCCTTTCTAGCTTAAATACCATGAAATTAATTGGAAAGTAATGAATGATTCTCTAAGATAAAAATCAGAATAACATAAATCACGTCTTGTAAGCAAGCTTTATTCAGGTAAACAACAATTTTCAAATAATCGTCTCACTTTTACATACACCAAATAGAATTCAAAATTGAGATCCTTTACCACATAAATCATTTTACCACCTAAGGAAACAGTTATTGGACAAAGCCTCTCCAATTATCCAAAATGGAAGTCTCAGTGAGCCTTTACTGCATGTGCAATCATGCCCATGTTTAAAGGCCTTGATGACTGTATATAATAAACAATAGACTGACTTTTGAAAATCAATATTTTATATGTAACAGTATGTGCACAATACACTGGTGGCAGTTATATGCAATACATCGTTCTTTTATGCTTTTGAATATTTGACTTTCTATTTAAATTGAATGATTTCATTAAACTCAATTGTACAACTCCTGGAGGTATCCCTTGGCTATGTTATTTCAGTGTAATACCCGATTAGGTGTAAACAAGTGAGGAAAGATAAGCCTAAAGCAGACCAGCAGGGCATTTCAAAATGATATTTATAGCTATGTTTTTGGAATGCCCTCCTGTGCTGTACCTTCGTACTTAGAACTACTGACGTCCCTCCGTATAGATTCCCAATGCTAGTCTTGTTGGAAGCAAAGCCCTACTGCCTATTATTATGACTGCTTAGAAGTTAAGTGTACTGCCAAAGGTAATCTTACCATGGTTTTCAATAAATTAATGGTTTGCAGTGGTAATCTTATCATTATTTCCAATGAATCTTGTGGTTACACATGTAATAGCTACACTGCAAAAATGGTGTTTTGATCCTAAACACAATTCTAAACATATTTTTGCAACGTTTTTGTAATCACATTAATTTTCTGTACATGTTAAGCCAAACAATGTGATTAGCTCAAATGTTAAGAAATTTAGGTGTTTAGGTTTAAACTTTGTGTTTAGATATCTATGAATTTTTGTGTTTAGATGTTCATGAATTTTTGTGTTTAGATGTCTAAATGCTTTGACGGAGAGTTAGGGTGTGCAGACATGTATACATTAAAAAAAAAAAAGATGTCTTCTGTTTGTTTTCTCATTTACTGGGGGGTATTTACATATCAAAGTCTCCAAAGATGTCAGCCACACATATTTACGTGTGCATATATGTACACACTGCATCAGAATGAGAGACTTGAGAAAGTACAACAGCTTAGCAGGAAGGAAATTGCTTTGTCTATTCCAGAATAACATGAAGTAGGTGTCAGTCATTGACCTTATTGATTATTTCATGGTAATGATGGTGGTGTAAGGTGAATCTATTGTCCTTTCTATTCTCATGACATTCAATGAATAAAAACTATAATAAACATGGGGTTTGGGTACATTTGTCACAAAAATTGATTATAATTGTGTAAAGATAGTCCATTCAAAGGTAGTGCTGCTACCTGGTGTGGATTCAACATCCAAGTATCTAAACATAATGATGTTTAAATCTAAACATCTAAACATGTTTAGCAAAAATGTTCATATAGTTAGAATAAAAGTGTTCATTTCCTAAATGTGTAGTCGATGAGACACCTAACTGACCTATATGTTTAGATTTTAAACATGTTTAGACCTAAACATGTTTAAAATCTAAACACCGTTTTTGCAGTGTAGGTATGTGGATCTGAGGTATGTGTATCAGGATCAATTGAAAATTAGATACATAAGGTTAGCGAGATAAGTTCTAGAACAGGATGTGAATTAAGCCTCCCGAGGGCTCCCCTCAAATACTCTTTGCCAATGAGAATAATTACAATTACAGTAGGGGCTGAGCTGGAAAGCATTTCTCAAGATTGCATGACTAGACCCCTTCAAATTGTGATGGGATCCCTCGCTCTAATGCCATTACAACCCTTAATCAAGTATTCTAGGTTTTCAAATTGTAGTACAGACGTTCAGTCATACCATGTTGGGAAATGCCTACCTGAATACAAGCCTTAATTGAATTATACCCTTTCACCTAATGAATAGGCAACGCAGACAACGCTTATTGTGTTGTATTGTATTGACACTCACTCCTTTCTAGCCTAAATACCATGAAATTAATTGGAAATTAATGAATGATTCTATGAGATAAAAATCAGAATAACATAGATCACGTCTTGTATCAGCTTTAATTGATTTGAACGGATGAGGTTTTCGATCCCTACCTGCAAAGTATATGCCAAATTGTTATATCTGAAACAACACAAGGAACGTGCACTTAACATAGATATCACAAACGTGGGATTCGACTCAATCATTACTCTCAATACCGGCACAACAGCAATGGTAATATTTAAAGACACGGTGCCATATTGTAGTTATGAACATCCAATGTCAAATACTGCTGGTCACACCAAAAGCTGATGTAATGTGTAGGACAAGGAAAATACGAGTCTCGCCCCTTGCAGGACTGCTAAAGAACTATGACTCACTACTACCACCTACCAGCTCAGCCTACAACTATTCTGCGCATCACGTGATAGTCGTGTGCACATTTATTTTCCAGTCATTCCGGGGTCGGACGGGTTCCCACCCTCCCTCCCTAAAGACATGTTATTTCATCCCCTAAAAACAAAATAGGATTAATGTTCTCTTCACATTTATAAACACTTGTCTGCATATGTTTAACATGATTGATCTCAAAACACTACAGATCATTATAAATGAACCGGTATATTCACATAAACATGTAACATGTTATAGTTTATATTCTTGTTGTTGAAAACTTCTATATAAACACAACTTTATTCAAACATTTTCGTTTCCACTATCATTATTATTTGATTTCTTTTTGTCTCATTGCGCAGTGACGGGTATACAAAGTCAATAAACACAGCGGAAATCAGTTTGACTACTTTGCACACTATTAAATTTCTTACAAATTTTAGACAATGATCTCTGTCAACCTATAGATGACTGACTGTCACCAAGTGATCTTAGGCTTTCCCAACTTCAGGTTCAGCCCCTTGAGCTCTACCCTACCAGAACACCAGAACAGTATGCTCTTATAAATCCTGTGCCAGCCTAATACTCTAGTAGACAATCCTTCAGATAGTACATTCTTGGTACTATGGAAAATATATTGAAATTACCTTCAGTCGTGAGAGATAAGGGATAGATAAGCGATTGTACGCTAGATCTATCCTTAACAAGTCAATTGATGCACCATCAATATATCAGTCAAGGCATGGGCAGGGAAATACAGTACTTGTAGTATATAAAAAGTATCAGTTCCCACAGACCTTTTTCAGTCTGATGTTTATACTTTTAAGGGCACAATTTGCATGTAAATGAGATTACTACTTTGACACACGATGAAAATGTGATTCACCCAATAACTGTTGGATAATGAAAGGTAGGCTTGTATAGAATGCCATCTCCACGCATGTCATATAAAAAAGATAATTATATCAGAAATCTGGGCAGATCACGTCTCTTCAAACACAAACAGATATGTCTGGCTGCCAACTGAACATGACTTCTAATCAACGTCTCCCTAGTAGACTGACAAAGTCTCCAGTAGAAATCTACACGTCTTGCCAAAATCAAATTTCTCTCAATGCTATCATAATTATGTAAAGAGAAGCGTCTCGAAGCACAGTAGTAGATGCAAACTGAGCTCAACACTGTCCTTCTAAGGTTGGATTCGAAGTTAGTAGATGACCATAATGAGGGTAAAACCAGTCATTTGTCAAATCACGGGTTCTCCCAGGATCGTTATAGCACTGGTGAATACCTTTAACAGTTGATATTATATGTCTTTTCAGTGGTGCATACAGATGGGGCCCAAAATGGAATCTAAAACGAGGGCCACACCTCCTTTTCAAAATCCTGGAACCACCATGCAGGGTCTTTACAGCTGATTCAGCTTCCCTAACAATCTATATTTTCTCATCCAAATGGTCAGGTTGAATATGAATCTCTTAATGTCACTCAATCCCCCTGTCTCTATTTACAACCTGTGATGTCATACACAATGATGTTCTTGGGGATGCTGTTGTCAAGGAGATCTGTGTCGTGCGCTGCATCATAGATCGACGTCGTTCTGCCTTGTCATCCTTGCAGCGAATGACAGCACTCAGTTGCATGCGAAAGTGCCGTCCTGTCAGTGCATACAGGAAGAAGTTTGTGCAATAGTTTATGCAGAATATAGTCCGCATTATGAAAAGTAATCCTCGGATGCGTTCAGCTTCTGAATCATGGAGGTGGAACTCTCTGAAAAGGCGGTACTGGAGACGCTGACACCACACAATAAAGTATGGCAGGTTGAGGGCAATGAAACATGTAGAGATAACTAGAAGAACGAATGTGAATTCTAGTTTTACGACACTCTCATCTGCAAGAAATTTTGCTTCCCGGTGTCGTCTTCGGGTCTGCAGGAGCTTCTTGATTATTAGCATGTTAAGGACTGTGATGATAATGAAGGGAACTGCAGTGATAACTAGGCCATATATAGTATCCAGCACAAAGTTGGCCTTTTCAAATTCTGGCTTGAACGTGCAGACTTTGAGACCATTTGGGGCCATCTTGACCTCACAGAAGACTGGTTTGTAGGAGGCAATGACCGAGGATAGAAGTAACAAGGCACCAATGGCACGCTTCGCAAATGTCTTGGTGCACATTTCTCTGCGGTGCAGCGGACGACATACACCAATGTATCTCTCAATGGTGAAGACTACAATGAGCCATACTGACACAAGGCGAAATGTATATCCTAGGAATAGAAAAGTTTGACAGAAACCTTGCACATTGACCAGTGAAAGAGTGTGACCTCCAGGCCAATGTGGCAAACCTCGATGTAACCAATCTATGAGCACATAAGTCATCAGGACCACCATGTCTGACAAGGCAAGTGCTGCAAGGTAGTAACTAGCTGACATCTTTCGCATCTTCTTAGAGGTGAACACACGCAGAGACAGAGAATTCCCCACTATTCCAATGATAATCACAAATGGAATGAAGTAGGAGAAGAAGTTAAGTCCATTTTCAGCGAGCCGCATATCCTGGCGGAAGTCATCAAAGGCTAAGATAGGGTTCTCACCTGTGGTGGTGGAGTTGTTCTGTGAGCAGGGAGTAAGGTTTCTCTCATGGAAGTAGTTGTGAATGTCTCCCAGAGTATAGTTGGCCAGGATACGATGGAGTATCCTCATCACATGGTCGGCTACACAGTCGTTCTCCTGTCCCTGAAAATAAAACAGAGAAGCTGAGTAACATTATACAAGGAAAATGAGGTAATAGACATTGAACATTGTGGGAGGTAAAAACATTCTGAAGATAAAGCTTGTGGAAAATATGGCGGATGTCCCAAGGTTTGATAATCCTCTCGAGTAGCTTTATTTGATTTTTCCTATGTAATATGAACGTAGTTTCATTCTACCTTCATCAATATCACATGGTTTTCATTGTCCCAATTTGAAACCAAAATTGTATTTGCCTGCTCACTTTAAGGAAATACTGCATCAAAACAATACAACACATGGCAAGTTAAAGGATGCGGGACATTGTTATATGACCACGATTTGGCATCAAAAGGTGGATATTGTGTGCATATTGGTAATTCTAATTTCGAAGGAAATATCTCTTAACCTTTTTTTATGAATGTGGTACTTTTACTTAAATTGCAATACTGTATGGTCTGCTCTTGATTGAAAATACTCTATAGACAAAACAGGGAGGATGAGGGGTAGTTCCCCCATGTACTAATGTTACCCTGATGTGAAAAGGCAGTGCAAAGAGGTATATACAATCCAGATACGTTTTTCAGTGTAACTGCGAAATCCATTATCAACGTTTGGAAATTTCCTACCGCCTGCTATAAGACAAGCTTAATATGCATACAAGTATGAACAGGGGAACAACATAAAATGTGCTTTTATATCATTCAAACCTGCTTAAAATACCAAGGTTATCCCATTAGAAAAAAAAGTATATTGATTGCACCAGGACTAAGAGTGATTATAAATGATATACACAGAATTCGCAGCTATATGTGAACAGATGAGGGGAAAGGGTCCTCCAAGGTTAAATATGAAATTTGAAATTGATGCCATCAGCTTTAAAATGAGGTATAACACTTGTAGACAGCCTTTCTAGTCCCAGAGATATTGCTTCACGAAAATGGAATGACATGACTGTATCAATACAGCCTATGAGCTTTATCATTCATTGTTTTAATAAAATCAGGCATCTAATTAGCATAATGATTTAAATAATCAATTAAAAAATGGCCATCCCTTTCCATACATTCAGGCATAGCTTTGGATCAATAAATGGTATCTTTATGCTTTTTTCAGCGAATGAATCTCCATAAATCCTTCTATCAGTTGACATTATTTTTTTCCTATTTGGAAAAGGATTTTGGTTGCATTGGCAACACATCTCTATGAAAACCCTTTTTTATGCCTGTTTTTTTTTTATTCCAAACGTTCCATTTGCATTCCAATTGTACAGAAACCACCCTTTTCTGGATGAAAAAGTACATAAAACCTATTTTTGGTCTATCACATTTCTAGCCTTTGTACCTCCCCTAGTGACCAAATCCAGTACTAAAAATCCCGCAGGGAGGGCCATACACTGGCCAGCTGTGGCTGTTCCGTCCCTCCACATGTATAGTGGAGGGACGGAACAGCCACAGCTGGCCAGTGTAGGAGGGCCATTTCCCCTCATATGCCCACATATCATGGTACAGGTATCATTACTCGAGACTATTTCATGCTTATATTTACCGAAGCAATTATATGCCTGAGATGATTATGGGGCCGGAATAGTTGAGCGAAATATTACCTGTGTTGTAACAGCTACCAAGCGAGAAATTAGCTCCCGGTGCAGCTATCTCGCTGTTTTGAGGCTCTCTCTGTTCAATTTCTTCTTATATATGATAGACTAAGAATCTGATTAACAGTGAACGTCTGTACGGGCACCCCTGTGACGTACATTCACCCATCCCCTGGTTTTTGGTTCTTTTGTATTAATGAGATATTATTAAGGCCTCTACTGGGAGAGTGGAGTAAGAAGGAACGTTCGTATTGACAGGCTTAGCAATACATCGTCAGTAATTGCATGGGAAAGCAATAAACATCTGTCTTTGTTCTTACATAATTCTTATGATTCCGTATATCACTGATCTACCATAGAGATAAATGAGAAAGCTGATTGATGTATGTTTTACTCTCTACCCTTTTAAGAAACAGAAGGGATGCAAGCACTTTCTCCAACTATATCTCACTGTTATGTTAGATATTGTACAAGTAGAGTTTCTTTATCGGGCACTTATAGCTAAACTGGCGATTGGAATGGGATTGTAGGCCATGGGATCTATGGAAACGGCCTGCCAGCCATCTAAAAAATCTGTTCAGCGAAATACCCTGCCCTGAGCAGCACATCCTCCTATTCACTCTACCTAATTCCATTATACATAAAAATATAGGCCCTTCATGCTCCATTATCCCTTGCCTGGGAAGTTCGATCTCAGCCATCCCTAAGGTAGCCTACCCCTTTATCTGATTCCTTTAGGAACAGGCTCAATAAAGGTTTAGACAGTTGCGGATTTAGAGGTGGCGCGGGAGCGTGCGCTCCCCCTCCCTTTTCCCAGTTCTTAAGAGTTTACCTAACTTTTTTACCCTAGAATTTAGCCAAAATTAAGGGCTATAAATGAGGGGCGCCCCCCCTTTTCAAAATCCTGGATCCGACACTGGTTTAGACATGCTTCCTAAAAGGGTTTACATGCTTTAAAGGTAGAGGTTGACCTTTCAAATTCACTGTTAGTAGTAGCCAGGGTTATTTTATAGCATATTTTGCTGGCAACTTTGATTCCAGTACCTTTTGCAGTAAATCTACAGGAGTTGAGTCACTGTAATTTTACAACAAAATCCACAGTAATCATACAGTAACAACTACTGTAATCATGCAGCAAGATCATTTAGATCTAGAGAAACATGTGCTGTAAATTAACAGGAAAATATGTTGTAAAATTAAAGAAAAATGTCTTGTGAAACAACAGTAAATATTTTTGCAAATAAACAGGAAGTTTTGCTGTAAATGAACAGCAAAATATACTGTAAACTTACAGAAACATTTGCTGGCAATTGAGGTTCCAGCAACTATTGCTGTAAATTTACAGAAACTAGAAGTTTAGGATTACAGAAATAGAATCTTTTAATCTACCACACATGCAGGTAGGCTACAAAAGACACTGCTATATATGCTATCATTGAGGTCAGTCCATGGGGATCTGCCCCATAATATCATTCATTTGCACTCCATGCATGCATTGATACTATAAATCATGCATGGCTAAGGAAGACAACAATGTGTCCAATCCAATGAAGTAGAGAACCAGCTGTCCCAAACCATTTCATAGTCATTCAGTTTTAACACTGAATTGACCTAAAGGCAGGTAGGCCTATGTAAATTACAACCTCAGTTATCTCCTGGTCCATACACTTGTAAGTCAGCTCTAGACACAGATATGGTGTCATCTATGCATATTATTGGTTGTTCCTAGTTTCTTCTCAGATAACCTTGTACACTCTCATTCGTGCACAATGCTAGATCGGACCTATTGAGGTCATTATCATATTGCAATTGATTGATAAGCTCTGGGGACAATATCAGATTGAGATGTGCACTATATATGATTATACATACTGAACAGATGGTTATACTACTACCCTCCTTATAGCAGGGTGATTTGCTGGCCTAGGGCATAGTGTATGCAGAGTAATTATACAGGATCACCTACTGTACACATGTATATACTGATACAAACCTGTGCCTCTACCATAATACTCACTGTATTTGAGAATACTGTACTTTCTGCTGTGGATCTACCGGAAACGTTTCTGTTAAAAAACACTAACTCCTAACAGTGAAGTGTACTCCATTGCCCCATTTGTGGAGGCCCTTTGCTCATGTTTTGCCCCCTGTGAACAACCATTAAAGTCCTGCCTTCTTGGAACATAGTTCACAATGATGTTCACGTCAAGAAGATTAAAGCAGGTCAAGTGACCTTCACGTCAGGGGGTCTCTTAATTAAATAAATTGAATAATTCAATATTGATTGTCCCTAAGAAGCTAAAGGGAGTTGTGCTAGTATTTAAGGAAGGCAATTTAGATAATGATGTTAATGTTGTTGTAAAGGGTTGCTATATCTAGAGCATAGGTCATATAAAAAGAAGAAGAATCCTTCTGATTATGAGCTCTTTGGTATTTAAAATATTACCTGGTGGCGATCCATCGACAGCAGCACCTCAAGCCCCATGATCACGTGCAAGTACCTAATGACCATTTAAGAGTCTCGGTGATAAAAATACACCTTGTCAGAGTTAAATCCTGTCTGAAGCTGCCTAGGGGAAGATGGACCTGGCTACTATTACTGTTGCAGACCTTAATGCGCTAGGCAGTGGTGTCCTAGACATCATTCAAGGTCATCAAATGTCGAGCAGACCTTGGTCGCTTCTGCATGCAATATTCGGCCATAATATGTGCTGACCATACACGGGCAATTATATGGATCAGGTATATACCATTGGTGAAGGCACTTTATCAATCCCTAACACATTACACAGGGTTCTGCTAAACCTGGAGGGTGTTGCTCCTATAGTAAAAGGGACAGCTGGCTAAAAATGCCCTTGTTTCCAGTCCTTTCTTTTCATGTTGCTATAACTTGTCCCTTTTGTTGCTCACAAGTGGTCATTCAAGTATGGTGCTAAAAAAGGGGGATTTGAGTAGGTACCTAGTTGGGAGAAGTCAGTTAGTATGATAAACTATAGAGCGTGTGACATGAGTAGGTACCTGGTAGGGCAGCTCTCTCTATTTTAAAACAAGGCAGGTGACTTTTCAGACTAATGTGGTGAGTGCAAGTATTTAGGTGAAGCAGTGCACGACTTGTTTAGAAAAGAGGGCACATACTCACATCTCTTTTTACAATAGGACCAACACCCTCCAGATTATGGGAGGTTATAAAAACAGGTTTGCACGCCCATTAGATTTTTCAACCTCCTTGCTAAAATGGTCCTGCTTAAATCAACCTTTCAAAATGGGCAGTGTTTGACTGCATGTCATAGAAACACTTCTAAACACTGTCCCTTGATTTCTGTCATCATCCATCGCACTTGCTCCGCACTGGAATGCATTTCTCAAGATTACGACTAGACACAAACAGTACTTAAAACCATCAATATCGGATTGGGTGATCGTAGGTAAGCACTTAAGGCAGTCATTAAATAGGGTTTGGTAGGGCAGTCGTACCAGTACACTTATTATTGAAGGAGGTCTAGTCGTACCGCCTTGGGAAATGCCTTTCTGGTCCACTCACATCCCCATATCCAAGCAGGTGTTGAAGGAAGCAGGCTCCAGTGACATAAACCTAATTATTGTGGGAATTTGGGACTGTGTGAAAGGTTGGGGTGACAGTTACTCCCACTACTAAAGGCTGTAAGTACCATCGAAGGCCAAGTCTCAAGGGTACTTATTTGAAACACAGAGACTGCATATAAATAGTTTAAAGTGAAGACCTATGCGAGGACTCGGAATCCTGACTATGCACAGCCATATTGTATCTGATCTTACACTCGGTGTGTAATACACTCATTTAAACTGATTGGCATGCCAGGATAAAGATTGGTTCTGGGTTGGAACCAAATTCGCTGCACAGAAAACATGCCGCCGCCTAAAACTGCTCAATACAGACGAGTTTAGGGTAGTCAAGGTCAAATGACCACCTAAACTCATCATACTGACAATAGAAAGTCGTCATACTGATGAATTAGGTGGTCAGGATTACGACCTAAAGTCATCACTTTGACGACCTAAAGCTGTAGTTTTAGGTATCGTCAACCTGAGGACTTAAAGTTGTCTGCACTGACTAGTTTCGTGCCTCTCAGTTTTTCAGTGTGGTTTCTGTCTACAACTTGCACTCTCCTGGGAGCTGAAAGATTGTAATGCATAGAATGGAGTTGACATATTATAAGTACTCATTAACACCTTGTTTTCTTACTGGTGTGTCACCATAAAGCTTGCTTGGAATAATTATATGAATGGGTGTATAGTGATCTCTCACTGTCAAAGATGTGAGAAGAAATGAAAATATTTATAATCTGTAATCATTAAATAATCTTGAGCGTACACGTGGATACTATACTTATCTGTAAATATTGCACATGCCAGTATGGCCCCTTGCAATCTTAAAGTATGTATACAGTTTCTTCTGGGTAGAAAAGTATTTCTTCTAGGAGTTTGTTCCACTCTCTCTCAGAAAAAGGGGAGAAACTAGAAGAAACTCAAACTCAAATTAAGTAATACAAGAAGTTCATAACTGATGAATGTGCATTGATTAATCATCGTATTATAGTGGCATCGAACATTGTTAGCAGTTCAATCAGGATTCCTCTCTCAAAATGGTCAGAAAAGCAAAAGATTAACTCCAAAGGAATTGGCAAGGGGCGGAGACAGAGAGAGAAAGAGAGAGAGAGAGAGAGAGAGAGAGAGAGAGAGAGAGAGAGAGAGAGAGACAGAGAGACAGAGAGAGACAGAGACAGAGAGAGACAGAGAGAGACAGAGACAGAGAGAGACAGAGAGAGACAGAGACAGACAGACAGACACACACACACTCACAGAGAGATAGAGAGAGACAGAGAGAGTTTTACCATAGCAGTGGAGCTGGGCAGGGTGTTAACCAGAACGAGGCCCTGGGTAGGTGATCCGCCAGGGTAAAAATACTCTTAAACCAGATGTCAATGCGCTTTATTCAATACTGTTCCTAGAAACAGTGCTCAATTTTTCCTTTTATAATTGAATAGGACATGGGAAACTATGGTAGAATATTGATCACTCCCTATGTGTTTCACTTAAGCGCCAACAAAGGGGAGTGGTCAGTAAGACCCACTCTATGCAGCAAGGGCTTTCGAGACAGTCGTGGCATTTCTTAAAGTGTTATGAACTGCCCGTGACTGTTTTTGTATAGGCCTAACATCGGTTAGATAAGGAATATAAAGTAAATATAATATATTTCCTAGGTGTGCCAACAATGCCATCCTAATCGGTTGAATTAGTGTTTACAAGCAATTTGATGATATAAAGGGCAGCAGATTATGCCTTTTACTTTATCAGTAAATGGGGGAAAAGAACTTTGAAACAACATCTACAAATACTGTTCAATGACACATGATGACTTCAATGGAGGGCAGACTCCAAAGCAAAAATATCCCATGATTTGCTTGATTTTGGAAAAGGAAATTGAGTACTCTTAATTCTGGCTCATCGCTTCTACAATCTTCCACCTATTTGGATATCAGAAGAGCCCTCGTCAATCACCTAGATAAACATGTGCATCACATTAGAATCGATGATTTCAGACAGGATTAGCTATTCCAATTTTTTGGCCATAAATGACATCCTCCTACATCCCAAAAGCATTTCCATCAAATTCATCTCAAGCCCAGCAAATTGTTGTCATCTGTCGCCATGATTGGTCATCAATGGTGATCGGTCATCTTTCGCCACTGTGTGTTAGACTCACGTGGCATAGCAATTTCTATTCCTGGTGATCTTGTGCTATAATGACACTGTGTTCCATCTAGTGACATGTGTGAGCCACTTCACACAGGTCGACGAGGACTCACAACAATTTGCTGGGAGGTTATAATTGCATTTGACGACTTTTTACTTGAATCATAGATGAGCAAAGCGGAAGAGGAATTGAATCTAAAATAGCCCTCTTAGATCTGCAGAATCATATAACATTATGAGGTGTAAGTAGCGCTTTATTAACCCCTTCCACCCCATAAAGCAAATCCCATAGAGTAACGGAACTCCAGGGGTGAAAAGAGTAAAGGTGTCAGGTGGAGGGCAGACCCCCAAAGCAAAAAGACATTTAGCCACAATTACCCACCCACAGAGAGACCATTTACCTGAGGGACCAGAGAGTGGGGATCTCTGATGCCCTCCATTAACAAGGATAGTGCTCCATGAGATAACAGATGGGGCTGTTACAATGTAGTCATCACCAGTCTACTCTACAAATTAGCACATGCCGCCATCTCCATCCTCTAGACCAATATCGACAGGCACTCGTAATCTTGGGATACACATTAACTCATGGCTTTGGGGATAGGAGCTTTCATCATGAGCTCAGGAGGGTCTGCTGTGCCTGTAACTAACCATAAAGGAAACGTCCTCCTTTAAGTATAGGATAGAATCAGTGTTTTAAACATGCGGTAGTCACTTCATCTGTCATCAGTTGTCACCATCTGATTAATAGTACACCCGTCCCCATGTTTAACCAGGTGTAGGAGAAGACAGACTACAGTGACACAAACCTGATGCCATGGGAAATTGAATCTTTGTGGTTTGAAAGGACGGGATTACAGTTACTCCCACTCCTTGAATTAAGCTGGATGGTTCCTGAGGGGCCAGAGTCAAAAGTCTTCTCATGAATGCAGTGATAGGGACTGCCTCAAAAGATGGTAAGACCAGTATGATGGGTGCATCTACATACTTAATTCAATCGTGGGAAAGGCTTAAATAAGGGGAGAATTATCTAGCCACTGCAAAACTGTAATTGTTATTCAATGGGATATACACTCGAGTTCATTTTCTCATTGTCAACGGTATGTGGGATTACACAAATTATATCCATGCCTGCTTAGGCATCATAAGGGGCATTACCTGATTATGACGCCTTATGTTGTGCTTTTCGGTGAGAAGGTAGATTGTTACTCTATACATTTTATTGCATAATTGCTACAGCTCATATATAATCCCTACTCAATGTTTTTTTTCAATCTATATCCACTTTTGGTGCTCTGACCTTGAAAATTGTCCGCCATTGCCTAGATGCCTCTTTGTGCCAGTTCCTGTCCGGAAAGGCAAAGTTGAAGATACTGAAAGATTTATTGTCTTAAAATGACTGAGCTTTAAAGTTTAATTTTACTCGCTGTTGAAGTCCCACCATAGTGTACTTATGCAGTCGGCCACAAAGGTCATAAAATCACTTTCTTTAGATTAGATTTGGAAAGGGGAATTAGCATGACTAATTAGAAATCATAGATGTAGTTACGAAGTGAATATTTGTTAATGGGTGTCAATTGATGTATTGTGGTGAAAACTTCCGCCATTAAAGTGGCATAGTCCGATAGTTGGAGCCAAAAAAATCAATCTTCTCCAAAATGAACCAGGTTAATCATATAGGTCATACTTCCTATTGTGACTAATTTATTTGCTTTTCTTCCACATAATCAAGCTAATATTTTAGAGAATTCTCAAATTTATACCCTATTTCCTAGTTTTGGAGTGCACGCCAAAAACTCCATTCATTGGAAATACACTGTAAAATGCCTATGACAAGGTCCATGGGAGCCCCTTTCTAGGTGTCTAGGAGCTTAAGATAGCAATACTTTGTCCACAAATGCATAAATATGGTGTTATTACATGGTATAGAAAATATTTGAACAGAATTTGAAAAATGAATAAAATCGGACTATGTCACTTTAAGCTTTGTCTGCGTTGCCTACATTAGGTGAAAGGGTATAATTCAATTAAGGCTTGTATTCAGGTAGGCATTTCCCAACATGGTATGACTGAACGTCTGTACTACAATTTGAAAACCTAGAATACTTGATTAAGGGTTGTAATGGCATTAGAGCGAGGGATCCCATCACAATTTGAAGGGGTCTAGTCATGCAATCTTGAGGAATGCTTTCCAGCTCAGGCCCTACAGAAATTGTAATTAATCTCATTGGCAAAGAGTATTTGAGGGGGGCCCTCGGGAGGCTTACTTCATGTCCTGTTCCAGAACTTATCTGGCTAACCTTTTGTATCTAATTTTCAATTGATCCTGATACACATACCTCAGATCCACTATTACATGTGTAACCACATGATTGATTGGAAATAATGATAAGATTATCACTGCAAACTTTAATTTATTGAAAACCATGATAAGATTACCTCTGGCAGTACATTTAACTTCTCAGCAGTCATAATAAAAGGCAGTAGGGTTTTGCTTCAAACAAGACAAGCATTGGGAATCTATACAGAGGGACATCAGTAGTTCTAAGTATGAAGGTACAGCACAGGAGGGCATTTCAAAAACATAGCTATAGATATCGTTTTGAAATGCCCTGCTGGTCTGCTCTAGGCTTATCTTTCCTCACTTGTTTACATCTAAGCGGGTATTACACTGAAATAACATAGCCATGGGATACCTCCAGGAATTGTAGAATTGAGTTTAATGAAATCATTCAATTTAAACAGAAAGTCAAATATTGGAAAGCATAAAAGAAAGATGTGTCGCCAGTGTATTGTGCATCTACTGTTACATATTAAATATTGATTTTGAAAAGTCAGTCTATTGTTTATTATATACAGTCATCAAGGCCTTTAAACATGGGCATGATTGCACATGCAGTAAAGGCTCACTGAGACTTCCATTTTGGATAATTGGAGAGGCTTTGTCCAATAACTGTTTCCTTAGGTGGTAAAATGATTTATGTGGTAAAGGATCTCAATTTTGAATTCTATTTGGTGTATGTAAAAGTGAGACGATTATTTGAAAATGGTTGTTTACAAGAATAAAGCTTGCTTAAACCCCAGGAAAAATATATTGCAATCAAGGATGGTCTGCCTGTTTGCATACCAGGTTCTTATTAAGTGAAAAAGGAATTTCCATCACATTCTTTTTAATTTTGAGTAAATCGATCAAATTCTATTGCCCAAGAGGGTAGCAAGTTTCTTTGGATAAAAGCCACCTGCTCAGCTGCAGAGGAATCAATCACCCTGAGACAAAACAGAAAGAATGAGACTCATGCAAACGTATCAGAGGGGAGCTGCTAATGTGAACCAGGAGGTTGATTAAAAAGGCGCTGCCATCTCTACCCCTGTGATGGTAGCGATCTTTCTGCCTTATTCCTTAGCCCTCTCTTTTTCAGTGGTGTTAGCCTCAGCCCTGCATACTATCATATACCATTTTATTATTCCAATCATCTTAACATATTACTGTATTAATCAAAGAATATATAAGAAATTAATACATAGAATGGCTAGAAGAGCGCTCATACATTCTAGAAGAGCGTTCATGCTCCACTGAACACCAGCTATGTCAAATATACATAAGTTACATCACCAAAGGGACCGGCCTAATGGTCCACTGCACAATATAAGGCTTTTAAGAGCCTAAGAGACCGACCTCATGGTTCAGTGCACAATATAATAACTTGTAAGTGAATGCAACCCGCTGTCATGGGTGCCTGGGCACTGCTGACGCCGTCATAGGTGTCTGAGCACCCCAAAACTGAACAATAGGTTATATAAGTAATGACGCCGTAACCTTCCGGTCACTCTAGCATTGCTCTTGAGCAACCTAGGTCAAATATGAAAGCATTTATGAATAGGCCATAATTAGATGGTCAAAATGAGCCCAAGATCAAGGCAGAACTTCCATTATTAAGGAAGTTATGCTACCAAGACTGTTTTGACCTTTGAAAGTGCTACAGACAAACCAGCGCAAGTTACGCACCCGGAAAGTGGGCGGTGGTAACTTGACATATTCAAATCCGCGCATGTGTGAGATGAAGGCTGTAGCTGCATAAACAATTGAGATATGAGGGTCTGAACATGCCATACCAACCGAGACAATGGGGGACATGGCGGCGTCCATGGGGGTCCTTTGCGCACCCAGTGACACATGAAAGACTCCCCTCAAACAATCACAGAGTTAGGCAGATGCCACTGGCTCCAGTCAGTCTGAGGGGCCAAGCCAGGAAATGGTATTTATACCCCTGGCTGCTCCCTCTAGAAGGCAGAATCACCAGAACCACCCTTGAGGTAACATCTGCAGTCAACTCTCCTGCTACCTGCTATAGCTCTGCACTATGCTGGGTTAGACTATGCCAGACAGGCATAGGACTAGACCACTAGTGGCCAGAGGCTATCTTCTACAAGAAACCTACCAGAGGGTAAAGTTACACATTTATATATTATCCCTCTAAGCAGCAGGTCAGGAGCTAGGTGTGGGAACCCACCTAGGACCATACTGGACAGTGTATTATTATTATTATTACCTCACAGGTGGAGTGGAACAGAACTTTATACTTTATAACCAACTGTATAATTACTGTGTGTGGAAATTACCTGTATATTAACATGTGTATGATTGATATTCTTACATGCCTGCCAAAAGCTGAATAAACCAGTGATAACTGGAAATAAGACCAAATAAGAGCTTGATATTCTTACTCTCTATATACCACTAGTCATATGATATTTCTCATATGACAACTTGATCATGCACAATTACTAGTATGACAATACACTATTCAAAGCAGAACAAACTGTGCACAGGGGCACAGTAAGAATAGCAGTGGAAACACTCCTTCTCACAAGAGTGATTACACAAGTGTTCCCCTTCCCTATATGAGCTACTTATTGAGTGTAGAGTGCAGTTGACGCATGAGTAGCCTCAAAAGCCCGCAAGGACTCTCCGCAGGCACAGTCACTCTTGAGAGGAGGAGTGTCCCCCACAGGTGCACTTGCACCTGGGGGAAACCACTATTCCATTCTTTTGGTAATGGTAGAGCTGGAACAGGAATAGTGAATAACTGCACAGGACTTGCTATGCCTGACTGGGCTACCAATACTACAAAATTTAGGGTAGACCGACTAGGTCTTATAAGATGTGCCTACACTACCAGCTAATAGCTATTCGCCTTATAGCTGTGATTGTTGGTTCGATCCTATGGTTTGGCATGTATATATATAATGCATAAAGAATCACTGAGACGAGCCCTGATTTATATCTTGTTGAGGTGAATTACCCATTATAGCTTCAAAGTATGCCTTTTCAACCACTAACAAAAAGAATACATTTTCTTTTGTCATAGAAGATTGGGTTAGTTGTGTTAATGAAGGTTCCTATTTCCTTCGGGTATTCAGGAATAATAATTATTCTCTTCACTTGCTCTAAAGACAACCTTAAATCGGCTTCTTCTCTAAAGCAGCAATCAACATCTTATTATGCTAGATGCAAAATCTAGCTCAGGGGGTATTTTATCAAGATAATTCCATGGCCCTTTTAGGCTATAGGCCCTGGCAGTTCTCTGATAGGAATAGCAAAATGTCTTCTGGCAATAGTCCACTGGGCTTCTGCAGCCAACTTACGTAAGAAATGTATGGGCCAAATTCGGCCCAGTGGACTATTGGTCTTAGCAGTCGTAAAGAATTTATGTGATCGCATGCACTAACACATGCATCTGTTATGGGTCTTTTCCTCACTAAAGATCACACTGCAAAATTTCTAAAATCGGTTTCAATGGTGAACATGCACTGTAGGGATAATAAGAAATACATGAGGAGCCCCCTGAGCAGGGATAAGAACCGTAAAACATACTGACAGCTGAGAAACAAAGCCAAATTTGGAAACCCTTCTCAAAAAGGAACGATTTGAGGCCCTTGGGGTAGGTATTGCAAGTATTGCCGTTTCGAGATCCTACAGATATCGAGATAACTATAGTATCAAAGCAATAACTAGTCAGTTCAAGTAGGTTTCAGAATCACTTTATTACGGTACTGTTACAAGACAACTTGCAAATGCGTTTCAACCTCTCATATGCCTATAGTCAGTACCCCATACGGTGGTAATGCTCTCACTTAGATAGCCGCTTGTAGGAGGACGCTGGAATATATACTTTTCATTACGGTTCCGCACTGAGCCCCCTCTGGTCCGCCCCCTACGTCGCACCGCCTTGAGGCCACCAGTGATGCCCTCTTGCAAGAGACGTAGGAGATGCTCCTGAAGAGCACCTATCCTACTACCATACGGTACAAAGTAATAGTGAACAAGTAATCAATGGATAACATGAGTTATCCATTGACTACTTATTTTATACCACGAAACCAATAAATAATCAATAGAATACCAGTAAATTCAATTTGAAAACAAAAATTATTCCCCCTCCCCGGGACTCGATCGAAGCCAGCCATAGTGTGTGTACACAGGTACATACACCTCGGTGCCCGGCAGCGGACAGCGACAGCCCCCGTCTCGGCTAGGATGGCAGCGGCACACGGCGAAAAAAGATGCGTCTCGCTGTTATGTTTGTGTATAATACACCTTGTCGCCCGGCAGCGGATACCTACAGCGCACACGGCGAAAAAAAGCTTCTCGCTGCTATGTTTGTGTATAATACACCTCGTCGCCCGGCAGCGGACAGCGGCAGCGCACACGGCGAAAAAGAAGCTTCTCGCAGTTATGTTTGTGTATAATACACCTCCTCGCCCGGCAGCGGACAGCGACAGCGCACACGGCAAAAAAAGATGCGTCCGGGCCGGGATTCTATCCGCGGACCTCTCACGGCTGAGCGCAAAGCGCTAACCGCTAGGCCACCGCGTCTCCACCTTCTGTGCCCGGCAGCGGACAGCGGCAGCGCACACGGCGAAAAAAGATGCGTCTCGCTGTTATGTTTGTGTATAATACATGGCTTGGCAGCGGCACACGGGTAAAGATTTCAATGCGTCTCGCGTTTCTCGTCAGTCCTTGTGGCACAGTGCATAAGGAGTTGGATTTGGGATGTGAGACTGCAGGTTCGATCCCTACCCTGGCCTGGAAAATTCCGTGGGTTTTAACATGTGACATGATGACCAGGATAACAGCACGCCTTAGATGGATAACAGCACGCCTTAGATGGATGACAGCACGCCTTCCGAAATCGATGGTAAAGCCTACAGGGTGTGCAATATCGACAGATATGTGGATGGGAATAGCCACCAAAAAGCACTGTGTAACCCAGAAATCGTGGCATAATCTCGAATACATACAGACCTCGATACACAGTAAATACGATTCCCTACACTACCCCCCTCCAGATAACACGAAGTATTACCATAACTTTAGCACAGATCATGTAACCTCGACATAAGTACATGAGATTCATAATAACAATCTCAAAATAATAGAGATAGTTAAACATAAGGTTATAACATGATACCAGTATACATTGGTATAGCAGCAGTTAATAACAACAATATAAAACATAGAGTTCAACCTGCCTAACCTCGAGAGACCTACTTGATTCAGCCTCCCTTGGAAAGATCAAGGTAGTATATCCTACCTCCAGGGTTGACACTGAAGAGGTTTTATATGGGTCTCCTGAGTAAAAGATATCTCGAAGCTCAGCTTCAAATAACAATATATAAAAAAGTCCACAATCTATATCCATGCACCAGGTTGTATATAAAATGATCTCGTTTGCAACAAGAAAATCACATATCAACACAATGAATCGTCTTTTCAAGACTTGAGTACATAATATCCAATGGCAAGGTTAATGCTCCTGGCCAGTCGTGCAACGAACCAGAAGAATAAGTCCTTTGAGATGGCAACTCCTTCAAGATGGGTCTTTAGGTAAGTCGACAATATATAAACAAGGTGAGCCCCGTTTGTATGTTAAGTAGTGGTATTCGAATGACATCGACCTTTTGGTAATAGAGATCTCCATCTGGGTGACATGGGAATCGTGTCAACAGCGTAGATTAGTTGCCCTCGAGGTACTGGTCTGTTTCCCGTTGTTTCCGATAGCGTGTATATCAAATACAACGCTCAATTATAGCTTTAGATCTGGTGTTTAGCTTAGAAATAGGAGAATCTGCGATCTGATTTCGGAATAAAGAAATTTCAATCCGAATCCTCATCAGGTAAATCCTTCAACCACTCGCACAGGTGGGATGGCTTACCATTCCACTCCTCAAAGGTATGTCCTTTGAAACACATCTCAAACTTCATTCGGAGTTGATCCGAGATGGATCTCTCTTGGGCAACTTTAATTTTCCAATACTTTTCCTTCTTCTTGGCTTCTTTTTCGCGTTTGTCTGCCTGTTGGACTTTATCGCAAAGACGTTCTTGCTATTGATGGTACAGTGCTCCCTTTTCGGCGTCATGTATACCACTGACACTAGCCAAAGTTTTTTGCACTAGTGTAACCCCAAAGACCTTGAGAGCCTTTGAGAATTTCTCTTGCCAATTCTTCACCAGATGGCGTAACTAACGTGGATCTCAGCACTAAAATATTTAATTCTAGGCAGCTCGGGTCATTTTGAGGTAGAAGCCTGTGAGTGTGGCTTCTTAGTCTTCCCCGGTGTCACTATAGACTTTCGGGCCCGCTAAGAGGCAGTACTGGGAAGTCATCTGCTGAGCCTTTAAGCTTGGACTCTGATTCCAATCAGTTTTCTTAGAATCAAAGGTCACTGGTTTTGCTTTGGGTTCTACTTTTTGTAAAACAGAAACGTCTCCTGGGACATAGACAGTCCCGTCTTTCTCGACTCAAGTCCTTTTCTTTAGAAATGGTACTACTTGAACGATCAAAGCCGTTGGCAAAGATGACCTTGTCATTCTCTGTTGGAGCCGTCTTCTCGAGATCCATGTCAGATTCATCACTTTCGAGAGCTTTCTTAGCTGCGTCAAGTTGTTTTTGGTGCTCAGCGGCGTTGGCCAAAGCCTCATCTCTGAACTTCTTCTCTTTGGCTTCCTCTGTGGCCAATTTCTTTTCCTTTTGTGGCATTGTTTTCTTGCCACTCTTGGGTTTCAAGTTAGGTTTGTCCTCCTTGGGAGAGGTCTCTTTAGACTCTGCCTTTGGTTTTACAACCCTGGGTGTAGAAGTCGCCGCTGGATTCTTCTCAATTTTCTTTTTAGACAATCGAGAACCCATTTCGGTGTCACTGACAGTGTCTGTTTAGTCTACCTCCATTTTGCTCTCCGGCTCATGTGCACTTTGAGAGAGAGGCTTGACTATTACTGTGGATGGTGTTTTCGGGGTCTGCACCACCTTTTTGTGATGCTTCCTCAACAATCTTGGCAAACCATTCATGTTGAGCTGCACCGCTATCACATCCACCCTATGTTTTCAACCGGAACATTTCTGAGTTGTCAAACTCCTCAGGCATTGTTGGTGGTTGTAGAGAGCCCACTTCTCCTTGCAGTTTATCCAGCAAAGTTGGAAGTACTCGCCCTAAGCTGGACGGAAAGACGGGAGCACAGACAACTTTACATCGGTGGAAGTGGTCTTCAGTTCTCGAATAGACAACTCTCTTGACCTGATCCATAAGGTTTTCAAGGTTGTCAACCTGGATTTGTTCTGATGCCTTGTTTCTGATAGCACGTAGAACATGCCACAGACACAGCTCGATGTCTATTCCAGGGAGTTGGTGTTTTAGGGCACCAATTTCTTTGAGAGCCTTATCCACCATCACTGCCCTCAACTTTTCTCTCATCCCGTCATGGCAGTCTTGGAGAAATCACAAAAACTCACCATACTTCGCCTTGTTTTCTACCGATAAAGCCGCATGGGCCACCACTCGTCCATGCCCGTCTCCTTCTATTATCATGGCAGTGGTGACATGGATATTCTTACAGTTAATATTGTATGTTGTATCCATCACCAAGAACTCCGGATACCTCTGGTAATACTGCCACATCTCTGATGTGAGAAAGAATATTGATTCTATAATGTTATCATCAGTTAGCTTAATCTCAACATTAGCTCAGTCATCCATGTCCAGGAGGGAGTTAAGCTAGTCGATTAGCTGTTCATCTGAAGGTAGAGCTGGAGCCTTCAAGTTGTGGATATCCTTAGACATTAGGTACTTTCCGGTTTGCTGAGAAAAGTACTGGCTGACCTCGAATGGTGGCAGTCCAAGGTCAAGCATCTTCTTCATCTCGACTTTTTCAACAGGTGTAACCTTCCTATTCTGGAACATTGAATGTAAATTTTTGAAAGTGTTTTTTATGTAGACTTTTAGCATAGAATATGTTAGAAATCATATTCATTTTGCATCCAGTGTAGGTAGTATAAGTCAACACGTATATTGTCAACCATAATAAAAAAGGATAGGGATGGCTTCAAACAGTCATTTTATTTAACTTTTTTTAAACACTATAACCTATGATTACCTTTAAACTTATATCCAACTAGATTAAAGAGGGAAAGGGTAGTAAGAATCTTATGGTGATCTGTTTCATCCAAAGGGCATTTACCTGAGAACATTCCCAGAATGTACTCTTGTTCAACTTGTGGTCATGAATTGGTTGATACTCGACTACCTCCAGGACATCAAGGTGCCTGTTTGTCTTCATTTCGAGGAAAACAGGGCACCCTATCTTGCAAGATCTGTCATAGAAAAATGAAAATAGCAGTAAAAATGAAAATAGCAGTAAATAGGAAAGGAAGCTAGAATCATTTTAATCACTACAGATATGCCACAGGTGTGAAGAAATTGGAAATTATTATAAAATTATTATAATTTTCTTTTTTTGCTATTATAAATATATGGTTTAAATTGCTAAATGGAAAAAAATGAAAAAAAGCCTACTTTTGTTTAGGGCGTAGACCAGCTCCTGACTTTCTGTGCTTTCCACTGTGTTTACATCTGAAAAGGATTGAAGAGTACTTGAGTTCAGGGAAGTAGGGTTTGGTCTGTTTGTTTGCCGTCCCGACAGTCCTGCATTTGTCTGAAGAAGAAATTATTTTATTGTAGGCGCATGTATATGAAAAAAAAACATCAGATGCAAAGATTGCAAATGCACAAATTAGTGAGTAGATGAAATTAGAAGGGGGATGTGATTTGTATTCCCCTTTAATGTACCAATAACATAGAGGCAATAGTGTTTTTCTTCATAGGCCTGGATAGCATGCCTCAACTCTTCAAAGTCTTGAAAACGAGCGCCTTTGGAAAGCCTCTAGAAAGGGAAGAGAAATAACCATTGGTCACTGGCAAAGGTATAAGATGCTACCGCACATTTTACAATTTACAATTGAATAGTATTCTCTTGCTTATACCATACACGGGGAAACTGCATACAGTAATAAACAAAGGTTTCAGATGCTAAACACACTGTAATTTAAAAATTTACAGAGAGACTAAGGAAAATGCATACCGATATTCATCAGCAAAAGGGTGAGGGAAGGTTCGAAACACCCCTCCCACCCTTACAGAAGCCTGCCAAGAAGGAGGTATATGGTATAGTGGGGGACATGTTGTCACATGAAGATAGTGTCAAAAATTGTCATAAAGATAAACAGATGACTTACCTCTTTTTCCCCTTCAGTTAACCCCTGAGGGCTATCTGTCTCGTCTTCCATTTGTGAAGTAATATCTGTAACCCAGTTTAAGTAAAAAGGGTCGAAAGCTCTCTGTTGTTGTCATACACCGGAACGCCATACACCAGATGCTCTGACATGGGATGCTGAGACACCAGACAAGTAAATACCCATTACAGTTACCGCCAACATACACGGGATATTACAGTAGCTGCCAACATACACGGGACACCACGAAACGGATTAGACTGAACAGATCAGATGGAGGAAGGGATAGGATATTAATTACAAGTACTGTTGATTTAAATTTTATTTATTTATGCTAGTGGTGTGACAAATATAGGACAGAGGGCGAAAAGGGGGAATGGACCAACTCGGGTAAGATGCTCATTGGGGAATGATATACACGGGACCTACTGATTTTTATCCTATACACGTGACTCCACCCGAGGAAAAAACACTTGTATATCCAATACACGTGACAGGGGAAGGGGGAAGAGGGGAAGGGGGACATCAGGAACACTGTACATATATACATAGTCCATACAAAGAAGCATACACAGGACAACCCTTTTCTACTGGACATACACAGCATCCCTATACACTGGAAAGGACATAAACTAGAACAGAAGGATTTGCTCAAAGTATAGGCGTACATTCACACAGAGAAGCATGTACACAGGGGAGGGGAAGGGGGACAGGGGGGACAGGGGAAGGGGGACAGGGGAAGGGGAAACAGGATGCATGGGAATATAACTTGGTTATTGTGGCCCGTCCTTCAGTGACTCCGTGGCCGAGCGGTGAAGGCGACCGACCGACAATCGTGGGGTACCCAGTTCACCTCCCCTCTATGGGTATCTTTTTCAAATTGGCAAATACATAACATACACGGAATCTTCAACATGTTTATGGTGCAGTATGGATAATATGCCAAAACTGATTTTGGTTCCTAAGTTGTTATACATTGCATTAATGTATGGTGCAAACTAGCCATCAGTGGTGCAGTGCCAGGTCGGTGCTGCCACCCAACGTGTTACAAGTGAACCAATTAAAGCTTGGTTGGTTAGTAGACTCGCATTTTCGTCTTGTGTGAAGGTTTGTCAAAATTATCAAACTTTTTAAAGAAAGCAAAATCTGGAACATAATGAAACACATAAACCCAAGCAGTTATAGACTTTAAACAAGTGTATGTTTTTCAAACTAGACTGACAATGGCAGACGGCATGTCTGCACACCTTAACAGTAGTTCCAGTGGGAGGGTTGGGTAATATAAACAAGCTGTGCCTCATTAATAATTGGGAAGGTGCTAAGCCCCTGATACTGTAGCTACACCAACTTAGGGGCACAAATGAAATATGATTAACAGCTACACGTAACATGGACTCAGTGCCTTCCCTTTTGTTCACATAGTTAGGAACTAAAAGCACACATCAAAATGATTACGGCCCTATTATGAGTGAGGTATAAATCTTCTTTATACTTTAAGATCCAGTGTATGTTATGAATTTCCCGTGTATGGAGATAATTTCCCGTGTATGGAGAGAATCTCCCATGTATGGAGAAAGAAAGGATGATGAAAAACATAGCTGGGGAGGAGAGGGGAACTCGGTACCCCACGATTGTCAGTCAGTTGCATTAACTGCTCAGCCACGGAGTCTCTGATGGACGGCCCACAATAACCAAGTTATATTCCAAGTCATATTCCCATGTATCCAGGTAAAAATGTCTAACCAGGTGTCCCGCGGGTGAGGGGGGGCCAGGGGTCCCGTGTATGGCCTTTGTATGTCCACACAATCCCTTGTATGGGGTTCCAAATTGTCCCGTGTATTGGCCATAAAAATGTCCCATGGTTGTTCCTCTGGTGGAGTCCCGTGTACAGGCCAAAAAGTGTAAAATCCTTGTCCCATGTATGAATTGGTCCCATGTATGCTGCTCGGGTGTAAAAGGCCACTATAAGCCCGAGGAGCTCAGGTGTATAATGCTTGGCGATGACTGATGGGGAGGTGGTGACAATCAGTTGGTGACATAAATTTCCAAGTTTCTAAGGATATTGCCATGGGACCTACCACAAAAGATAGATGGCTTTCTTCCTGTCACATTGATTGGCCTATAAAGCCAGGGGAACTTACTAAAACTGAGTCAGCTATACTAGATGAACGACATCAATATCTATATACTCTACTACTGGCCAAGGATGTGGAACCATGGGCAGGCATCAATGCATACTTACTGAACCCATTTCGTCCACCAATATAGTCAGCAGAGTGATTAATAAAACTTCACTTGACCTATAAGGAAAGCAAAACTGCTTTGTGATGGAATCAATCTTCATATATATATATATATATATATATATATATATATATATATATATATATATATATGCATATACTATTTTTATTTGAATGAAGCTTTCATCCAACCAGCACGGAACTTGATAATAGGTAAAATGCTCCTTTACCTCCATGTAAAATCATCTTTATCAGCCATACAAAAATCGTCAGGTTTCAAGAATAGCACGCTCTTTTCATTATCTTTTTTTATTCTGTGTTTCTTCTGTATGTCCTCTCTTTGAGTCATTGCCCAAGTATCTGTCATGATGTTGTAACAGCCAATTCGACGTGATGGAGATTGGTTTTCATGAATACTTAAAGAGGACTGACAATATTTAGAGCTATCACTCATCCAAATCAATATGCAGATCATGCTCAAGCCAAACCAAAATTTGATATTAATACAAAGAACTGGTGGGACAACCTGGCTCCTCTTTTCCATCTGTTAACCAGTTAACCTAAATATTGTATATATTGGGGCCCTTCCTGTCTACATGTAGATAGGAATAAGCACATCCTGAGAACATCACATTCAAAATTGCTATTGAACAGGGGGTGTGGGAACCCTGTGAGTAGGTAAGGTGCTCTAAGATGAAAGATAATTTGGCTTGTAAAACGCCATCATGATAATTCAGAAGATTACTTTCCATATGGATTTGTGATTCGATTTCAAGGGGTGGGACCATAGATACCAATGAACAGATCATTAGCCTGCCTCTGCCAAAAGATGGGGCTTGTAATCATATCTTTTTTATATTCCTTTTATGACTATAGGCCATTTTATTATAGAGAAAATAAGAAAAGATGAATATCCAGGTAGTAGTGGCTGGATCTGCACACTGCATACTCAACTACCATGTCTAGTCTTCTCAAAACAGCCGTTGACGGCCGATTTTCACCGATTTTTGATGGCATCACAAGAGCAGTTATCAGTAATGACAAATTAACGAAAGTTGCTGTTCTTGTTTGATACTCTTTAGCCAAACTTAAAAGTAAAATTCTTATCACCATATGAGCAATAGATGATATTTTACAAAGGTTTAAAGTGAGGTGAAGAGCCGAAAACGGACTGATTTTTGGCCAGAATTGGTGAAATCTTGAGGAAATAGAACGTTGTTTTCTGCTATCGGTTAAGGTCTAAAGGATTTTAAGCTGGGATGCAGCATTTATATTGCTTTAGATTGACACTGGTGACAGATGGCTCAGAGCTCTATCCTACTTTATAGACCCACTTCATCTTTGATATGATTAGGTGGTGCTGAGGAAGGGGCCATGTGTGAGAGAGCTCTGATTTATGTAGCTTGGTGTACAAACGGGAAATTACACTCATTACACGAATCACTCTAGAGACCTGTCATAGCAGCATCCCTCCTACACCACAGAACTGAGAATTGTGCGAAAATAGGAATGGCAAACAAATAGCTTGGAATTATATTGTAAACTAAATCCCTGATGACCAGTCTTATCCATCCCCTTTCTGTGGAGACTTTGCAATACTTTTTATGTACATTTTGTTGGAGGGGATTCTAGACAGCTTTGTGTTGTAATTTTACTAAATGTACCATTTACATAGCTGTTAGCTGGATTATGTAGGGAGCCACTAACCCCCCCCCCCCACCAATGCTTAGCTTCTCATTGATCCTGTATAAAGGTGGCTCCATTTTCACGTTCCTTTATTGTCTTTACATTTTCATGAATCTGCACTGCTGGTGAGTTCACCGCCACTACATCGAAACATCTTGCCCAGCTTTTGGTAGCATATAGATATGTGAGGATAGTGGCACTGGCAAATTAATTACCAGATTGAAACAATTGTGGCGTGGGCAGTGAATATACATACCATGATCTGGGCTAAAATATGGATTTTGGGACCTCAGTCTGTTTTGAAGGCAGACTGTTTTGGCTTTCCAAAAGGGTTCTAATTTTGTCAATATGGCCATTATATTACATATGGGGCAACAGGCTAACATTATGTGTATCATTTTGACACGCTTTGAAGTCTATTCAATGGTCCAATTTCAATATATATGGCCCAACGGGGGAGACCGTGCCCCCAGGGGGATTTTTAGTTCTGGTGTTGGCCACCAGGGGTCAATATATGGGTACAACACTGACAAATATGCTAGAAAAAAGCATTAGACCAATTTTTGATGAGAAATCCAGTAGTATGCTTAAAATTATTCCATCTCTACTGAAAATGGTCCATTTTTGGAATGTTGGTTGCCATGGAAACATAGAAAATTGGTAGATAAGGCAATTTCTGGTTGCCATGGAAACCACTCCCCTATCCTAATTGGGAATTTTCGCCATAAACATTTTGTGAAATTCCTGCAGGAACCCAGAACCGAAAACAGAGCTCAAAAATTCACTCTAGAACCAATTTTATGACAAAAACATCACATTCCTTTTGGTTATTTTTCCACAAAACTGTATTTGTTGCATTAATAGTGTGTATGATAGGACATAATGCATTTAGAGCTTATTTCCCATTTTCAGTTGTACGCAGCTCAAGATATCTCATTTTAAAGCCCTTGACTTAAACCTTAAAAAGCCATTTCCCCCAGGAGGCATGTTTTCCCTCACCTGGCCACATATATGCAACCTCTGGTCCAATGACTCAGGATTTGAAGTGTCTAATGGGGGCTGGAGTATAGCTGCTTTTGAAACTTTGAGATTGGGACTCCTGGGCTTTTCAGGGCTCTTTTAATTGCATAGATAAGGTTATCATTTGCTGAGATATTAGGCAAAATTTAAAGGTAATTTTTGGCCTTCACCAATTTTAATCCATGGTATGTCTGAGGTTCTGTACAGGGGTGGACAATGTACGTCTTTGCTGACTAGTCCACATTTATGCATTTATGGATCAGAACTATGTCCTTTAAGGCCTATGGTTGTCAAATCAATGGCTATCACACCTTCCTGTGATTATCTTTATCTCTTTATCTATTACCCATTGAAAAAAGGAAAATTACAGACAACACATCCATCTGCCTTCATTGGTTCCATCAGGCATTCAAGATTCACACAACTGGTAAAGTATAAAAAAATAGAGTAGACCGTAGGACAGGTTGTTGGAGAACTGAGCTCATTTGCTGGAGCTCCTGGTTCCAAGCTTAAGGTTCTTCTAGATCTGACTCTAAGCTTAGGTGAGGGCCCTTTTCTACAATTTATAAATTGGTAACACTGCATAGTTTTAGCACCAGCAAGCCATAGTAATTACCTCAAAACTCTGCAATAGGAGCATGATAATTGTAGTGGTTATCCCATGTTTTGATGATAAGGTACATTTCTGGTTGTTGTTTTTTTTTCATAAATTAACGTTTCCTTTGACTATCAACAATACCCGTTCAGATCTTGTATAAATGTTAAATCCACTTCAAAATGTCGGGTTTGGGGGAAATCATATATATAAGGTATACTCAAGAAGAACAGTTAAATAGTGCTTTATCCTTGGCTGGTTCAAACAATATCCTTTGCTTCCTACACATAAAAAGAGGTAATACTCTTCAAATCGGAAATGCGGAGATGGATCGTCTTCAGTTGGAGGTTTTCCTAGGCTAGGATTAGCATTGCATGTTTATGTGACAGTTATTTCCCTAGGGTATTCACGGAGACTTTGCTTACTAAACCTCAGGCAGGTTTAAGTCTTTTTGATCGTAAAGCAAGTTGTCAAATATTGCAAATTTGTGAATGTCATAGGCCAGCCCTGCAACAAACAACTTGATTGAGAAGCAAAAACCGTATTAATTTCATGAAAACAACAGATGGTCATTAGATAAAAGCAAACATGAATCACTCCAAAATGTTGAGGTCTATTTCCCCTTTCCTCTCTCCTTGCTCCATCGTAAACTGTGTCCATGAGAAGAATTTTTGCATTTTAGAGATACACAGTTTACTCAAATCACCAATGAATGTCTTGTGACCAATCATCATAATATTATATTCCCTAAAAGAAAACAACAATGCAGTCCTTATACTAAAAGCAAAGGCAGAATTTCAAATGATTGTCCATTAAAGAACTCAAGGTCACTATCACATTACTAAAACTCAGTTTATGTATCCCTGTGCAATTAAAAATGCAGATATATGAGAATGGCTGGAATGAACGAAGGTTTTTTATATGAATGAATGTTTTCAAGATTGGTAAATGTTTCTCTCTTATACCACGATTCTGGGTGTTTCAGTGCCGATATATGTGCCGTGCATTATCAGAGCATAATTTATACAATACTGGTGCTTTTTTTTTGGAATGTTATTTTAAGATTTACACTTATTTTATCTTCTTAAGTGTAACACTTATATGTTGCACATTAAAACCAACGAGAAATATATTGCCGGAGGTGAGCTTGAACACTGAATCCCCTGATCCAAAGTCCCGGATGTTAGCCATTAGGCCAGCTCGTCAGGTGAGAAAAAACCCTTCTGTTGGTTTGTATCTTCGTGATATAGCACAAGCCATTCGTGCTATATTCTCCAAGATACAAATGTAGGGGCCGGCATCATTGTATATATATTAGTGCCGTTCATCCGAGAGACGTGTTCGTGTGGTGCTTGTTCCTTCTATGCTAGCTAGGTGTCGCTTTGCGATACCTCGTTGGTACAAGAGGGGGCAGCACCATGCCTCGCGTCCAGCTCCTACTAAGGAGCCGGACGAGCGGCAGAAGGGGACTGGACATGGTCCAGTCCAGACGCTAGTACTTTGTTATCAAAGAGATCTAATAAAGTCCTACCCGAGAGGTAGGGGTTTCTGGGGCTTTGCCCAACCCGAACTATTCGTGTTGTGTTGGTACATCTAGTGGTAAGCGAGCCAAAGAGCCACCCAACATATAAGTCGATACGAACCATTACACTGGTGCCGTGACCAGTTGGTTCGGGGGTGGTGCGCGGCCACATTGGCCGAAAGCCTCGGGAAACCCGAAGCGGATCCCCCCAGCCCTGGGCTAGAGGGATTCGAAGAGGATGATTACACATCCCAGCATCTGTTGTTAGACTGGAAACCCGGTCAACAACAAATGTTTAATCAGGAGGGGGTACGAAATATTTTTTCTACACCCGATCTGATGGACAATGCCACCAGAGATGGCATCGTAAAATTGTATCCGGCTACACCCCAAACAGGAGTACCGGATACCGGATTGTTTAGGGGTGTGTTAAGACCCCCAACTTTAGACTTGAGCGATTGGTCCCAAGTTATAACTAGCAGACGCCAGCTAGGTCCTATGGTACCAACGGGCTCGGCTAGCGGCTTGGGTACACCAATTGCACAAAGCCCTATGCAGCGTACTGCAACCCCCCAGGGTTCAGCACCAGGTGGTGGAAACGAAGTAGCCCCACTAATGACATCGTCGGATCATGACAGCAACGATGGCAAAACCATAAGGGACGCAATAGTCCCAGGCGCGAAAGCAAAAGATAAGCCTAGTGGTACCGGACCGAAAAGCTCGGAAAGGCATCACCTAGGCCGATCTCTAGACGAAGGCTTGTCTGACTCCATGTTTAACCCTGGAGGCAGTCGCAAGTCTATCTACGGACGTCGGATGGGTCCCGGGTATAAAAATACCCAGGCCTATTTGAAAGCCAAGGAACAGGTAGAGTTGCAGGCTAAGAGGCAACATGAACAATTCATGTTAGCCCAATCCAAAATAGAAGAGGAAGCTAAGTCTCGGATCGGAAAATTACGATCCGTTGAGCAGGAGGCGATTCTAAAAGAATCCGACCTCAAATATCGTCTATCCTCCGTATCCCATCAGTTGGAGCGGAAGGAGAGAGACGCACAGGAAAAAGAAAAAAGGCTGGCTGAGTTGGAAATCGAGGAAGCCAGTAAACTTAGAGCAATCGACAAGGCTAGGGCCGAGGAGGTTGCTAAGGCTCGGGATGTAAATAAATTACAAACGGAGTTGCACGCAATGGAGGAGAAGCTTAAGAAACTTCAACTCCGGAAGGCTGAGACAGAAGCCAAGATGGTCTCGGAACAAGCCGAGATCAGGAAGGAGACCAGTGAATATAACAAGTCTCAGAAAGAGAAGGGTGAAAAGTACCGCCTACTTAAGGATACTTTTAAGCGAGAGGCAATTATCGCCCAAGAAGAAAGAAACCGAGCTGTGGCGGAAAATGAAAAGATTCGATCCGAAATCTTGGCAGAAAACGCACAGCTAAGGGAGGAACAGCGAAACCTGACTACAGACGTAGCTACCCTCACAATAAATAAGTCTGCTATGGAGAGTTATTTACAGGAGCAAGAGCAAACGCATGCCCCTCCGGCGAGTAGGGATACAAACCCGAACTCGACGTTCGTGAAACAGGGTGACCCAGTCTCCTGTTCTACACCGAAGAATCCGCAGTATAATCCTTTTGTAAATGATAATGCTTCGCGGAATGTAGATCAAGGGGGCGTTTACATCAGAACCCAGGATAAGCATGGCCGAACTAGTAGAGTCCGGATAAGTGAAGTGCCCATAGTCCACAACCTGGACCCGGACTATACCCCTAGAGAGGCTTCCGATAGTAGTGCGGAGACCAGTGGATTCCACATTCATGTGGATCCGAGTAACGACCCGGGGCTGGGTGCTGGTAATGACAACACCCAACCCAATCCATCGAACGATGGCAGCCAGTCAACGGGAAACCAGCCATCCGACGGCGGTTACCAAGGTGCGCAAGGGGGGGGGCGGTGCTTCGGGTGCCACAGGCTATAGCGGTACCTCGGGTACCGGCCCCAACCAGGGTGGTGCGAGCTATACGAACCACAGTGGTACACAGTGGACGTATACACAACCTCCACCACTGCCTCCACCGGGCAATTCGAGCTTCGGTGGTATAGGGGGCAATCGAACCTTGAATGAAACCAAGGCGATTGAATGGAGCAAACAGCAATGCACTAGATTGATGTATGCTCACAATTCTGCCCGAAGGGTAGCCGTTATTCCTAGAGAATATGACGGTACTCGGCCATGGAAAGAGTGGTTTGAAGATTTCATCGATGTGATGAATTGTAATGGATGGACCCCATACGAGGCCAAGCCACATCTGGTGAGATGTCTGAAAGGCGGGCCGGGTCGCATGGCTGTAGAGCAATGGCGAACCTGGTACGGCCTCGTTGGGAGTTTTGAGCAGTTAGTAGAAACTGCTAGTGGACTGTTATGCAACATGGTCAAGGAGGACCCGATGGTCCGTTTTAAGAAACGCACACAGAAGCCGAATGAAGCTTTCAGAGCATACGGTATGGAACTCCATGCCCTGCTAAGTAAGGCCAGACCCGGTACTGAAAACCAGGACTGGTATATGGACGATTTGATCACACAATTCGTCAAGGGTCTAAGAGACCGAGATGAACAATTAGCAGCGAGGGATGCCTGGAAAGAAGGCATAACACTACACGGCATATTTAATGGTATAGATATGGCCGTGAAGAAGCGAGCTATGTTAGCTGGGGACATACCTAATGCCAGCGGCTTGGTACCCCTGGCATCGGTGACCCAGCAGTCTGAGGTAAATACTCCCTCAGACGACTTTGAGTTGATTGATATCGAACAGGAAGACGGCACCTTCTGTTCGATGCAATTAAGGAAGAATGCTTCAGGTAGGAAGTATATTCCCAGGAAATCTTTCAATAAACCAAGGGACTCTAGACCTTCATCCGAGGTCAAGAGTGACCCGAAGGCTGTCGAGAAGGCGGTCAAGCCCACTGTAAGCGCTGACAAAGCGAAGAGTCAGTCCCCGGACATGACCAAACTTCTGGAAGACATGTGTAAGAAAATTACAGATGCCATCCAAGCCAATCGGCAAAGACCCCGGGTGGATCGCCGAACGGTTAAGTGTTTCAGGTGCCAGCGCATGGGACACTACTCATCTGAATGTACCGCTACTAAGCCGGTAATGGCTGCCTTCTATGAAGCCGAAGACGACGGCGTAGGAAGGGAGAATGCTACGGATTCCACAGATGTGGAAAACTAGTGGGGGTTGTGTCAACGGCATCTGACATAGCCCCGAGTGGGAACGAATGCCAAAATGCTACCGGGGGTGTCCCGGTGGAAGATTTCGAGTCAATTACACCTGGAGGCCGGGTGGCTGTGGGTGCGCACCCCTGCACCTCGGCCGGGGCCAGGGACCCTAGTGTTGATATGTGCAGGAGCGATCATATGGAGGCGAGTGGCCGCACTAGGGGAGAGGAAGGATGGATCAAAGAGTTGATTCGAGTGTGTGGGACACGCCTTCCCCCAAGTCATCCGTGTCTGGAATTCCTGAGAGGACTCGGATTGAATCTTGGTGATTCGGGAGACTTTCACCAGTTTACCAGTAACCCCTCGCCTTTAGGGGGGAGACGGTGGTATGTACCCATATCTGTGGAAGGCCGGGTGGGGGAATTCTTAGTGGATACTGGAGCTAGTCATTCATGTGTGTCCAAAAGATTCTTCGATTCGGTGGCCGGCAGCCATGAGAACCTCAAAACGGGGGTAAATGCTTGCACGGCCGACGGAAGCAGTATGCGTACATTTGGTAGGACGTTTATGCCTATCCGTATAGGAGGCAAAGAATTTGTTCTTTCGCCAACTATAGCAGAGGTTAGTGATGACGGAATCCTCGGATTGGATTTTGCAAGCTTATACGGGGCCGTCTTGGACCCGAGGGACGGTACGATGGGTATACGGAGCCCGTATGGCTTGCATGTCCAATGCGTATTGAGACAAGTGTCTTCGGTCGCATCAGTGATACATACGGTGAAGATCCCACCGGGTACCACTTGCGATGTCCTTTGTGGCGGGTCCATGGCTCAAAGGAATGAAACTGGAGACTACGAACCCGACACGGTGTATTTGTCAAGCATCGGGTTAGACTCAGTGGATACATTAGTGGCTAATGCAGCTTGGTCTGTATTACCCATAACTAACCAAAGTGGTTCGGTGGTTTATTTGAGGCGAGGCGACAGTGTTGGAAGGATGAGTTCGGTAGAACATGTCGCCGAGGCTAAATTTAACAAACCACTAAACCCAGTTAGTCAGCATCCCATGGATGAAGAATTCCAAAAGCTGATTGATCAGTCAGATTTAAAGAATACGGACGATAAGGATTGCCTAGCGAGACTTCTACAAAAGTACGAAGGTGCTTTTGGTAGGGAAGGAGGCCCGGTGGGTAGATCCGATAAGGTGTTGCACACCATAGATGTGGGCAACGAGAAACCTTTTAAAATCCCGTATCGTAGACTTCCTCTCAAGAAGAAGTTAATTTGTGAAGAGCAAATACAAAAACAGTTGGACCTAGGGGTAATCGTGCCCAGCTCGAGTCCCTGGTCCAGCCCTGTTTGTATGACTACTAAGAAAGACGGTACAATCCGCTTTTGTGTCGACTACCGGAAATTGAACGGTATAACAAAGAAGAACTCGTATCCTTTACCAAGGATAGACGAGACTTTAGATAGCTTGGGCGGAAACCAATGGTTCTGTACCTTGGATTTACAGTCCGGATATTGGCAAATACCAATGCACCCCAATGACAAGGAGAAGACAGCGTTCTCCAGTCATATGGGGCTATTCGAGTATAATGTCTTACCCTTCGGATTGTGTAACGCCCCCGCTACATTCGAGGCTATGATGTAATCCTTACTGAGTGACCTTTTGTGGAAGAAATGCCTGGTTTACTTGGATGATGTGGTCGTGTTCGGCAAGTCATTCAAGGAATGCCTGGCGAATCTGCAATTAGTCCTCGACCGGATACTATCAAACGGTCTTAAACTTAAACCCAAGAAATGTAATTTGTTTAAGAAAACTTGGGAAGGATCATTACTCCTAACGGGGTGAGTGCGGATCCGGAAAAATTAGAAGCTGTAGAAAATTGGGAAAGACCCACGAGTGCTAAGGAGGTGAGATCATTTTTAGGATTTTGTTCCTATTATCGTGATTTCATACCGAATTACTCTCGTGTCAGCTTCCCCATGCAGTGCTTAGCTCACTGGACCCCGGGTAGGGCACGGGACCCATTCCCATGGACCAGCGAGCAAGAAGAGTCTTTTAATAAAATAAAAGATTTATTTAGGAATACACCCGTGTTGAAATATCCCACTCCCGAGGGACATTTCATCTTAGACACCGATGCGAGCAATGATGCGATTGGGGCAGCTCTCTCTCAGGTCCAAGAGGGAGTCGAAGTGCCAATAGCATTTGCTAGCAACACGTTAAGCAAGACACAGCGAAATTATTGTACCACCAAGCGAGAACTCCTCGCTGTGGTGGTGTATACGAAGAAGTTCAAGCATTTCCTTTGGGGAAGTGACTTTACTTTAAGAACAGACCATTCGTCTCTTAGGTGGCTCCTTAACTTTAAGGACGCCGAGGGGATGATTGGACGTTGGTTAGCTCACCTATCCGAATTCAGATTAGAGCATAAACAAATAGAGCACCGACCCGGTGCTAAACACATCAATGCGGATGCCTTGTCAAGACGGCCTATCCGAAGGTGCCAAAATGCCACATGTGAAGACTGCGGGGCCCACAATGCTGTGGTAGCCGGGCTGGTATTTAATTATACCACCCCCCGTATCCCCTGGGAGGAGGCTGTATGCAGCTATCTCGATTGGTCCCCGGAGACCATCAAGAAGTTTCAACAGTCAGACCCCACCACTGCGCGCATAATGGAATACCTACGGTCAGGCATTAAACCGGCAAGGCCTCTAGTTTCCCTGGAGGATAGGGAAGCGAGGCGATTGCTAGCTCAATGGACCGAGCTAGAGATCCGAGACGGCATACTATGTAGGTGGAAGACAACTCCCACCAACGGTAGGCTGTTGCAAATAGTGATACCCGCCCCGATGAGGAGGGATATCATGTATTATTGCCATGGCCACCAAACGAGTGGCCATTTCGGTAAGAAGAGGTCAATAGAGCGTCTACAAAGGCGTTACTACTGGCCCGGTATGAGAGGCGACCTGCTCCGGTGGATCGCCACTTGCCCGGATTGTTGTAAAAACAAACCGGGACCCGGCCTGGGTAAGCAACCCTTATCACAGGAATTGTTTGGTGTCAGATTCGCTCGAGTAGGGATAGACATCATCAGTGGGATCAAGACGACGCCGCGAGACAATACTTGTATGATGGTCGTAACCGACTATTATACTAAGTACACTCGGGTGTTCCCCCTTCCTAACCACAAAGCCGCCACATGCGCGGAGGCATTTGTGAAAGGCTGGGTGCTGCATTTGGGTGTTCCCCTGATGATGCACAGTGACCAAGGAAGGGAGTTCGAGTCAGAACTTTGGCAGGAAATGTGCCATTACCTAGCCATTTGTAAGACCCGAACAAACCCGTACCGACCACAGTCGGATGGGCAGGTAGAGCGCTTCAATAGAACCCTCATACAAGTACTAAAGCCCCTGGTTAATACCCACCAGGATGACTGGGATGAACAGTGCGAGTTTGTAGTACATGCCTACAACAACACTGTCCATTCATCAACTAACTGCACCCCAAACATGCTAGTGTTCGGCGAGGACATCATAATGCCCGCCGACTTAGTGTATGGAGTGGTTGGAATAGACCCGGAGGCGCCCTGCACGGTGCTGTTTGTAGAGTCATTAAGGGACCGGTTCAAACAGGCATACGAGGCCGTTCGGAAAGAACTGCTGAAGAGTGCGAAGTGGCAGAAGGTGGGCTATGACACCAATGCTAAACGAATTCGTTTTAATGTTGGGGACAAAGTACTAAGGTACTACGAGCCGCTGGATAAGCTGAAGCTCGTAACGCCTTGGGAAGGTCCGTTTAAAATCGTTCGTGTCATCTCCGAGTCCACGGTGATGATAGAGGACTGCCTGACGGGTAGAAAATGGAAGACAAATGTCGGAAAACTTCGGCCCTGGAAGGGGCGCGAAGAGGCGGAGAGGGAGTTCGGCTACAAACCACCTGTATCTGTCCCTAGTGGACCGAGCGTGGTAGTACCGACGAAGCGCCCTAGAGGCCGGCCGAGAAAGACGCCGGGAGACGAGGTTATGGTAAAAAAGAAGACGAAGGCCAGGAAACGACCTAATCGTAAGAAATGGAAGAAAGTCTCGCTGAGTGAAGGCATTACGTATGGGAAGGGTCCCGCTTTGACTAAGCGAGATCCAGAAAAGGCCGTACGTAAAGCCGGGAAAAATAAAATGCTAACCGAAGGCGTTAGACGCAGTCCCCGGTTGAGGTCTGCTGTAACCTAACTCAGTACACAACGAGCTGCTGCGTGTTGTCCGCCATAGGCAGGCAACATACGTTCCACGGCTAGAGATGTCGAACGCGCCCTCCCCGGGTGGCTGTATCCCGTGAGTGGCGGTCGGATTAACCGGTACATTCGCTTTGAAGCGTTGTATACACCGCCAAGCTCCAGACGATAGCACTCGGGTAGTAGGCCGCGTCTCACATGTCGAGTCGAATGTTGGTTCGGATCTAGTTCCCTAGGTGGCGCTGCTGGTGTGGCGGGAAAGCGCGGAACTAGGTCACCGGATAGCCATGGCGGGATCTCGCGAGACGAGAGGTCTGACGTCATACTGGTCATAACTAGAGCGGACTCGTGGTGGTTAGACGCCACCTGTTTTTGCTCTAGTTATTTGTCGGCGGTTGTACAGCCTGTAGCTGTCGTGTTAGCCTAGCTAAACCAAACTTTCTCTGTTGGACGAATCCTTCGGGAGGAGTCCAACAAAACTTGCCAATTTATTTTGGAAGTCGGACCCGGTGCCATGGCACAGGGAACGATTGACGCTGCGCGTCAAACTGCCAACATTCCGTTGGAACAAGACGAGGACCCGAAGGTCTCGTCTCGGGTCGAGGAATCTATGGATTCTTCGACAGAGGAGGCCGCCCGGACGCTCTCGGCTATGGCCGAGGCAACCGACCGGGAGAGAATGCCACCTCCACCACCGCCACGCCCGGAGCGCCCGTCTACAACAGCCGCTTCGGGTAGCAAAGTGGATGTCCTGGACATTCCAATGTATCCTCCGGGATTCAGGACTCAGATCAGACGTCTAGCACACGTTGATCGCCAGGAAGGTATCGTGTACACCTCCTGGGGTACGTACATCCCTATGCACACCTCCATGTTCGGATGCGGGCCCATGGCGGTGGAAGAGGGCGTGCCCGAGCCCATACCAGATGATCTCAAGACTCTGGTAATGGACTCGTGCAGTGACGAGCTGGCTGACAACATGCCAGTTTCTTGGCTCCGCAACTATCTGAGGTTGGCGGAGAATATGGCGACTAACGAGAATTTAGCTCGAGCCGTCTTGATCT
This sequence comes from Acholoe squamosa, assembly GCA_949317995.1. Lineage (NCBI taxonomy): Eukaryota > Metazoa > Annelida > Polychaeta > Phyllodocida > Polynoidae > Acholoe > Acholoe squamosa. Next base: position 29,363,990 of record OX439049.1, on the reverse strand, counting down.
CTGCGGGCATCATCCAGAAGGCCGCGGAGTTAAGGGAGTCCGAATCCGACATGGATACAGACTCCACAGTTACCTTGTCGTCGGTTGAAACCGACCGGGTCAAGCGATTGACCCGTAAACCTGCGCCCAAGGGTCCTCTCACTGAGAGCGATCTGGAGGCTGAGGATGTCCGCATCGCCGTCGAGAGGTCCACAACCGAGACCGACCCAGCTGCCGACATCCCGGAGGCACCTGGCGAGATCTCGGATGAGGACATCTCGCGCCAACAGGCTGCTGTGGAGGCAAAGCGAGCCGAGCTTGCCAAGCAGCAGAAGGAGCTCACCGCGGCTCGCCGGGCCCATCGCAAGCAGCAGGCCCAACAAAAAGCTGAGATCTCTTCCGACTCTGACTCCCCGGTCAGCGGAAGGAGGAGCCCTCGGACAGTGGACAGGAGCCGACGCGAGTCGGATTCCAGTCCTGAAGTTCCGGCCCAACCGACTAAGGTTGTGCGCCAGAAGAAAAAGAATGGAGCGAAAGCGTCTCCGGCAGAGCCCACGCCCCCCACCAAGCCGAGGGGTAAGGGCAAACCGAAGACGCCCGCTCCCACTCCTACAACCACCATGGTAGCCACCTCGGTTACTGCATCTTCTGCAGCCAGCACGTCGGGTGCAAAGGCCAAGTCCTCTACCAAGGCTTCGACTGGTACTACCACCTCCAGCCGAGCCAGCCGTAGGGGATCTGACATATACACGGACAGTGAGGAAAGCGAAAGCGATCCAGAGCTGCCCGAGTCTGCCAAATCTGATTTGGAGTCCGTGACAACGTGGGAAGAAATGACCACGGATGTTCCCAAGGACGACAATCAGAAGTGGATGTGGAAGAATGCAGCCGAGGGGTTCAAGGAACGGACTCCCCGCTGCTTCGCGGACTGTGCTTACGACACAGTCCACTACATGTGTCCGAGCGCCGTCAATAAGGACGGTGACAGCAATGACGAGGAGTGGATGAAGTCCGGCCCCTCGGATACGCCAGTAGGCAAGTTCTACCTGATTTGGATTGACCAGCTCAAGTCCAAATTAGGCTCAGTCTATAGCTACGAGGCCCGGACGAAAGTCCAGTGGGCAATGACTCAATGGGGACCAACCGGCAACCGCCGAAGGTGCCCGTTCGAGTCTTGCCAGCTGGCTCTCACGGGTGAGAAGGTGTTCGAGACGAAGCCCCGCTTCGCTCGGCACATCGTCGAATACCATATGCATCACAAGCCTGTGATGATGTGTGTGCTCGGGGACCGCCCGAGTAAACATTGTGATGGCTCGTTCAGCACTCACCGGCGCCGAGACATGGCTCTGCACTTGCAGAAGGCCCATGGCATCGGCCTGGAGAAAACCAGGAAACGAGCCATCAAGTGCTTCAGCGAGCTCCTTGCTAATTGGTCCGCGCTGAGCATTAAAGAAGTGAAAGAGCAGGCATTCGAGACCGGATTCTGCTCGTGGAAGAGCGGCAACTTGCTGACGTACTTCCAGACGAACTCCTCGTCCACGAAATTCGGGATGCCCAGTGAGGTGCACCTGAAGGTGAAAAAGTGGCGAGGAGACGACAAGCGAGAGAAGGCCAAAGCCCGCTCTAAAGGTCCAAACGGAGGCACAGTCACGACTACTGCTTCCAAGAGGACCCGAGCAGACCGGTCCGTGAGCCCTTCGGGTGGCAAGGACCAGCCCAGACCAGCCAACCCAGCTGATCGTCGCGAGTCGGGACAACAAGTCTCGGCTCTGGATATGCCTGGCAACCAGGCCCGCAGGTCGGGTAGCCAGGCGACCACACCGGCGACTCCAGCCACCTCCACACCTGCACCCGCGGAACAACGCCCGGGCGAAGCCTCTGGCGGCCTGGATGATGGGGGCGAACTCTTCGCTCCCCCATCCGGGTATTCCACTTGGTGGGCTGGAGAGGGATCCTCCGGCAAGCGCCCCACGTACAGCGAGTACGCGGCGAAGTTCCCTTCAATGGGACTGGCTGGACCCGAGTCGCAGGTCCTTACCTCCTTGGGCCGGGCCAAAACCCGTGGTAGAGGCCGCGGTGGGCTGGAGTCCACCCGAGGCTCCCCGGGTGGTGGCCGAGGCCGAGGAGGCATCACGGTGGAGGGCCCGTCTGCTCCTCCAACAGGCACCCCGCCTGTCTCAGTGGAGGCCCCCGCGCCACCACCAGTGATAGTTCCACCGACGGGCCCTCGGGTACCCCTAATGGAACTGATCTCCGGTACCCTGTCAGGTCTTCAGGATCCGAATACGTTCGTCGACCACCGCGATGTCCGAACGGTTCAGATCCAGAATGACCTGATGGCAGAATGGCAGGCATTGCACCGCCAGCAGTCTGTTGACTACTGGCGTGTGATGACTGAAGCCACCGTCAATCTGGTCTACGAGATCCAGAGGCGGGAGGAAGAGAAAATAAGGGAGCTGGAAAGGAAGAAGGTCGAGGAAGCCCTCGAGTCCTGCCGGCGGAAGCAGAAGGAAGCCGAAAAGCTTAAAGAGTTTCACGAAGCTGAAAACTCCAGATATATCCATCGGTTTAAGGAGGCTGACCTCAAGTTTTTCCTGGCATTCGGGAAACATCTGGAGGAGTGGGACGGCTTACCGTCGTCTCTTATCTTCGCACCAGATGTACCACCGAATGCCCCAACGGTCCCGGCTACTCCACCGGTTCCGGCCACTCCACCGGTCCCGGCTGCTCCGCCGATTCCGGCAGCTCTCCTGCTCCCGCCCCCCACTTGGAACACCCGGGCTGTCCCAACTGCCACGGTTGCTGCACCAGCATCCGAGGCAATGGACAGTCCATCCGCAGTGATGAGGGCCTTGAGCTTGGGGAGCGAGACTCCCAGCGAGGCTTCAGCGGCGCTCTCTACGAGCAGCTGTAGCAGCTCGGCTCCATCTGCCTCAGTGGAGCCGGCTGAGAAGATGGACACAGATCCGGAAGATCTTTGAGTGTCCATCTGTTGGTGTCTTCTTGTACCCGAGGGTAAATGCATTTAGTATGCCAGAGGCACTGTTCCTTACGCTGGACTCCTGATACCTGGAACGTAACCTGCAGCGAGGATGGACGCTAACCCGAATACCCAAAGGACTACCACATCTAACCGGGTCTCCATCTTCCCATCTTCATCAGGGCACATCATAACAGCAACGTGGTTTGCCACCACACACATGTCGCCGGGTGGAGCTGCAGAAACCAGTCGTTCCAGGTTCGCCGGAAGTCCGGTATATTGTAAGGGTGATCCTGCTACCCTGGTAGGACACCTATATTTCATATTTTGTATAAGTCTATTTTTATATCGTATATTATATTCTTGTAAGTAAAAGTACTCAAAATTTTTTCTCGGGTTATTTACCCCACCTCGGGTCGGTAAAAACATTGTAAAAATTTATTAATATCACCTTACTACACATCCAATATTCTTCGTCGCGTCTCATGTTTAATAATAACACACTTGTAACATTACCACCATAGGTCGATGGTCCATAAGGGGCCACTTCCTATTTTTGTTATTATTTATAAACACTTCGGGTTATATACGGTGATGCCTTATTATGTACATATAACTTATAATGCCCCTTAAATGTTCTATATTTAATACGAACTGTGTATATATAGACTTACCTATTTATTTATAACACCACTGTATAAAGTCAACAATAGTTACTTATTAATTACACCCAACCCTAGGTAAAGTCTAGTGGGGGTGGTGTAGGGGCCGGCATCATTGTATATATATATTAGTGCCGTTCATCTGAGAGACGTGTTCGTGTGGTGCTTGTTCCTTCTATGCTAGCTAGGTGTCGCTTTGCGATACCTCGTTGGTACAAGAGGGGGCAGCACCATGCCTCGCGTCCAGCTCCTACTAAGGAGCCGGACGAGCGGCAGAAGGGGACTGGACATGGTCCAGTCCAGACGCTAGTACTTTGTTATCAAAGAGATCTAATAAAGTCCTACCCGAGAGGTAGGGGTTTCTGGGGCTTTGCCCAACCCGAACTATTCGTGTTGTGTTGGTACATCTAGTGGTAAGCGAGCCAAAGAGCCACCCAACATATAAGTCGATACGAACCATTACACAAACCAAGATTCCCCAAGATACATAATCACAACAATATTTACTCATTTTGAAGAGTTTGAGTCATTGTGGTTTGTTTTGATCCGCCATGACACCTTGCTCGACAAAGTAGGTCATGTGATACGGAGCTAGCCACTGCTTTTAGTTTTGAATTAAATGTTCCTTGCGCAGGGCAATATATTTTTTTTAACAGCTCAATTTCGTAGATATACCTTAAACAAGTCATAACATAATACTATTTAACTAGTTTAATCATTCTTTTTTCGTAAAACTTGTAAGAACCATACCTAAATTCGAAACTAATTAGCTCTGTATAAATTTCAAAATGACGCCGCTGAATATGCGAGGATTGTATTCCATCCCCCCCATTGAATACGGCGTATGTAGTACTAATCTATAGTGTCGTCGATATTAGCCATGGTATAAAAACCAGTTCTAACTGTAAACATAAGGAAAGCATTGCCATGACAGTGTCTGGGAGAATGCTACACATGTATACAAGAAGTGAATGAATTCTGTGACACTATCTTGTAGAGGGCCTTTGAAAGGGTTTTATTATCATTTCCTTTCTGCGTGAAATAATATGGTTAGAATAGAGTATAAATTCTGGAGGGAGGATGGGGAAGACTGGGTGGTCACGGTGGGGTATGATGAAGATAACTCAGTGATGGATCCAGGATCTGGATAAGGAGGGATCGTAGCTCCAAAGGATGTACAGGGGGAGCAACCACCATGGCTGAGTCAGTCACTAATCGGTTGTCAACCTTGTTTGATTACTTCTAACATAAATTCCAATCCATACCACACCAGAATTGCTGCCTCTGTACCTGTACCGCCAAATTCATATCAATTGTCCTTATTTTCTTCCACTGAAAACTAGGTCAAGGTTACCATTCCATCGCTGTAATCTTAAGGCAAGATGAAGATGCAGCTCGCTAGCTAGTGATAATCTCTTTGTTCTCTTTGCTATCAGTCTGCAACCATTTTATCAATGCATTTTCTGCTCAGCCAGTGAGAAGGTATTTTCAGATGTCTCTCTTTCAAAGCGAGCTGGATGTTATCTTGTCGTCTTAACCCTTTAACTGCAGGCCCTGTCATTTCACCCTTCACTGCCGGCCCTATGCCCTGGGCAGCAGAATGGGCATAGTATATCTGAATAAGCAGCTTTGGAGTATGCAATATACACTCTCAATAGAATCTTTTACTTTGTTGACAAGAGCTCAGTTTGTTGACAAGAGGCCAGGATGTGGCTTTGTTGTCATTAAGCAGGACTTTGGTGCTCCCCTAATATGGCAGCGGTTGTTCAAGGGGTTCTTAGTTGTTGCCTCTGGGCAGCAGCCCTTGAATGGTTAATGAGTTAGGTAGAATGCATTTACAAACAGGATTCTGTACATTTCTAAAAAAAAAAAAAATCCCTTTAATCATATAAGATACATATACACTTCAAGATTTATCCCATGGGGAAGGAAGTGCTGCAGTAATCCTCATGGGAAAGGAGTCTGTTACTGATGGTTCAAGACTTTCTAAACACTTGTTTCTTCAAACATGCCGTTATAACCTGGGGCATACCTTCCAATTAATGATAAACTAATACAGCAGGAATATGTTTGTATTATTCACCATTGGCACAAGAATGGCTACATTGGAATGGCATTAAAAGAGTAATTTGATGCCTTTCACTTATATTCCACCCATGATTAGCAGACAAAAACAGTAATTTGTAATAATGCTATATACATGTATCATGTAGGAAAACAAAATTTCTCTCAAGATTTGCAGTCAGTGCTTTAAATGCAAGGTTTACAAGAGACACCGCCCTGCCCATGCACTCAGGTTTTTAACCCTTTCGTGCGCAGAATTATTTTGAGACAACTGATTTTTTCAACATATTTTACAAAGTACATGCATATTCTTGTACCATATTAAGACTTGTGATCAATCAAGGTTAATTCTAAAGGGAATGGATGTGGCATGAAAATAACCATCCAGAGATGTAATAATTATCAGATGTGTGTTAGTATAATTCATGTACTGAGAGGAAAAAAGGGATCTTAAAAGTTAGCTGGATCTAATTTGGATATGGTGAAAAGTGGCACATTTATCATAATTTTTTCCCATATATTTTGTCCAACAAAGGCCAAATGTTGTTAACTTGTAAAATTATTGTTCGTCAGACATGCAAAATTAGAATTTTCCCATGGAATTTAAAGAGAATCAACACCACATTCTATATTGTCAGAACCATGAGGTATTTGGTACCATTGGAAAGTTCTTCGCAGAGGGAATCTCTCAGGTTTTGAATCATCTCAATAGGACAAATATGGAGCCCAGGGCAGCATGTTGAACATATAAACATGCCGAGAGCGCACTTTTTTAAATTCTGGCCACGATAGGGTTAAAGAAGAAATGAACAGGAACTGGAAGCAAAAACTAGGACAAACGGATTATATGAACTAGAAGGAGTATAAATGCTGCTCCATTATGCTTGTTGAGTTTGCAAAGAGTGAGAGTGTTACATTGTGTTGTAGTTTCTATTACTTGTTTTGGTAATCCAGCATAAATAAGTTGTCATCTGAGTATAGAAATAATTCCAATTCAAATACAAAAGCTCACTAAGGGCATCTGTTGGAAAGGTCAGCTATCTGCCTCTGCCTGTGGTGACAATCAGTTGCTGACATAGATCTCCCAGTGTCTAAGGATGTTTCCATAGCAACTACCACACCAGACAGATTGTTTTCTTCCTGTCTAATCGAGTGGCCTATAAAGTAAAGGCAGCTTAGTAAAACTGCTTGGGCAACACTAGATAATAGACACCAACAGGTATTATGGGTGACTGTCAGAAAAAGTGTACAAAACAGGGAAAATCATGGTTTTTGACTGTTATGCAGGCACAAATTAAAAAATACCTATTCATTCTTGTCTTCAATGGTCTCATCTTATAGGAAACATCCTAGACTTTCAGAAAAATATCAATTTGGGGTTGTAGGGTAAGAATTTCTGGAGTTATCAGGTCACAAAGTTGAAAAAACATCAAAAAACCTGTTTTTTTTCAGTTTTAGTAATCTTGTACATGTCCTCATGTTCATTCAAATATGAGAAACCCATCCAAAATTGGTTGTGGTATTAGGCATACGTTGGGCATACAAGATTTATAGCCGTTTAGGTGGGTGTTGATTGAAAATGTCCTGCTATGGTCACTCAGATGTTGAATTTTAATCGTTGAGGCGTCTGCGACAATAACTCTTACATCAGAATAAATCTATCAGTAACAGTCACACAACATCTGTAATACATTCCATGTAAAGGTCTTATAAAGGGTTGAAGTTTGTATAAAAATTTTAGCTGTCGGCCCAGTGGTCCCTGACTTGTGGGTCAAAATGTGAGCGCTGATTGTGTTTTCGTCGCAGACGCCTCAATTACATTATACACTGTTAATAATTTATTTAAATATTCATTTGCTTTTCTCATGTGTCATATGATCCAACATGGCCTGCTGGTCGATTCTGATATGCATTGGCTTGGCTCTTGGCCTGCGGTGCAGCACTTTGAGTACCATTCGTCATGTCAGAGGTTTTCATCGCAGACGCCTCAAGATTTTGTGGCGCCAAAGTTGTCGCCGTCTGGTGTTAACCAGCAGAAGTAAACTGCATCTGGAAGCCTCGTTTTCGATAGAGAAGTGTCGTTTCTGTTGTTGTACTGAATCTCACCGAAGAATCTCTTCAACTTTTGCCAAAGATCTCCATCAAAGGTAAGGAATCGGATGAAATATAATTTTGAATCAAAAGATTATCCCCCCTAGTTGTTGCTGATGTGGTTAGATTATGTTAAATTGTCCTTATTTTGATGAAAACAATATCATTTGTTTAGATTAGAATGCGTCCCGGACAGGGAAGGCCTTCAATATGTTACATTTGGGCTATATTTGATGCAAACTCAAATCCGTGAGGCGTCTGCGACGAAAACTCCGGTCAAAGAAAATCCTCTCTCGCGAGCATCATATGCTTCCCTAGGGTCATCACTTCATTGAAATGGGTAAAAAAGATGTCTCCCAATTATTTTAAGGTATTTAATACCTGTTATGTCAAACTCTAGTCAAGGCTTGGTGGTACTAAACTTTAGTTTGGCCCAAAACTACCTCAGATTGCCACAGAAAATCGCACCTCTGATTGGAATTTAGGGTTCCTATGCAGTTTTTTGTGATTAAAATGATACTTTGTACTGCTATACATCAATTTTGTGTGTTAGAATTAAAATGGCATCACTTATTTGGCCACAACAAGCCATAAAGTGTAAAAATTAGTTTTCGTCGCAGACGCCTCCGACGGAAATGAAATTCCCCTCCTGTAATCTTGCAATGCATCATCCATGCAATATCTATTCTTGGTAGGCTAGGACACATTGATGTTCAATGTCCCGACCCAAAAAAATAACATTTCCAGCATATTTTTGGTAATTTATTCCACTTTTAGTTTTCGTCGCAGACGCCTCATTTCATCATTTTCTCTTCAAAAGAATATTTGCAGTCAACATAACTGACTAATATTTTACCAGAAGATGCCCCTACCCTAAGCCTATTTATGCACAAAGTAGCTTTGCAATTGTTAAAAAAAAATTTGGGGGGGTCCCTACCCCTGGTGTGAAATTCAAGTTTTCCTCATTTTTTTCCATCTCTACATACATTCATCATTCATCTTCCAGCATGCCACGTCCGAAGTTACCGCCTGACCAGGTCAAGAGTTCAGCGCAGAGGAGCCGAGAGTGTCGGGAACGAAAAAAGGCACGTGACGAGGCCGCCCAGCTAAGACATGAAGCAGACCTTCGAGCTGCATCAAGGGCTCGGGTCAAGGAGCGTGAGACCCCAGAGAAGGGTAGAGATCGTCAAGAGGACTCAAACCAGTGGGTAAATATTTTCATGTAATATAATCTGAATACAGCCTGCAATTTAGTTGTCAGAAAATTGCAGATGAATACATGTATGTATGTATGTCTCCATTAAAAAAGAAATTGTCAAATAGTCACTCAGTGTTAATATTTTGTTTTGTTCCTCTCCTAACACAGACTAGAGAGTGGCGGGCCCGACTAGACGCGGTGGCGGAGGCAGAGAGGGAGGGCCGTGAGCCACCGGTCTTCTCGCCGGACCACAGGATTGCAGCCTACCGGAGGAAGAAGGCACCGCCCGCTGCCGCTGCAGACACAGACACAGACAGCGACAAGTCTGACGAGGAACCCGGTTCGCTACAGGTTTCAGCCACCCTTTTCGGTGGTCGGGGCAGGTCAAGGGCCCGTGCCACCATAGGCAGAACAACCACGACCACCACTCGTCCACGGTCGGCCACCTTGACACACGTAAGTATTTATAATGTGAAAATCTACATAGATTATAGATACCATAAATCCTCTCGCATATATGGTAAGTTGTGCTGTATGTATTCAAGTTATCTTGATAGATCTATATCTGTAGTATGTTGAATATTAAATGAAGTTGCTTAAGGTTTCACACCTGAATTTCTTTTTCATTTTCAATAATCAATCATTTTGTAGGCCACCACAACCCGCACCACTGCCACCGCCACCACTGCCACTGGCATGATGGCTGAAAGACGGTCACGGTCAGCCACCACCACACGGGTAAGTATTCATGCTTTCATCACACCAGACAATCTATAGATGTATGGATACCATAGACTTCTCATATTTATTCAGTAGATGCATTGATCAATACTAAAGCTGCAATTAAGGGTTATAATTGTCATAGTGTCAAAGTCTTTTTATTTCCAATTAAAATTTCTCATTTATTTTGCAGGATGGCACCTCTGCCAGGACTGAGGGCCGACATGGCAAGGAGTCGGTCAGCCCGACTGATGCGGAGGACCGCGAGCGGCAGCACCATGTGGACCTCACATCCCCGGAAAGGGTCGACCTCACATCTCCAGAGAGGAGTAACCTCACGTCATCCGACCGGGACCGGGCCACCACCAGCAGTAGGAGGCCAATGCGCCAGGCTCGTGAGCGGCAGAACTGTGTGGACCTGACCTCCCCAGCGGGGGTTGACCTCACATCACCGGAAAGGGTCGACCTCACATCTCCAGAGAGGAGTGACCTCACGTCATCCAACCGGGACCAGGCCACCACCAGCAGCGGGAGGCCGATGCGCAAGGCTCATGAGAGGGCCCCCACGAGTCCCCCCAGGCCGACACGCAGCAGCGGCCCACCTCCAGGAGTGCAGTTCAATGTTGACCTGCTGCAAGATGTGGTGTAAGTTTTATTTGCATCAATTTAGACAAACAGATCAAAGTACAGAAAAGTAAAGTCTCTATATACATTACTCAGTAATATTCCATACATGTAGAAATACAAATCTCTATACCAATAACTAACCATATATACATGGATAATCACACTTGTCAATCAGCCGTGACTTATACATGAGGTACTCTGAGGTAGTCATTACACTAGTAAATTCTGTTTGTCATTGATTCTTCAATTACAGTGATACTCTCCAGCACACCACAAAGTGAAGGGAGAAAATAAAAGTAAATATTTGTAGTGGTAGACTAGCCATAGTATTGATGTTGTTTAGTTTAGTTGCTTTGTTCTTGCTTGAATTGTTCTTGCTTGGTTTGTGTTTATGCTTTGCTAGCTTTTGGATTTTTCAATTTCAAACTTGAAATTCATTGTAATTTTATTCATGTGTATGTTACTTTTACTTTTACTGACCATTATCCATACTGTTATATGTTTCAGGGGTGTGCGCATGTGCCCTGGCCCCAAAATCCGAACTCCCGTAAAATGAAGACTATACCATCGTCTAGAGATAGCCAACAAGGTTAAAAAAAACCAAGAAAACACCATCAGCGAACTTCTCGCGCAGATTGACAAGCTGCGTACATCAAACAATCAAACAACACCAAAACCAAAAACTGCCCGCCGCAAGATGATCCCTGATCCTGACCCTGTTGATAATGTAAAGGCCCTTCGGAAGGTCGCCAAGATGTACAACCACCTGCCCTCTGGATTGAAGTCACTCCCGCGCCTGACGCGCGTGAGGGTTACAAGACAGTTCACCACTACCGCCTCCTTAAGGCGGTGTAGGATGACATCTCAGCTGGCAAAGGACATTGGTGTTGACCGTCGTGCTCTGCTGACCGGTCGAGGCCCACGTAAAGTCTCCAGTTACGCCGCCAGCTTTCAACACCAGAGGCGCGACATCATCACTTTCCTGATGGAGCCCGAACACTCCTACACCCTACCAGGCAAGAAGGACACTGTGACTGTGCGGAAGAAGAAACACCAAAAGGTTGTGCTCACAGAGTTTCTGCACGTTCTCTACAAGCAGTACCTCGAGCGTTACCCGGACCGTCAGTGCAGCCAGAGCTTCTTTAACCGGAAGTCGGTCGGCTTCATCAAGTTGGTGTCTCATACCAACACCCAGGTGTGTTTGTGCACTAAGCACCAAAACTTCACCCTCCGACTACGTGCCTGCAACGACAGGAGGCTGCCCGACGATGTGGTACGCACGAACACCAAGGAGCAGTTCATTGGCCAGCTCCGTGAGTCAATCCGCACACCAGCTGTCCACTGTGAGACCTGGAAGATGGTCAATGTTGCATATGGACCAACAGACAAGAAGACCGGGAAGAAGAAGACAGTGAAGAAACTACGCCTCCGTCCATCTACCACCAAGAGGACTTCCTCAAAACCATGGAGACTGAGTTTGAGACAATGCGGGCACACTCCATCCGTGCGCAGACACAACATCGGGCCGTGCGTCTGCTACGTGAAAGCATGACAGAGGCAGAGTGTACCATCCAAATGGACTTTGCTGAGAAAGTGCACGCGCAGACCTCCAACCCCTGATCTGCATGAAGGCTATCACGGGCACAAAGCAGGTGCATGCCGTAGTCCCAGTAGTTCCAGGCCGCTCCATCGCTGTGCGGGGCACCTCATGCTTCAGTCCCTGCTGCTGGGAGGATAACAAGTCACTTCGTGAGTGTCCTGGATGGACTGCACACCGGCTGACCTTCAGAAAGCCAGGTGAAGAAGTCGCTTCAGCCCCAGCCCCAGCAGTAGTAGAGGAAGTGGAGGAGGTGCTGCCCGAAGAACTTGTGGAAGATTACAGCGTTGGAGACTACGTTGCATTTAACTACAACAGCAGATGGTTCCTAGGACAAATCATCGAGGAGGCCGACGAGAATGATGAGCTCTTAATATCGTTCATGGAAGGACCAAGTTCTTCTGGCAAGAGATTTGTCTGGCCCCCCCGAGAGGACAAACGGCATGTGCCCCTGGACGACATCATCATCCAGACTCCAGCACCAGTTCCTATCGGCAAGGGCAGATCTGCAGATAAGTTTGTCCTGCCTGCCGAAACCCACCAGGAGCTACATGACAGGTTCTGGTGTAGGTGATGGCTTGATATGTAAAATATACTTATACCGTGAGGCGTCTGCGACGAAAACTTCTTATTTGATAGCATCAAGTAGTTCAGCTATATTCTAGATATCATTAAAGATATGAAAAATAATGTTTTTGTATGCTATTATGAGACATATTTGCCTTATAGAAAAAGGGTATAGAAGTGATATTAATCCATTTTTTATTTTTCTGGGGCACGCGTAATCTCGGGAAAGTGTGAAAATAATGTGAATTTTTATTTTTCAAAGCACCCAACGGTGAAAAAGTGTGTGTTAATAGATATGTTATAGCTTCAAAATGAATGTACAAACAGTTTTCTATAAGGAAATGAGGTTAAAAGGTGCTCTGATAATGTTAGGTTTACGTAGGGCTCGATATCCAATTGTATGTGAATATTGAGGCGTCTGCGACGAAAACCGCTTATTTGATAGCATCTGGTAGTTCAGCTATATTATAGATATCATTAAAGATATGATATCAATGTTTTTGTATGCTATTATGAGACATATTTGCCTTATAGAATAAGGGTATAGAGGTGATATCAAGCCATTTTTTATTTTTCTGGAGCACGCGTAATCTCGGAAAAGTGTGAAAAAATGCGAATTTTTATTTTTCAAAGCACCGCACGGTGAAAAAGTGGGTGTTAATAGATGTTTTATAGCTTCAAAATGAATGTACAAACAGTTTTCTATAAGGAAATGAGGTTAAAAGGTGCTCTGATTATGTTAGGTTCACGTAGGGCTTGATATCCAAATGTATGCAAAACTCGAGGCGTCTGCGACGAAAACCCCCCTTTTTTGGTAATGTTTGAGACTCAACGGTACAAAAGTGTCTTCAGTGAGGCTTGTACTGTTTTTTACCCTTGAAACTAGATATATTGAGTATTAATTAAAGAGATTTTGGGGCTGATCAGGGCATTATTGACATAACTACTGTAAAGTTGGTGTTTCAAAGAAAAATATTTCTAAAATTTCAAAATTTTGATAATTTTGTCGGGGCACCCACAACACATTTTTAAAGATACAGTTTTGAAATCTTGCATGCCTGATCTACTTGGCTCTAGGCATTTGCAGACTAAATTTCAAGTTGTTGGGACCTACCAAACTTGTTTTATAGCAATCATAGAGTTTTCGTCGCAGACGCCTCACAAAAAATGTTGAGATTTGGTTGACCTTGAATATAAACTGCAGTTTTTGGAGGAAGCCAGTCCGCCAGGGGTTTTCATAGAGCCAAGATGATGCTTTATCAATATAATAAAGTTTTGTAATGTTACTCTGACTTTTGTCTTGCTGTAGTGTGTGCACCAAAAAAGAACACTTTTTCTGACAGTCACCCTTATACTCTAGTACTGGTACAGCATCGTAAACCATGCATGGGCAGGCATCAATGGATACTTACACAGCCTATTCCCCTATCTGATATGGTCAGCAGGGTGATTCATAAACTTGATCGACAGAGGGAACTGCAATTACCTTGCCCTTTCCACCAATATAAAGTAAATCCTAAAAATGATGGAGTTATCCCTTATACAACTATTATATTAATTTGAGTTAACTATTCATATACAATCAACAAAAGAACTTGATAATAGTAAAATAAGTTTTCCTCCACCTAAAAGCATTGTTATAAGCCCCAGAGAAATCATCAGCTTTCAAGAATGGTGCACCCTTTTTATTACCCATGTTCATTCTGCACATTCTCTGTCTGAGTCAATGACGAAATATCTGTCATGATCTTGTAACAGAGAATTCAATTGAACACCATTTCATGAATCAATCATGACAGAAATTGTTTTCTACAAAGTTGCACAATAGGTTATCTGGAGGAATAAGACACCTCAATCATTGGGTTCAGAACCCATAAATACTATCATCATGTGCTTATCAAGGGCCATAATGACTGATTTTGTTGATACCGGTTACTATGGCAACATCAATTTCATCCCAACTACCTATTAGTCTTTCATGGTATATCACACAGATCTATGACAGTATGAGGATTTATATTCCCCTTTAGGCCTACTACCTGCAATGGACATATCCTTTTTTGGAAAAGCGAAGGAAAATAGGTTTTAAAAATCCCCACACCCCAGAAAAAAATGACATGATTAAAGATGAAATCAGGAGGCCATTTCTTAACACACTACGACTGCTCTACTTTAAATTGTAGTGACTGGCCTTAAAATAAGGCCATTACATTATCATGCACTAGTAGTCCCTAATGTCTGCACCAGTACGACTGCTCTACCAAGCCTTATGTAATTACTGCATAGGTGCTCATCGTACAGAGCAGTCGTAGGGCAGTACATACGATCACCTGCCTTACTCCTTGGGGTCTCAGATCGTAGTGGCTGTTTGTAGTTGTAGTACCTTAAGAAATGGCCTCCTGGAGGCCGGTTCTTAACATACTACGACCACACACTGACACTAGGATTTAAGACTGCAAGGAATATGCCAGGTGATCGTAGGTACTGCCCTACGACTGCTCAGTACCATTAGCAGCTATGCAGAGATTACATACGGTTTACTAGGGCAGTCGTAGTGTTGCAGGCATTAGTGACTACTAGTGTGTCATACTGTAATGGCAATATTATAAGGCATTGCACTACGATTTGAAGGACATCAGTCGTAGTATGTTAAGAAATGGCCTCCAGTGGTGATGATGAAACATGATTTAATGGAAAACTTAGTTGGCCTGTGTTACCTCAAGCTGGCATGCAGAATATAATATATTGCTTGTAGATTGATATTGATGACAACGATGGCTTAGACTAGCCTATACTAGTTTGTGGACTGACATCATTTTTGATAGGATTAGGTGTGGGTGATAAAGCAGGCACATGTGACACAGCCCTAAATAAGTACGCAGATTCTCTTTTTGCCCAAAACCTTCTCTGACTTAATTCAATCACCGTCCTGCCTTTGACGCTGTAGGCACTGTTGCCAAGTACACAGATTTCTTGATCTCACTATATAGTCTTTTCTATGAAAATGTTCTAATGATATAGTCATCAACCATGTATGATATGGTTTGAGTACAGGTCTTTATGGTATATAACTTTGTTGCCAGGGTTAGACATACCTGTAAAAACAATGCTGGTTCTAGGCTTGGTTGCCATTCAAATTTTACTACCTATATTTGTATAAGCAGTTCTACAGGAGACCTATATACAATTTGAAACCTGTATTCATTTTCTGTGATGCAAAGAAGCTAAAAGATCCAGTAAGAATAAGGGAGTATTAGAGCTTACAGTGTAAGCATACCCCTTAGATAATATGGTACAAAAAATGACTCAAAAGTGGTCTGACCCCGCACTTGGATAATGAGCAAAAAACCGGTAGTTGATCCCAAGACAATCAATGTTAACATCTTGAAACTTATTCAGAAGACCCTACGGGATGAAAAAAATACCTGTTTCGCTGACAGGTGTGGGGGGGGGTCCGTCAACCCATGGTCTACATCACAGCCCCCACCCATTTATCTATGCCTTATCAGCAAGCTGTGTTCTTGGAAGAAACATGAAACCATTTACCCAAAATAATCTCCATTTCCTTTGAAAATGGACTTTTATTTAGATTTTCTAATGGGAGTGTTATAAAAGTCTTATGAGCTGATACTTGCTTATGAGGTGTTGCTGGAAATAGAAATTAGTGCTTGTCAGTTTGTGAGGAATATTGTTGTGCCTCCTACACATCAAAAAGATGAATCTCCCTCTCTGAATTTTGTTAATTTGGGGATGTATCCTCCGCTTGAGGTTTCACTGGGTAAGAATTTGCATCACACATTATGTGACAGTTTTTTTTTCTTAGGTGTTTATGAAGACTTTGCTGACTCAACATCATGTAACTTTAGATCTTCATGATCTCCAAGAAAAGTTAGTAAATACAGCAGATTTGTTAATGCATTTCACCAACCCTGCATTGAAACCAGCCTGAATAAGGAGCACATTTTTGTATCAACTGCATAAAAGTTACAAATGGACCTCTGTTAAAGGAAAAACTCTCAATAATGCTGTAGTCTGTTCCGCCCTTTCCTCCCTCCCTCCTCCCCACATAAACTGTGGCCACAAGAAACATTAACAAGAAGCACATAAAATATAGCTATCACCGTTTTTGAAAATGTTCATTCTTGCACAGTTTAATCAAATCAGCAGCAAAAGGTTGCTAACTGTGTTCGGTTACTTTGGGGATGAATTGGGACATTTTCTGAAGCACTTTTTTTATTGAATCAGAGCTGCCATTTTGGAATGGGCGCTCTGTTTCCTGCAATATTGTAGTAATTTCTTCTACCGAAAACAAGGGGTATTGGTTGGTAATAGCTTTTTGGTTGTAATTTTAAGACAAGATGAAGAAGCAACTATCTACACTGCAAAAATGGTGTTTAGATTTTAAACATGTTTAGGTCTAAACACGTTTAAAACCTGACAATATAGGTCAGTTAGGTGTCTCATCGACTACACATTTAGGAAATGAACACTTTTATTCTAACTACATAAACATTTTTGCTAAACATGTTTAGATGTTTAGAGTTTAAACAGTTGTATAATAGGTGTTAAGATTTAAACATCATTATGTTTAGATACTTGGATCTTGAATTCACACCAGGTAGCAGCACTACCTTTGAATGGACTATCTTTAAACAAATATAATCATTTTTGTGACAAATGTACCCAAACCCCTCGTTTATTATAATTTCTATTCATTGAATGTCATGAGAATAAAAGGGCAATAGAAAGTTGACTAGATTCACCTTACACCACCATCATTAGTATGAAATAATCAATAAGCTCAATGAATGACACCTATTTCATGTTATTCTGGAATAGACAATGCAATTTCCTTCCTGCCAAGCTGTTGTACTTTCTCAAGTCTCTCATTCTGATGCAGTGTGTACATACATGCACACGTAAATAGGTGTGGCTGACATCTTTGGGGACCTTGAAATGTAAATACCCCCCCCCCCAGTAAATGAGAAAACAAACAAAAGACATCTTTTTTTTAATGTATACATGTCTGCACACCCTAACTCTCCGTCAAAGCATTTAGACATCTAAACACAAAAATTCATAGATATCTAAACACAAAGTTTAAA
This sequence comes from Acholoe squamosa, assembly GCA_949317995.1. NCBI lineage: Eukaryota > Metazoa > Annelida > Polychaeta > Phyllodocida > Polynoidae > Acholoe > Acholoe squamosa. Next base: position 29,346,400 of record OX439049.1, on the reverse strand, counting down.
CCTAAACACCTAGATTTCTAAACACTTGAGCTAAGCACATTGTTTGGCTAAACATGTGTAGGAAATTAATGTGATTACAAAAACGTTGCAAGAATATGTTTAGAATTGTGTTTAGGATCTAAACACCATTTTTGCAGTGTAGCTAGCGGCAATCACTTTTTACCGTTTTCTATTACTATCCAACCATTTTATACCCTTTTGTGCCCAGAATTATTTTTCAACAAACCTGAGATAGTAGCGGCTATTACCTATAATGTCCAGATTTAAGAACTTATTCAAATGATAACAAAGAGGGCAGTAGAATAGCTTTCAGAAAATGTAATACAAAGCATAGTTTAGAGTATTATATGAGTCACTAGGGAATGATGAAAAAATATGTTGAAATGGGCTGATTTGGATGAAGGTGCCCTGGAAATATTTTTCTTTTTTTAGATTTTGGTGGGGAATAGGCTATTTTCAATTCATAAAGCACCATGTTGACATTTCAAAGAGAGCTATATTGATAGCATTTGAAAAAGACATGTATCATAATTGGATTCCTTGCAGAAAATCACAGGAAATAATTTCATCAATATTTTTGGTATTTTTATCAATATGTTTGTAAATTTGATGAATTTTCTGTATTTTACCATTATTCTGATGATCAGAGCATGCACATTTCATGTATTTTAAGTGTATCTTCAATCAATTATTTTCTGCAATAGGATCTATTAATAGTTATTTACCTAATGCACCATGACAAATTTGGTGTCCTTGGAAAGCCCTTGATATTTACGAGTCTTCTGGTGTTAAAATTATCTTCATCTGATAAATAATAAACCCATGGTGGTCTATTGAACATGTATACATGCTTAAGAGCGCACTTTTGATAATCTGGTCACGTAAGGGTTAAGAGAAGCCAGTGAGAAGGTATCTTCAGATGCCTCTTTATCAAAGGGACCTGGCCGTGATTCTCTCTTCTTAATGAGCGAGGTAGAATGCATTTACAAACAAAACAATGTAATACTTCAGAAAGATATAGTCCCTTTAATCATATACATATCTCTCATGATTTATCCCCTGGAGATAAAAGTGGTGCACAGTAGTATTCAAGGGTGAGGAGTGCATTATTCATGGTTTGAAAGCATCTTTTCCCTTTCTCCTTATTTCTTAAAACAAAGCTTTATATCCTTGGGCATACCTTCCTATTAGTGATAAGACTAATGTAGGCGGATTATGTATACATGTATTACTATCTAGTGGCACAAAAAGTAATGTACATTGGAATGGTTTCAATAGGTATAGAAATGTATGGTGAATTTATTTATGGCACCTCAGTAATAATTCATATTTACCATGAGGGTTATGCATGTAGGAAACTAATCTTCCCTCCCATGATAATATCTCATTTTCTTGCTGGTGATCATACAGTAGTTTTGTCAAATCCATGTTAACTTCTTAATCTATAGACAACTCAATCTCACAAAGCTCAAGCCATTACTCGTCTGTGTAGTAGCATATAGTAGGGTAGATTAACCCAAAGACGCCCACATACCTTGAGATGTTCACCCATGAACATAGCCATAAATGGGTTTGCTGTCAAATCAGCTTTGCCAACTGGTTGATTCAATGCACATCAATGATTAGGTGATGTTAATAAGGAGGAAAACTATGGCCAATTTGTGGGGTGGACGTCTAAAGATAAGTGTTGACGTCTTTAGGTTAACCTACCTTATGATAGTACCCAATGAACACATATACATGTATCAACGTATAAACAAACAGAGTGTCTATCCAATTAAATGCATGAATAAGTGTATACGGATTGGTGGGCTCCAGGTGCAATCGTGGACAGCTCATGAATGGTGAAATTGGTATGTCCAAGAAAACGAGTCCTTAACAGAAAGTATTTGACATTTCTTTACTTCTGCTTATGCTATCATTTAACAATTATATATGCCTAGAGTCAAACATAGGAACTTCCGTGTATTATTATACAAAAGCAATTACTTAATATATCCCAGGACATTATTCCATGGGTTATCATAACACCTATAATATTTGAAAAATATTAGGGTCCAAGCCCTACAAAAAGCATGTAGAAGTCAGAAAAACAAGGTGACAGGTGCAGGACTGAAGGTATGTGGACGCCTTAAGGGTAAGCTACCCTAAATGGCACACTTTCTTTCAACCAGAAAGAGAAAGAGAGAGATAGACAGACAGAGTGAGGGTTAGGGAGATGAGCAGCTAGAATGACTGTCCTGCATTCACTTTCCTCTTCACAACATTAAAGTGCCTTGATATCACCTTATACCTCCACCTGTGTAATACATCCCGCTTGCTACCTATATAATACCCTGTGTGTGACCCTCAACATACACTGTTACATAACCTGTGTAAAAAATGACCTAGTTAGCTGGGAACCACCCAGCTCTCACCTGACATGGAATACATTGAATATCCACTACATGTATACTACCTGAGAGTCCGAGTTCCACTTGTCCGGCGGGTGCTGACTCTTACCTAATGGGAGAGTCAGGCTTCCTGCATAGGGCTAATTTGTCAGGTGGCTGGAATTGTAAGACATAATTTTTTTATGTCAATTTTCTCTTAAGGATGGCTTCCTAAGACATGTTTGTTGCCATTTTGTGAGAAACCTTTCATACTGGGGCCCAGATTATTTGGTTCTTGCAAATCTTTTAGCCTTCACATCAAGTTTAGCTGCCACGGTCGGCCATGATGGAAGTGGTTTCAGGTCTCACAACAGAGGTGTTATTTATGAAATAATGTTATTCATGAGAATCTGCTTGGAGAGTGAAGATTGACTTCCTGTCTGGCAGAAAATGCACCTGCTTATGGCTACCTGTTGCAGCCCACACAGCATGTGCCAAACCTTGGAAAAAGGTGCGATCTAAAGGTTTCCAACAAAAGACGCTCTTCCCACTCACAGACAGCAAAACTAAGGTGGTACTCTTGTCAATATTATAAGCTGATTGTTGGGGATTTGTTTCTGTCAAATGTTATTCTTAGAAACTTGCTGTTTCTAGAGCACCTGCAAGTTTTAGCTAGGGCAGTCCCAGCGACTCAGTCCTTAACTGAGTCGCGCACAGTGACTAAGTTCTACTTATTTATATTAATGAAAAACTGGGGATATCCAGATATCACATTATGAAAGTGAAATTGCAGAGGGTCAGAGTTCGAGATGGACATGTGATCTAGTAAAGGCTCTAGATTAGCCAAGGTTAAATGACTCGCTGTAATGTTACTTTCTAAGGGATTGAAATACGATACATCCATTCATTATTGATTTATAAGGTGGCCTAGGCAACGAAATGGTACCTTATTGGTCAAATTTTGGATTTTGGGACTTCAGCCTAATAGGAAGGTAGACTGTGTTGGCTTTCCAAAACAGTTCTGATTTTGTCAGTATGCCCATTATTTGCTGCTGTCTGGGGGAACCTGATAACATACATGCTTCTCATTTGGACACACTTTGAAGTCTATTCGCTGGACCACCTTCAATCGCTCAGCAACTGCTGGTCTGAAGTGTTCCAAAGGGTGGGGGAGAGGAATAGCTGCTTTCTGTAAAATGGCACATGAGAACTCTGAGAGTGGGACTTCTGGGCTTTTCATAGCTGTTTTAATTGCATTGATCAGGTCACTAGTTGCTGAGGTAAAACATAAAGGTAATGTGTTTCAGCCTCCACCAACTTTAATGGGGTTTTCTGAGGTTCTGGCCAGGAATGGATAAGGTATGTTCTCGCTGCCTATATGTATACTTCTGCCAAGCCAGTTGACCTTTATCAAATTTGATGACGTCAGATATCCTATGTAGTGTGTTAACCTGCACAACCTAGAGCCATTGGAAAGGGTTTCCCCACCATCTCCATCGGTGTTCAATTTCTTTTTATTCACAATGAAATTAAATTCTAGACTACCTGTGATAACCTACACTTGAAACTGAGAAATTAGGCTTGAACCTGCTACGATGCTCTATAAAATAGAAATAGATTGTGGCACTGGCCAGCATTGGGAAAATTCACCTGTTAGTATTATAGCATACATTACGCTAATGTATTTTGTTTCCGAGTGGGAGAGTTCATGAGGGCCCTTAGCAAGCATTTACTAACAAAGTCTGAAGCAGTCCTGACACTTCTCCGCTAGATGGCAACCATAACCAATACACCTATCAGCAATGATTTGCTACTGGTTTGGAGATTAAGTGTGACTTGACACCAATCAATGTACCCACAGCAAAATATAGAGGCACCCTACACCAATCCCATATACACTGGTACAAATGGCAGTCTTTGGGGGCAATTTGTCGGTTAGTGGAGAAATGCCCTTAGATACTTTCTGTGAAAAAACAAAGGGTCACTCAATTGCTCAGAATATTATTAGTGCAAACTTGGATAAAAACATAACTGTATTTGTGTCTATTAATGGATAAAGCGATAGATACTTAATACATTATATAATGTCCCTTTAAGTTATTATAATAGAAATTAAGTCATAACTTCATGATTGTACTTAGGGGTAAAGGTTTTCATTCATACTCACAAAATAAAGTAGCAACTGTGAGCTTGTGTTTATCAGTCCAGGGGAATAGCCACAAAACATGCTCATTAATATTTACTTTATCAAGCACTGTCAGCTGGCTGACTGATATGAAGAGATATACATTTTGAGGTGCCTGGAATTAGCAGCTTGGGATGGCCAAATCATATGATACTCAATTATGGACAATAATCCTCCCATTGCTGTTTTATAGGATCCTTATTGCATGAATACCTTCCCAGCCAGAGATCCAGCATGGTACAATGCCAGCCTATAGCATGGTAGTGTGTGTAATATACCATCACTGACCATATGTGTGCATTTCAGTAGGAGTATTAAACTTTTTGTAACAGGTTAATTTCATTTCCTGTGTGTATCTAAAAATGTCTTAAAAGGTTTCCTCCCATGGTTTCTGCTCTCAGATAGGCATAACAGAGAGAGGTTGCAGGATTAACTGTGACAGAGCTAGGCAAAGATGCTTTGGTCAACTACCGGTAGTACTGCCATGCTTATAGATACTCAGTTTCTGCTGCAACTGTTCATCCCTTACTGAGGTTGCTTAGCATCATAATTATGAAAACCTCAGATAGTGATTTTCATCTACAATGTCTGACACCATGTGCAGGATTTTCATCCTCGCTATACCTGTTAGAGATCTACCATTTGAAATTACAATTCTCATAGAAATATTAAGTCGGGTTTCATAGTTCATGAGGTGCAAACATAATCCTGTATAATAAAAATATTTGAACACACAATACAAGACCCATAATAACACAATATTAACTCTACCTTTTATGTATTAAGAACACGTACTGTACATAATCATCCAATTAAATCCATTTGAAACATAAGACTCCATGTCAAAAAGAAATGTAACTGACTTATTATGGATTGTGTTTAAAGTGGCTGGGGTCGTGTTTCCTATCCAGTATGTAAAGCTCTATGAGGGAAAAGGAGTGGTTTAATTTAAACTAAAAAACAAGGTTTTGTTCGCTGCACTGACTGCTCTAATGGAGCTGAATGGTCCATGCCATGTGTAAAAGTGATATCCGAACCTGGATATAACCTTTCAAACAATTAAATTGATACTTATTTGAAATAACCAATTATGTGAGATGGCAGGGGATTGCATGCATCTGGGGGCCTGGATTTACCAGAGTTATACATGTCAGTGCTTCACAATCTTCGTCTCCAAGTATCTTACTGGTAGAGTGAGCTACTTAGACCAGTGGCAGACCCTTAAAAAGAGGCTTATCTAAGAAGATACCCCTAACCATAGTTCAACAAGCTGATTTTCACATATCTTGCAGATTTTTTTAATGCTCTATTTGAATATTGAGGTCGATTTTTGCAAAAATGGTGCGAACACGCAGATTGCATGGACAAGATGTTCATTAATATATTATATACAATATTGGTATATGCTGATGACCTTTGCAAAGGTCAAGGTCACCAAAGGTCACCACTTTGACCTTGAAATGTAATATATTGCTGTATTGGTCCACTAACGGGATATGAGGTAGTTTTATTATCTAATTGAGAGCAGATATGGCCATCTATGCATATTAGTATGGATAAGGCATCATTTAGCACCTACAGAGACCACCTAACTGTAGTTTAGATACATAGTTACCATGGTAACAACCTCTTTCCATCAAGGATTGACCTGGCTTTAGACCTAAAATCATATTTTGCAATATTGTTGTGCAACCTGAAATTACTTTTGCTAGATGTAGCCAATCCATGGTGTATTATAGATTATTGTGTCAGCATAACGTCTTTCAAGGTCAAGGATAACCTCTTTCAAGGTCAAGGTCATTGCTATTGACCTTGAATATTGAAAAAAAAACACTGGGAGGGGCCTGGTCCTGGATAGCTAGGGTGCATTTAATATAGGTCAGTGTATGAATACAAATTTTTCTAAAACTCCAACCAGGTAAGGAGGTATACACTTGAACTATACTAAAAACAAATCATTCCCAAATTCAAAGGAATTAACCCTATTAAAACATACTCCCTGAACAACTAATGGTATAAGTATGGGGAGTCTGAGTTCAGGGGCCCACTCTAGGGCCTGAGTAAAGTCCATCTTGAGGTGGTCAGCATTGAAAAAAGTAGTCTGAGCGGGACTCGGACCTGGGCTATTCTGACCTTTTCCTTCTCTTTTCAGCTCGTCCAGACCATCCCTGCTGATGGTCTGGACCATATAACTGCCAGAGGAGGAGGTGGGGGGGGGGTTACTCTGGCTGTTTAAATGGTGCATCCACATTAGGGTAAGGGATATAGATCTAGTGTGTTACCTTGGCCAACAGACACTATGGAGGTTTAGCAGACTCAGGCGTAGCACTCTATCGTGGAGGGGTGGAAAGTATGTTACCAATGTGAGAACCACCTTTTCTGCGACAATTACGTAGATAAATCCTGCAGAAACTCACTCGAGGCATTCATGGTATGGCCGAGGGATCAATGCTGGTTTGTAAGGCCACCCCCTATTGGTCCTCCCCATGTGGGTCAATGTTGATCCCTGAGTCAACTTACTACCCTGCCAAGCATAGTTAAGGATTGGTACCTAGCCAGACCTGGCTGGGGTGGAAGGGGGTGGAGGGAACAAGCTAAGGTTGTGTAGTTAGCGTTCAAGGTCACCCCCACCCACAATGCACTGCATATGGTTAGAAAACTGCTGCCCGAACGCCTCGCTTATAAATACATTTGAATATTGCCATTAAAGGTATATATTTAGACACATATCTTATGCATGTATTGTATTGATTAGGTACTGATACATTATTTATTTGCTATTCTAAATGTGCTTTTTCTGAGGGTCATGTAAGGGCCATTCGATGGTCTGCTGGTAAGATGTCATGGTTGGATGTGTTTTCCACAGCCTTTGATGGCGTTCTTCCCAAAATACTTGCGTCTGCCTCGATCTTTAGGTGTACGTTGAGATTGCTAAACCTCCCTATTGTGACGTCAGTTAAGTGCACTGTTTGTTTTTTTTGGCAAAGGGTCTATTGATAGATGGCCTAACAGTAGGCTACAGCTCACCCTACTGATGTACACTACCAGCACAGGAGGTTATTTCAAGACAGCCTAACATTTCACCATTTGCAATTTTAGTGTCAGACTCAGTACTTATAGGCTGCATAATCCCTTTATGTATATCTAGGATGGACACGTTGTACCTTCGCTTTACTCTCTGTTTTGAGTGCGTTAAATAACTGTATTGTTCCCCGTCTTGTCACCAGGTGGCACTCCAGGTACTGCTAGTTCAAGAGCTTGCCACCAGGCGGTGCATACCCATATCTAGGTGATGCTCCATCTCTTCACACTGCACTATAAAAGAGCTCTTTGGCTCACAATGGATCTACAAACATGGGAAGGATGAAAAAGGTTTTCCCGGAATCACCTCAGTCGGAGGCAGCTTCTTTGGGATCCTTGAGGGGTTCAGACGAGAGCCATAGAGGTGGCCAGCAGGCCAAGCTATGGCTGGCAGAGGCTCTTCGATGTCCCCTGACCAGATGTGGGCATCAAGCAGAGAGATAGATGCACGGATGGAGTAAATGGAGGCCGGTTTTCAGCAGCGGACAAGTGCCATGAGTGTAATTCAAGCTATTTTGGATAAATCAGGCGATTGTAGGTCATTCAGCCCCTGCCATCTAGCACCTGCCATCCAGCCCCTCGTCATCCGGCCCCCTGTCCATCCGGCCCCCAGCCTTTTGGCCCCCAGCCATTCAGCACCAAATGCGTCATAAATACGTCATATTTTCGTCATAACTGCATCTTTATGTCTTCTCGTCCCTTTTATACATCATTTGTACATCATAAATACGTCATTCCTGCATCATAAATACGTCATTCATGCATCATAAATATATCATTCCTGCATCATAAATACGTCATTCCTGCATCATAAATACGTCATTCCTGCATCATAAATATGTCATTCCTGCATCATAAATACGTCATTCCTGCATCATAAATACGTCATTCCTGCATCATAAATACGTCATTCCTGCATCATAAATACGTCATTCCTGCATCATAAATATGTCATTCCTGCATCATAAATACGTCATTCCTGCATCATAAATACATCATTCCTGCATCATAAATATGTCATTCCTGCATCACGAGGATGCGCTTGCTTGAGGATCTAAGATTTATTCTCTGACTATAGAAATAACTAATTAATACATTTCAAATTAGTAAATAAAATAACCAAAAATGTCATTTTTAATTGCTAGTGAGTTATTACTAATATTTATTCAATGAAATGCGAGTAAATAATGACTTATTAGCTGGGAGTCCCAGACTCCCAGCTATAGTCGTGCATTGACGCTAGCAACTCAATAAGACTGTATATTAATTTGTAGGGTCAGACTGATACTCATTTACCTTGCTATAGTGGTGCATTGACGCTAGGAACTCAACAAGACTGTGGTCTGAAATCACAGAAGGTGTGCAAATGGGAATTTTGGTGAAAGTCAGCCCCCTACACTTAGGATTTTGATTTTTCCCCAATTTTTTTTTGGGTCACATTTTTGGGCTCAATGAGTTCTTGATGTTATATATGGGTTTTAGTGGTCCAATATCAATATTCTGACCCTCAGGGGGTTGAACATACCTAAAATTGACCCCTTTCAGCTTGGAAAATCAATAAAATCGACATATTTCATCATTTTTTGTAGAATGAGGACTAGGTATGTGTCTGTCCACTTTTATTATGTAAATTATAGAGTCTTGTGGTGAAATAGGAGCAAAAATTATGTTCCTGGTCGGATTTTTTCTATTCTTCTCGAGCATTTTACTTTTTGTAAAGTGGGCTGTCCGGGCGATAATTTGGTCATTTGGCCTCCCCCCATTAAATATCTAAAAGTGAAATGGGTTCAATTATGCCTTAAAAGATTTCCTACATGTTGGGGGTAACGTATGTTGAAAATAAAATTTGATTTCCTCCATAAACTTCACAGTGAGGGGGCAATAAGTGATTTTCCTTGAAAATCCCCCTTTTTCCTTGTCCGGGCGAAAAATCATGTTCCTTCCCCTCCTGTGTAGGATTAACACATTTAACTATCCTAACTAAGTCAGTTATTTACCCCCTACATATACCTAAGTGCCCAATGTATAGGACAATGGATTACTCTCCATCCTTTGTAGTAGCAGAGATGGGAAGTGCTATTTTGTCAGGGCGAAATCGTGTCCGGGCGAGTGACCATTGAATAACATGCCATGTTGAGGGGTTGATTTCCTACAGAAATAAAAATTTCATCTTAATGAAAATAACAGCTCTAGATCATTTAGACCTGCAGATTACAGAAATCACATTGTTATGTATGTCAGATATGTCTTTTATATCATAAAATCAGTGTACTTATAATAAATGTCTGTGACTCCTGTCATATGTCCGGGCGAATGACATTTGAGTAATATGCCATGTTGAGGGCTTGATTTTCTATAGAAACAATTGTCATATTACCATGACAATATCAGATCTAGACCATTTTGACCTGTATATCATGAAAATAACATGTTTCTTTATGTCAGATGTGACCTTATTATCATGAAATGAGAATTCTTTTAACGGTTTTTACCATGATTCTGCCTACATTTCTTGTCCTCACACAAAATTCAATATTCCTGCCCCTCCTCTGCACAATAGGGATATTCAAATATCCTAACTATGCCAGTTATTTACCCCCTACATATACCTTAGTACTCAGTGTATGGGATAATTGATTGCTGCTAAATCTTTGCAGTATCAGGGAAGGGAAGTGTTTTTTTGTCCAGGTGAAATTGTGTCCGGGCGAGTGACCATTGAGTAACATGCCATGTTGAGGGTTTGGTTTCCTACAGAAATAATCATTGTATCTCATTGAAAAGCACAGATCTGGACCATCTTAAGCAGTAGATGATGGATATCACATCGTTATCTATGTCAGCTGATTCCTTGCTATCATAAAATGAGCCTACTTTTAATGGATTTTGATCACAATTCTGAACATAATGTCCAGGCGAGTGATGAATTACAAGGTATTTTGAACAGAAATTACAGATTTTTTTCCCCATCAAACTATATACCACCTGAAAGTACATGCCATGGACATTGTATTCCATGTAATCAATAGTTCCTACCATAGTCTGTTCAGCTTTTATATAGAACAGAAAGAAATAATTATCTTAGAATCTGAGATTTACTTGAATTCCAGGCTAGGCCCTATAGGAAAATGACCTGAGGGCAACGCAAAAAGCCCATTACGTCTGACTACAATACTCCAAACCCAACCATTAGACCCAGTACTACAAGCAAAAACATAAAAACAGTGGATCAGAAGCATATCATAGGTCATTTTGAATCAATAAAGGGAAAATACCCCAAATGGTCACTCGGGAGGACATCATTTCCAGGTAGATAGGTTCTGGGCATTGCCATAGCAACGGTTTTCATATTTAACTCATAATATTTCATGTGCAGTTACCCCAAGACCTATCCACAAAAAATATTTTTGAGATACTACATAATTTTTTCTCAGACCTCTCAAAACTCCACCAAGGCCTATTTGCACACTTTCTATGATTTTTGACCTAGTATATTAATTTGTAGGGCCAGACTGATACCCCTCTACCTTGCTATAGTGTTGCATTGACGTTTGCAACTCAAAATTCCCTTCATGGCTGCATTTTGGAAGCTAACTTTCTTAGGCCTGGGCATAGGTGAAAATGAACATCACCATGATGATCGCCAGCTCGAGCTACCCTTTATCCATAGGTCACACTATGGGAAACTCCTATTATTAAGGGAGATACGATTTATTTTGTAAAACTGCCAGTTCTTGGACCTCTCTGCCAGTGCCTGGACTGGGGTCTGCCCCGCGTCCCAAAAAAGGCTATATTTCGATCCATTCCTTCCTCAGACCTGCCCTTTTTCGCCGGTGACACTTAAAACAGATAGGTTTTGGCTGGAGGTAGGGCGCAGGTGGACCGGCTCAGGCCGAAAAGGCAGCAAGTCAAAAAAATTATTTCGCTTATTCTTTTCTGAAACAAATTTTTTAGGGGGGCATATCCTTTAGGGGGAAGAAACACCCCAGATTGATACCAAACATTCCATATCCGTGCATATTATTTGCATAATTAGCATAATTATGCAGTATCTTGGTACTGTTCAATATAATGTAGATATGTTCCATTGGTCCCTTATACAATTCATATGCTTGTAAGTATAAATTACTGACTGCACCTAGTGACTAGTGGAATCTGAACAGTAGAAAAGAAAGACCCCTCCTCTACCTTTGTATAGCATCAAACAAGTTGTTCAATGGAGGCAGCCATTGCTTGATCACATGCTTAAACCTTTTAGATCCAAATGCTAGTTACCAGTGCATTATCACTGTTGATAAGCTTTACACATCAATACCTGCACCCACCCAGGGCACATGCCCTGTTTGCACTGAATGGATGTCTTTCCATTTATCCATTCTCTGGTGTTTGATTGAAAATGTTGACGTCATTCTGTGTTTTAATTTGTGTTTTAATCTGTGTTTTTATGGTAAATATATTGAGTTTAAGGCTATAACAGGTTAGTGTTAGTGCTAAGGTATGATAGTAATTACTCACTATTATTAGCTGTTAATCAATATATGTTAGTAATTACTCACTATTTGTTAGCAATTAGTCAATACATGTCAGTATTTACTCACAATCTGTCAGCAAATAGTCAATATATAACAGAGAAATAGCCATTGATTCAAGTGTGCATCCTGCCTTGACTGGTATTTGTTAAGATATGTCAGTATCTATGGACTATTTGTCAGCAATTAGTTAATATATGTTAGCAATTATTCACTATTTGTCAGCAATTAGTCAATACATGATAGTAGTTACTTACATGTTATCAGTATTTAGTCAATATATGTTAGTAATTGCTCACTATTGACTAATATCTGACAAATTGTGAGTAATTACTGACATATATGGACTAAGTGTCAGTAATTACTCACTATTTATCAGCAATTAGTCAATACATGTCAGTATTTACTCAGAATTCACCAGCAATTATTCAATATATATTAGTAATTACTCATTATTTGTCAGCAAATAGTCAATATATATATCAGTATTTACTCACAATTTGTCAGCAATTAGTCAATATATGTCAGTATTTACTCACACTTTGTCAGCAATTAGTCAATATACATCAGTACTTAGTCACTCTATATCAGCAATTATCAATGCATGTCAGTATTTACTCACAATCTGTCAGCAAATAGTCAATATATAACAGAGAAATAGCCATTGATTCAATTGTGCATCCTGCCTTGACTGGTATTTGTCAAGATATGTCAGTATCTATGGACTATTTTTCAGCAATTAGTTAATATATGTTAGTAATTATTCACTATTTGTCAGCAATTAGTCAATACATGATAGTAGTTACTTACATTTTATCAGCATTTAGTCAATATATGTTAGTGATTGCTCACTATTGACTAATATCTGACAAATTGTGAATAATTACTGACATATATGGACTAAGTGTTGTTTTATAATGACTAAGTACTGGCATTTATGTCAGTACTTAGTGACTAAATATCAGCAATTAGTCAATATATGTTAGTAATTACTCACTATTTGTCAGCAATTAGTCAATATACATCAGTACTTAGACACTGAATGTCAGCAATTATCAATACATGTGTAGGGGCAGTAATTCCCCGTACTTGGTGGAGATACCGAGTGGTCCCACCTTGAGAGGGGGATCTCTAGAGAGCTCGGTACCAGGTAATCACTGCCCCCTAGTGTGTGTATCATACCGATCCAGGTGTAGTTGGAAGGTAGAGAATGTCAGGCCAGGGGAAGTAGCTCAGGGGTAGAGCTTCCGCTTCGAAGTTGGAGGGTCCCGGGTTCGAGTCCCGGTTTCTCCATGACATTTTCCGCTGACCACTACTCGAAGCGAAAGCTCTACCCCTTATTCATTTGAGGCTTGACTAATTAAAACATTATTTGATAACTTATGACGTATTTATGACGAACTTATGACGTATTTATGACGTATTTATGACGAATAACTAATTCAGACACTATTGAATGATGTATTTATGACGAAGTTATTATGTATTTATGACGAAGTTATGATGTATTTATGACGAAGTTATGATGTATTTATGACGTATTTATGACGTATTTATGACGAACTTATGACGTATTAATGACGAATAACTAATTCAGACACTAATAAATGATGTATTTATGACGAAGTTATGACGAAGTTATGACGAAGTTATTACGAAGTTATGACAAAGTTATGATGTATTAATGACGAAGTTATGACATATAGCAACACGTCAAATTAGTTGACGTATTTATGACGAAGGTATGACGAATGGAAAAAAAGAAATACTAACAGTGTGACTGACACAAACAATGACGTATTTATGATGTAATTATGATGTAAATATGACGTAGTTATGACGTATTGTGCCGAACAGTCGGGGGCCGAATGGCCAAGGGGCCCAATGATTGGGGGCTGAATAGACGGTGCTGGATGGTCAAGGGCCGGATAGTATGGGGCTGAATGGCCGGAAACCAAATCAGGCACCGATAAAGCTGAGTGGGGTCGCCTCATGACAACCATATTAGCTCCAGTTCCTCCTCTGATTCGTCCACATCCAGTGAGAGCAGCCATCGTTCCTCTCACAAAAGGAAAGGTAAAAAGCCTTTTGATGCTGAGAACTTTAGTACCCATGAGACCAAAATCGATGCATTGAATCCCTTATGCTGAAAACATATATATGCACTCTGAAATATGTACAAGAAAGGGGAAGGTTTAAGAGGTTTGATTGGCCACATGGTATTGTTGAGCGAGAAAGCTATGACTAAAGTTTATAAGGTTAGTGCATTAGTGAATTAGATCTATGATAAGGAGCAATGTTAGTGCAGCCCTGTTAGCAGCCAAAAGGAAACTCTCTCTGCTGTCTACTAGGCAGAACTCCTGCCAACGTTGAAGAGGGTGCTATATTAGGCGGTATTGAAATAACCTCCAGCCTTTTTACCACACACATGTATATCAGAAGCAGATTGCTAGTCCTTGCTTGTGTAAAATGTAATAACCCTACGGGAGTAGAGGCTAACCTTTACAAAGATACGGTTACAAAGATAATTGCCCAGATTGGGCTGAGGATGGGTTTGCACAAGGCATGCTCAGCTGGGAGTTTTGAACTTTGACACTAGATGACCTCACTATATCTAACATACAGCTTTCCACCCAATTCAGGATTGATTTCCTTTAGTATGATATAACAAAAATAGGCTACTGAATCATATCAATTGTACAGTACACCCATTTTCTCAGAGTTTTGATCTACTTGCAAAATACATTTGAAATGTGCAAAGTTAGGTGATGCCAGCATTCCTGTGGTAATCATTTGATATTGAAGTATGCTTCCCATTAGGGGGAACTTTGACCTTGAAGGCTAGCATGTTTCTGGAGTTGGTCCAGTTGACATGCCTTGGCCAACTAAGTTCAAATTGATAATTCTACAGTATTATGAAGATGGGGAGAGCAATACAATATGTTTAGTCTCCTTGCAACTGTGGAGGCCAAGGGAAGGAGCTAGCACCTGGAGGCTAGCAGCACATTTTCAGGATTCAGAGTGAGGAAAAGTCTGGTTTTCTATAATATCTAACCTAGATGGTGCTACATGATTAAAGTGGGAAGCCCACTTTCAGCCATACCAAAGACCTATGTTGTCCCCAAAGCGGTTGACCCACTCTGACACTGTCAGCAGCCCATCGGTTAGCTCAGTGTGGCCCACATCAGAAGCCACACCAAATATTGTGTGGGCCACAGGTGGTAGTTCATGAATTTGCTCTATATGACATAGAGTTACGGCTTGCAACTTTGAGATAACATCCAACTTACCAAAGGTAGCCAACCTAAGAGAGCAGCCTTAGAACCACCGCTCAAAGGGGGAATGTCAACAACAAGGGAATTAGCCAGAATTTGTTGTTTCAAAGACTCAATAGTAGTATATACATGCAAACTGAGCGCAATGGATTAGCTACTAACTAGGTCATGACCTACTGGTAGACCGGAAGTGACCTAGTTTTAACCAATCAGAGGGCTGGATTTGACAGGAAGTGACGTCATAAGGTCATGACCTAGTTTTTTCGACCAATCAGAGAGCTGGATTTCATTTGACCTAGTGACCTGACCTAGATGCATAAATTAAAAGAATTGTGCAATACCTAGAGCTGACCTACTTACAAACCGGAAGTGACCTACTAACCTACTTGCAAAAACGTATGACCTACGTATGAGGGTGTATTGTGCAATCCTTGAAAGAAATTACACAATAACCATGACTCATTTTCTGATGCAATGTTCCTATGAATTTACGCAATACTTATGACTCATTATTTTGATATGAGATTAAATGCAACAAAGACACAACTCGGTTTTTTAATTCAATCTTTTTATTTTTTCTTCCTATCAGAGTACATGCTAGGTATGAATCATTATAATCAGATATGCTTGCAAGCAGAGTACATGGATATTATATGGAAAATGAATTCTTGTTGCAGTACCAACTGCACCCGGTCTTGGCTGGAGTAGGACTTTGACTACGGTCCTCTAAGGCCCGCATTCTCTCCATTAAATCCTTCAAGGCCTTTCTTCCTATGTCGTTCTCCTCCAGGGCTACCACTTTGTCCATTAACTCGGCCATGATCATGAGAATCTTGTCTATTACTTCCGCCGTGCTCTGAAGCCCGTCTATCACGTCCAGTTCACGTTTAACTTTTCCTTTCACCAAAAGATTGCTCACGTCTGCTTTGACTGCTACTTCTTCTGGACTCATCTCGAAATTCATTGCCTCTTCTTCTCTCTTTTTCTCAGGAAGGGCCTGACTATTTTGTCCATTAAGTTGAAGGGGACCTGAGAAAACCTTTTCACAGTGTGGTGTGGATCCTTGGTCCGACATGTTTCTATGAGGAAGTTAATGCAGTGGGCTCCACACGTTTTAGCGTAAAAGTTTTGCACTTGTTTTCTGCTGAACGACCCGTGACCATCTGACGACTTTTGCATGAACCTCTGGTGATATATAGTAAATGGAGGTAAGCCATAGGGATCAAAGTAGAATACATTCCCGTTATGAGAAACGTAAAATGCCACCCAGTGCTGACCAGGTTTAGAGCTTGGATCTGTGTTACTGACGAAACATGTAGAGGGAATTGGTTTTTTAGGACATTGATTACTGGCAAAAGTTCCCAGGTAGAAACGCCTTGTGTGTGGATGGTTTCCCAGTGCACCTGTTATGTCTGAAGTTCTCATTTTTTTCTCAGTTCATGTGGTAGTCTGTGACAGGAAGACAGTCAGCCGTTAGTTGGATGTTGTTGTCGTAGAAGGAACACAAGACGGCAGATATGGCATGAGTAGTCGGGGCGGCAAACCTAAGGATAATGCCCAGCTTTCCCTGCTTGATGAGATTTATACGACTGTCTTCAGGTGCTCTGTCTGGGGTGAGGTCGAAAACAAAGAAGGAATACCCATCTTTGAAATCTTCCAAAGTTATGCCACAGTCTTGCCCCAAAGCCGACAGCCCACTGTCTATGAACATTTGACTGTAGGCTCTGATGCAGTTGCCTGTTTCGAAGTCGGTCTTCAACTCAAACTTTTGATCGTCATATCTCACGCATATTTCCTTCACGTTGAAATGCCTGCAGTTGAAAGGATTTTCTGTCTTAGTCCCAGCAGCTGCTGTTTCCTTTATCATACACAAGACTATCCTGGTGGGGATCTGAGTAGTGTCAGGTTGAGTCCAACTGTAGTCTTGTGAGCCACCGTCCAAAGTGTGTTTAGTTACTTTACACCTGGCTATGTGATAGTTGAAAGGGCCCCAATGTGGATTCCTGACCCTGCTGACGTGAGTTTTCACCACCTCGTCGTCGACACATTTTTGGAGAAGTGTCATTTCAGCTTTGGTGATTTTGACCCAGTAGTTTTGATCGGCTGCTTGCATCATGTAGTAATTGGGCTGATTTTTTTCGAATATGAACTTGATTTCACAGTTCGGAGGCAGCACCTTGCACTGTTTAATTAAATCCAGGTGCGGCTTCATTACTAAGGCATGTTTGTTGCGGGCACTGAACTCTGCTCTCCGTGCCGTCCATCCAGCATTTTCGCCCGCTCTGGCTTCCATGTGACCACAGGTGTCTTTCATGTACTTTTGACACCCTTTCAACCAAGTCTCTTTGTCTTCTTTGTTGCAACAAATTGTGTCCAAAATGTAGGCCTTGAGACCATAGTCTTCATTGTTGCCGGTGACTTTCTCCCCATTTATCAGCAACTGACAGGAAGCAAAGAGAGCGTGTGCCAAGTTGTTGACTGGAGCAGCTTCTATGCCGACGGCAAGGTGAGTTGTTCCGTCTGCCGCCACGGCTTCCAGTTCCATGTACAGCTCAGTTTCTGAGAGGTCTGTGTACAGGTTGCTTGGTTCGAAGGTGAAGTCAAATGATTCAGTGTGTGGAGTCAGGGCATTGTTGGTAGTTTTGGTTATTTTTTGACACTTTAATATGTCCTTTTGAGTGACAGGCAAGGCGTGTAGGGCTAGTTCACCTACTGCACATACCTGACCCTTGGGATGAAGGAGACTCATGACTAGAACAAGGTCCTTCCTCTAGCTTGTCCTCTACCTCTGCCGCGTTGCCCCTTACGTCCTCCGCGCTTGCCGGTTGCTCGTCGTTTGACTGGAGGAGGTTCAGATGTACCTTTTATGTATCCTTGAGCAGAAGAAGCAGCCCTTTTGAGTAAGTTCTTCCCTGTTGCTTTACTTCTCCTAACTACACTTTTCTTGAAGCCTTTTCCTGATACCACGTCGGACAAGACTCCAGCTCCTGTAGTAAGCAAGGCTTTGCCTGCAGATTTGGCAGCTGAGCGTCCTATTTTACTTAAGAGGGGAACAGCTCCTCTCAGTAAACCACCTATTAACGAACCAAGTCCGTGCCCTCTTTGTCTGCCCCTGCCACCGTACGCTGGTAAAGCACCGTTCCCAAACTGTGATTTTCTGTAGTATTCAGCGTACTGACCCCTAGGGGCCAGGTATGGAGGTGTTCCATAGTAGTGAAGCATGGTAATATACTCCTATCCTTGAAGAGGTCTGAAGGCAAGTACCACCGACACTGATCCGCTTTCAAATGGTATCGGTTCCCCAGTCTTGTCTCTTAAGTATATCCCTATCTGTCTAAAGGTGGTTTTAGTGACTGGCAGATATATCAAGTTCTGGAAACTTATGGTCTGCATGTCACCGTTGTAGCGATTTATGTTGATTTGCCTCAGAAGGGGTGCTTTAGAGTCACCCACAAGACTGTGCTTGACTATGTCAGAGTACACGAAAGCACATCGACTTTTGTACTGAAGGTCTACCACGTAGGGGCTTTGTGTTTTTCCACTTAGGAAAACACTTCCGTCAAAACCTAATTGTTTCCCTAAGTTTTCTGGGAGTTGCATGACCACACCAGGAGGCAAGGAAACTACACTTTTCATTGTGTATTTGTTGTAGTGAAACACGGTGGCTTTGTTGTTTTTCCTGTAGTTTCTTAGTTTTCTCACCAACATGCTCTGTAGTTTATTTATGGTCCTGTTCAAGTATCCTATCAACTCTGAGTTGCTTTCCAGGTTCACACCTTCTAAGGCAAACATGTTGTAGATACTACCTTCCTTGAAGTAATACTTAGACAGGTATCTGCTAATTTCCTTGAAGCGTGTACATATTTTCACAGCCTGTAACTGACTGGGAGAGAGAGGAGAAACATTAGCAGAGTCTGTGAAGACGGCCTTTTCTTCAAAAAAAGAAAGAGACCTTTTTTCCCTGTTATCCATAAACATCACTTCAGCCACAGCCGACGATATTTCCCTTTTCTCTCTGCCTGCCGTGTCACGCTCCCCCTCAACCTCCTCCTCTTCCTTTTCCTCCTTCTCTGACGTGGGTTGGTTAGAAGTGAATCCTCCAGATGGCGTCTCAGTCGCAGCAGCAGGAGATGGTGGACTTTCACTTTCAGGACCAGCAGGAGGAATGGTTTCAGTCGATCCCACAGGGTTGACATGACGTAGGTTTTTTGTGTTTTTTTTACTCCTCTCTTCAAAGCAGATTGGGCTGATAAATTTGATGTAGAGCTTGAAGCTCTACTGAAGACACTATGGGCTCCTGGTTTTTCCAGAGGAAAAAATTCTCTTCTGCGTTTGTTCAATAAAGCTACTACAGAGCGGAGGTTGTTTGTCAGGTCGTTTTCTCCCTGTACCAAGAGAATGGGTTCTTCTTTGACGTTGTACCACGTGGTAGGACAGGTTATTTCTTGAAGAGCACACTCTAACTGAGTAGGAGAGTTAATGTATTCTGCCAAAATTGTATTGTAACTAGTTAAAGTGTTGTCAGGAAAAACGTTCATAGATGAGTTACTAGGTAAAGTTAAGGTAAACGCCATTTGTTTATGTTCTTGACAGGTTCCCAAGAGTTAAACTTGTCTCCATAACCCTTCCACTTGATCAAGGCTTCTCTTTTCTTGCCTTTTCCTCTGTATTTTACTATTTTTTCTATGTTGTAGCGTCTTCCGTGACGGACTTGCACCTTCTGAACTTCAGGTTCGTAGAAGCTTCCTTTTATCTCTTCTCCAAGGAGATCTTTCAGGTTGTACCCTTTGGGCGAAATGTTGTCGACTGTGTATATTTCCTCAGTCCAGTTAGGTTCGTACCCTCTGTTAAATGTTTTCTTTGTTTTCAACATTCGCACTTGATTTTTTCTCTTCAACTGAAGGACAGGAACTTTTTTCTTTTGAGGTTGATCGTACAACCTGTAGAACAAGACTTCAGAGTTGTCTTTATTTATGTCTGAAGGGGCAGCTCCTAAGGATTTGTGGTAAGTCAAATTGTAGGACTTAACCAAGTCGGGCAGCAAGTCAACCCATTTGTAGTTATTGAAATGAGAGAAACATCTCCACATTTTTCCTTGTAAAGTAGAGTTGAACCTTTCGGCTAAGGCACACTTCACGTCGTCGTTCTCTCCTGTGAAAAAATTGATTTTTTGATCTTCACAGTGTTTTTTGAAAATTTTGTTGACAAACTCTTTGCCCTTGTCAGTTTGAATTTGTTGAGGTTTTCTTTCTTTGCTCATTTTTTTGAAAGCCTCTGTCACGTCATCAGCTCTCTTACTTTTCACAGGTTGTCCAAAACCATACCTTGAAAAAACATCTATTCCCGCTAGAATGTACTGGTATCCTTTGTTTTCCTTTGAAAATTCTCGCATGTCTATGAGGTCAAGTTGCCACTGTTTGTCTATCCCCCATGTTTGTGTTTTTCTTCTTGGAAATCTTCTCTTGTAAGGTTTGTGTCTGGTGTAAGCGTCTACATCTTCCAAAGCTTGTTCTATGTTTTTTTTCTTTGTTTTCTTGAAGTGATGACGTTGAAGTTTAGATACACTGGTGAAACTTCCAGGTTGTTCAGGATCTGTGTAAAACCTGAGGACATCTTTTTTCAAAGCCTTGTGCGCCATATAAACTTACGTCCAGTTCCTTTTTGACTTACTTTCCTCTTCTTTATAGGGGAAGCTCTTTTCAAGGGACTGGCAGCAAAGGAAGGACTGTGCCCTGCAAAAGCCGACTTGTTTTTGACAAATTTTAAGGTGGGGTTCAGCCTTTTAACTGCTCTCATGAAAACCTGGCTTCCTTTAGGTTGGTCCTTTTTCAAAGACTTTGGTCGGGCAGCAAAAGCTAACAAATCTGTTATGTCAGTTCCAGGCACACGTTCCCCGTTAACATATATTTCTCCGTCTCTGTTCCAATTCAAAATTTGACTTCCGTGACGAGATAATTCTCTGTAGAGATTTTTAGCAGTCGTTCTGTAAGTTGCGGGTATTCTTTCTTTTATGTCGGCGTCCATACCCTCTGTGTTGTCTCTTGCACGAGGTTTAAATCCTTTCTCCCCTTTGAATTCGTCTACACTCTCTCCGTCTGAATCGTCAGGAAGTGGTGGATCGTCTCTAGTCTCTGTGAAAGTGTCGTCATCGTCGTCGCCGTCGTCAGTGTCTTCTAAAGAATTGTTTACACCCCTAGCTGCTGCTGCTGCTCCTGCAGGGCCTTGTCCTACTGCTCAACCAGGATAGGGACCTTCCCTACGTTGTCCTAAGGCCTTGGCTTTTTTAGTTAAAATTCCCGACTTTATCATAAGTTGATTGTACTGCCTTAACTTTTCCTTCAGTTTGAGGTTAGGAGAGTTAAGCACCTCATGTGCTTTACTTTGAAGGTGGTTCAGGACTTGAACCAGGCTGGAATCAGGAGTTAAACCTTCTCTTAAAAGTTGAGTGCTGTAGTACTGGTCTTGAACACTAGGTCCAGGCTGGGGAGGAGAGGAAGGACTAACAAAAGAAGGGCTTTTTTCTCGGGGAACAAGATCCGCCCTTACGAGGGCCATCCTTGAATAAGACATGATTTTTATCGACGTGCTCCTATGAGACCTGTTATCAGGGGTAAGGCCAGACCCAAAATGGTTCCCAAAAATCCACCCTTTTGCTCAAAGGTTTTCCTCTTCTGCTTAACGGTAGCCTTGTGCCTTGTGACTGACTTGAGTTCTTTCTTGTAGGGTGATAAACGTTTGACTGCGTCGGACTCGTTACGCAACAGGTTTTTGTTCATTACGTTGACGCAAATTTGACTCATCAACCTAATGACCTCATCGCTGAGACCTTTGATAATGTGGGAACACTCTGCCGAGGAACACTTGGATATGTGTTTCAACAAGTGGTAATGTTTCCTTATTGTTTTAAATTTTCCTCCAGAAGGAGATCTTTTGGTCACCATTCTATCTTTTTCTTTTCGAAGCTGAAGCTTGAGGAATGAAAACCAAGGTGTTCCAAGGAGTTGTTATGCTGTTTCTTACCCTAAGCTTGTTAGGTGTGCTCTGCTTAAAGTCCAATAGGATGTATGAATGTTTCTCTTTGGTTTCTGAGTTATATACCTCCGTCAAAAAGGATTTCTGTCCTGGAAAGGCCTGTTTGCTGATGTGCCCTATCTGACTCATGTCTCTAGGGTTTTTAAAAACAACTAGGTAGTGTGCATTTAAGCTTAAGGTTCTGAAGGCAGGATTGTTGAAAAACAAGTTTTGAGTAATAAAAATTACACTTAAACTGCGATGGTGAGAGCCCACAGTGAAAAGTTTCATTATGGTGGGAACGTACTCGGGATCCATGAGATCGTCTATAACGACCAGTCCATGTTTAGTCACGTCTCTTTCATCCTCGAACAAAAAGTCTTCTGAAAAAAGACCTTTGTTAAACTTAACCCCCAACTTCACCATTTCGTCGAATCCATCTTGCCATTGACTGTAGCAGTAGTATATGTCGTGTATTTTTGGAGTAACAAGCTCGTCTACACCTTTAATCAACTTAAAAACAAGTTGACTTTTTCCACAAGAAGTAGGTCCAGCTATGATCATTGTGAAGGGGCTTTGTAGACGTGGGTCAAAAATGATCTCCTTTTCCTTGTGATCCATGTTGGACGATATCTTAAACCAAAGTGACCAAAGGAGCAACCTCGTCCTCCTTTAAACCAGTTGAACCCTTGTTCAAACCTTCCACGTAAAGAGCTACATCAGAAAGTCCCATGTTGTATAGACTGACTATAAGGCAGCTTGGATGAGATATTTCTCTATATTTCCAAACCATCAGAACTTCGAAAACAGGATTTGTGACACCTTTTTTCCCTGGAACAGGGGTGGATATGAGGTTAAGTTCGTGGTCGCTCAATCCAAGTTGAGTTCCCAGTTTCCTCCAGTCAAGCATTTTGAACTTGTCTGCCAGGTTGACGAACAAAGTATCAACTTTCCACTGTTCTGGAGGAATTTCACAATGGTCCACTACGTTGTAATATCCTATGTACCATCTACAATAATCAGTTAGATCGTAACGACCTATGTCACTTAATGCATGTCTCAATACCATCCACTTGCAATGCACGTTCTTTCTGCTCCATGAAATAAGCATTTCTCTCCCCATAGAACGAAGAGACGGTATTTTTTCCATGTAATCCATTAAACTTAGTCTAAGTCCTAAGTAAACCCCTAATCGAGGGTAGTCTTTTTCCGATATTTTTTCACTGATCTTGAATAACAACTCGTCCGAAAGGTGAAACTCCATAGCAACCAAAAAAAAGGTGTTCAGCAAGTAAGGTAGGCAGGTAGGAAGGCAGGTAGGTTATGACAGGCTAGAAAGCATACAGTTAACTTATATAGGGTAGGGTAGGGTAGGGTAGGGTAGGTGGGTAGGTGGTTTAGGTGGGTGGGTGGGTGGGTGGGTTAGGTGGGTTATTTGGGCGGCCAGCCCGGGCCTACAAGCCCCAAACCCCCCCATACTTGAGGGGTGCCCCCACCCCCCCACCCCATAGTTTTTTAAACCCACCCCCACCCATTCCTACCCTACCCTACCCTACCCTACCCTACCCTATATTATCCTACCCTATTCTATCCTATTCTATATATCTCTTCCATTCCCTTCCCCCTGTTTAGGTAAGCCTGTTACATCGTTCTTCGTTCGTTTAAATTTGTTATGACGTTGAGTGTAAAGCGAGCTGATTGTGGTGAAAACAGTGAGTAAGGGAGATAAGCTGGGTGCACCACATAGCCAGATAAAACCAAACTTTTTCTTTCTCCTCTACACTGAAACGATCCAGGGACGATGATGGGATGTGAAATATGGGGCAGGAGGAAAACAAAGTTTTGGTTTCTAAGCACTCAGCTAGAAGTTCCAAAATAGACATGAAGAAATGAAGACGCTGGTTAAGTAGGCGGGGATTTTCTTTGGCGTGATGCTCTTCTGCCGCTTTCAATGCTTCCAAATGGAAGGGGTTTTTCAGTGGGCCCTTTCCCTTTCTTCCATGCTTCAGGGCATAACCCAAGGTTTCCACCGCTGAAAATTTCGACAAGTTATGACTCAAAACCATTTTCCTCAAGGTTTTTCTGTCTTTGGATGTAAAACTTGATTGCACTGAAGAAAAAACTAAGTATAATTTTTTCCGGTGAAGAACACATTCTTTCAAGTATTTGCACACGTACCTGAAACAAATTGAAGAGCAACATATAATTTCATTTCTTTCCCTCACGTATGTCAGAACTTGAGTGTCGTCGGGGTGACGTTGTTCTAATACACGCTGCAGGGAGTAACGCGACATAGTAGGGCGAAGGTTGTTGTGTCAAATAACGATGGTTTAGTCCCCGTTTAACCTTTATAGGAAACCTGTCAGTCTTTCCTTATCGCACTTTCCTGAAATGATTTATTGCTCAAGGACGAAACAAACGTCAGGGTCAGTGCCTGAGCGTTTTGAAAAGAGGGGAAAACATGTGGAAGGGTGGGTTTGGCCCAGGGGCCTTACCCGGAGGATCATCGTTTGTTTTTGTTCAGTTTTATTAGGAGGACCAAAAATTAGATACGGGGTAGGCTGTTACCACCTTCAGCTGACCTTTTTCATGGGAGGTAGTTATTTCAGTTATAACTCTCACAACATGACAGCATCCATGGTAATTGTGTCCAATCTCTGTCCTGAATCCTCTTTCATAGAAAATTTTTGAACCTAAAGAGTGTGTAATTTTGTCAAGGTGAAGTAAAGTGGCTTTAATTAAAGCCTTCACCATAGTAGAATCGATGAAAACTGAATTACCAGGCCCTCCCCCCAAAGGTTGATCCCTTAAAAAAAAGGGTTTTTGTCTGTCTGAAATGAATTTCTTTGAACTTCCAGAGGAAATGGAATGTCTAGACATCAAGTGTACCATGGCACCATGTCCCAAAAGAACACCTGAAAAAAAACTTTCCCCATTTTCTGAGATAAGTTTTTTCACAGAGGGTTCACTAGGAACCAATGCAGTGGTTTGGTTGTGCAAGAAGCATTGTTTGAAGTTACAGTTAGGAGGGATGTAAAGATCCCTGTTCAAATTTTCAGGACAGAATTTCCACACAGCCCACACCTTACCTTCTTCTACGCCCCTCCTGATGTCTGAAATAAACACCTCCTGACGCCTTTTGTGACCTACGGTCAAAGACAAAGGCAAAGGACAAAAGTTAGCCATGTCTGCTTGAGAGAAGCTAGTTCTGATAAATGACGAATGGTCTGCGTTAATCACAGAATGGTAACAACAAGATTCGTTTTACAAGCCTCACCCTGAACGTTGACTGAGCGTTATCACGTTTTTTTTATTTGAGTTAAGCTTTTTACTTTTTTCCAAAACAACTCTGACTAAGTGTAAAACATACTATGAATGGAAAAGCACGGTTATCTACGACTCATGGCCCTGGTTGTACGTTATCTGAACGACAAGGGAACGTCCCAGCATCGTATCAGGATAGTTACTATAAAGTAGGCTTGAGCTGCTCGATCTTCATCAAACCTTTTCTGACGTTTGTCTGCTGTTCGCCATCCTGCTCCTGCACCTTCCAGCCCTGCCACCCTTTCATCTTCAAGGAGAACAATGCCTGGTCGCATGAAGACGGGACTTAGTGTCAGGAGAGGAGGAGCTAAAAAACTGGCTCCACTAACTTTTACTACTTCTAAACAGACAGTGGAAAAGGCGTCGGGCATCGCCCCTCCTCCTACCTCTCCAGCCTCACCTGATAAACCACCTGCAACTCCTGCTCGGCTTCCAACTGAAGTGCCTGATGCAGGAGAACAGGAAGCCGCTCTTGCAGCTCTTCATGGCGAAATCACTGATTTCCTGGATCGCGTCCGGGATCGCTCTCCTCAGGAAGCTGGCGACGGCGATTTTGACATCAGGGAATACATCAATCCCCCGGCACCTTTGAACTACCAACCCCCCACTGAAGCACCTACGTCCGCCTCTTACTCGCCCGTGACTCCGGAGGAACCTTCTCCCCAGGTCAGTCCAATAAAGGTTATAGACCTTACAACCTCATCACCGGCAGTCAAACCCATAGAAGTGGTGGACTTAACACAAGGGACACCTTCACCTGCTCACCGCGGGGGGTATTCGCAGGTAGAGGTTATAGATTTGACCGGCCCTTCTCCTCTGTACTCTCTCCCGGTTCCGGTAGAGGAGCTGCTTCTTAAAAGCCCGCCGGAAAAAAAGAAACTGTTCCAGTGAGAGAGAAGGGGAGCCTAAGAAAAAAAGACAGAAGCGCGCCTACCACAAGAAAACCCCTGTCTCTACCCCTGCTTCAGTTTCCTCAGCCACTTCATCCTATGGTGCCGAGCCAATTGGTTCTGTCCCAGGTGTTCCTTCTTCTAAAGACAAGTCACACAGGCAAAAGTTTGGGGAGGGCACTGCCCCCAGTTCTTCCAGCAAGCTTGTGGGCTTTAGGTCAGTGCCTTTGGTGGCAAAAAAGTGGCCTGCTCGATTTGGTTTCCAAGAAAAGTCACCTGCCCCCGACCAAGTTTTTTATCCGGAAGGGGATAACAACGCCTGCATAGAAATATACAGGGAACCTAGCATCAGGGGAGTATGCTTGAGGACCTACCTGGACAAACCTTACGAGCGGTGCTTAAACCTAGAGGCGTGTGAATTCAGGAACTTAGTGGACCAGATAGAGTGCATCCTAGGAAAGTACAAGGAGTTACACCGCCTAGCTGCCCTTGGAGAGAGGAAGGTGGATAATCTTTTGTTGTCCTTGAACCAAGACTGCACCGACCCCAGTGGAGGCCGGGCTATGATCCTGGTAAACTTGTACAAGGGAACTCCTAAAGTTCACATAGGAACAACCAGCTACGTGGAGGAAATGAACGCCTCGGTGTCTTCCAGCTTCAGGATGCCCCCCTCAGCCACACACTGCGGACACACTGTGTCCCCCTTCATTCTGGAGGACATAAAATCACGAGTTGGTCCCTTCCTAGACGAAACGACCGATTTCTACTCTGGGTAAGTGGTCAACTTTGTATAGTGTCTGGTCAACAGCTCCTTGTTCAGTGCTTTTACATTATCATGTATATCAGCTAATTTGTAGTTAGATTTAGATGTACTCCGTCTTTAGTCAACATAGCCCAGCGTAGGTTTAAGTTCCATATGTACTCCATGTATACTTAGGTTAGGTTTTAGTTATAAGTTTGTATATTGAACATAAAGTGAAACAAGAAAAAGAAACCTTAAAAAAATGCCGCCCAAAAAGGTAAAACAACTTTACACCGTCAACTGTCCAATGTGTAACACCCCTAGACCTCCACGTTTGGTCACTGTAGAAAACAGTGGAAAAACTTTATGTAACTCAGATTCTTGTAGAAGAGAAACTTTTTCCGACAGCTTAGAACTTCCAAAAGAAATAGAAAAAAATTCTTTGCATAAAAGCAGTTACCGTGACAACTTCAAGTCCATAGCTTCAGGTTTGGCTGTGCTTGGTAAGCTTCAGTCCATTTTCAACGTCAGAATGACAAGTTTCAACAAAGACTTGGGAGCCAAACAGGTAATAGAGGCGCTTACCTCTATTCATAGAAATCAAGTTATGGCTTACAAAGTGGCTGTCTCTTTTGGAAGGTTGTTGTCTTCCTCTAAGGAGGAAGAAGAAGAGAAAGTCATGTACTTTCATGCTTCTGCCAACAACTCGTCTTTGTTCTATGACAGTGAAAGTCATAGAGACCCTTACATTTTTATAAGGGACGACAAAGACTTTGCAGAGTGTTTAGATTTAATAGAAAACAACATTAAAGAAGACACTCAAAGACCCTCTACTAAATGGAGTGTAATAGGCAACGTGAACGCCAACATCACACTCATAAGGGCTACGGGAGGAGAATATCTTTTAGGTAAAATGAAAACTGTTCCACCAGGTTTAAGACAAAGAGGAATGCAACACTTTCACAGAGACCCTAAAACCAAAAGGGCGTACAAGGACAACTTGTGTTTCTTTAGATGTCTGTCTTTCTTCCTGTATGAATCTTTAGAAAAAACTCAAGAGCTTTTCCTTGAAGCCTATCCAGGGGTGAACAAGGAGACTTTTGAGGGTGTTAACATAAGAGATTTAGACAGGTTAGAAAAAATGTTTGAAGTTAACATAAGAATTTTTTACCTTCCCTCTTTTGGTAAAAGAAAGGGGCGACCTAAAATTATAAGGTCAAACATGTGTTCATCCAAAAAAATCATGAACTTGAACTTACACAGAAACCATGTAAGTTTAATAACTAACATGGGACTGTATGGTAAAATGTACCCCTGTGAAAAGTGTCATAAAGTTTTCACTCGTAGCTTC
Organism: Acholoe squamosa; assembly: GCA_949317995.1. Classification (NCBI taxonomy): domain Eukaryota; kingdom Metazoa; phylum Annelida; class Polychaeta; order Phyllodocida; family Polynoidae; genus Acholoe; species Acholoe squamosa. The sequence continues at coordinate 29,317,643 of OX439049.1, read as the reverse complement.
CTTTTGAAACAACACAATGGGGTGAAAAAAGATTGCACCAAAGTCAGCTTCAGGTACAAAGGTGGAGCATACAATCCATCCAAAACAGTTTTTCAAGTTTTAGAGGAACTGGGAATAGTTTGTTCACCTGAGAAAAAAATATATCCCTATAAAATTGTTTTTGACTTTGAAAGCTATTTCGTCCAACCTGAAAATTCGTCCCCAGAAAATGCTAACACTGTGATAGAAAAAACTCACATACCCCTTTCTGCCAGTGTAGCTTCTGATTTTCCTGGGCATACAGAACCAGTGTGTTTTGTCAGAAATTCGAACAGGGACGACGATCCTTTGGTTAAAAATGTGTTGGAACACATAAACAACTTGGGGCAGTTGATAGGAGAACAGGTGAAAGAGAATTTTAGAGATGTTTTAGACGAACTAGACTCTCTAGAAGAAAAACAAAAGGAACTAGAACATAAAGCTAGCAAAGTTTTTCCAGCAAAGAACAAAAAAAATCCAAAAAAAAAAATCTCCCATGTTCTTGAAGTGAAGGAAAAACTTCTTACCTACATAGAAAGAGTCCCTGTTCTAGGTTTCAACTCTGGAAAGTATGACATTAATTTGATAAAAAAGGAATTTCATTCTTTTTTTATAGACACAGACAAGACAGAAATGAAAACCATAAAAAAATGCAACAAGTACATAGCAGTGTACACAGACCATCTTCTTTTCCTTGACATGTTTAACTATTTGGCACCAGGTTATTCCTACGCAAACTACCTGAAAGCCTTTCTAAAAGGGAAAGCTGAAAAAGGTTTTTTTCCCTACGAGTGGATGGACAACATAAGAAAACTGAACAACAAAGCTCTTCCTCCACGCCACTGCTTCTACAGTTCTTTGTCGGGTGGTGGAATAAGCAAAGAAGATTATCTTGAATGTAAAAAGGTCTGGACAGAAAACAAAATGAAAACTATGAAGGACTACTTGATATATTACAACAACCTGGATGTTAAACCCTTTGTTTTAGCCATAACGAGCACACAAAATTTTTTATAGATCGTGGGGTAGACATGTTCAAAGACAGTTTAACTTTGCCAGGTTTAACCTTGAAGTTTCTTTTCAACAACACTGCACCTAATGCCACTCCTTACATTCTTTTTGGAGAGAAAGAAAAGGATGTTCACTCCTTGCTCAGACGCAACTTAGTAGGGGGTCCCTCTATTATTTTTCACAGACATCACAAAAGTGGAGAAACAAGAATAAGACAAAAAAAATACGGGTCACAAAGCAAAGTATGCAGACACATAGTAAGGGTAGATGCTAACAGCTTGTACCTCAAGTGCATGGGTGAAGAGCACTGCACAGGTTATTATGTGGTGCGCAGGAAAGAAAACGATTTTCAAGCTGTCTGCAGTCAACAAATTAGCTACTCAGCCACAGAATGGTTGCGATACAAAACTGTGACAGACAAAGTGAAGATATTACACCAATACAACTACGGGGAAGTAGTATTGGGTTCAAGGAAAATAAAAGTGGACGGCTATGATCCAGCTTCAAAAAAAGTATACCAGTTTCACGGGTGCTACTGGCATGGACACATATGTCACCTCACTAAATCAGTTTTGAGAGACCCCAATGGAAAGGCATGGTTAGAAGAAAAAAACCAAAATACCATTTTGACTACCCTATATCTTCAGTCATTAGGTTACCAAGTAGAGGAAAAGTATGAGTGTATGTGGCTGAAAGAAAAAACTGAAAACTTGTGCAGAGAAACAAAAAGTGAATGGGAAATTAAAAGACCATTGTGCCAAGGCAGAAAAAGTCAGGATGAAATACTGAGAGGGGTTTCTAAAGGAACAACTTTTGGACTTATCCAGGTAGACATAGAAACACCTGAATCCTTGAAAGAAAAATTCAGTGAAATGACACCTATTTTCAAAAACTGTTTAGTAGGAAAAAAAGACGTAGGTGAACATATGAAACGTTACCTGGAAGCAGCAGGTAAGCTGAAACAACCGCAACGCCAACTTATAGGCAGCTACCACGCAGAGGGAATTTTGTTGGGAACTCCTCTTTTAAAGTGGTACCTGGAGAAAGGTTTGGTAGTTACGACAGTACACCTTCTCGTAGAATACACACCAGAACAGACTTTTTTACCCTTCATGGACGAAGTGACCAAAGCTAGGAGGAAGGGAGACGAAAACATAGACTGTAAGATTCTGTCAGATCTGTACAAACTTTTGGGAAATGGTTCATACGGAAAAACCATATGCAACAAACAAAACTTTGTTCAAACAAAGTATCTTCACCCCTCTAAGGCAAGACGTTTGGCCATGCACTGGTCAGTGCAAGATGTGCAAGACATAAGTGAGAACACGGTAGAACTGTCCTGTTTGCCCACCTCCATCACCTACGACCTCCCAGTTCAAATAGGGTTCATGGTATACCAATATGCCAAACTTAAAATGTTGGCTTTCTATTACGACTTTCTCCTTGAATACATAGACGAGAAAGATTTTGAAATGTGTGAAATGGACACTGACAGTTTTTACTTTGCTTTAAGTGCAGAGAAAATAGAAGACGTAATTATTCCTGAAAAACGTGAAGCTTTTTTCAGAGAACGTCACAAATGGTTGCCCTCTGAATCATGTGACAACAGTCACCACAGAGAGACCTATGTTCAAACCAAAGTTTTGGGTGAGCTGTGGCTGCCTCAACCATGCTGTAAGAGCCGTCTGGCGTTTGACAAGAGAACCCCCGGGTTATTCAAAGTGGAGTGGGAAGGTGATGAAATGACTGCCTTGAACTCCAAATGTTACATAGGCACAGGAGTAAATGTGCCCGTTAAAATGAGTTGCAAAGGTGTAATTCAAAAACAAAACCCCCTGACCACTGACAAGTACAAAGAAGTACTGGACAGTGAAAATGTTGTCACGGTAGTCAACAAAGGATTTAAAGTAGTTAACCACAGCGTTACGACTTACTCTCAAAGGAAACAAGGTCTAACCTATCAGTACATAAAGAGACAAGTATGTGAAGACGGTGTAAGCACCCTACCCCTTTCTATATAAAAAAAATGGTTTCTTTTTCTAGTTTCACTTCCAGTTGTACATTTCGTTGAAAGAAAAAATTTTAAACAAATTGTTCAAATGAACAAATTTCCTTCATAGAAAACAGTGTTAAAATGGAAAATGTTCATTTGAACAATTGTTCAAACGAACATTTGTTCAAATGAACATTTTTTCCCATAGAAAACAGTGTTAAAATGGAAAATGTTCATTTGAACAATTGTTCAAACGAACATTTGTTCAAATGAACATTTTTCCCCATAGAAAACAGTGTTAAAATGGAAAATGTTCATTTGAACAATTGTTCAAACGAACATTTGTTCAAATGAACATTTTTTTCCATAGAAAACAGTGTTAAACTGGAAAATATTTTTTGTTCAAATGAACATTTTTCAAATAAAAAACAAAGGTAAAAAAATGTGTACTGTATCATGAAAAAAAACTAATAAAAAAGTAAGAAAAGTGAACTGTATCACCCAAAAAATAAAAAAAAATTTTCACAAAAGTGAACGCTGTACATGTTCACGACAAAAATAAAAAATCCGGCGCTGAAGAAATTAAGTTGGAACAGAAAAAAAGTAGTACCAGATTTCTTAACTCATAGCGTCACGTTCACCAGATTATTAGTATCTGGTTAGATTTAAGCAACCATTTTAACATGGAAAGTTTAGAAGCTATGCTTGTGGAGCAAACCACAGAAACTCCACCTTATGACTATTACATGCGTCCAGTTTTACAAAGTGTTGCTTCATATAATCAAGCTTCTTCTATAACACCTGACAATGATATAAGTTCTGTAGCATGTGGATGTTCAGAGAATTTCTTTTGGGAAATAATACCTGGAGAAAACATTGGTTATTTTAGAGGATCTGAACCAGACACTGTTGACCACTGTATAACTAGTGTTAAAATGTACAAATATTTCTCTTCAGCTTTTTGGGACGCCTACAGAAACTGCATGTACTATTGTCGAGTGAAAAAAGTTAACTTGATAATGCATGATTGGTGTATAGGAGTATATCAATTGCACACTGAACCTGGCTGCCCAAGACACTACACAAGGTACACTTTAGGAAGTGTAAGAAAGTTTGCTCTTACTCTCCAAGAGTTAGAATGTAATCCCATAGTAGGAGTGTTTTGTCAGTGTAATTGTAAACTGGAAGTATCTGCTATTGCTAAAACTATTTGTTTCACATGTCTGCAGGTCTCACTGGAACTTCATGCCTTAAGTATACCTGGAGTGAAAAATCATTTCTCCTTTGAGGTAAACTTTAAGGATGGTTTTTTATCTGGTCTTTTACCTGGACCCAAAAACAGTCAAACTTACTTCCTGGCCCAGGCTTTGTTCGAGCATGCTATATCTAACATAGCCAAACTTAACAGTTATTGTTTCCACAACACATGGAAAACTAGTCTCACTGGTCAAAGCTGGTATCAAGCAAGTAAATTCACACACAACAAATGTTTTTGTAGTATATGTGCACGCCCCGGAAATGGAAAATCTGTCTTCATCTGTAAATATTGTGTCTAATAAAAATATAATCTGTTATGTCAAATAAATGAGTTGTGTTTTATTTTAATGCATGAAATGAAGAGACATAACAAAATGAGTCATAAGTATTGCGTAAATCCATAAAAGTATTGCATCAGAACATTGTGTAAATTCTTACAAGCATTGCGCAATGCACCCTCATACGTAGGTCATACGTTTTTGCAAGTAGGTTAGTAGGTCACTTCCGGTTTGCAAGTAGGTCAGCTCTAGGTATTGCACAATTCTTTTAATTTATGTAACTAGGTCAGGTCACTAGGTCAAAAGGAATCCAGCTCTCTGATTGGTCGAAAAAAACTAGGTCATGACCTTATGACGTCACTTCCTGTCAAATCCAGCCCTCTGATTGGCTGAAACTAGGTCACTTCCGGTCTACCAGTAGGTCATGACCTAGTTAGTAGCTAATCCATTGCGCTCAGTTTGCATGTATATACTACTCTCAATCAATAACACTTTTCTTATCATAATCATGGAGAAGACTCTTCATTTGAACCTAATTGATGAAGGGTCCAGCGGTGATAAATAACGGGGATTGTGAATAACACCATTTTTTTTAGAACTTTCATGAATTTAGTTATCCAGGTAATGGTTAGGAACATGCTTTGTTTCAATACTGACGCCTTCTTGATGGCATTTCTTTCAAAAGCTGCATTACACTGAGCAAGTTTTGGTGAACATGTAAAAAGAGGGAAAATGGTGGCCCACCTTTTATCATTGTTTTTGTTTTCTTATTGTTTTTTTTCTTTCATTATGTCCAAACCTATAATCCTAATGATTTCGTGAACATGAATTAAGATAAATTATCTGAATGCATCTTGATGAAATTTTCCAATCGTACGCACTCTATAAACATATAAATCCCTCCAAGTTAAGAACAATACATAAAAATGCGTTCATTCGTTGCTGGTTTTCACCCCTTTAAAAAAACTTAACTGATTGCCTTGAACAGATACACCAGATTCATGGGAACTTATGAAGGAATGCTAATGCAGAATATATTGGTGATATTTTAGTTAACAACCTATTGAGATATAACTCCAACATAACTAACAATGATGAAGATGTATCAGTCTAAACATTTAAGTCGTCACCTCCCAAGTAAATCTGCTTGCATTTGGAGAGTCACATTACTATCGGGGCATCAAGTTCAAAGGCCAAGGCGGCACTTTTGCCGAGCTGGTTTTGGCCGTGAATGGGCAAACTCTGAATTTCCATTGCCCACCGTTGAGCTGAAGGTTGTTACCTTATAAGAATTGATCGGTAGACATGAGCTCCATACAAGGCGTTTTCTAGAGGAGATCTCACTGAGACAGTGGATATCTCAATATCGCCAACAATTCAAAATTCGGTTGACGATGTTCCAATCTAACAGAGAGGGCATGCTGTCACAGGAGTTTCCAACCTATAATTGGTCCATGCGAAGTCGGAATCGGATTCTCACTGACGTAACTCACCTTCCAGTTCCTGGCTGTTCTGCTGCTCAGAGCAAACTTCTTACCTTACACTCAGAATCAATCCTCTTAATGTGAGTCATACTGGAAAGCATTCCCTAATTCATGAAAACTTAAGAATCAATTCTATAACCTATTACCTTGCTGCAAAACAGGGGAGAAGTCATTGCTTAGGGGTAGTCAGTTCCCATTTGAGAATAGCACCTCCGACAGAATTGAATTCCTGTCCTTTCGCAACACCCTCTAGGCAATTATAGATTTAGGACTTCATGTCATGGGACTTTTACTTGACGATATGAGGCTTCTTCTGTGGTCAGCTATTTTGAAATGCCCTGCTAGAGGTTACTTCACAACATACTACGACAGTAGATATATAATGTGAAGTTCCTCAAACCATACTGGATGACTGTATAGTGTAACCCTATATTGTGTAGTAATTAATCTCTCAAATTTGACTCCTCACTCGCTGTACCCAGAGGAGACTATGCGAAGAATATTGCAAAGTAATTAAAAAGACCGAATCCAAATTATACACAGATGTGTATGATACATATCCACAGTAAACAATGTTTTAATTCACGAGGCAGAGCAGAATCGAATATATTTATAAGCTCTAAGCGAGAATTTTTCCCCGCCTTGACTTTCTGAACTTCTGTATGTTTGGAGATAGTATACCAAGAATATGGGATAGATTGTCCTGCCTACATTGAAATACATGACCAACGTTCGAGATGGGAATATTGATATGAGGATAAGATTGCCATGCCATAAAGAAGCCACGTGAAAGGAGCAGCATGATGACGCTGTGGTGTGTGCCCAGAAAAACCTAGGCCTCCATGATAAGGTCCATCCCATCCCAATCATAGGCGCCCGGGGATGGGAAAAAGAGATATTGTGTCCCAGCAGCATGGTCAATTTACATTGAAGTGCATATGGAATTTTCCACATCATTGCAGGTATACCGTGCACAAAGAACGAGGTAGGCTCTAAATCCACAGAATCCTTAGGCATACGTTAATTTATGTTATATCTAAATCTTGAAACTTGTATTTTCACTTGCCTGGCTGTTTTATCTTGTACATCCACCTTGTTTAAACACATCAAAGACTGTTTGGAAATGAATTCAATCCTGGAAGAAGTATTTTCGATTTCAGCTTTATTTTTCTTACTGACAGATCGTCCTTCGATTATGTATACACTTGGTAACTTGTCTAAAGGCGTTGTTCAATTATCATTAATTTTTGATAATCCTTCGTTACCTCACAACACTATTTTGAGCAGAGACTTTGGTGAGACTACCCAGCCACCTTTCCACTTTCCTCACGCTAACGTGATATACAGTGAATGAGAAAGTCAATACTGCAGTGGTTAATCCTGATGTGAGGTAGCTACTTTAAGTGTAGATTGCAGATTTTGCATTATTTTGCTATAAATGATGTTGGTTTGCATGCAGTTCACCTATTGATCTCTTTATATAGCTATAGCGCTTTGCTCAGGGATGCTATGCTGTTTCCTTGCCCTAAGGCACGTAGTACCTCCATGGAAGTGCTGCTTGTGGTGGCTAACTGATTCAGCAGCTTATTTCGAGGTACCTACCTTTGCACCCAGTCCCAACCACCAGAAGTTCTGTCTACTAAAGCATGCAATGGTAAGGAAAAGGTTTGCGATAGTCTGCAATTCTAGGGTATAAAGTTAGGGAGCTGTGGTAGGGGAGAGCTGCATGATATTATCTGCTGCCTATGGCCCACTATATCTTCGCCTCAGTGCAACAAGGTTGTAACTGACAGTTTGGCAAAATTGAGTTTTCTTCTGTTTTGCCATGAATTTACCATTAATTATCTACCTTCTAGGAAAGTATTGAAGCTCAGTCTATATATGTGTTCACAAGCTCCAATGCATTAAGGTTGTGTCAACTGTGTGCTATAGTAATTGCAACACTTCTTTTGCCTCTCCTACAAAACTTGAAATATGTAGACACAACTCTGTTGCACTGAGGCGACTATATTAACCGTATTCAAGAAAATGTGTTGACACATTGGCACACATATCTAGGCCTATGTAGTAGTAGTAGTAGTGCAAAACAGTCATTCTCTCAACCAATCCCTCAATCAACCCGAGCTGTTCATAGTTAGGACAAGTTTGCTACCCAAATGCCTATCCCTTCTCTTTATACATTTCTTTTCAATAGAAGAGTCAGAGAGCTACAGATCCCTAGATTGCACTTTCCATGAGCCTCGATCTTCCAGTTGCCAATGCCACCAAAGGAGCTACAGTGGGACTTGACCATTCCTAATCGAATAACTGTAACCACTTTTTGAAATTAATTACAACTGCACCTATTGGTTGGTAAGATAGGTATTATTTCTTATTTCCACAGTTACCACAACGGTAGGCCTTGTTGACATAGCCTACTGTTGTTATCATTTTGTTTTATCATTTTTCTTATACATGACAGGCGATAGAATGGCATATTCTTTCTAAACCCCATCCCCTCTCAACTGCCAGCCTAAACACTTGGAAAGAAAGTGGGCATATGCTTCATATTTAAGGATTTAGAAGCACCGCCCTACCATCGTGTCACCAGCTTCCTCTAAGCAATGACCTATGCAGCACACCCTTTGAGTCCAGTCTTGGTCTGCCACACTCGCTCACCCTGCCTACTCCATCCTCTGCAACCCTTCTCCCTCACTACTGCTGGTGTCATTTCCATGTGACTTTACCAATTGATGGCAGCTAAGCGCTCCATATTGCATGGCCACAAATAAATTATCAATGTCTGTGAAGGCTGTTTCCCATGATGTTTAGGTTCTCTTCTACATCCTAAAGTTCCAATTAGCATATAAGCAATAAGCCAGGCTTTGATAACTTCCTTTTCTTGCTATGAACCGTACTGGCCTATCTGAAGTATCTATGCAGGCTTAGGGCCATTTTCCACCATCCGGTATGAGTACTCTAACGGCTGACCGCTGTACCAAACTACCAGATCCGGTGACGGGGCTGCCATAGGGCTCAATGGAAGGGCATGGCCCCATCGGCCACGATATAGCATCTAGTAACAGTCGATCGGCCACTAGAGGGGCCATATCGGGTGGTGGAAAATGGACCTTAAACAAAACGTATTCAATAACTACAATGTCATGGTGATATTTGAACATTTATAAAATATCCCAATATCACTAGTGTATCTGTAATAGGTACTTAGGTTTTAAAACCACGGGATATAGCCCTATAGGTGGGTTGATGAGAATGAATAATGTAACTGTCTATCTGTTCAGAATGAAAATTGAGCTTTGTTACGATGAGTACGGATACTGTTTGATCGTCACTGACACTTTCTTGTTTACAAAGTATAAACTATATCAGCGGTTTGGGTTGTCGTATTGAGAGTGACTAGAGTAAAGCCCACCTGAAAAAAAGAGATTTTGGCTTGTTATCTTTGATCTGCATACCAAAATATGTCTAATTTGATGCCATTTCACTGATTCCCATGTATGGATGGTATCAGGCACATCCAGGTTATTATATCTTAACTAAATCCACCATAACTATATGGAGTATGCTAACCAAGTGCCTCACCCATAGGTGTAATTAAGGAGGGTTTGTCTACTTTTGGCTGGCGACCTGCCTGCATAATTTTATTGAGGTCATGTATACAGGCAGGACATGTCTAAGAAGTTGCCTATCAATCATTCCCGTTTTCACACATACTCACCAGGGGGCACCCTTTCAACCCAAAGGTACACATGTCTCTCCTATACAGATGTCTAGATAATTATATAGACTGTGATTGGAGACCTAAAAGTGCCATCTAGTGGAGTTCAAGTGAAGCTCTCCCCAGGATCTGGGTAAAAGCCATCAGACATGGTCTGCCAGTATATTATGCCCACAATACCTGCAGGGCACCAGCGAATGTCTACTTGAGCTTCGTACACAGATTTAGCTTATATTTACTACTGGGAAGTCTACACTCTTTTGCCCAGTCAAACCCCTTCCTGAACTATCCTTGATGTGGAGTTCTATTCATAAGACCTCCTAAAGGGGCTCTTGGCATTTCTTAACTGGCTACCCTAGAGTTTACATCAAATACATATTGGTCTTTATTATATCCATACTATTGGTTCCACTGCTACGACTGTCCTAACATATTCATGATAATATGATAACCTTACTACCGAACTGACATGCAGTATCTAATATAACTGCTAATATTAAATCAGATTTCGAGTATAATTAGTTCCATCATTATTTGATAGCATGAACAAATCCCTGTTTAAGTGTGTGAAGATTACTGATTAGGGGGAGCAGCAATTTGATCCAACACATTTTCTGAATATAAGAAGATTACTCTAAGACTAGTCAGTGTCTCCATCATTAATTTGAGTTCTTACTAATTATAGCTTTAGTCGATACGAGTTAAAGTGCCTTCCCCATGGATTAAGAAAGGTGACTCCTGAAAAGTTGGCTTTTAATTCCCTATTTCAATCCTCTCGTTTCTTTGTTTGTGTTGAACACCGAAATACATCCTTATCCAACACCAATACTCTTCTGGGTGTTGTTGTTGTTGTTGTTGTTGTTGTTGTTATTTAAATGTTTTCTTTTTGGGGACGGAGGCTTTATATTCTAATTTTGTTCCTATAATCACTTCAGATTATGAAGAAAAGCAACCCACATAGCATATTCGTGGAATGGTATATTACAAGGTCATCAGATTTAGTTTTAAGGACTACAAGGTAATAAGAAATGACTTTTTCCCCCCACAGGAGGGTGTTGCTCATATGCTATAAAATCGAGCTTTATCATTCAACTTCCACTCACAATAAGTCTGAAAAGGCACTGCCTTGCTTAGAAAAAATGTACTGCACTATACAATACCTACTCTTGTCACACACTCTTTCAATTGCTCTTGTGTTGACCACTTGTGTGCAACACAAAAAAAGTTAGGACTATAAAGAAAGAGACTGCTGCAGGCGAGGCAATTATTAGGCAAAACTACCTTTTTCCATAGGAGCAACACCCCCATTGGCGGGCACTTCTACCAGCATTCCTCTGATTTATATCACAATTCTATAGGCAGTTTCCCACCACCCGATCTAGTTCCTTTGTTGGGCGATAGTCCCAATACACTGCTAGCATCAGCAGATAGGGCTGCCTAATTTTAAAATAGGATTCAACACAACTTCACAAGCAAATGATAAAAAAGAACTATTATTCCATGACACAGGACTCACATTTTTACAAATTTCCTCCTTTCCAATACTGCTCAGATGCAGTATGTCGAACTTCAGCTGCGATATAGCAGACTTCTAACTGTCGTCCCTTGTACATCTTGGTAGAGTGGGCGGAGAATTAATTGCAACCCTCTTGGGGGAGGCATTACCTTCTTGAAAGCTTACATAAAGACTGTTATCCTCCCACAATTAGAATATGGTAATAGGGTGTGTGAACGTGGCTTGTGCCTCCTCTTACCACTACCGCGCGAATGCGAATATGGTAATAGGAATATAGTATGTCTGTCAAAGTCACTATTTTCTACACCCATAAAGAATATGCATTGTATGATAAGAAAGATACTATTTCTATTAAAGCAATTTACAAGGGATCAATGATAATCATAGAGACACTGTGTCCACTTTGCATTGTAACCCTTCTCTTTATCATTCGTAATATTCAGTTTGAGTGTATTCAGCATAGTTTGCAAAAGATTTAGAAAGTCCTCTCTTGGGCCTGCCTTCTGTTCCCCCTGAGATCTGACCTACACAACACCGTCCCTTGCACCCTTTAGACTTTCTCCCCAATCTATTCCATCCTCCATCCCCTCCTCTACTACTTGCGTGATTCGCATGTGGTTCTGCCTATTGATGACAGCTAAGCGTCCCAGTATTATGGCAAAGGAAACAAATTGACTGTGTCTGAATGCCAGTTGCTGCTCAGTTTCTGCTCTCACCCACTAATCACTTTAAGGTGTCAGCCTATCTTGTCAAACCCAATCGTCGCAGTCTTATGCCATTTAAGGATGTAACAAACCTTATGATACCAACATTTTCATGTCATTTGCTACATACTGTAGCACTGTTTTGCGATGTAACAGTCCATGAGAAAGAGAAATTACACCGTATCAATTTTCTAGATGTCTTAAGGCACAAGAGAAAATTGGTAATTGGCAATGATGTAAGCTTATTTGAAGAAAGCTGCGGTGATTATTTAGCTGGATAGATAGAGGAGTCTAACGTTCTATCTTTAAATTCTGTATGATTGAAGGACAAATGTGGACTCAGTTGATCATTTACTCTTCAGATATATAGGTTGTATCATTTTTTAGGTGGTTATCCTGCACAGGTATGGAAGATGAAGAGAAATTGGCACTGCTGAGGATAGATACAACCCCGGGTGAATGCAAAATCTCATTGCTGAGATTCTTATCATATTGCTCTGGAAGTTATCACTGCCGTATGTAGACCAAGATAATATTCTTTTGGATCCTGGAGGGGATAAGTAGATATTCAAGGGTATATGTAGTGACATCATTGATAAATAGGCATAAGTCTTTAGCACTATGGTTATTCATTATCTTGCAAGTTGAATGGTCTGGCGCTCAAGCCCCAGAGAATATTCTTTTGTCAAATCATTAGACCTGTTTCCAACTTCCTTTAATGATTTGTGCTGTATGTGGATATCAACCCCTCAACATAAAAGTGCTGCATTGCAAGGTCAAACTAACAATGCACAACATATAAGTACTATTAATCTTACTACATAACATGTCATACCTTTTTTCTCAGAGACACTTCTAAGGAGCAGCAATCCCATCCAGTTTTACTGGATCAGAAGATTATTGTAAGATTTGGCAGTGATTCATTATCAAATTTATTTAATTCTAAATGACAAACAATTGTTGTGCCAACAACAATTATTGTGCCTTATTCTTAATTTGAAATGTCTTCCCTATAAGGATGATTTTATTGTGTAGCTCCTTCTCTTCATTTCTCAATTCTGTCTACCATGAAAACACATTCTTACCCTCTTCAACTTCAATAAAAAATTGCTTCTCACGCACACCTAACAATAGGCAAATCCAAGGTATGTATAGTGGGCCTCAAGTGGGTGGAACTGACATGTCCGTTATATGGATACTAATGATATACCATTTTATTATTCCATAAATTCTAACATATTTTGTATTAATCAAAGAATATCTATGAAATTAATACAGAGGTTGGTTCTAAGAGCTATAAGAGCGCTCAAACTTTGTATAAGAGCGTTCATGCCCCACTGCACACCAAACCAAGTCAGTTAGACAGAGTTTATGACATCAAAGGGTCCGACCTAATGGTTCACTGCACAATATAATAAAAATGAGGGTCTCAGTGTGCGACCTAATGGTTCAGTGCACAAACTAATAACTTGTAAGTGAATGCAAACGGCCGTTAGGGGTGCCTGGGCACCACAGACGCCGTCATGAGTGTCTGAGCACTCTAAGGACTGAACAATGGGTTACATAAGCACGACGCCATAACCGTCCGGTCACTCTAGCGTCGCTCCTGAGCAAGCTAGGTCAAATATCAAAGCATTTATGGAAAGCCCATAATTAGACGGTCAGAATGAGCCCAAGATCAAGGCGGAACTCCCATTATTAAGGAAGTTATGCCATGGAGACTGAATAGAGCTCCGAGTGCACTACAGACAAACCGGCGGGAGTTACGGGCTTATCCAGCGGGCAGTTCAAACTTGGCATATTCAACTCAGCGCATGCGCAAAATGGCGGCTGTAGCTGCGTAAACGACCGAGTTATGAGGGTTTGAAGTTACAGAACCGACCAAGACAATGGGGGACACAGCAGCGCCCATGGGGGTCCTTTGTGCACCCAGTGACACATGAAAGGCTCCCCTCTAACAATTGTAGAGTTAGGCAGATGCTACTGGCCCCAGTCAGTCTGGCGGTGCTTTTCCAAGATTTGCTACAAATAGCCTGTCTGCACCTCCAGGAGGACAGAACACCAAGAACCGCTCTAGAGGTAACATCTCCAGCCATCTCCTGCTACCTGCCATACCACTGCACTATGGTGAAACTATGCTAGACAGGCATTGGTTTCCATCATTAGTGGCCAGGGGGTATCTTTCTCAAGACTTCCACCAGAGGGTAAAGTTATTCATTATTACATTATTCCTCTAAGCAGCAGGTCAGGAGCTAGGTGTGGGAACCCACCTAGAACTATGCTGGACATTGTATTATTAATACCTCACAGGTGGAGTGGAACAGAACATTATACTTTATAAATTACTGTATATTTACTGTATGTACAAATCACCTACATACTAACTACTGTATGATTGATATTTCTTACATGTTGCCTAAAGCTGAATAAACCAGTGACAACTGGAAATAACACTATTTTATGAGAGCTTAATGTATTTACACTATATACCACTAGTCTTATGATATTTCTCATATGACAACTTGATCATGCACAATTACTAGTATGACACTAACGATGACATGGACAATCGTCACCATGCCTGGGGCAGGTGTAGTGGTTCATCTTTTTAGTTAGATGTCAAATCATAACAAAAAGAGAAGAAGTTTGCGGGTAGGCAACCAAGCTTTTATTCTGATCTTAGTTACATACGATTACAGCTGCCCCCTTAGGCAGCTGTAATCGTATGTAAATAATTTGGGGGTAATTACATTGCAGTGTATTAATATCCTAATAAGTAATTGTTTTACAATACTATATAAGGGGTATTAATTACACTCACTCAATGTGAAATATGCTATAGTATGAGACTATCCTATTTCTGAAAAATTATACAATAATAGCGTCGCATATCGTTGATAACAGTTCCGTATGTAACCCTAAACAGTGTAACATGTCAATATATTAGTGATCATAGCAACCAGAAAGGTGCGTATAACTTTTTATATTTATGGTTACCATGACAACCATTGTTGTACAATAATATATCACAGACCACATTGATTTTAACAATTATAGAATCCTGAAAAAGACTTGTGGTACATATTATGACATAATTACAGCGACTATACCCGGAAAAAAAATTCAGAATTCAACCATATTCACTATAAAGTGAACATGAACAATGAGTATCAGGAAAGAGTTATTATCCTGATATTCTGTAACTTAGTAAAAAAAATATATATAGCACCCACATCGGTGTGCCCTCTAAATGAACACAATTAGGTTATGATACAACCTGAATGATATAATAATTAGAGATCTCCACTGAACTCTCTCTAGTTATAGAAACATATAAAATATGAGACGTGGCTCAGATATATGTTTACCTTGTGTTTTATACGAATAACCCTTTACAGGAGGAAATAGTCTCTAATATAATGAGACCAGGAAGGATCATTTGAACAATTGTAGGTCTATTTAACCATTAATAACAAGTAAGATATGCAGATCCAATATACTTATAGGTTAGTACATGTATATACTTTTATAAAAGATATGACTTTACATGATGTAAATACGACTTGATACGATGTAGTAACAGATGATTATATGATGTAGATGGAGAATCTCAATGGAGTCTGATGCTGCTGGAATTTTGGGTGTAGCTAAACTCTGATGCACTGTAGTGCTAAAGTTCATAGTCTTATGTGAGGTGACTTGTTAGTAGGTTTTGGGCGAGCTAAATCCTGATGCCTGAAGTGCTATTTCCATAATTGTTGATTTGTTGTAAATGGGCGTACCTAAACCTGGATGCCTGTAGTGCTAGCTAACTTGGTGTTTTTGTAGCTGGATTCCAGGTGTAGAGTTTCTCTTAGACGAGTGGGCGTAGCTAAACCCGGATGCCTCTAATGCTAGCTGACTCTGTAGGTATAGTCCAGGAATAGGTAGGTGATCCAGTGGATAGTCCAGTCTGTCAATATTATAGAATAACACAGTATACATACTAGCATAAGAGCACCATTAGTGATGTATTTCATATAGACTGCAACAGCATTATGCAGTTATAATATAGGTTTCAGCATATCCATGGATATTCATACACAGCATTCATACTCCTTCTGCAGATGTTTTTTGTTTCGGCTTAGAGTTTCCGGATTAGGATACAATATATATTCTAATCAACAATTACCAAGTTAGATGGAAAAATTAATTCCTATCTAAAATTACTAGGTGATTCATCTCCATGTACGGGACACTCAATTATGTCCAACTAACATGTAGCAGATTTACTGATCCATGTTCTCCTCAGGCTGATCCTGGTCAGGCTGTTGAAAAGCATGGCCAGGGGTGCCATCCCAGTTGTCCAGAATTACTCCAAACACTTTGAAGAATTTCTGTTGGTTCCTCATGTTCGTTGCTCTCTGAACTTCGAGCATCTGAGAAGCAGTCTCCTTGTCGGATAAAGCCTCCTGCCTCAGATTTGCAGCTGCCTGCTTCTCTTTGGCAATCTCAGCCTTTATCTGAGTAGTGATACGTTTTATCTCAGATTTCTGAATATAGATATGTACCGTCCAACGGTACATATCCAAGTGGAGGTTCTCCATATGGTGTTGCAACATCTCAAATTGCTTGGTCTGAATGTCACAAGACAATTTTTCCTCCTTCTTGAAGAAGGTTTCAGCCATCTGGATAACCTTAGGCTGATATACCACAGCATCAGGAGGAGGTACCTGATTCTGTGGTCTCTGTTTCGGGTGTCCAGACCCACTAGGTGTGACAGACACCTGTGATTGCAAAGAAGCAACCACGGTTGTCATTATGCTGGCAGTGGACATAGAAGGTCCCTGGTTTGGTATTCCCTGTGTTAGGGGCAACCAAGCCAGCTCCATTCTATGCTGCTTTGCAGTAATTGGTGCAACCGGATGCTGCTGCAGCACAGCACTCAGAGTTGGTCATTGGCCTTGACCTCTTCCAGTTGACAGTTCATGTTTGACCCTACCGTATTGTTCAAAGACTTGCGTCTCTGGTCTGGCTGGACCCATAGCAGGAAACTGCTTTGGATCCGTCGGGTTCAGATTTGGTCATGGGTGAGAGGCATAGCCACCCGGTCCACTGACACCAAAGAAGGTCAGTGGACTTGCGGTGCTGCTGCTCTACCGTAATTCTAGGGAGTTCCAGTGGGAGCAGGAAGATGTTGCCTCTTCCTGTTCGACCCATTTGACTGATTCTCCAGCGCTTCCAGGGGTGATCTGGATCAGCAAGGAGAAGCAGAAGCCTGTCTCTTCCTCTATGGATTTGCTCTTTGGATTGATTAACATAAGCCGCACCATGTTTGCAAGTCATACTTCTCTTGAGCATACTCGAGTTAACCTGCTCCAGGAGACTGGGCAAACCAAGCCTTCAGCTTCGAACCGGTGCATTACCTGACTGACCTAAATAGGTCAAATCTTTACCAGGCGCCTTTAATCGGGTCATGCATTTTACATATAAACAATACAATACCCAAGAGGTCATCTGCCCATAGTGGTGTTTCAACTGTGACAACTCACAAGGTATTATGGAGTTTATAGATAGCATAAGCTTATCCACCGAATTATCCCTCCATAACCATTGGTACATTGTCACAGGTCATTTTCCAAGAACTCACGATCGGCTCGGGTATGGATGTTAGGTGACTGGATGTTAGGTGGATTGGATGTTAGGTGGATCGGATGTTAGGTGGACTGGATGTTAGGTGGATTGGATATTACATGGTTTGGATGTTAGGTGGTACGGAAGTTATGTGGTGCGGAAGTTATGTGGTGTGAATGTTAGGTGGACTGGATGTTAGGTGGTCTGGATGTTAGGTGACTGGATGTGAGGTGGATCGGATGTTAGGTGGATCGGATGTTAGGTGGTTTGGATGTTAGGTGGTTTGGATGTTAGGTTGATGTCATGTTAGCTTGACATCATTTCTGGTTGATGTCATGTCAGGTGATGGATGTTAAATGAAAAATTTTCAGTCAGATTATTTGGAGATATTGAAAAGAAGAGGAAGATAGTTGTGCTGGATGTTAGAAAATGGCCTACATTCATTAGGGCTTTAATTTAGGGTGGCTGATTGTCAGGGGGCTGGTTTCCTGGAGGGCTTAAGCTATGGTGGCTGAATCTCAGGTGGCCACTCTTCAGGGGGCCAATATTCCCTAGGGCTCTCATTCCTGACACCCTTCCTCCTATGTCTATAATCTAAATTATCTCACATGAAATAGACTGAAAAATGTGATTTTTTATCTCATGATCTAACACCCGTCACCTAACATGGCATCGGAGTCAACCTAACATCCAGACTACCTACCATTCAGACCACCTAACCTCCAGTCCAACTAACATCCAGACCACCTAACCTCCAGACCACCTAACCTCCAGTCCACCTAACATCTGGCCCACCTTACTGCCGGACCACCTAACCTCCAGTCCTCCTAACATCCAGACCACCTAAACTCCAGTCCACCTAACCTCCAGTCCACCTAGCCTCCAGTCCACCTAACATCCGGACCGCCTGACCTCCAGTCTTCCTAACATCCAGACCACCTAACCTCCAGTCTATCTAACCTCCAGTCCATCTAACATCTGGACCACCTAACCACAACTGCTAACATCCGGACCATCTAACATCTAGACCTTTTTTTATATAGTGATGATGGAGGCGGAAGTCTCGGATTAGCCGAGAATACAACTGGTATGGGGGCACACTCCTTCAGAGTAATGCCGGAGGGATCTCGGAGATATCCAGAGGGATATGTGGGAGACTGCGGAGGGCCACACTGGTTCTGGCACCTGATACTAGGGGGCACCACTAGAGGGCATGTCTGGTTCATATTGTATATAACTAGGGGAAATCTGAGCTCCAGACTGACACGGTTCACATCAATGATCCCTCAGGACTCCAGAAGCAGAAGACTCATATTACGGAAGACCAAGGGGTTGGCGGTGGAGCTGACACCATCCTGGCATGGGGGCAGGGAGGCCATCAAACTTGAGTCATGTCAGAGGCCAATGAGTTGCTGCTGCCGGTTGGTGGGGTGGGCATGGGGCATGGTGTCTCACACAGCAGCGTTGGAGTATCTGCAAGCATATATAGGGAGTGGATCCTCCGGCAGACAGTTTGAGCTACGAGCTGGTTAGGGTTTGCCTCCAGTATACAGTCATCTTCCATACAGACTTAGATGGTGTGGCGAAACTGCCAGGCAATAAAAGACACCAGTTTAAGTTATCTAGCTACCAGGGTAGATTATACCGGTAATAATGAATACATGTAATATGGATTGATACGGTTATATATATGAATATAATAATAATTATATAATAAATGATCTAATCACAGACACATGAGTTTGGTGGGTTACTTGGGGCTATCAGCACCATACATGCCTTTATTAATAGGACAACCATAATAATAGTTGACAATAAGACTATCACGTCATACTATGCATCATAGATATTATTGCGCTCTGAAAGTAGTCCCCTTAACCGTCCGCAGCTAATTATATATATATACACAAGTGTATATAGTTCCATATATATATATATATATATATATATATATATTGTGTGTATATATTGTAATGCGTGCTAATTCTGGATAACCGGAGAACTCCATACCAATAGCAACATATATACAGATCATATATCATCAAAGGGTTATTAAGAATGAGTCTGTACATACATTTGGTTTATACACGGTTTCCCTATTACTAGTCTGGTTTCCACTTCCGGAGTCTGGAGGGAGCAATGATGTGAACCATGTGAGGACTCGGAGGACTTCCCTCTACTTATATACAACTTGAACTGGAAGTGCCTTTGAGTGGCGTCCCTAGCAGCAGGCTCCTGAGTCAGTGTGGTCTTCTGAAGTCTCCAAGATATTCCTCTGGATATCTCCGAGATCCCTGCTACTAAGAGATCTCCAAGTAGCCTCTGGCACCACTCCAATGGCTTTATCAGCATCAACCCAATGGAGTGATTCACTAAACCTTCCGGCTACTCCAAGACTCTGGCCTTCCGCACAACTATATATAGTAGCCAGGACAAAAGGACCAGCGACTGACTTGAAACCATCCTAGATGGGGGCAAGGAAGTCATCAGAACCCTGCATCCAAGCTAAGGGGCTGGCTGTATGCCAGTTCGGCAGTCGGCAGGGAGAGTCCCGCCAGTGCTGGCATGAAGCTCACCATGGCTTCAGATCACTTTATTTCTTTATCAGTACAATCAGTCCTTATGCCTGTGTATAGTCAAAAAGTGGTAATGCTTTAGGTTAAAAGAACCCTAGGCCATTTCTAGAGAGGTGAACGCCTAACAACACAATAGTAAGAGAACAGGGGAATATATGTATAGTGGTTGAATAAGTCTGCTCTCAGCACCCCCTAAAACATTCCTTATGTCATGCACATGATGTTCTCTCTTTTGAGAGACATAGGAAGCGATCCCAGAGAACGCATATCCCCCTAGTCTTAGACTTGACTCTAGCCTTAGTGTCAAAATGGCAACATGAGTTCCTATATGATAGTAATGGTAAGAGATTTTGCATTAGTACAATAGAGGTATAGGAAAGCAATCCTGCTTAATCATTTTTTTTATTAAATATTCTAGCAGGGTGACGGACTCACAAAGTGGCTGCAATACAGTGGCTCGGACAGTGGTGCAAAAGTCAGGGGAATGGTCCACTGGAACGCTGCATTAGTGGCAGCGTTTGGCGGAGAGATATATTTAAGAGATCAGATGTCCTGCAGAGGGTCAGCTCCAGCTGATAGCCCAAAGTGAGCAGATGTCATCGGTTACCCAGGGTGGTTCAATATATGATACAAGTTCCTGGATGGGTTGTTAGATGGTGTGGCCAAGAGTGCTAGGCCATAAAGTGTTACAATTATATTTTTACTTGCCAGGTTGAGTTCCTCAATCATTGACGGTAATCGGAAACGTTACAATTATAGAGATCATTATCATGGTTACAATATAGAGATCATTATCATGGTAACAATGCAAAGATAATGTTATGCTAGTATGAGGGGTGAGCTATCACTAATTTATTATGTTAAGGTTCGAAAATATAGAACTTTTATGTTTTTTTGCCAGTCCTTTGCCTACTGTTACTGATACCTCAATAGGGATATTATTTATATGCCATGCACATTGTATCTTTTATTGTAGCCCTTGGAAACATTGGTTTGGTAGTGCTATCTGGGGAGGGTGGCAGCACTTTTCCTGTTTCACCTGCTGTTGTTTCTCTATATAAGGTGATTCTCTTCAACATTCAACCAGTATGTTATATGACTGGATGTCAGGTGTTCCTGATATTAGGTGCTACTGTGGCCAACCCATTGGCCACTCCCTCTTGACTGTGTTCTTCTGACAGTTCTTGACACCTGGTGTACTATCAGTCCCCCCAGCCTCATGAGTAAGGAACTGATCAGGTTCCTTAGCTTCATTGCTCGGCGAAATTGCTAGAGGATTCTCACAAGTGGTGATTTGCTGGCAGTCATGGCAATCACTCACTCTGGGGGTTATCCGGTTGCCACCATGGACATCCCCGCTCAGTTTTCCCTCTAAGCTGAGTCCCCACTATCCAGAGTGTTCCGGTTTCATCGCTTTCTATACACTGGTCTTCCGAATTCGCTTTCCTTGGCATAATGACCCATTTCCTTACATTTGACAATGTTTCTGTCTGGCCTAGGCCCTACTAGATTTTCAGAAATCTTCTGTACCAAGGTAGTAACCAGGTCCTCTGATAGAGACGGACCGGTATTGGTGGTCTTGGTATCCGGCTTTGTCTCAGGAGTTTTCGCGATAATCACTCGCTCCTTGACATAGCCTGGTTTCTTTCCCCAGTTCTGACTGTAGCGGGGATTGCCTCAGCCTACTGCCCCGATGTTCTCATCATCCTCAGTGTCACCTGATTCTGATAAGTCATCTTCGGGTATCTCCTCAGGAACTATCATTGCTGACATCTGTTGGGGTACCTTTCCAGCAAATATCCGGCTTTTCCGATCATTATGATCCAGAGCTTGGAACAAGTCTGTTAAGGAAGCATCATTCTTCCAAGCATCACATGCTACAGTCCTACTGTAAACGTAGAAATTTTTGCATATATAAATGTTCACGAATTTGCATGAAAACGCATTTTCATGTGTATTTAAATTCGCGAATTTTCTATTTTCTTAACCTCCTGCTGTCAGACACTTAGAGTTGATTGCAGGATTTCACTTATTTAAACCTGAGATACTATCTTAGGCTCTATGCATACATAACTGGTAATTGAGGCCTTCTTTCAAAACAGAGCATCACTGAAGTAGAGCTCCATGAAAGAGGGGAAAACACAACATATTGTCATATATGCTATTAGTGGTACACCTTTTATTGATATACAATTCCTTTTGTGGGTTAGAACTTGGATTACCCCCAGGATGTCACGTGGTAAAAGACATCTCAGTCTACACTATTCCGCACTACTCCCCACACACCCTTCACCTGCACCAGACTATCTACAAGGGGTATATTTTCACGATGTACTTAAATTCGCGAATTTTCAATTTCCGCGAAATTCACGAAAATATGTACAGTGCGAAAATATCTACGTTTACAGTATGTTCCTGATCATGCAATCCGTCGATGAATTGTCTAAACATTTCATCAAGAAAGTGCTCATCATCCATCCTCCACTGAGGTCTGGCCTTATGTAGCAGCCACTGATATTCTAGGCTGAAAACTTTGGCAGACTCCTTGGGTTTCTGGGTCCTCTTGGTGAATGTTAACCAACTTTCTTCTCCCTCAATGTTCCCATATAGGTATGAGGCTATTTCATTTAGTTCATCATATTTTTCATGGGCGAAGATTCCATGAGATTGGGAATCCCTCCATTGTTCTAAGGCCCCTTTACCATCACCTTCCTTTAACCAGCATACTAGATAGGGTAGAGCTTCCTCTTTTCCCCATCCATTGCAGTTAAACACATCTGTGTAGCCTTGATACTCCTCCTTCCAAGGATTCCTTGCATTAAATGCAATGGGTATCTTAGCTACTCAACAAGCTGGATTCTGCGATCCTGTAAGGGTCAGTCCCATACTCCATTCCATGATTTCCATGATTGTAACAATCAACACCTAAGTTAGCAATCACCACATTAGAATCATGCAGATCTTGCAACCCTGGAGAAAGAGATACTCGTCGACTGAGTCTCTTTTTCCATGGAGGATTTACTGGTGTACTACCATTTCCTCCAGCACCACCTGGGGGCGGGCCTCCACCTCCTCCTTATCCCCCTGCTCCAGACAAGGGTATCTGGGGTGATGTCCCTCCTCCTGAACCTGGAGAACCTGGTCCTGGATTGCCCAGGGGATGGTAACTCCCACTAGATCAAGAGGATCCACTGGTATTCCTAGTGTTTCCTCCTGTTCAAGAGGACTGATTTCTACCACTGAAACCAGCTCCACCCGCGAAGGGGTTACCCCAGGAACCATAACTTGACAATTTGGGTTCTCTAGAAGATCCAGATGGCCCTCCGGATGCATGAGAAGATCCAGATATGCTTCCGATTGTACCTTGGGTACTACTGGTCTGGGAGTTTGTCCTATTTTGAGACTGATTCCACCCAAATTGGGAAAAATGGCCATTAGGTCCTCCTAAAGGTGCCTGTTGTGGCCATCCGCCATCAAATTGGGTGCTTTCTTAAAAATGAGTCTGTTGAGATCCATTTGAAGAAGAACCACCAGAACCCCCGGATGTACCGGGTTGACCCGTATTTCCAGTTTCCAAACCTATGGAGTTTGTGGTGTTCTTTATGAATCTGACCTGATGACTTTTGACTTTTTCACAACAAGGCATAGTCTCTTTAGGTTCTAAAGATTCCTTTACCTCGTCCTCATCTCATCAGAGTCATCATGGTCTCCAGCTATGTCTAGGACAATTCCTGAAACAGTAAAATTAGGTTCCAGAGTGCCTTTAACGCAGCCTGTATCCTCGATATATCTGGATTGCCTTTGTTTCCAGTTCAGAATAATCATTCAACATTTTGGACTGTTTGTCCAATCAGTGGATTCATGTATCCACTTAGTGTTCGTTCTGCCATTAACTGTTTGTTTTCAGACAGAATTCTCTCACAAGTATCATTCAATACAATTAGATCTCTTTGGATCTTTTCGTATTCAACTTGCATATCCTCAAGCTCTTCCATTTTACTTTTCTCTAAACCACACTGTTGGTGTTTAATTCGAGAACTGTATGGAGTTTCAAACATGCCTGGACTTGGCCTAGGAACCTCATATGGCAGTTTGCCAAATTGAGCAGTGCTCCTATGCATGTGTGCATGCTTAGTAGTACCGGCTGGCATGAATAAGGAATCTCCCAATTCTTCCAGGTCGTCATGTAGGTTTCTTCTTACATCTTTAAAATCTACTACCTCATCTGGGTAGTACTTGTGGATTTCTCCATCCTATAGCTGGTGATCTTATTTCACCATCTTTGATTGGGGAAGCCAGGTCCACATTTGGACCATCTCCCTTTACTGCCCAGTCATTGCTGACTGTGCATACCTGTGAAAACTACTGGTCACAGCACCAGTGTAGTGGTTTCCCTTTTTGTTAGATGTCAAATCATATCGAAAAGAGAAGAAGTTTCCGGGTAGGCAACAAAGCTTTTATTCTGATCTTAGTTACATACGATTACAGCCTATAGAGACTACATGCCTGATGGCATTCAGTTACCCATAGGTAACAGTAGAAGTTTGCTGAGCAGTGGTATGACCACTGCTAGAGAACTACTGTAAGAACTGCCCTTATATAGGGGAAAAGCCCGCAAAACTCAAACCCGTCACGTGACGTGTGACGGACAAGTGGAAGGCCCTGTAGTGTAATGGATACGGACCCAGAGGCAGGTGCTGCCACCTGCCGTCCGGACTCATCACTCCCCAGCGTGAACTCCCTGAGACCTGGGCCTGAGTCCCACGGGTACATGAACGTTATGAGTGTTATATTATACTATAAATGTCATACCCCTACACAGGCAAAGGCACAGGTTTCCTCTTATTTCCTCACACCATATAGCCATTATATCATGTCCCATTTGACATCTCACAGTATGTTGCCTGGATAGTGGCATATCATGCAAATAATTCTAAATACCAGTGCTATGAGATTGGTGATTAGTATTAGTGATTAAGACCATCGTTGAAAAGGTGATTTTGTACAATAGAGTTGAATCAATCAATCACAGTTAAGAGAAAAGACACACTGCTAAATAATACTGAAATGCTTGCCATATTCAGGAAGCATTACTGTACATTGTATATTATCACCATGTCCATCCAAAGAAAATGAGCATTAAGTTGATTGAGCAATGTCGACTCTAGGTTGATATTATGGGAATCTGCTTACTTAGGCTTGGGCGATCAGTAAGACATCACATTTCTTCTAAATGCTTCTTCCCATGTAAGCCTATCTAGGGACTACATAATAAGTACTGTTTTGCATAAAAGCAGATATTCGGTACTTCAGGTTAACCCTATACTACTACAGTGAAATAGAGTAGCTGCTGATGGAAAGGATTTTAGTATCTCATAGCTTGCAAAGTGAGTGTTTATTTATAGCTAATGGTTTTACCTAAGTGAATGAATCTTGAGGTAAGGTAAACATGATTCAAACTCTGTTTATTTTTTTTTCTTTGTGTATGACTAAGCTGTTTGTTCACCACAGACGATTTTGATATGCTGATTGACAAATGCGGCATTTTGGAGAGACAGAAAGGCAGCTCAATAGCTGCCATGTACTTCCACAGATTGGAACAATAGGTAAATGTGAAGTGCATTAAAATGTGAGTAGTGGACTGACAGGAGTCACAAGTGGACTGACGGAGTGCAAACAGACAGTGTTGACGGGTTGCCATTCTTTCAAATACTATAAGAGTACCATGAAAACATCTTCCTAGGCCTTGACTCGAACCCATGATGTCCTCCCTGAGCTGGTTTCGTCGGTAAAATGCCTGCCATGAGTTGGATTAGAACCTATAGAACACCTGGCATAAACTGGTCATAAGATGCCTTCACCTGACACTATTGTCCTTAGGGCTGATTAATGGCAACCATTTGTCACTTGTTCATAGAATTTTGGAACGCCCCACATCTAAATCCGCCACTGGGATTCCATGGTCATATACCTTAACAGTCATGCCAAGGGTATGTAAAAGAAAGAAAGTAAATATTTCTTTTGGGTGCAGGTTTTCTCTGGACGGATCACAGTTTTTTATCAGGTTAATAAGAATAGTTATTCACTTACACATTAAAATAAACCTACTGTAAATACATATTGGGCAAATCCTCCGTAATAGGTTATGCATGTAGCCCTGGTTATTTTGTAATCTTAAAAACAATGTTTCTGGGGATAATGTCAATGAGAAGTAGCTTTATTGTGCCTGGAATACTCAAGACATGCATTATACAAGAGACTAGGGAGAAATCAAGAAGGTATTATGCACCAACTGCATCCTCTCACCTACTTTCCTGTTGTATACCACAGGGAGGATAATTTCATTGCATTTCCTCCTGTCCTCAAGGGTTCTATGACAGATCATAATGATGCCCATAAAGCTGGCCTGCGTCTGACGGATTTCCTTTATCATTGATCTTAAAGCTAAAGGCACCATTGTGCAGAATAACCGTTTTTAGTACATTATACATAGGTACAATGGAACTAGATACCCCTCTTTCACTAAAGGCACCACATAGTAAGAATGGACTATTGAAAAACAGCTATGCACACACTGACCGAGGTAAAGGACACCAGGCAAACAACGGGAATGTATTCATTGTGTTTACTCAATAGATCTAGATCTGTTTCCTCAAGTATAGTTTCCTTTCTTTGACCACGATCGTTTTCTTTTCTATTTGCAATAGTTCAATGATAAAAGAAATCCCCCAGACGCATTTGTCATTAATTGTAAATCGCCTATACATTGTACTATTGATATAATTCTATATTGTATTCATTGGGCAACGAGGGGACATGGGGTTGGAAATTGATTTTCAAAATAACCTTTAAGTTACCTTTATAGGCATTTCAGCTGTATATGAAATCGAGGGGATACAATTGAATATAAGTGGAAAAATATAGAGCCATCGGTCCGTGCACACTGTATATATTTGACATGACTGTGTAACCTTGACAAGGACATGTGATTGCATACCCTACAAAGAAACAGGTGATGAAGCTGTGAAGAAATGAGAAAATGACAGACCAGTTGATCATAAAGACGTAGTGATGATCATTTAGATGGGCAGGGAAGAACATGCACCTGAATCACAGGGTCCAGCCCAAACTAATCACAGAGGCCTATTAAGAGGATTAGGATGAGCTAGGACACTGAGGCATGGCTGTATTGTCAATTTGCCTTTTCATGCATAAGAACAGTTACTTTCTTCACAGAACATGACAGTTATCTGTTTCTTAGGACATGGTGACAAAACTATCATTGGTCCTAATCTTCACATTTTATTCATCTGTAAAACGTGTTTAACCACCATAGTAATGTATGTAGAGAATGAATGCACTTTGCCTTTTAGCATTGCATCAGCTCACATCGGGATCCATTATGTGCGAAACATGTATGAATGAGATCACATGCTGATCGATGGGAGAGCTCCATTTCTGGGCAACATACACAATTTGCATAGTTCTATACCATAGTAACCCCCCCCCCCTTTCATGCAAAATTGGTGAAAACTCAAATCAGTTGGAGACCTCTAAATTGCCTGTGTACGCGAAGCGTACTCTGTGTGTCATGCCAACTATTTTACAATTGTACGATATGTATATTAGGAAATTGTCGTGGATCCTAATTGAAATAAGTCATAAGTTAAAGTTAGTTATACTACATCATGATTTCTTATTTCTTTTTGATATCTGCATCGATTAAACCTGCAAAACAAATGTACTTCAAGATAGAGAAATTAACCTCTCTGAAATAATCCATAAATAGTCATCAGTCCAGCGTTTTAATCGCCTGGAAGAGAATCCATACCAATGACTACATACTGAGCTACAGTACAGATCTCAAAATAGCAGCTGCTATTTATTCAACTACTGACTCAATACATACCACTGTGAAGTCATAGCACCCAGTCGTATGAGCCACCATTGGCTAAATAGTGACCAGTCATACCTCCCTCATGGTCTAGTTTGCGCTCCTGTGTTCAAATGAGCATAGGGCTGCAGGACCTATATACTGATATATAGGCACCCCCTGCCCCAGGAGTGAGTGGCAGGGTGTACGGGTACCAAGGATGTAGGAGTGAGACACAGGGTGAAGAGAGGGTGTAGGAGTGAGACACAGGGTGTACCCAGGGGGTAGGAGGGAGATGCAAGGTGGGCGGAGGGTGTAGGAGTGAGACATAGTGTGGGCGTAGGGTGTAGAAGTGAAACACATGGTGCACTGAAGGTGTAGGAGTGAGACGCAGGGTGGGGGGAGGGTGTAGGAGTGTGACGCAGGGTGGGGGGAGGGTGTAGGAAGGAGATGCAGGGTGGGCGGAGGCTGTAGGAGTGAGGCTGTAGCAGGGGTGTAAGAAAAGGGGGGGGGCACAGATGAAGTGGGGCTTGATTATGTCTGGGCCCCCCAAAAAATGTGGCAAGCCCCTTTTAAAATGTACAAGATTCCCACAGCTCAGCACTCAAATTGGACAAATATTTCATTAAGATGGCAGATTTGTCTAAAGATAAGCCATCAAGAAGTATTCATTTATATAAATCCAATACAGTGAGGCATCAACACCAGCATACTCAAGCCAGTAATTCATGGTGGCTGGGGTGGGGCCCCCCTGGGCCCCCCAATGAAGATTTGCTTCCTATGCCTCTGTGTAGGAGTGAGACGCACAGTGGGTGGATGGTATCAGAGTGTGATGCAGGGTGGGCAGGGCATGAAGGAGTGGGTGGGGTCAGTGTTCAGGGTTATAGGGTCGCACACATGGGCAATTCTTAGACACTGTAGTTTGGCAGCAGCAGATCCCTCAACTTGCACTGTGTGATTGAAGATGCAAACCCACCTCAGCACCATGCTTTATATAGTAAGGCTCATCGACCTCTATGAGTGGCCGAGGGTCAGGACCTTTTGGATGATTAGTCTACATAGAATACTTATATGGTTACAAAGCAAAGAGCCCAGATTTGGTACATTTGAGCAAAAGAGTTCCAAGGGCAGCAGCTGAGACTACCCACTAATTATTCATACAGAGGGCTGTCATACCAGGGTCACTGCTGTGATGGCTATTTAGCCAGCAGGAAGTACGATCACCCACTAATGTAGCCAGCTATTTGGTCACTATGGCCAAGATCCTAAGATCACCTTGTAAGATTTCACCCATCTCAAGTCGTAGCAGGCAGAACCTGTCATAGAATCTACTGAAACAATGTCCTGTTTCAATAGTTTCTATGACAGGATGGCCTCTAATCGTAGTGGGAGGCATAAGAAATGACTCCATAGCAGTGACTACATAGTAAACTACAGTACAGGCCTCAAAATAGGAGCAGCTATTTATTCAACTACTGACTCAGTACATACCACTATGAAGTCATAGCACCCAGTCGTAAGGAGCAACTTTTGGCCAAATAGTGACCAGTCAGACCTCCTTCATGGTCTAGTACACACTCCTGTGTGCATAGGGCTGCAGTAAGGGACGAGTCATTTATTGCCAGGTGGGGGGGGGGGCCTCTTAGATAAAGGGTGGTCATTTTGAAAAAGACTCCTTTGGTGGGGGAGGGGGGGAACCCAACAAACCTTCACACTGGAGGGGGTCAAAACTAAATACAATTTTAATACCCATCGCAATGTGTCATTCCATGTGTGTGTCTGCGTTGCTTTTTTTTCCTGGGGGGGGGGGCATTTAGGGGGGCATCAGTTCTTAGGGGGGGTTGCAATCATTTTGGTCAGAAAAAATCTGCCCATCCGCCAAAATCCATCAAACCCCCCACCTGGCAAAAAATGGCTCATCCCTATATATATATATATATATATATATATATATATATATATAACAACACAATTAATTGGAATAATCTTGCAAAATCAATGCATAGGCTAGATCAAAAATGCATAGATGTTATGATCCCACAATCTCTCAGAGGATGATTGAGGCTGGGATGCTATATATAGGAAGGCTACTCCACCTCCGTAAGTGGCCTGGGGTCAAGACCTTTTGGATCAGGATCTTGTTTCAATAGTTTCCACAACAGGTTCAGCCAGCTACGACCGGAGATGGGTCAAATCTTAGCAGGTGATGTTAGGATTTTGGACTAAACAGCTGGCTACATTACTGGGTGATTGTACTGCCTGCTGGCTAAGTAGCCACCACAGCAGTGCCTCAATAAGGGATCCTGTATGACAACCCTCCGTGTGAATAATTAGTGGGTAGCCCTAGCTGCTACCCTCTGCACTCCGGCTCAAATGTACCTAATCTGGGCTCTTTACACTACTACCTATGACCCTGTGGCCAGCGCCTTTGGCGCTGGGATGGCATTTGTTTTTTTCTAAAGAATAAAATATCATTTTGAAAAGTGTGGTGTTTTACCTAAGGATTGAGCATTGCATTATGCCTGTCATACCCAACCCTCACCCACCATGGCTTTCTAATAATATTACAAAGGATATTACACCTAGCTGACACCTCAGCCCTACTATTAAGAATAAATAACAGAGCTTACATTGTTTTAGATACAATTAGGTCATTAGATATAGGTCTATCATATGTAATTTGAAAGGGAACTATCTAGAACAATTATACATCATTTGGGCTGGGGGGTCTTGATTGTCTTCCTAAATCCACCTAAAACTGGCCTGACCAGGCCTCTATTGAAGGCCCGACCCCTATTGATTTGACAGCAGATTTTTCCATGATTTTGAAATACCCTCCAGGAAAGGCAAAGCCAGTTTGATTAGATTGATAGACAATGTCACTAAGGCTGATATAACCAATGGGGATGTAGCTGATTATATAAATAACTATTTAGGAGAGGAGCTTGCTATGCAACATCCCACTGTACATATACCCGCCCCTGCCTGCAGATAATCCCTTAGACATTGAACTACTTCATACAATGATCTCCACAGAGGAAATTTTAAAAGTAATTAGAAAGATTGACTGAAGTAAGTCATCAAACATCAAAGATGTCAAAACATTTATCCTAAAGAAGGTATTTTTATGTGATCCTGGCAAACTGGTTCTTATTTTTAACAAATGCCTACAAAGTAGTTCCTTCCCCAATCTGTAGAAAGCAGCCACAGTTATACCAAAGAAAGGGAATTGTAAACTAGTTACTAATCTTAGGCCTATAAGTCTTTTGTCCTTACCGATAAAGATTTTTGAAAAAAATAATGGCCAATAGGTTAAGATGCTTCTTGGAGGAAAGGGATATTATGACCAACACTCATGGTTTTTGGCCAGGACGGTCCACATTAACTGCAACTACCACATACCTAAACTGTCTGTATAATGCCATAGATAAGAATAAGGACACATATAGCCTGTTCTTAGATTATTCCAAGGCTTTTGATACTGTGTCACATCCATTGCTGACAAATAATTTAAAAGACTTGGGTTTATTAAGAAATACTTGTACTTGGTTCTCCAGCTACTTAACTGGCAGAACACAGAGGGTTGTGGTAAATAATTTTGTATCACAGGTAAAGGCAGTGAAGTATGGGGTACCACAAGGGTCAATACTATTACTATAGCTCGATGCAGCAAGTTGGGAACCTGAGTGTTTTCCAGTTTTCGAGGCAGCTGTGCATGTAAAATGCCTTCATTCAAGGGACATTGTTGCATATGCTGCAGAAGACAAGTCTTGTGTATAATTCTATCTCAAAAATCATAACAAAATATGAAAATAGAATCATTTGCTATGCATTATTCCCTCATAATACATATCAGACTAGACAAAATTAGGCACTTCAACAATTCTTCATTTTACATAGCTGACATAGGTAAGCTGGTATAATCAGTCACCCCTTCTACGAGGATAATTTGTGGAAGAGGATTTGTATATTCTGTAATTAGTCATTTATTTGTTGTTCTTTTGTTGATGCTTTTTCACATGTGTATATATCATGATACTGGTATTGGACATTGCTTTCTTTTCTGTTGTTGTTAATGTATCTCACCTTGTATATTACCTAATGAGATGGCATCATTATTATCCCATTATTATTTGAAATGGTACTTTGTATTGAGGAATTTAACAACAGTAAGGGGCTGGTGATTTCTTCAATTAATTGTCGTAGTTTTGAAGACAAACATCAAGAGATATACAAGTAATTGAAATGTAGTGATATAATTTGTTTATGTGAAACCTGGCTTAAGCCTGCTTCACCAGAGGGAATTATAAATATACCTGATCGTATTTTGTATAGAAATGATCGAATTGGTAAGAATTGTGGTGGAGTAGGCTTTAGTTGTAGATCTGGTTTATGTCGATATATTAGCATTGTAAATGATTTGACTATTCAATCGATTGATTTTGAAAGTATTGCTATTATGCTATGTCTACCGGGTGAGAAAGAACAGCTCATAGTATCTATTTATAGAATACCAAATACCAATGTACCGAATTTTCTTACTTTTCTAAAGAAGGTAGCTGGATTTGAATATAATGATAATCAAGGGAGACATGAGACTTGGGTATTAGGTGATATTAATCTAAATATGTTTGATGATACTGATGCAAGCTGTGAGAGTTTTAGGTCATTATGTAAAGATTTAGGATGGAAAATTCTGGTACATGAGGTTACTCGTCCCTTTAGTGGTACTTGTATTGACAATGTATTATCAAATTGTGTTAACATTACTGATGCAGGTACGGTAGAAGCATTCATTTCTGATCACATTCCTGTATTTGGCTGTAAGGGCCGTGAGAATTACAAGTATACTAAAACAACTTATTCGGGCCGTGATTATAGGAATTTTAAAGAAAGTAATTTCAAAGATTTCCTGCAATCTTGTGATTGGACATTGTATTATGATAAAAATTTGAGTAGTGATGTGCTGTGGGACATGTTCCTAACACCTAATAATCAGTATCTGGATAAATATCATCCCTTTGTTGAGAGATTAGTTAAAAAAACAAGAAAAAGTTGGATAGATGATGAAGTAATGGATCTTGTTTTTGAGAGGGAAGGGTGGTTAAGGTTGTATAAGGTGAATAAAAGTGATGAAGAGAAGCAAGCTATTAAAGATTGCAGGAGAAAAATTAGGAAAAAAATAAAAGCTAATCAAATTGGTGGTATTATGCAAGAATTACATGAATGTAGAGGAAATCCTAAGAGTTTTTGGAAATATATTAATAACATGTTTAAGGGTAATGGGTCTGAGATTTATCCAGATATGAAGCACCATGTAGATGGTGTTAAGGTCCCATCCGAAACTGCTTGTGAATATATTAATCAATACTTTTGCAATATTGGAAAAGACTTACATGTGGCTTCTGTTGGTAAAGTACAGTGTGATATGGATAATAATATGAGTATAGAGGAAATCATTCAGGGTGGAAATTTCTCTGAATCGAATATAAAGATTAATTCCTGGGATATCTATTATACAGTAAAAGAGATTGATAAAAATAAATCATCTGGAATAGAGGGGATCAGAGGTGATATACTACAATGTGCAATAATATGCCTGCTAGATCAATTTACTTTTCTTGTTCGGAGAAGTTTTGATAGTGGTGGTTTTCCTGTCAAATGGGCTTCTGCATTGGTCAAGCCATTACCCAAAGACGGAGATTTATCACAAGTTAAGAATTGGAGGCCTATTTCGCTATTGCCAATGCCCTCAAAAATTATTGAAAAAATAATGTATTATCATTTAAGTTGTGCCATGAAAGATCACGATAATTTTTCAGATGAGCAATATGGTTACAAGAAAGGTAGTGGTACAGGTGATGCCACCTTTGACTTTGTTAATGATCTATATGAGTATCGAAATGATGGTTTAATAACAGGGGCCCTATTTATTGACTTTACTAAAGCGTTTGACAGTGTAATTCATGTTAGACTTCTGGAAAAAATTAGCAAATTAGGTTTCAGCAAAAATAACTTTCTCTGGTTTAATAGTTATCTAAAAAACCGCAAACAAAGTACTAGTTATGGCAATAATGTCTCTCAAGAATCTGAAATCAAATATGGTGTCCCACAAGGGTCTGTTTTAGGCCCCCTGTTGTTTGTTTTATACATAGATGATGTGATTAAAAAGTTTAACGAGTGCAAAATTAAAATGTATGCAGATGACATTGTTTTATATTATGCAGCGAAAACACCCCAAGATGTAATGAGAGTGTTAAATGAGGATCTTGAACGCTTTAAGACATGGGTATCTCACAACAGGTTGACTGTTAATCCAAAGAAAACAAAATTTATGTGGTTTTGTAGTGCTCACAAATTTAAAAATTGTCCAGATACAGATATTGTAATAAATGGTACCAGAGTAGAAACTGTAAGTTTTTTCCCCTACCTAGGAGTTACAGTAGACAGTAAGTTAAGTTTTGACAAACAAATTAAGCTTATTAAGAGAAACATTTGTAATAAATTATTTAGATTTGCTAAATTAAGGAAATATCTCACACAAGAAGAAAGCATAAAAATATATTGTTGTACCATCCGGCCGATTATTGAATATTGCTCCTTTATAAGTACTAGTTGTAATGAGGAAGGTTTAAAGGCATTACAACGTTTACAGAATAGAGCTTTGAGAATTTGCCTGAGATGTAATATTGTTAAATATAGTGTTGATGAGTAACATGTCATCTGTAAAGTGGAAAAATTAGAACAAAGATTTGATATGTTACTTTTAAGTTTGATGTATAAGAAATCCAAGGATCAGATAAATCATGGTCATGCTTATAATACAAGATCGCAAAATAAGATATGTTTTAAATTGCCAAGAAGTATATCTCGCCATTATAAAAGATCGCCATGGTACAGGGGTGTAGTCCTCTGGGACCTACTATCTGAGGAGGTTCAGAGGGCTACCACAAAAGTTAAATTTAAGAATGAGGTTAAAAAGTTAAAAAATCTCAGATCAAGGCTAAAGGTTGGATATAACTAAGGGACAAAGGTTGATGGAGACGGTGTAGTCACCGCGCCGCTCCAAATATTATTTATGTGATCAGCATATTTTCATCATCATATAATATTATATCATTGATGATCATTTGATTGTATTTTGTGTTTCTTGTGTCATATTGATATATATCTCAACAAATACTATGTGATTGATTTGATACACTTGCCTGCTTCCTTACTGTTATTGTACATAATGACATATGTCTGATTATGTGGAGTCTATATTTACTTCAACTGTTTGGTATCTGTTTGAAATATAAATAAAAATGGTCGGCTCTATAGCGTTACATAAATGAACCTGACAGTTCATTAACGCAATGAGCTAGTCCAAAAAAAAAAAAAAAAATTAAACTGAATACAGAAAGATCCATGTGGCCGCATTTGATTGAGGCCATTGAGATGCTTTTAAATCTTTTGGAATTTTGTTTATATCTTGTATAGAAACAGAGATACAGGGCAAATAGTACAAAAAATATTGAGGCAAGTACCACTATAGTAATGGTAGAAAAGGTGTTACAATATCTGTGATGTGAGTTCAGCTGCACAGTGGGCCCAGTGTGTGGCAGCTTGTACTGGTGGCAATTTTCTGTGTTTTCACTTGATATCTAAGAGAATGGAAAGTAATGTTCTAGTGATCAGATCTAAATAGAATTTAGTTTTCTATGATCTTTAGAATCGTAGCTTTCAGTTGATATCTTCAATCCATTTCCAAATTGATCGTAAGTAATAGAAAAATGCTAATAAAAAATCGTATCATGGCGGATCTACAGACAGCCATTTCTTTTCTATTGTTTCATATTTTGGTCCTCTCAAAAGTATCATTGGGCAAAGTCATAAATGCATGAAATTATACATGCTGCTAGTTTATTATGCACTTTAACTGTGTCTGATATTAGTTTTTTTGGTGTCTCCAGTGGTTAATATGTTTTTCAAAGCTTCAATATTACCTTCATACTAAACTCATTGTAAAACGCTTAATAATTGGAATATTTTCTCCCAGATTTTGCTGGTGGGTACCTTGATATCTAAACTTTAAGGATAACTATTAAAATACAAGAAAAATACCCTAATAGAACCCTAAATCCAATATCGGCAAGGTCGCCATTATCAGCCACACTCCCACCTGGCAGAAAGTGTCAACCCAGTGTGCCAGCTTTTCTCACCCTCCACAGTGGCTTTATCAAAGAGCCTAACAAAATGCCCTCTGTAGGTCCTATACGGGCTGGAAAAGCACCATGCTCGTAAATGTCTTCATCATTTTCAAGATAGGAATATGTGAAGACCTGAACAATGTGAACAGGTCCATAGTGCAAAACCCTTTTGTTTCTATTAAATTCCCTCATCAATTGTTGCTTTGACCTGATGATTCATTGAAAACCATATTGAAATGCTATTAGAACACCATATTAGGCATGTGAGGCCTATTATGATGCACTATTGAGCCTGCTGTAAATAGCAACAAAGGCGTTGATGGCACCAAAGACTAGAATCATAAGATGTGCCTAATTCTTCTCACAATTATTGTATCACTTCGATATTTCACATGCCTTTAAAGATGATCAAGTAGAACATAAAAATGGATAATTCTGGTATCAGTGGGTGATCATGTGTCCATATATGGTGATCTATGTGGTCCCACATCAAAAACCAAGCAGAAATTTTGCTGAAAATCACAGTTTTTGCAAACTAACAAAAATCACATGTCCCCCATAGTGTAATGAGCCACCATAGAGGTAGGAAAAAAAGCATACTCATTTATAAACTTGATGGGTCAGTATTATGCACTATCTATGAAAAACTGATGATTAAATTTTTTTTCACAAAATATATAGGGCCAAACCTTGAAAAACAGCAATTATTTTAAACTAATGACTTTTGAATTTATAATTTGTACTTCAGTGGTAAACTGTGCACTATATTAATGTAATACCATCTACCCTGGCCTGAAAGCAATGAATTTCATCTTTCATTTGCTACAAATATTGTGTAAATCGGATAATTCTTGCCTAAACTACAGCATTTCTTAGCGAAAATTCAGGAAAAACTAAGTTTTAGGTTCCCAACTTGCTGCAACGAGCTATAGGTCCCATATTGTTTACATTATATATAAATGAACTACCAACATGTTTCCCCTTGTGTTCAACTGTCTTATATGCTGATGATGCTGTGATGTCAGTCCATAATTTTGGACAGATGAGGCAGATGGTTCCTGCTGTGAACCAATGGTGTTGTTCCAACCTGTTGACTATCAATAAGGATCAAACAAAATGGACGCACTTTGGTCCAAATAGTGAAGATGCAAATGACAACCAGGTTGATATAAATAATCAGCAACTAGAACGTGTTAAGGAGTTTAAATACCTTGGTGTATTGATAGATGATGAATTGTCTTTTGATAAGCAGAGGCAAAAAACCAAATCAAATGTCATGTTTAGGGTGCACCAGTTAGCAAAGATTAGGAGATATCTTGATGTACCAGGTGCAGTTAAGTTGTATAAAAGTATATTTGACTATGCCGATATCATATGGGACAACCACCAAGCAACATATACCCAAGATTTACAATTAATCCAGAACAGGGCATTAAGAATTGCCTACAAGGTTAGGTTAGAAAAGAACCCCTTGCACACTACTAATGAGCTTCGTGATATGAGTAAATGTAAGAAATTGGAAGATAGATGTGACACACATCTTTTAATTTATGCATATAGTATTCAAAATCAACCAAATGTTAGTGATGTTAGACCCAGGAAAACCAGACAGCAATTAGGCCTGAGATACATTCAAAGGATATTCAGGAATCTGGTTGTATATAAGAGTTTCCATCAGGAGGCCATTAGAAGATGGAATAAGCTTAAGATAAAGTATACACTGATTAAGGAAAAAGAGGTATTTAAAGAAGAAATTTAAAGAGATTATCCTAAATGTTACATCAATGATAAATATACCATACTTGTCTAGTATACACACTCTTTTTGAATTGTATGATAAACTATGATTGCGTGCTGGGTCCTCTTATGACAGCTATGTATGAATATTCCATGTATACCTGGTTAATGACAGATATGTGTGTGGTGCATTAAAATGAAACAGACTGTTTGTATTATACATTGGTACCGTGTAATCTACACCATTACATGAACTCATCATTCATCCCCATCTCATTATGTGTTATATTACATTGTGCAGATATAACTATGAGTGGTCTCTATGTGACATGTAACATTGTGTGCCATTACACTGATTATTAAATAGATTGAATAAGTCACCTATAAAGAAGTCACGAGCATCATAACAGCTTTGCCGAGCTCGGAGACAGGTTATGTTTTTACATAATTTCTGTGAACCTTGATAAAACACTTTAAAAAAATGTAGCCAGCTATTTGGTCACCATGGCCTAAATCCTAAGATCAGCTGATAAGATTTAGCCCATCTCCAGTCGTAGCTGGCTGAACCTGTCATATAATCTATTGAAATAAGGTCCAGAGAAAGGATACCTTCTGTCAAATCACCGACAAATCCGAGAAAACAAAAGTTATTTATTCCATACTTTATACAATTATTGTGTAGTAGCGAACATACGGATCAAGAGAAAGTTTCTATCAAAGAAAGTCAATAGGATCAGCGATAATCATCCAGACACTCTCTCTCCCTGGGTGTTGTCCGCTTCTGCTCTATCATTCTTAGTATAGAATTTGAGCACCATTTGTAAAGGGCTCAGAAATTCCCCTCTTGGGTTTGTCTCCTGTTTCCCTTGAGCCCTGACCTATACAAAACCATGGCTTACACACCCTGCACACAAGCTTCCCCCAGCCTGCCCTTTGCTGCTGGTGTCATTCCCATGTGGCCCTGTCTGGGTCTCTGCCTATTGATGCCAGCTAAGTGTTCCATACTTTGGCAAAGGAAATAGATTTATGACGGTCTAAATGTTGGCTGAGGCTCACCTCTTGCCATGGTGCTATGCAAATGATGACAACCATTTTTGCCAGGAAATTTCAATAGCCCAGGCCTTCTAACTGAAAGGTAATGTTGAAAATAGTACCAGGAAGGCATTTCTCAAGATTGTATGACTAGACCTCTTTCAAGTCATAGTAGGATCCCTCACTGTAACACCATTACTGATTAAAGTCCTGCATCTAGCGGCCACTAATGATTGCACTGGTATGACTGCCATACCAAACCCTATATGGTCTGAAATCACAGAAGGTGTGCAAATGGGAATTTTGGTGAAAGTCAGCCCCCTACACTTAGGATTTTGATTTTTCCCCAATTCTTTTTGGGTCATATTTTTGGGCTCAATGAGTTCTTGATGTTATATATGGGTTTTAGTGGTCCAATATCAATATTCTGGGCTCCAGGGGATTGAACATACCTAAAATTGACCCCTTTCACCTTGGAAAATCAATAAAATCGACTAATTTCATCATTTTTTGTAGAATGAGGACTAGGTATGTGTCTGTCCACTTTTATTATGTAAATTATAGAGTCTTGCGGTGAAAAAGGAGGAAAAATTATGTTCCTGGTCAGATTTTTTCTATTCTTCTGGAGCATTTTACTTTTTGTAAAGTGGTCTGTCCGGGCGATAGTTTGGTCATTTGGCCTCCCCCCATTAAATACCTAAACGTAAAATGGGTTCAATTATGCCTTAAAAGATTTGCTACATGTTCGGGGTAAAGTATGTTGAAAACAAAATTTGATTTCCTCCATAAAATTTACTGTGAGGGGGCAATAAGTGATTTTCCTTGAAAAATCACCCTTTTTCCTTGTCCGGGCGAAAAATCATGTTCCTTCCCCTCCTGTGTAGGATTAACACATTTAACTATTCTAACTAAGTCAGTAATTTACCCCCTACATATACCTAAGTGCCCAATGTATAGGGCAATGGATTACTCTCCATCCTTTGCAGTAGCAGAGATGGGAAGTGCTATTTTGTCCGGGCGAAATTGTGTCCGGGCGAGTGACCATTGAATAACATGCCATGTTGAGGGGTTGATTTCCTACAGAAATTAAAATTTTATCCTAATGAAAATAACAGCTCTAGACCATTTAAACCTGTAGATTACAGAAATCACATTGTTATGTATGTCAGATGTGTCTTTTTTATCATGAAATGAGTGTACTTATAGTAAATGTTTGTAGAGATTCTTGGCATATGTCTGGGCGAATGACATTTGAGTAATATGCCATGTTGAGGGCTTGGTTTTCTACAGAAACAATTGTCATATTACCATGACAATCTCAGATCCAGACCATTTTGACCTGTAGATCATGAAGATAACATGTTTCTTTATGTCAGATGTGACCTTATTATCATAAAATGAGAATACTTTTAATGGTTTTTATCATGATTCTGCCTACATTTCTTGTCCTCACACAAAATTCAATATTCCTGCCCCTCCTCTGCACAATAGGGACATTCAAATATCCTAACTATGCCTGTTATTTACCCCTTACATATACCTTAGTACTCAATGTATGGGATTATTGATTGCTGCTAAACCTTTGCAGTATCAGGGATGGGAAGTGCTTTTTTGTCCAGGTGAAATTGTGTCCGGGCGAGTGACCATTGAGTAACATGCCATGTTGAGGGTTTGGTTAAATACAGAAATAATCATTTTATCTCATTGAAAATCACAGATCTGGACAATCTTGAGCAGTGGATGATGGGATTCACATTGTTATCTGTGTCAGCTGACTCCTTGCTATCATAAAATGAGCCTACTTTTAATGGAATTTGATCACAATTCTGGACATAATGTCCAGGCGAGTGATGAACTACAAGGTATTTTGAACAGAAATTACAGATTTTTTTCCCCATCAAAACTATATACCTCCTGAAAGTACATGCCTTGGGCATTGTATTCCATATAATCAATAGTTCCTACCATAGACTGTTCAGCTTTTATATAGAAGAGAAAGAAATGAATATCTTAGAATCTGAGATTTTCTTGAATTCCAGGCTAGGCCCTATAAAAAAATGACCTGAGGGAAAGTCAAAAAGCCCATTACGTCTGACTACAATACTCTAACCCCAACCATTAGACCCAGTACTACAAGCAAAAACATAATAACAGTGGACCAGAAGCATATCATAGGTCATTTTGAATCAATAAAGGGAAAATACCCCGAATGGTCACACGGGAGGACATCGTTTCCAGGTAGATAGGTTCTTGGCATTGCCATAGCAACAGTTTTCATATTTAACTCATAATATTTCATGTCCAGTTACCCCAAGACCTATACACTATCCACAAAAAATACTTTTGAGATACTACATAATTTTTTCTCAGACCTCTCAAAACTCTACCAAGGCCTATTTGCACACTTTCTATGATTTTTGACCATATAATTGCTGTATCAAGTCCTGATCACACAGAGTAGTCATAGTGCATTTCCAACGATCACCAAATATAATTTTGAGTTTTCCAAATCGTAGTGGTTGTGTTCAGCCGTACCTTCTTGAGAAATGCCTTCCTGCAATGCCTCCCATCACATAATATGATAACCGGTGCTTGGTGTTTCTATCACAGTATCAGGGAGTAGTATAAATAAAGTCAGCCTTTCCTGTCAAGGAGTAGCATACTATAGATTGTGCCAGCCTTCTGAACGTGATGGGTCAAGACGTATAATTATAGTGTCAGATTTCTTTTTCATCAAGGAATATCACTTTAAAAATATTAGCCATTCATCAGTGACATGTGGGAGAAGTAATAATGTTTTTTGGTTATGTATAGAAGTTATTGAAAAATGGGTTTATTTAGAATAGTGAGCGGTACAAGCAGATGATACTGCACAGACACCTTTTGGTGGGTTATTCATTTATATTCCTGAGGGATGTAATAAATAATGTTAGAGACGAAGCTACAAACATCACCTGCTCGCACCCTTGTTAAGCTAGATACCGACAAAACTGCAAGATGGTGACAAAACTGTTTAGATTTGTTAGCATCTCACAACCATCAGGCTAGATACCGACGGAACTGTAAGATACCAACAAAACATTCCAGATGGGAAAAAAGGGGTTTTTGTCGACATCTCCCCATCAGGCTAGATGGTGACAAAACTGCCAAATAGTCACAAAACCCCCATTTTTGTCCTTAAGACTTATATTCTTTGCATCAAACAAGTTGGGCATCTTTTAATAAGGTCAGGGGAGACTAATATCTGTGTCACAAAACTGCTGGATAGTGACATAAACCATATATAAATTTTGTGTCACAAAACTGCAAAATAGTGACAAAAAACACTTGATTGGTTAAATATTTGAATTTTTGCATAGTTTTCCACTACAAGTGTAACACAGCTGCAAGAGATATTAGAGATATGACCACATTACGGAGTGTTCCTTACAATAGAACAAAGAGGAAAATAATTCGCTTCTTTACAAAAGTGACCACATTGACGAGGTGACCAGAGTAGAGAGGTGACCATAAGTAGGGAGTTGACTGTATATGCTATTGATATTTATCAAATTGACATTTACCTAACTTTCTGATAGCCTATGTAAAATCCACCTTGTTGTGTTATCCATGTCTACCTAACATGTCCAGTTTAGGTAATGGTGCCAATTTGGTCGGATACCTGTATTATGCCTGCACTTATACCCTGCACCTGCTTAAACTTTCCTGTGATAATTGTAATTGATTTCTAGATGAACTGTCTAAATCAGGTTTATCTCTTCCTTTACCAGAGTATTTCAGAGCAATTTTTAGGGTTTTAGTTCATAACATAAACTCCAAGTTTTCTCTATCTAGTTTGATTTATGAGATATATCATCATAAATGTGGTGATATGATGAGAAAAGTTGATCTCGTGAGTGAACTTCAAACTGCAATATCTCAATAACAGCGGTAAGGTATAATCTTCAAGCCATCTTCTGTTTATCAACTTGTGGTAGTTAGAGGATTGTAGGGGCCAGCTCTGGCTGTAAGTCCATGGCGGTAGGCCATCTGCCCCGTTCCGGTTGCACCAGCCCTCAGGGGCTGGTCAGCTGGTATAAGCTGCCCCCCTTGTGTATTATACCGATCCAGATGTAGGTGGAAGGTAGAGAATGTCAGACGGGGAAGTAGCTCAGCGGTAGAGCTTCCGCCTGCAGGTTGGAAGGTCCCGGGTTCGACTCCCGGTTTCTCCAAGACGTTTTCCGCCGACCTCTACACTGGTGGAGAAACCGAGTTGGTCCTGACCCGTGTGAGGGGGGACTACGAGAACTCGGTACCTGGGCTGGTATGACACGAATGACGATTCAATTTGCTAGTACTGGGGAGACTTGGAAACAGGTGGCCGGTATGCGACTCAGTACTAGTCCCGGGTAT
Source organism: Acholoe squamosa (assembly GCA_949317995.1). NCBI lineage: Eukaryota > Metazoa > Annelida > Polychaeta > Phyllodocida > Polynoidae > Acholoe > Acholoe squamosa. The sequence continues at coordinate 29,274,249 of OX439049.1, read as the reverse complement.
CTGGTACCTATAGGGTACTGAACCCTATATTGAATCTGGTAGGGAGGAGTGTAGGGGCCAGCTCTGCCGTAAGGCCAGCAGTCCCGTTTCTGGAGATCCCAGCCCCCAGGGGCTGGCATCCGGTGGTAGCTCCCCCCTACGTGTGTGTCATACCAATCCAGGTGTAGGTGCCTGGAACGGTATTATACAGATACGCTTCGACCCTGGCAGTACTGTGTACTGGTAGGTCAACTGGGAAGTCAGGAGTGCCTCACACTGCTTGATAAAGCCCAATCGATCTGGTTGGGAGGAATGCTTGGTGCTGGTTGGCCATGGTTGAAGCTGGTTGGGAGGAGTGTAGGGGCCAGCTCTGGCTGTAAGTCCATGGCGGTAGGCCATCTGCCCCGTTCCGGTTGCACCAGCCCTCAGGGGCTGGTCAGCTGGTATAAGCTGCCCCCCTTGTGTATTATACCGATCCAGATGTAGGTGGAAGGTAGAGAATGTCAGACGGGGAAGTAGCTCAGCGGTAGAGCTTCCGCCTGCAGGTTGGAGGGTCCCGGGTTCGACTCCCGGTTTCTCCAAGACGTTTTCCGCCGACCTCTACACATGTCATATGGTACATGTTAAAACCTAGGAAATTTTCATTGCCAAAGGTAGGGGTCAAACCCATAGCCTGCTGTTTCAAATGCTAGCGCGCTGCCTATGAGGCCACACCGCCAGACATTATTAGCAGCAATACAGGTTGGTTAGAATGCCACTAGAAGCTGTCCACGTTCTCACCTACCCCTCCCCACCACTACTGCTGCTGCTCCCTTAACGGAGACGACTGCGGGACGCCTTCAAACCAAACCAAGCCAAGCCGGGTGCTGAGGTGTGTGGCCCGGTGGTCTAGTGGATAGCGCATTGCACTCAGCTTGTAGCGGTAGGCAGGACGAGTCCCGGTCCGGGCAAAATTTTTTTTTATCACGTCCAAACCAAACCAACGGCTGCCGGGCACCGAGGTGTAGTGTGTGTACACACACTATGGCAGGCTTTGAGTCCCGGGGAAGGGGAACAATTTTTGTTTTCAACTTGAATTTATTGATATTCTATTAATTATCTATTGATATCGTGTAATAAAATAAGTAGTCAATGGATAATTCATGTCACGTGTGTGTAGCAAAGGATAATTACACGAGGGTGCAGCCCGAGTGTAATTATCCTTTGCTAACACACACATTGATTACTTGTTCAGTATTATTTGTCCTTATTTTCTTGGTACAATTCATAAAGTATTGTTTTCTGTTGACTTGATTTCATTTATTGTTGTTGAAATGTTTGTGGAAATTAAAAAGCGTGACCTTGTCGTGAGAAAGTTTTGTGACCAATAAAGGTTATTCTAAACTCAGCGCAAACCAATGTCCTTGAGATAAGTGCATAATGTTAACCGTGTGCAGATGCTCATCCATTACAGCCTGGAAATGTTAAAATCACAACCTTTCTGCAAAGTTTACCATTCATTTGCCATTAATTACTCTTGTATAACCTTTAGTAACAGTCATTAAGTTACCATTTCTAATATCATTTCTTATATCAAAATTAAAGTAAATGCTGATTCGTTCACGTCAAAAGATGTATGGTTATAAATGAAATGGCACATTCACAAAAACTCACACAACATTCAAATAAAAAAATCCTTACCTGTTCCATGACTGTTCCTTGTGTTTGCTGCCCAACTGGAGAGATGTCTGATGCCCTGGGATCCTCTTCCCCTTGTATGCTGTGACCGTCCTCCTGGTGCAGAGGTCCCATCACCTTTCACTTTCCACCTTGTCTGCAGAATGTTAGCGTATCTAGTAATGTGTGTCTAGTTCTCTAAACAACAATATATAGAATTATCGTTTATGTGAATGCTATACCTCTGTTCGAAACTACAGGACTAATAACAATGCAGATCTCAGTCTCAGATAGGTGTCTCTCTATGGTTCAGGATTCGGGATTCCTGCTCACGTATGCTAGCTTTCCTAGAAGTTTGTCTACAATTAGCGAGTTAGCTTGTTCCCTGTCTCATCAATTTGGAATGACTGGAGCTGGAGAGGTCTTGCTCCCAAGGGTGTCGGTGTGGGGCTCAGGTACCCACTCAAGAGATTAGAGCCAAGCTGTCAGTATGTATCCAAGAACTTTATCATCTATCTAGGATTTTTTAACCAATAAGATAATGCTCCGTCATTTATTTCTATTGGAGAATTGTTAGAGCCCAATGGTACTTGATAGTCGTTAACAGTCTTTATATTGGGTCGCCGGTATCAGATTCAGCCATTGCACAAGATGATGTGGGAAAGGTGATGATGTTCGTCGATGAGACACACAATCCTTTTCTGCACCCTGGTGGCTGTAAAGGTGAACTACTGCTCCGACTGTGGATTCCCTGCTGTATCACCTGTCCATTACAACACCCTGTAGGTTCTCTTTATCATATACCACCTCCAGGTTTGGGCATAGAGTGAGTAGGATGATTACACACTCCAGAGTGGTGGTCACCAATGGAGCTGGCCATAGGGCTGTAGGGCTTCTGTCGCCCACATCACCGACTTTTCCATAAGGGCGTGAGAGGCCAGCTAACCTCTGCTGCTTTGAACCTTGTACCTGCTGGAGGATTCAGTTTGTGAAGGTAGTGATGCTCAGTGTAATATGTGGTACGAGGCCTAAGGAGTCATTGGCTTTTGTACATTCAAATCACCTATAGGCTATAGCCATATATCATCAGTACATCAGTAAATCTAGGGCACTGTTAGTAGATTCTATGGGCATTCAAATCTTGCTTGTGGGGTAGTTAAAGTTCTGGATTCAGAAATCAGGAATTCTCAACTGGTGGCGGTCGGTCTGTGTAAATAATAAGGGACCAAAATTAGACTTCTTCTTTTTATTTTTTTGTTTGTGTCGTACAAATAAAGTAACCAAACCGGATCTGTATCAACTATTGAGAGGTGCTTTCTCCTCCCTGGAGTAAAATACTTGGGGTATTTGGATTATTCATTTAAAAAGCTGGAAGTGTGGGCAGAACCCAATTGGCTAAATTATCCCAATGGACGTATCTCCTAATTCTTAGGAGCTACGTGAGCGGTGACATTTATAGAAGTTAGCAGACAGCATTTTGTCCGAGATGGTGATCATGACATAATGCGATATCACACTTGATTTAACTCCTAATTTTTTTTTCTAATTTTTTTTTTGTTATTTTTAGTCGAGCTATAAATGTCTAACACACTTTTAATTCAACATAGGCCTACCTTTATTGTAGAAAAGGACACTTATATATCCTGTCTCACAATTGCCTGGTTGCCAACAAAGTTTAAAGGATCAGACAAAAAGTCACCAACGTGAGAGTCACTGCAGTGCCGACCAATGTTCTCAAAACAGCCATATCCTGCAGAACAAGACTCGTTCAGTTCAGAACTTTGGGAACCCAAAATGGGAACCCGCAGTGCTGTCTCCAATACTCAGAGGAATAAAAAAAAGGTGTCCTTACAGCTCTGTGTCAGGTTATCTGTAATCCACAAGATAACAAACCACAATTAAGGATCCAAGTGTTATCTCAATACTGCGGTAATTGTTCTTGAATGCCCCTGGGTCAAATGGAGGGCGTGTCCCGCTCGTTCCTAGAAGGCTGGTATCTCATAGAAAGACACAGACGGAAAGCCAAGGGCCCTCAGCCGCAGTCTCAGCGTCCGGACGTTGCGCGCGCAGGTCGCAGACTGGACGAGGCGGTGGCGCCGATGTCGCTCTCCCCGCGCATGCTCAATGCACAAATGATGCCGTCATCGGTAGTGTTGGCGCTGGGGACACAGTGGGAGGGGAGTTAGGTGAAAGGCAGAAGCCATGCAGGTAGACATTGACCAGGAACAACGGACAGCAGGGGTAGGGATACACCCTGAGAATGGGAGAAAGGTAATTAGGAAGGAAGAAAAATAAATCAAAGGGAGGTAAGGTTATTAAATAATTGAATTATTGAGAAAAGGAGATGACTCTGATGTATCATAGGAAAAGAAATGGTTCACACTTAAAAGGACGGTGTGTTTTAAGACAAAGAAAGCAGGAGAGAGATCGGTAGAGAGTGAATCATACAGGTGTAGATAGGGAGACAAAGTGTAAAGTGGAGTGCAAACAGGTTTGATAAATTAGCTTTAAAAGACGTTGATGTACTGTTGTAGAACGACGTTTATATAGGGGTTGGGTCAATATATTTTTCAACTCATTTTTTTCTTTCTTGTATGTTATTTAACACAGATATATAGGGGCCTATAGATAAATCATCACTCTGTCACCAATACCTGATAAAGCACATATCTTCAAACGGGTTCAATATTTAACAATATTTACCAGCTATGTGTGGATATCAATGATGATTTAGAGCATATGCGGATGAAGCCTAAGGATACATGTACAGAGAAAATCGATTTGAAAGAGGTAATCTTCATTTGATACAGAAAATACATGTATTGCCCTATAGTATACCTAACTGAGTGTATGTGGGGTTTTAATTACAATTGTTAGTTTGTCTGTAATGTATTAAATGCTTAGCTCAATACACTTAAATATATATGAAGCCACATTCACATTCGTACCCTCATAAAGCACCGTCGAGAAATGCCACTGGGTGGTCAGGATGATCTTGGAAGGAATAACAAGGAAGAACCTCTAAGTTCTTTTCAGTGAGCACTGAGGAAAATGTTTATGGCCTAACCCGTTTTTATAGTACACAAGTATTGACATTTTTTTTTACAGCAGAATGCATAGAAAACTTTTTTTTAGTTGAAAAAAAAACGTGCATGTTTCATCTAAATGATTATCTAAACAATTATTTAGCAATACAAAAAAAAATGCACGTTTTCTTTTTTGGTTCACACTTTTTTTTTTTACAAGACCCTGGTGTGGTTGAGTAGGGGCTGCCTATTATCTCATTGTTTTGGTAGTTACATAAGGCCTTGCAGTGCGCCCGATCCCACTCCCTGCTGCATGTCACGACGATGCCTCATACACTAGAGTGACTGCGTCGTCTTATCAAGGTGTTTTACAGCAAAAGAAGCTATGGGCAGGGTGGATGCAGGTAAGACTTTACAGGTACCTATGTATATATACGCCTAGGGGGATGGCGGCAGGGTCTCTCTCTCTCTCTCTCTCTCTCTCTCTCTCTCTCTCTCTCTCTCTCTCTCTCTCTGTCCTGAATAGCCCTGGGAATTAGCAGTCATGCCATCTAGAGTAACTGTCCATTGGCCTGCTGGAGATTCTGCTTAGCTGCAGCTCAGTCAGTCCATGATTAGGCAATGATTAGACACGGTGATGAATACACATGTACGTGTGGACGTGACCAAACACATGGAACATGGAAGTGTGCAATGTAACACACATTGCTATGGGTACAACCAAATCGACATTTTTATTCAAAAGGTGCTGATTTGTAATAATCAAACCTTAATTTTCTATTCCTCTGAATTGTTATCTTTTTTTCATATCAAATTGTCAATCAGGTCGATGGGTAACGTTCCAATTTGCGCTGACCTCGTAGGTAATTCCTAGATCCATGTAATTTGTTCTTCCTGGCCCCTTTCAACCAGGAATGCAATTTTATCTGGTTGATTTTTTGACAGTACACGAGTCACTTGGCTCCATCATCGGTTCACACACATCCTATAAAAATGTACTCAGTATGATAAAGGCTGAGTATATATATATATATATATATATATATATATATATATATATATATATATATATATATATTAAACACCTTTCTTAACGCTCTAAGCGTCTTCACAACCACCATGGTCTGGAGGTTATTTCTTAATGTACGACGACTACACACAGTTACTACGACTTGAGATCTCTTGGAATAAGGCAGGTGATCATAACTACTATTCTACGACTGCTATGTACAATTAGCACTTATGCAGCAATTACATTTATAAGGGTTAGTAGGGCAGTCGTACTGGTGCAGGTATTTGTCACCACTAGTGTAGCATACCGTAATGGCAATATTGCAAGGCCCTTCACTACGATTTGAAGGGCAGCAGTCATAGTGCGTTAAGAAATTGCCTCCTGATTTTTCATGAACAGAATAGTTGAAGGTAATGTAACCTTGGAGGCAGATTTTCACTGAGGGGTTTGCCAACAATCTGACATGGTATGTAGTTGAAAAGGAGTAAAGTTATTATGGTAATATAAGATACAGGTATGTTTCTTATCCAATTTCAATACGGACATGTATGTACACGGAGCACTCTGTCTAGACCTGCTAGTTTTAATAACAGCTGCAAAACAATATCCTTTGTAAAGTATGTAATTAGATTGGATTAGATCGGAAATTCATTTATTTATAAACCCTGTATACATTAGGCGTTGCGCCTGCCTTGCTTTTCTACAGCTAATATGAAAAATAGCGTCCTTGAATTTAATCTGATGATATCCATAAAATGTATTTGGGTCATCAATGGGATTTATAAGATGTGTGCAGGTGTCTCTTAGGGTCTTCCTATTGTTGCACTATACACTAAAAACTATAGCCTGTACAAAAGCCCTCTGTGGACAGCAACATGGGTCCTCTTTCAGAGTTAGTGCCTATCTAGCTGTGCTATCTCATACAACATTTACCTATCAGAAAATTCTAGGGAAAAAAGTTTTCTTGGAAAGAAAAAAAAAGCATGAACTCAAACTTATTCTGACAATGGTGCAGATGAGAATCCTTTTTTTTTTTCTTTTCTCTCTTTTTTTCAGGGGCGGGGATGCCCTTATACCATTGAGGATTGCATAGTGCATTGATGAGGTTCTAACCCTACAGGGTTAAAACCATTCCAAATGACTCTCCAGGATTCACCAATGTAAAGTACTGGAAAGGAAACAATCCAGAGGTACATGAACATGGAGACATTATGTCGCATTTAAAGAGTTCGGGGCCCATACCAATGGCCAGTGATATCAATACAGGTAGCCTCTCACCTTTATTCACTTCATTCTAGATTAGTAGATCAGGAGGCCATTTCTTAAACCACTACGACTGCATACAGCTATTACGACTTCAAAACCTCAAAGTTAGTGCCAGTGATCGTAGGGAATGCACTACGACTGCTCAGTACTATCACTCCTTATGTAGTAATCACATAGCATTTGTTAGGGCAGTCGTAGTGCTGCAGGCATTACATGGCCAATACTATTGGGCTGTAATGTCACTAAATTAAGGGTTACCACTACGACTTGAAAGTGAGCAGTCGTAGCCTGTTAAAAAATGGCCTCCTGACAATCCAGGTTTTAGGAGAACGTGTCAAGTTCAGGGACCAAAATGTGATACCCTTTCATCCAGAGTGATAACCTAACTACACAGGACTGTTGAACAGAAGACCCTACTAGGCCATGTGCTCTCTAGGCGTAAGGTTACTTTCAAAGGAGATATTAGAATATGGACACCTGGTCATAAGTTTATTGCTCTTTCCTGACAGCACCAATGTAATTTTCTCCAAGCAAAGCGTCTCACATGATGCCGTACGTCAAATTCCCACTAAATTATGCTCAGATCTAAAGCATTGTAATGTGTACTACAGATGGTACTAATCTACACTATTCTTTCCCATTTCAACTCTAAAGGGGAAAATCTGAATTTAATATTATGTGCGTTTTATGTATGTGGGCATAGAATGATTAATCTCTGGACAGAGGACCTGGACAGAGGCTATTAGTCTGTATCCAGGGTACCTAGACTAAAGGTAGAGTTGTAGGCTAAATATTGGAATGTTGTTCTCAATTCGACATTGATTCTGTTTTTATTGAATCAACACTGTCAGTTCTACTGTCAACTCATTGGTAATAGTGAATCATCTAAATCATCAGAATCGAAGCAACAGCTTTTTCTCAACGTACAGTCAGCATGCATCAAATTTCCATCCATTTTAACGCATGATCTATATCTCATTGAATCTAAAACCAAATCTCTCACTAACATGCCTTGAGGTTATTTCAATTCAGGCTTACATTGCAGTCTCTGCAAAGTTAATTTTAGGTCCAGTCGAGGCATCTACCAGGTTGAATGTTAGAGGACTAGTTAGGTAGCAATGTTAGCATCATAACCATCAAACACTATTACCTACCTAATGCAAGCTGCTAAAACAGGATTTCCTGTTAGTGCCCAGCAAGAACAGGAGTTACAACTGTGTGCATACTATGCATTTCCAAATGGACCTGTGTCGAGAGATCGGCTGCCTTCTCCTGACATCTTGCTAAATTTTGGGCCCACCAGTATAATTTGTGCTATTTTGATGTTTAAGTGACATAGAGAAACACAGAGAGAGAGAGAGAGAGAGAGAGAGACAGAGGTAGAGGGACAGAATGAGCATGTTAGCAGGCAGTGATAAAAGTAGATGATGTGTCAAATGCTCAAAGAATCTAATCTATAGAACCCCCATGGCAATATAATCCCCTTCATTGCTCCTATAAAAGCACTCAATTGGATAATTTCAGTAAAGCTGATCCTATCTGGCTATAATGTGGATTGAGGTATCTTAATTATGTTATAGTTATTTTCTTGTCTATTATGTGTGTAAACCATGTTATAATTAAAAGAAAATTAAGTTAATGTGGACTAGAAGGGATAGAATATCTCAGATGGCCTGAATTGTGTTTTTCTGACCCTAGCCTATACTTGGTCTCTTCGGGATGGATAACTGTTACATTCCTGCTACCTAGGATGGGCTTAATGTATGAGGTTAGACACCATAGAATGAGGCTCCTCATTCTTGTGTTCGAAGGCCTTGTGTCAGGGCTTACTATAGATCAATATGGCAAGAAAGGGTGACTTTTAAGAAAGGTTGTAGAAAAGGTGTTGGGAGTAAATCTGAATGTAAATATTCATTGGCAGTTCAACCATGTAATATATATATATATATATATATATATATATATATATATATATATATATATATATATATATATATGGGCTGATGAGGGGAAAGGGCCCTCCCTGCGGGATTTTTAGTACTGTGTTGGCCAAAAAAGATGGTTTTCTCAAAAAGATGGTTTTCTCAAAAATGTTCTATTTTCTGGCACTTCCTGTCTATTTGGAATGTAAATGGAACGTTTTGAATCCAAAAAGAGGCTAAAATAGGGGTTCTAAGGTAAATGTGTGACCATAGCAACCAAAATGAATGTTCCAAATAGAAAAAAAAAATAATGTCAATTGATAGAATGATCCATCATGATTCGTATGCTGAAAAAAGCATATAAAATAGATACCATTTATAGATCCAAAACTGTGCCCAAAAGTATGAAAAAGTTTGGTCATTTTCGATTGATTATTTAAATCATTATGCTAATTAGATGTCAAATTCAATGCAAACAATGAATAAAACAGCTTATTGCCTATATTGATACAGTTATGTCATTCCATTTTTCTGAAAGATAATGGTCTTGTGAATCCCCTGCTCTAGGTTGTCTGCACATTTGGTTAATGCAAGCACGGTTATGAACATTTCACTACATCGTCCTATCCACAACTTTATTTATGTAAAGGTCACCCTTTCTTGCTGCATGGGACTATAGCCCAGTAATTTGGCAAGTTTGTGGTAATAGATGCTCTGGTTTGATGACCATAGAGAGTAGAGCCCCCGCAAAGCCACTCGACCTCCTACACCTCTACCGAGTCTGAAGGGGAGCTTCCCAATTATCATTTCAATCTTTTTTATTTGTATTTTTTTATTTCTATTGGTCGTTGCACCATACAACCAACAGCATATCCATAGACAAGACGTTGTAACATTGTGCTTTGTAACTAAAAAGGTTTACCATTGACACTAATTGACCTGGGGGTCGATTAATAACCCAGTGGGCCCAGAACGTTGGATCAACGCTGAAATAACACTGATCAAAGATGATAAATGTTAACTCACCATTAATTCAACGTTCTGGTCTATTCAATATATCCAATTCCAATGTTTTGGTTTTATTGAGGTTAGATATGTGCATAATATTATGAATCCCCATCCTGTTCGAACGTTTTAGCCTTTCTCATGGACCAGACAGTGAAGGTAAAATAATATATGAGGAGATAATTAATTCAGTGAACCTAAGTCTTGTAAGTAATATTACCAAAACTTTTAATATTTAAATAAGGAAGGACACAAAGGAAAATACCCATACACGATGTATTGTACATGTTACTCAATCAGAAGATGTCCTAGTGGTTCCTTTCTATTCCTGCCTTTCAAAATATTGGTGGATAGAGAACATAATTCATTGTGAATATAAAAAAAAAGAAAGCTTGTAATAACCATCAATATTTTATCAGTTTCTACATGGCCTGTGTGGTATAGTTCCCTTCATAACAGAGCTGTAAAGAAATCTCACCCCCAACTTTTCAACATTCCCTGCTGTAAAGGCCAGTAAGAAAGACTTCTATGCAGCTGATGGGCAAAAATTTGCATATAGACCTTGACAGGACATAATGTCGGCCAGATGTCAGTTATGAACGGCACTGACTTTCCTAGTATCAGGGTTCACTGTACGTAAATGAACAATGAATAATATGGAGGGGCATACACCAGTACACAGGACTATACATGTACTTAGCTTTTCCCTAAGAATCAACAATCATTTGCACCTGATCAGGCAGGTTAACCCTGTGGATCATATAACCTTGGTCTTTTCACACCCCTCCTCTTGGAAAATTTTGAAATTTGAATGCACCGTAATACCCGGCATACAAGGCGCACCTCGCATAAGATTCACACATACTGCTGCAGCATGGCTGAGCTAGGAGCTGTTTTTTTTAAGTTGTACCCATCACCAAAGAAAAACAAAACATACTATATACCAAATGAAAGCTCAGGATTACAGATTATGCCAGGTGTAAAAAAATCCAAAAACTGTATTTTTCAGAAAATTATTTTCAATTCAAATTAATTCAACAAACCCTAGTATTAACAACATTTGCCTTGAAAAATGCAACTATCTATTATTGAACCAGTGTAGAAACATGTGTTTACAATGGGGATCATATTTTAAGATGAATTAGGTCAGTAGGTCAAAGCTCAGATCCAGAATATAGGTTCACATTCTGTTAAATTACATGTATACTATAGACCTCATGGCAGGTTTATTCCAACCTCTATTAGGGGTGCAAACCTGTACTTGTAATTCTTATTCATGCCGCATATGCAACCAATATCAAAGGATAAAGCTACTTTTGTGCAAAGCATGTCACTCAAAACTCAAAAAGATGGGATGTCATCAATACCCACAATATTGAGCAATATTTATTTTTGAAGTAGTGAATATTTTATCTTATATCTATACAGATTGATGGTACTATTATAATACATAAGTCATACTGACCATGCTGACTAGAAATAGCATGCATCTTCTCAGTAGTATTACATTAGAAAAACTCATTACCACTAATGTGATTTAATGTTCATAGGTTTAGCTATACATCCTTATGTGACACCTTACCTTGGCAAATAAGGTCTTCAAGTTATGGTCTACAAGTAAGCAGGCGTGAATGAGCACTTGGGTTCTTTCAAATGAAAATAGCAAAGTAGCCCTGCTGCCGTAAGATATGTTCCAAGTGATACCTCCCACACTGAAAACCTTTGGGAACAGAAACTCATCAATACTGATGACTTTAGGTCCTCAGGTTGGCAATATCTAAATCTACAGCTTTAGGGAGTCACTATGGCCACTCTTTACAGCCATATCATCTTGTTTAGAAAATTACAGATAGTCCTGTATTTATTTGGTGTATTCCAAACCCACAATTTTGGGTTCAGTTGAACATAATGTAGTACTGTGTGAGTATACATGTACTGCATCTTAGGCACACTCAATAAATATGTTATACTCTAACACTAGCCATAAGAGAGGTGTCATTGCAAGAATGATCTATCTTTTATTCTCTCTAAATTTCTACTATAACATTCCCATCTTTTACTGGTACATTTATATCAAATGATACTTATATTCCCCATTCATAAAAGAACATACAATACATATATTGTATAGATATGACCTTGTATACACACCAGGGCCTATCAACACTGATCAAATGCATAAATTTCAGATATGCAGAGTGAGGATCTCTTATGGTATACAGACAAACTAAGAGTAAAGCTAAGGTGGTCAGTACTGACAACATAGAGCTGTCAAAAAGGTCTGACAACCCTCTGACAACCCTAAACTCATCATATATGACGACTCTCCAATAGCAGCGGGATTTCAGTATAGTAAGAAACGCATGTGCTATATGTAGATGGTCTCATTCTTATGAAGTGCCACTGATTTCATACAATCAAAGAATCTACTGCAGGAGGATTTCACGGGGCTAGAAAAAAATCATAGGTCTTTTTGCCCCACTTATCAACTAGTTATATATTCAGGGAGGCTAGACTTTGAGAGTAGGCCTAGAACTGGGCAGTGATCCAGCAGATCACCTGTCCAGTGCCTCGATCTGGTTAACATAGAGTTTAATGGGATCACCCTACCCAGCTCCACACAGCTATTGTAGAACAAAACTTCAAAAGAGGCAAGACCACCAGCTAATTGCTGAGATATATCAACTGGGCTAGAATGAAGACTAAGTACAGCCAATCAGGATTTAAGATTAAATTCTAAAAACAGTTGAAAGTACCAAAGACAAAACAATATCTTTGAGAAGAGGTCAGTATTAAGAGGGAAAAGGTTGTTGGATCAACGGCCATCAAAGACTCAGCATGCTTCTACAAAGGAAAACTTCCTTTCTTGGATTGTCCTGTAAAACAGATAGTATGTATAATTGCATGCTTGTATGTATGGCATGGTAACAGCTTAGACTCATTCATTTGGGAAGCAAAGCAAATCCAAACTGGGTGATTCCCTGTATATACGCCTAACACAGAAGGAGAAGACACAGGACTAACTTTGCTCCCAGAAAACATAGGAGGCCTTTATTAAGAGAATGAACAGCACAAAAAAAAATCAATACGAAGTTACAGTGGAGTAGTGGAAGAAGGAATGGTGGAAAACAGACAAAGGAACTGAGTTATATAGTCCCCTGGTGGGTGAATAATGAACTAACATGTGTACCCTTAGTTGTGTATATATACCCCAATAAATGATACAATCATTAAAATTGTGAGCCAGCAAGCAGAAATGGGGTTCCTGTGGGATTTAGTACCTGTTTTAGCTACCAGGGGGCACCACTATTGGCTAGATTAGGAAAAATATGCCTAAAACCGTTGCAGAGTACTTTTTTATGGAGAATTCAATGATTTTTGATAAAACATTCTATTTTGGGTGGAAAAGTTCCAAATTTGGCATGTAAAAAGAACATTTTTGGGTCCAAATAGGCATTTTTGTTGTTTTCGGTTGCCATGGATACATGATTTCAATTCCAATAGGAAATTCAATGATTCCATTTGAAGGAATGTTTTACAAGGTTTACTAGGGTGAAAACAGAACGAAAATACCATTTCTAGATCAAAAGTTATAGGCCAAAGAATAAAAAATTATGTTAATTTAGCTAATTAGCATAAATGATGCTAATTATAGATGTATCTTATGACCAATTGGACGTAGAGCTTATTGCTATTCAGGAAATGGTCATACCTACCCATATTTAGCAAGCCATTCCTCTAAAACTAACAGGAGTATCTTCTCTTGCAATATATCACTGACAAGCTGGTGATCAGAACTTTAAATTCGACTTTTAGCACGGACCACCCTTTCTCCTTGCCTCTACACTTGGAACCTTAAGAGTGATGCATTGTTTTAATGAATTTTATTATTTATCAACATGATGCATAAATCCAACCCTGAAGAGTTACCTCCAATGGCTGCATGCATGCACCAGGGAGATATTCAATGCACTATGCAGTCTCTCAAGGATTATTTTCCAGGTGCTTTGATGCTTATGATAAATAATCTTTGACCTACTGACCTAATTAATGGTAGTTTTTTAATTTATCAAATAGTGGAATATACCTTCAATGATCATACTGCTTACATAGATAGTGGCATCATTTTCTGGTAAAACAATCCTTCTGAAAATGTAGTTATTTAATTTGAAAAGTAATCAATTTGTTAGCATTATTTCACAAATATGTGTTTTTTGGGTCCTTTTTTTTTGTACATTGACCACATCTACAGGTTCAGAGCTTTCAAGTGGATATGGTGTATTTAGCTGTTTTTGGTGATGAGGCTCTTCATGCTGCTGCACTATACCTTTCTTCTTTCTTCAACCGACAATGAATATAACTGCACCTTTGACCCTTGACCTACTGACCTAATTAGTCAGAGATATCATTTAATGGCTATAGTGGACTATTTACTTTCCATTACCTGAAGATGCCCCGAGAGAAGCATTAATTTATGGTGAAAAAAAATCTGAAAATGTTATGATTTAATTTGAATTAAAAAATTATTAAAAACTTTTTTTCTTCTGCTTCATTTCACCAAAGATACAGTTTTGGGATTATTTTACACCTACCATATCTGAAATCTACATGATCAGAGCCTTTAAATGGTGTATGGTGTATAATGTTTTTCTTTGGTGATGGGTCTCACCTCCTGGGGGCCCACATGCTGCAGTAGTAACAGCCTTTTAAATGAAATAACTTTTGTTCTACTCAATGAATTTTCAAAGCTATGGGTAGCTAAGACACCCCCTCCGACACCCCCGAATGCATGAAACCACTACTTATGGAATGCATTACGATGCTTTTAACCCTTAGATTTTCCTCATCCTATAAGACGCACATCTTCACGTATAAGATGCACCCTATATGCAGGGTATTACGGTTAAAATTATGTATTTTGGGGAGTTCTATGAGTACATTTGAATGTTGTATTAGCTTAAAATAGTAGGCCTTATAAGATGACAGTAGTAGTTTCCTGAGAGGTCCAATATTTATAGAAAAAGTCTGGGGTGGGGGCAAAAGCAGTCATAGTCTTGCCTCCAAACAAAAGAAATTCGGGGGGAGGGTATGTATCCCAATCTATAGATGTGTTTTTGGATGCATGTTATCAGAAACCTTATAACTTTAGTTCCACAGTTAAGTTTTGTTAAATGTCCCTCTTTCTAAAACTGGCTAGGCTAGAGATGGTGACGTGAAATCTTTATCTTGATAGGTCTCAGTATGAACGTTCCGTGGGTCCGCCATTTTGAATTTTGCTGGGAAACACACTTTAAGGACATGCCATGATGGGTAATTTGTCCCTGCATAACACTTAGGTCCAAGGACAACCTGGTCCCATCTATAAGCACGCCAGAAGCAGCTTGAAACATCCTAACATCACACAAATTAATTTTGGTGGGGTTTCCCCATTTACTATATGCATTCTGCATTGCCAACGTTCATAAAACCATGTATTGATGCAGCCAATGTAACTGTGTCATATATTTATGCTTGGAGAAGTATGCAGTATTGTCTATTGGTGTACCCTAAAGCTTACTTTCACTAAGTGCATGCCAATTATAATTGCTTTACATTGATCTCTGTGGAGCATCAGAAGCTTGCAACTAAGTAATAGCTCCGTGAATATCTTTTCTATTCTATATTTCTATTTTCTATATTACTCAATATGGAGACGTAGTGCCCTGATACTCATGCTATATTACATTAACAATACATAACTGAATAAAATTGCCAAATTCAAATATAATGTAATGTCATTTTGTATTTCCCTAGGGTTTTTCAGAACAGTTATATTCTTAGACATACATATTTGTGTAGGATTTCAGCATTTACTGCATATGCTTGGCTAGATACAAATATATAAACACTACATTCACTTATCAACCACCTATTCCACCCAACAGATTTGATAACAGCCATTGAACTCTATTGTAATTATGATTCAGAAAACCAGCTGATTCAGGAACCAGCCAAATTTTCTCTCAAACAATGGTGGCCGGTTTATAGAGACATGACTGTTTATAGACTAATGCCCTGAGCTCAGGCCACTCATAGAGGTCGATGGGTCTTACAATATATATAGCAAGGTGTTGAGGAGGCTATGTATCTTCACCCTCACGTTGAAGGTAGAGGAACCAAATAGAAGCTTTCTGTACAATTATGATATTTGTAGGTATATTTAACCACCTTTAACATTTTGATCCATTTTCATGATAATTGACCATGTGTGCGCCCTTGTAACCAGGACCTTGTTTCAATAGGTTCTACAACAGGTTCAGGCCCCTATGACTTGAGATGGGCCAAATCTTACCATGTGATCTTAGGACTTTGGCCATAGTGACTAAATAGCTGGCTACATTACTGGGTGATTGTACTGCCTGCTGGCTAAATAGCCACCACAGCAGCCTCACACATGCTGACACATGATTTATAACATAGTCTCTCCAAATGGACACTGATGTACTGATTTTCATTCACCCAGGATGAGTATTGGAAAAGGGTGACCAATGTAAACGCAATACCTATCTCAGCCCTATTGTAAGATGAGTGACCATGGGTCACTTAATGCTATTAACACTAACTGGTGCATGATCACTGAGTGATTCCTCACACAAATAGTGAAATTAGCCACTGTTGGCCACTTTGTATGACCGCAGACACTGACAGACCTATGATCATAGAGTGATTGCGTACATGGGTAATGTAATGATAACTCTGTGTGACTACTGACATAGATAGGCACATGTTACCATATGTCCATGTGCCAACTTATGTCTTTTAGAGATGAGTCACAATACATCATTATGCATGCATATTGAAACTTTATGGTACATGCAGACACCCTGGCAATATAACTCAACAAATGTTCACACATGGTGGCTCATTATGACTCATACTGACACAAATTTGCTGGACAATGACCAAACTGCCCTGACCCAAGTCCACTTACAAGATGCATGGGCCACATTTTGTAAAGTATATGGTATAGAGGTGGCCTTATTAACTGTGGAGTGCACGCCACACCACAAGAGAGTTATGACTGGTCACTATTTAGCCATTACAGTGTGTTGCCTGGCACCTACGACTGGGTGCTATGACTTCATAGTGGTGGCTATTGAGTCAGTATTTGAATGAATAGCAACTGCTATTTTGAGGCCTGTACTGTAGTTCACTATGTAGTCACTGATATGGAATCATTTCTTATACCTCCCACTACGATTTGAGGCCATCCTGTTGTGGAAACTATTGAAACACGATCCAGGTGGGATCACCTATATATATATATATATATATATATATATATATATATATAGATACTGTAGCCCTATGCTCATTTGAACAGTAGAGTACAACCCATACCATGGGGGAGGTACAACTGGGCACTATTTAGCCATTTAGTATGGGTGCCTGGCCTGTACAACTGGGTGATATGACTTCATAGTGGTCTGCATGAAGACAGCAGTTGAATACATAGCAGGGCCTATTTTGAGGTCTGTACTGTCACTGTAGTTCCCCGATTTCTATTTCCTTCTTCTTCCTCTTTTCCTGTTGTTATCTCATGAACCAACGGCAAGGTAAATTAAACTTAGTAGCAAAATAGAAAAGTAATCATAGTAATAGCAAAAGGGTCCCACCTGCTTGGGTGTTGAGGAAATTAATGTTTCTGGGGAGGGGGTATTCATGCTTCTTGTGATGGATAGCTGTATTTTCGGTGTTAATTCAAATGTGTCTGAGCTAGTGTGTTGTGCAGCACAGAGGGGATTTTCTATTTGTAATTTGCATTCTGTGACAGCTGAGTCCTGCACTGAATGATTAGCACTGAAATGTTGAATGGGCTTCTTGTTCACAGAGCCTCATTCACAATGACTAAATTACCTACCTTCACACCAGCTCTGCATACTTTAATACTGGAGTACATGTTCATGATTCATTTCCCTATGGAAAGGGTTACAAATTGTCCTTGTCCTAAAATATTCTCATAAATATTTTATCATATGTGGCTTCAATATTACATCACGTGTAGCTGTAGGCCTATATATATTTATCTTTATACCACGATTTCGGGACTTCCGGTGGGTTTATATGCAGTTTAGCTGTGCATTATTCTGCATATACCACTCATGTGCATTTTTGAAATTTTTGGTATATACTTTTTCGGGGTCAAGTTGGACTAAGAATGTTTTTGGAAATTATGGCAGCTATACAAAGTTAATCTAGCCATTTTCCATTGTGAAAAATCATGTAAACTCGTATGAGGATTGAACCCCGGCCGCAGTGGTGGTAGGCGAAGGCCTTAGCCATAGCGCCACACTGAACGGTGATGAAACCCAATGCGAAAATAAATAAGTTCTAACCTGGGGTCCTTGTCCTATGTTTACAGTCACTTTTCGTATGAAATCCAACCATGACATGTTATAATATCAAAGTCCCAAGAAGTATTCGATCCATAGACGAGGAATGCATGCTAATTGTCTCCTTTTCTTCAATATAAATAAGAATCCAATGATTTTCCCAACATACTCGAGTCGCGGCCCGGTTCGCTCTGTGCGAAGCCATTGTTTTTGTTCCTTGCCGGGAGGGGTACCGCCGTGTTCACACTCACTTTTTGTATGGAATCCAACCATGACAAGTCTTCAAAATAAAACATACATATCCTTAGACATTCTAGATGAGTACTCCATGCTGGATATGTCCGATATATTCAAAATAAATAAGAATCCATTGATTTTTCCATCATAAGCGGTCCGGCTATTCCCACCCACCTTCTTGTCCGGCAAAAGTGTGTCAGTTCCCCGGATGTAGATATAGGTCAACTGCTCGTCGAACGAGGAAGACGCCGGAAATTTCGGACCATTTTGGAAAATCAATGGATTCTTATTTATTTTGAATATATCGGACATATTATGTATGGAGGGATCATCTAGACTATCTAAGGATGTATTCTTTTTAATATCTCAACATGTCATGGTTGGATTCCATACGAAAAGTGAGTGTGAAAACGGCGGTTCATCTCTCGGCAAGGAACAAAAACAATGGCTTTGCGCTGAGCAGTGACCCGGGCCGGATCGCTTGCTTTTACAAAATATCTTCTCCTGGCAATATTCTGTGGATATCAGGTAAGAAATTAATACAAAATGGAGGAAATGGTGGTATAAACCTATTAGGTGATGAATATCGGGGCCCACGGGCTGTATATGCTGTATATACAGCCATAGGGCCCCGATATCCATCATCTATTAGCTTAATACCTTCAGCATCAACATCTCCATGTTAGATAGATTAAGACCTAAAATGGCTGATAGGTGAAACATGTACATCGTTATGTCAGAAGCAAAAAGACTTTATGATCCTCGCTGTGTAGACTTGAATTAAACATGGATGTAAGGACAATTTCTTGTCAAGAAATAATAGAGGTTTTATCACTGACTTAAAATATGATCGCACTTGATGATCTTTACTGAACAGCTGATTGTCACGCTCTCAAGGCGCAATCTCATCCTATTATCTGATTATGTGCTTCAAATTTATGTTCCAGTATAAACATTGCTCCTTCCACCCCACCAATATCTTTATCAATATAATCATTAGCTGTATGTATTTACCATCATTGAGCGGGAGGATTTAAAACAGCAGACAATCTTATGTGCTCGACAGATGAAAACATACAAATACATGTACCACATTGGGACTTAATCCCTATACACAGTTAATGCTGGCATGTCCAAATCAGTATCATATTTAATAATTTCCTGTGAGATATATATATGGCTTCTCTGCCTCTCTCAAGAAACATCAATTTCCCTTTCCACCACAAAAAAAAAAGAAAACGGTTTTTAGTTTTAATCCCTCTTTCCGTCCCTATGATATGCTGAAGTTCAATCCAGTACGTAACAGCGTGGTTAAGATCACATTGTATAACGAATTCCATATTTTATAAAGCTCAAAGGCAGCCATAGAATATCTTCGTCTAATTCTGATAATTTGCTTTAACCCCTTCCACCCCATAAAGCAGGATTTGCACCAGGGGTGAAAGGGTTAAATTGGCATATTCATCACATTAATTGCATACAAAGTAGACACTATTAACACCGTAATCTCCTGTGTATAAGGCGCACCTCGCGTAAAAGGCGCACAGTTTTAGAAAATAGTCCAAAAAATAAAAAATTCATAACTTTTGTTCTACTTAATGAATTTTCAAAATTCAAAAAGCTATGTGTTGCTAGAGCCCCCAGTACCCCCCAGGCCTCCCTAGATCCTATTATGAGTTAGGGGGGGGGGGAGTGTAAGATATCAAATGAAAGGTCTTGGTGTCCCCCTTCTGGATCCAGTAAGAACTAAACCTTTCGTACAAGACGCTCCTTGTACGCGGGAGATTACAGCAGTTCATCTTTGACAAGAATGTGACATCAGTATAAATGGTAAGGCGTTGAAAATGTGCCTTTCCAAATATTTGTTACAACTTCAAATGATATGTATCAAAATTATATCATTTTTGGAGTATTATTTGTGCAATTTGTTAGGTGTTGACAATGCACCTTACCTAAAATGTTTGAGTGATTGAAACAGTATGTGTGAATGTATTTTACAATAGCCACTTAAAACCTGCACTATATAGAGGGTAATTACCTCAAGTTAGAGTTGTGGATTGATCGTTACATTGAATAGAGATAGGATTTTGGTGTATGTTTAGCTTAGTAGAGCAAAAACATTTATATGTGGGACAACAGTTCAATAGCACTCAATACACACACTAATCGCTGGCTGTATAGATCATATGCTTTGCAGTACATAAGAGACTCTGGTCATCTGAATCAACAACTAGAGGTGGAGATTTTCAGTTTTTGATAAAGATATCAATTATGATAATATTGAAAACAATTCCCAAATTATTTTCAGTGAGTATTCAATAAATATTTAATAAATATTAACATTGACATTATTGTATATGTATATATATGTTAGATTGTGCATAGTGCTAGTTAAACTAATGCAATGCGTGGTACTTTAACCCTGGTCAATACCAGTCTAGACTTTTACCAGGCAAATTCTACTGGGGAAGGGGAAATTTTTTGTGGGGCTCTACCAACTAAGGTTGAAATCAAGTAGACCTGCGGGGGCCATCGCCATGCTACCAGAGCTACTTGTGGCATGGGTAAGTTTATGTATATATTGCTCATTGATTATTGTAAAAAAATTATTCATGTTATATAATATGAACTTTGTACATAATTCAGTGAAAGCATTAGCTTTAAGACTGACTGCAAATGGCAGTTAATATCTCAAATTTTAAGGCACAGAAGGGATTGGTCTTTTCAGCGTACAATTGTAGGAGTTATGAGGGCAAAAGGCATGAAATACATAGGATACTTGGTAGAAGTGACATTATTTGTTTGAATGAAACATGGTTAAAACCAGATACTCAAACTAATGCAATAAACATTCCTGATAGAGTTCTGTTACGGAATGATAGACTATATAAAAATGCTGGAGGTGTTGGGATGAGTGTCAAAGCTGGACTAATGCCTTCTTTGGTTACTGTTAATAGTCTTTGTGTAATTAATTATGTTTATAAAAGTCTTGCAATTATGCTCAGTATACCAGGTGAGAAACAAATGTTGATTGTATCTATTTACAGAATACCGAATTACAGTGCTGTAAATATTGTTGTAAATTTTATAGATAAAATTGCTGAATATGAGCATTATGATAATCAAGGTAGGCATGAGACATGGATATTAGGGGATATAAATCTCAATATGAATGATGAGATTGATAATAACTGTGAGCTGTTATGAAATAAGTGTAAAGACATAGGATTAAAAATTCATATTAGTTGTGTTACTAGGCTGTTTAGCATTACTTGTATTGATAATGTGGTTTCAAACTGTTTGAATGTTACCAATGGTGGAATATTGCAAGCATTTATTTCGGATCATATTCCTGTGTATGCATGTAAGGGCAATCAAAATTATCAATATCAAAGTAGTACATACTCTGGTAGGGACTATAGGGGCTTTAATGAAACCAATTTTACAAGTTTTTTGAAGAGTCAAAATTGGGACTTATTCTATACACCTGGAGTTGATCCTGACTTGCTTTGGGAAATGTTTATAATACCTTATCTGGATAAACATCACCCCTTTATTGAAAGAGTTGTAAAGAAAACCCATAAGGACTGGATTGACAATGAGGTTTTGGATTTGGTTTTTGAAAGGGAATCCTAGCTTCAGCTTTATAGAGTTGAGAAACTTCCAGCGTATAAGTCTGAAATTAAGCATTGTAGACGGATGATAAGTAATAAAATTAAATATAATCAATCAAGTGGTGGATGAGAGTAAAGGCAATCCTAATAGATTTTGGAAAAATATCAAATTACAGTTTGACAAGGGTGGTGATGACTATTATCCAGATATGAAGCATCATATTGATAACAGTGTTATCTCTAATGAGAATAGAGCTGATTATGTAAATAAATATTTCAGTAATATTGGATACAATTTACATAAAGATATTGTTGGTTCAGATCAGGTAGCTATTGATAATGATCCGCACTTGAATGATCTTGTTAATATGGATGAACAACCTGATCAGGCTGATTGGAAGGTCAACAAAACGGAGGTACATTATACAATCAAAGAAATAAGAGTAAGAGGGTAAGAGGTGATATTATGATTACAGCCTTGTTATGTCTACTGGAACAATTTACTCATATTTGTCAAGTTAATTTTGATATGGGTGTTTTTCCATCTGACTGGGCTAATGCCCTTGTCAAGCCTCTAACAAAGGATAGTGATTTGTCTTATGTAAAGAACTGGAGGTCGTTACAGAATCCACGAGAATGCAGTTTTTCTCGTACCGCTCCCGTGCAACCGTTACACAAAAGAAATCTCGTTGTGTTTTGCCTGGTGTGACCTCAGAACGAGGAAAAAAGCGTAACACAAATAAAGTCTCGTTGTTAAAGTCTCGTTTTGTGTCCTCTTTGAGTCTCTCACGAGATAAAAAAAGGCAGTTGCTCTTGATGTTCTGCCTTTTACTTCTTCAGCATTGTTTTCAATGGGGACCATCGTTTTGATCCTGACAAGTTGGGTACCAGTGTAGACTCTGTTTTCTGAGGTAAATTTGAAGGAAGAAGACATCATGCCTCCTTTAAGGGATCGCTTGGGCAGGAAAACCCGCAAGTGTAAGCCTAGGGAGTCGCCTTTTTCTTTGTTCAACGATGAGGAATTTGTGGCAAGGTATCGCCTCAGCAAAGACGTAGTCAGGAAACTAGTAGAAGAATACAAGAAGCACAGTTCTTTCAAGGGCACCAAGAGGGCAGGAGGCTTGACACATATTGACAGGGTAAAAATTTTTCTCTTCAATCTAAATGAAACTCTTATCAGACATCCTATTCCCCTCCCCTTTCCTCTCTGTCTTATTCTCTTTTTGAATAAAAAATTTTTCAGCAGCCCACTTATGTCACTCATGTCTCTTAGGTTTCTTTTCATGTAAGGGGGTGTGCATGGTGTGTCCCCCATGTCACATGTCGATTTTAAAAAATGGTCATGTCACATGTGACTTGAATCCCCATGTCACATGTCTCCTCTTACAACCTGTCATGTCCCATGTCAAACATAAGAAAACACCTATCTCATGTACCTAATTTTTTCCCTCATCTCACTAATGCCCATGTCACATGTAGATATTAAGAACTGACCATGTCACCATGTCGAATTAATAGCTAAACACGCATATATTAAAGGTGAAGAGAATGAGACTGATTCAGGATATATTCTTCTTACTCCTTCCCTCCTCTCCTCTTTATGAGACCCCCCCCCCCTTCACCCTTGTCTTCTTGCAAGTAACTTTTCATCTTTCTTTTCAGTTTTGCCTGGTCCTCCGTTATTTTGCGACAGGTAGCTTCTATGCGCTCACAGGTGATTCCCAGAAGGTGTCAAGAACTGCCGTATGCCGTGCTGTGAAGGATGTAGCCGGTTTCTTTTACAGGAACAGCCATCTCTTCATACAATGGCCTCACTCTTTCGAGGAGAAGCTCCGTCTCGCACTGAAGCTGTATCGCCATCCGAAGCCTGGGACGGAGGAAGAGGAGCAGAAGACACCATACGTTTTTGGATACGTAGATGGGACTCATGTACCTGTTAAAACCCCTACTGAATACCAGAACGAGAGCGTGTATGTGAACAGGAAAGGGTACCATTCTATTAACACCACCGTAAGTTGTTGTTGTTGTAGTTGTTGTAGTAATAGTAGTTCTTTATACATATAAAACAATATATCTTACTGGCTGAGAAAATTTCTTCTCTTAAGTAAGAGTCTTCATAAGTGTGCATGAACAAGTTCTCTTACATAGTTTTCTCTTTTCCCAAATTAATTTTTATTCTTTGTTCTAGGTGATCTGTGACTACGACAAAAGAATCCTCTTTGTGGACCCCCGCTGGCCTGGATCGGTGCACGACGCATATTCCCTGAATTCCAGCCCGGTAGGAGACGAATTGGAGGCGGAGGCTTGGGAGGACTTTGTCCTCTTAGGGGACTCTGGGTGAGTTGTTTTTTTTATTCTTCTTTTTTTTTATTCGTACTCTGGAGTTACTTAAAAGGATACTCAAGGGCTTCCTATATGAACGTGCTCCCCCATTTTTTTTTTTCAGAGAGGAAAACAAAAATTTCTTAACACAGTTAGTGCACCTTCTTCTTTTTTTCTCTTCTTCTTATTATCTTTTGGCTCCTTTCTCAGATACGGTCTCAGGAGAAATCTCTTCACCCCCTTCAAAGATGAGGAGACTCCTAAACAGCGCTCCTTCAATGTGTGGCACAAGAGGAGCAGAGTACGAGTAGAGCACTGCATTGGGATACTCAAGCAGCGTTGGAGGTGAGAAAAATTGAATCTTTTTTTTATTGTAAACATATTTTTATTTATCAAAGGAACTCAAAAATAACGAGATGGTCCTCCCTTGAAAAAAATAAAGCATTTTACAGTTACACAAGTTTGAATATTAAGAGGAAAAATAAGGTTTAACTGAAAAGTAAAAAACTCTCTTTTGAATATTCGGGATACTGGACTCTTCGGCTGGGTACATACGGCATTCACCTAAGAGGAGTTCGTGGATCATAACGGCTTGTGCATGTCTCCACAACGTGGCCCTTGACCACGGGATACGGATTGAGAACAGCCCCTCTGATCCTTGGAGGCCCAAGAGAGCCTCCCTTGTCCAGCCTCCACAGAGGAGTCAGCTGGAACAAAGTGACTATGTCAAGAAGTTCAGGAAAGACTATGCTGAGAAGTATTTCTAGATGTCCAAAAACTGACCTAGTCCTGGCAGTATTCTTTTATAGCCATGTAGTTGTTATTCTATGTGCCACCTAAATTACCTGTATTTTCATTACAGAAAGATTTTTGTTCAAAGAAAGAAGAAAAAAGATTTTTGTCTTTTTGTTTAATATGTAACCACGAAAGTCTATCCAAGCACTGTCTTTAATAAAGGAAATGTAATTATAGGCCTTAATTCTCTTCTTGTTTAGTTTTTTTAAACAGAATGAGCTCATTTTCCTTGTTTCATCTTTCTTGCCTTTCTTTCTGCCCTAATGGCTGCTCTTTCAGCTTTCCTCTTAGCCTTTTCTGCGCATATTATTTTCCACTCTTCCTCAGTGCACTGGATGACCTTTAGTCCTGGTTTGGGTTTGACTTCCTGCTTTTGTTGACCCAAAAGTCTCTTCCTCTCCTCCTCTTTTTTCATGGACATGTGATTCACCTCTTTCTGTATTCTGGCATCTATTTCCTCTTTTCTTCTCTCCTCTTTCATTTTTTTCTCATGGGCCCTCTTTCTTTCCTCTTTCCTCATCCTTTCTTTCCTCCTTTTTTCCTTGTCTTTATCTTTCCTTGGCATCTTAGTAACTTTCATTGATCCCTGAACTTTAGTGAAATCACAGGACCCAGGTTTCCAGAGAGCGTCCTCATCGAAGGCCTCTTTGTGGTCCGCTGGGTTCAAAGCCATCGGTTTTATGCCAGGAATACCTTTACGAAATAAATAATTGAGTAATTAAACATTATCCTTCAATTTTATTTCTGTTAAGAAATTTATTCTAAATTCCGGCCACAAATAAGGTGTAAGACATGAGCCACAGGTTACCTCTCACTGCCTCGGGCTTCAGGTATTCCAGTGCCTTTTCCTGTGTCTCGGTTAACTTCTTTTTCTTGTCCACAGGGCCACTGCCAGTCTTGCTCAATTCCCTCCTCAGCTTGTTGTACTAGAACAAAACAAGAAAATAATTAAAGTATCCTACTCTTAAGATAAGGTTTATGCTATACAAGGGCACCTTTTTACTTGGAAAATCTCTTTATAAGTTTACATTTCTGAATTTGTGTCTCACCTTTTGCTTGTTCTTCTGGGTGAAATCAGAGGTTTTATGGGAACATTGTTTTACTGTGCGATGGGTTTTAGCTTCTGTATTAACGTACACTGCAAAAAAAGAAGGGATTTAATTGAGCTATTAATTCTTAAAAATTATTTCAGTTCAAATATATCTTGTTCTTATAGAAAACCGACACAGACAGAAAAAAAGAGGCCATTTGATATCTCTTAGGTTACTCACAAGCTACATCCCTCCATGCCTGCCTCCTGATGTCCTTTCCACCCCCTGTCCCACTGAAGTGGTACTTAAGGGCTGCTCTGTTATGGTTGACAGCGTCCATTAAGGCATCTACCTCCCTCTTTTTCCACCTATCAGTCGACACAGGCATGTCCTCTCTCAGGGGTGTGTCGTCTGCCTCGCTCTCAGATGAACTGGCATTAGAATTATCATCCGCAGCTCCTTGTTTGCCGTACAGAGTCTCATTCAAGGGTCTATTAGTGTCATTTACATCTGGTACATAGAGCACTGTAGAGGCAGCTGAGTCGACTGACTGGTTGTCTAAGGGTTTTAATGTCATCTGCCTTTTCTTTTTCTTCGGGCGGGTAACCTGTGACAGAAAAGGGAGAACAAAAAATAAAGACAAGTAGAATGAAAGCAAAGAATATGTCTTTTATGTTACCGTACAGCAGAACGAGACAAAAACTCTAGTAACGAGGGTTAACATCCTTTTCTCGTTGTGCTTCGTCGCCTTGCCTCCCGCGCAGCGACGTCTAACAAAACGGATGTTCCCTTTTATTCATAACAAACTCCTCATTTAAAGACTGCTTTTATAGGCCTGAATATATATAGCAGTAAATTTATAATGAAATACACCCACTTGAACCTTGTTAGCTTGGTTATCGTCCATTTTCTTAGGAGTTGAAGTCACGACGTTGGGTGAAAGATGACGTCACACTACTTGTGTTTCAGTGGCGCCACCTTCGCACAACGAGAAAAATTGCCCTTTTCTCGTTGTGCTGCATGGCATTTATGACAGGGGAGAAAACCTTTTTTATACTTCGTCTCATTCTCTGTTTGATAAGAGATGTTCAATATTGATATTTAAATGGTTTGGATCATAGTCAGCCATCTTTTATCAGGATGGGATTTTCAGAAGAAGATGAATCTTTTTTTCTGTTGTTTTGTAGCCTTTTTATTTTTATAATAATTACCATGAAGGGAAATAAACAGGTCTGAAGGTGAATAAACTCTTTATTGTCTCTCATAACTATGACCTTAATGTCCTCTTTCCTTCTGAGACTAAGACATATGGGGTCTTGGATAAATAACATGCTTATTCTCTTTGAGAACTCACATCAGCACGGTAATACTTCATAAAAAAAAGTTGAACATGGCAATTTTTTCTTCTCTTATCTCTATATGGAAGATACACATTAATTGTGCTATCTCTTCTGGAGCCAAGCTGTATAAAGATATGATTTCCTACTTCACTAGGGTAATTAACTTTTAACACATACATGCATAAGATAAAGAGAAAAAGAATAGCATATAATCTCTTGACATTTTCTTGCTCCTTCTGCATGAAAAATCTGTTTTGATTTTTGCTGTTCATGTACAAGTTGACTAGATCAGAAAATTTTTAAACAGGATTAAAAAGAAAGGATGTCCTTTGACATAAATATAGTCTTCACATATATCAGTCTAGTTCTTTTTGGGGAACCCTTTCTTGGGTTTCTTGCTTTTGCCAGAAGCTGCAGCATTAGCAACTGCTGCGCGTTTCCTAGTAGTGGGGGGACCTGGCACGACAGGGGGGGGCCGGGACTTTTCCTTTGGTACGCGTTTTTCTTCATACATGTGCATGTTATGCAGCACATTAGCTGCTTCCATAACTTTGTCTGAAATATCAGCATCTTGTTTTGGTTCCTTAGTTTTTTCCGGGTCCGAGTCTGGTTGTCTTTTAACATGGATCCTGACTCCACCTTTTGACACATCTACTTCATGTCGGACAGAAGAGCCGGAAGGGGCAGGCTTTCTGACATGTTCTCCCCTAGTACGGGCAGAAGAAAGAACATCAAGATGAAGGTTTAAAGGTTCTTCAGGGAGGTCTTCATTCACTATGTCTATGACAGAGTCATGGTTTTTTTCAGCCTGCTGAGACAGCCCCTGTTGATCCCCTCCCTGATTATTTCGATTGTCCTCATTTGAACCTCTTTCCTCTATAGCTTCTTCTGATAAAATAACAGGCACCTTTTGAAAGTCCTCCTTCTCAGTCGTCTCTTTGAGTCCATCCTCTTCCTGTGGTTCAGAGCCCTCCTCTGTAGCCTCGTTTCCTTCTATTTCTTTCAGGTGGTCCTCGTTAGGTTCACAGCTATTCTCTCTACAGTCATTTGATTCATTTTCTTTCAGCTGGGCCTGGTTAGGTTGACAGTTGTTGTCTGTAGCCTCATTTCCTTCAGTTTGTTTCTCTTCAGGTGGGCTGAGTTCAGACTTCTTATCTTTACCCTCATTAACTTGAGTTTCATTGTGGTCACCATTTTCTGCTTCATTGTTGTTTCCTGCAGGCTCTTTTTCTTCTGTCTGATTTACTTCTTCCTCTTTCTCTCCTTCGGCATCATCTTGTACATCCTCTTGAGTTTCAGCGTTATGTTCTAGGTTTTCTCCCCCGTCTCCTTCCTTTTCGTCGTCCCCTTCTTCCTGCCATCTCTCTGTGGCCTCTGTTGTTGGCTTCTCACAAGGCAATTGCTCCTCTGAACGAGGCTTTGCTCCTCGAGTGTCATCAGCGGGTTGTGAGTGAACTTTAGGTGGGCTACGGGTAAGGGTGACTGGGCGGGCAGCGGACGGAGTAGGACCCACCACAAGAGATCCATCAGGGTTCAGGTGCAGCAGGTTGTTGGTGTCTGCAGAGTTAGGATCCAGGGACACGACTGTCAGAAAAAAAAAATGAATAAGGTAATTTTTTTTAAAAGAAAAACAAGAAGAGAAAAGAAGACAAAATTTCATATTTAGCTTAGTTTGGTCTAGTCAGATTTGTTATTAATATTCTATCATCTTAACAGAGAAAATAACTTTAGAAGAAGAATGAAGTCTTACTTTGTAAATCGCCAGTACGGGGGTTTGGCTGGAGACCTAAGGGCCGTACTTCCCAATTTTGCGGAAGAGGGGCCTCTTGCTTCTGGGGAGTCTTGAACACGAGTCCCTCTGTCACATATATCAGCTTCCCGAGGGCTGAAGGAAAGGAGGAGGGAAGAATTAATTGAGAGGAATCATAGTACTCTGCAGTAAACAAGGAAGCGATGTCAAGTTTTAATCTCGAAAGGACAGGGACATCTAATTTTTTGCTTCAAGTGAAATTTTTAAGTTAAGACATATCTTTTTTCTTTTGTTCACATGAAAGAGAGAGAAAAGATATAATTCTTTATGTTTAGAGAGAAAAAGTTAAAAAATTTTTACTAGTACCTTGTACGACCTGGGTTGAATTTTTAGTAGAAAGGGCATGCGACTCCAACAGCAGGTGTCGATCGCTGGCGATTTTCTCTAATACTGATAGCATCCTTTCATTTACCTCAGTGTTACGGTACAGGAGAGACTGAAGGTGCTCATCTGTCTGCCGCCTGTTCACTTCTATCGTGGAGAGAAGAGACTCTATCTTGGCTATCCTCAAGTCATGGTCTAACGAGAAAGGGGGGGGGGGAAGGTCCTTGGGATTATGTTCCTGTGTTCCACTTTCCTGTTCTGTCTCATCTTCGAAGCTCAGTTTCCTGCTGCTTTTTCCACTTTTTGGTGGCTTATCCTTCTCTTGCAGCCGTGGGCTCCTACGCAAAGATGATTTCAGTTCTGATCCTTTAGGAGTGGAGGTCACGGGGTTCTCACACCCAGTCATATCTACTATATCGTCGTCGTCTACAATGTTCACTACCATGTCATCTGACAAATCGTCTTTGAAGTGGGCTTCCCCGGTGAGGTCAATATGGACCTCCCTAGAAGCTGCCCCTCTCACACCTTTCTTCCCCGGCTTCACGAATGGCTTGTGCTCTTTGGCAGAAGAACTTGCTGCAGCAGGACGCTTAGCAACGGGTGGCTTAACAGGAGGGGATTTCTTTTGAACACCTGAGGTAGAAGCCTTGGAAGAGGGGGGGGTTGATGTTTTCTTACTTTTAGCTGAGGTTGCCTTAACTGTCTTCACGGCAGAAAAAAGCTGATGTTCAGCCTTTATGTCCTCCTCAGAAGGCACTACAATAATCTTTTTGGGGGTGGGAATGTGCCTGGGGGAAGCTGCTTGGTGGGGAGAAGCCTTAGGCTGGGGTTTTCTCTGTTCTTTAGCTTTGTGGCGTCTTTGTTTCTCTTCCTCGACCTTGTCGGTGTGATATATCACTACGCCGCCTTCACCTTCAGGTAAATAAGTCAAAACAAACAACAGATTAAAGCAAAATTTATGGTGACACGCTTTCACACTAAGGAAAAGAGAAAAGTTTTTTATTCGGCCTCAATTATTTAATAAATTGAACCAAGAGCTTCTTGGAAGAAGAAGACAACAAAACGTACAGCACTAAATGATAAGGACAGAAAGAATGGTCTCTAAGAGAAGATGATTGCTTACCTGCTATGCGCGACACCCCCTTGTACTTAAGGCATAGAGCCTCGGTCAGCGTCACACCATCCACTTTACGACCCTTATCTATAGCCGCAAGCATTTGCTCGTTCTGAAAGGAAGAAAGAACATAAAATAGTTTGCATTTTTTATAGTTTCAGTTTAAATATACTCCTTTGAAAAATAAGTTCATTGATTTCAAAAGACGAGAAGAAGCAGGTTATAAAATATAAAATTATTTTTTCGTACCATGTGATGATTTTTAGGAAAGAATCACTAAGAGAAAAAGAAAAGAGAGTTGAAACATTTCTTTTACCTTAGCTTTGACCTTCCAGAAGTAATCGTTTATATGGTTCCTCATCTTGTCTATGTTGCGGTCCTCGTTCTTCACACTGTTCACAGTGGCTGAAAAATTTAAAGAAAAGCTTCTTTGATATGGAAGAAAAAAAAATTTCTATGTCTATGCTTGGTTTATCTTGTTTAAAAAAAAAAAGGCAAGGAATGAAGAGATAAATATAAAAAATATTAAAGGGAAGACCTCTATTAATTTAAGGACACATTAGACATAAACCAAAGTAAAAAATGAAGACAAAAAAAAGACTCACCTAGGACAGTGTCCCAGCCTTCCTTCCTCAATTGAGCAGAGTTTTTACCTCGAGCTTTCAACAAGTGCTTTTGGTTATAGCACGAGTAAAACAGAGCCCTGTGTTCCCTGTCGTTCCAAACAGACTCCTTCTTGCTTATAGTTCCTCGTGTGGTTTTTCGAGGAGTGACAGGGCCAGGTACGTGTTCTGTGTTTTCCTCGTCGCTGATTTCACTTGAGTCTTCCACCACATATTCCTGCTTAACTTTAGACATGGTCAGTATCTCGGGCAGCTCAAAACTTTGGTGATGCTCCGATTCCTCCTCTCCTGGACGAACTTCCATATAACTGTCGTCCTCGTCAGTGGAGCTCAAGTCGTAACCTTTTTGGTACTGATAAATAAAAAAAAAATTACACTAATATTATATTACTTCTGGAGGAAACGACAGGAAGCAGAGGGGGGGGGACATTTTCTGTCATAATTAAACTTTAAGACACAAATTTGGAATCTTCTTTTAAAAGAAGTCAGGGGAGGATAGGTAAAAGAAGAAGAAAAATGCTCTATAGGCACAAGGAAACTAGCCAGTCCTACAGGGAGGAAGAGAGAGACAGCCATATAGACACAAGAGAGAAGGGCGTGTGCTTTTACTCTATTATCGCTCATGCCGGCTGGCGGAGAAATGGAGATAACAGAAAAGAAAAGACAGAACAACTTTGAATACCACTGTTATACTGAAGATCGGAATAGATGAAACAAGATTGCTTTCATCAGTAAACTTTAATTACCTGTGTTTCGTCGAAATACATGGTGCAAGCCGCAGTCAAGTAACTCTCCACCGTTCTTTGTTTTGGCGGCAGTGGACTACCCGGAAGTGACGTTCAGCAGTATATAGGTCAAGTTTCGCTGGTGTCCCGCCCTTTTTTCTCGCTGTGCTGAACCCTCGTTGCTCTTACGAGGAAATCGGAACGAGGATTACTTTCCTCGTCTCGTTTCGGCTACGAGACTCGCTCGGGAAAGGCAGAAGGTATTGTGTAACGGGTGTGAAAAATGCTTGTATCTTTTCTCGCCCATGTACGAGGAAGCATCATAACGAGTCCTCTTTCATTGTGTAACGACCTCCAGGACACCAATTTCATTGCTTCCTACCCCCTCTAAATTTATAGAGAAGCTTGTATATGGCATGAATGCATGCAGAATAAGAGTCATTTCAGTGATTTACAGTGTGGATATAGAAAAGGGAAAGGCACTGGCAATGCCAACTTTGATCTTGTTAATGATTTGTTTATGGCCGGAAATGATGGTTTAATAAGTGGGGCCTTATTTGTTGATTTTACTAAAGCATTTGATAGTGTCATACATAATGTCCTGTTTAATAAAATAAAATCACTTGGTTTCTCCGATTTTAATTATAGATGATTTAAAAGTTACTTAGGCAATAGGCAGCAAAGAACAACATTTGCAAAATGTATTTCAAGTACACTTCCTGTTAAATATAGTGTCCCACAAGGGTCTGTTTTGGGCCCGTTACTTTTTGTTCTTTATATTAATGATGTACCAAGTGTTTTAAAGGAAGCCAAAATTAAATTATATGCCAATGACATAGTTATTTACTATTCAGCAAGAAAAAGTGAAGATGTTACAGCTGAACTATCCAGAGAAGTTGATTTATTCAAAACATGGGTTCTTAACAATAGACTACTGTAAATCCACGAAAAAACCAAATTTATGTGGTTTTGTAGTAAGCACAAACTGAGTTTAATGGTATCTGTGTTAAAACTGTAACCACCTTTCTGTATCTTGGAGTCACCCTCGATAGCTCTCTTTCGTTTGACAAGCAAATCAAGATATTAAAGAAAAATGTTTGTAATAAATTGTTTAGGTTTGCAAAAATGCGAAAAAAATTAACAAGAGACTATAGTATCCACGTTTACAAAACAACAATTAGGCCTATCATTGAATATTGCTGTTTCATAAGTACAAGTTGTAATGAAGAAGGCTTGAAGCAATTACAGAGGTTAAAAAATAGAGCTTTAAAAATTTGTTTAAGATGCAATATCAGGAAATACCATGTCTCTAAACTGCATGAAATTTGTGGTATTGAAACCTTAGAGAAGAGATTTGATATGTTATTATTATCCATGATGTATAAGAGATCAAAATTTGTTTGAAACTGGTCATAACACCAGGGCTAGCACAAAGATTATATTTCCTCTACCAAGGACAGTGAGTAGACATTTCAAAAGTTCCCCATACTACATGGGCACTGTACTATGGGATGTGCTGCCTGAGGAAGTGCAAAAGGCATCGACTAAAGTTAAATTCAGAGAAGAAATTGGATGTTTGATTACTATTGAAAATTGGTTATAATTAGCTCTATTGCTATGGCAGGTTTTGATGATGAGCCAGCCTAAACAAAATGACATTTTTGATAATTTTGCACTATAAATCAATCATTGTGACTGTCATTATTCTTGGCTTTGATGAAGAGCCAGAACACGATGTTATCTTGAATTTTCATTTATTATTTATTTGTATAATAACTTGTAGCGGGTGTGCTATTTCTTTGTGCCGGAATCTTCTGGTAAATGCTAATTTGATATTGTGTTCTGATATGATCAATCCCTTACAACCTATCTCATTATATTTGTAATTGAATAACCCTTTATTGCCTAGCACTCTTGGCTACAACATCCATGCCCTTCCTGGCATCTGCTTCCGTAAATTCATCATCTGGGGAGTCAACGAGCATTCTCTCACCTTGCACTGTCAGTTGTGTCTGCCCTTCAGCAAGAAAACCCGATGCCTTATACAGAGCTCTCACCAAGACACTGCCTTAATCACAGTGTCCCGGCAGACTTCTGAACTCTGAAACAGACACAATCCCTCGATTACACAAAGACAGCAATACACCATGACACTGGGAATATATGCCAATAATTGTGCATAGTTATAATGAAATACACCCCTAATAGAAAGTAGACATTTGATGTCAAGCTCCATTTAGAAGCTGAGGTGCAATCAGCAGGGCATTTCAAAATGATATCTGTTGCTATGGTTTTGAAATGACCTGCAGATCTATGTGATAGCTTGGGTAGATAAATCTGGGTGAAGGCCCTCTCAATTTCTATGATTTGATTCTAGCCTAGTTAGGTCACATTAAGTTGTTTCAGGTTAGATGAGCCATAAATCTAAGGAAGGTAGTTATTTTCTTAATTTCCAAAGCCTCAGGCCTTACCATGAAATCTACCTACCATCTGATTGCCCAATTCAAAGGTGACCCCCCACATTAAATATATATTTTGGGAAATTCAATTACAGGTGATAGCTAGGGCAAATATTGTATTCAGTCCTGTTTTGCTATTTGGATCTGAAACACACTTTTTGCATACAAGCATGGCCATCGCTTCTGATTTTATAATCCTCACCACTGCTCGCTTCATGTTTATGGCCAAAAGGTTAGTCACATGTGACTATTCTAGCTAGTCATATCAACGAATATGTGTATATGTGTAGCTTATACTTTATGTTATCAGCAGCAGTGTAAATATGTTTTATAAATATGATTTCCACGCAAATCTACGGAGCCCCTAATAGGACATACCAAAAAGATTTTTTTCATGAAAACGTATTCCTGCAGGTACTGAAAGATTCCTGCGGATACTGGAAGAATCCTGTGGATAATGGAAGATTCCTGCGGATACAGGGACATTCCTGTGGGTAATGGAACATTCCTGTGGGTACAGGAACATTCCTGTGGGTACAGGAACATTCCTGTGGGTACAGGAGGATTCCTGCAGGTACAGAAGCATTCTTGTGAATATGGGGGATTATCTTTGAATAATGATTAATGACATTTTTTTCTAGTGAAATCAACCCTTCTCGCCTTAGGTAAAGAAAAAGTTGAGGTCAGTAGGTCCGATTTATTTGGTCTCATATATTCATACTTTGCTATTTTTTTACTGATTGTTGTAAGAATTGATGGTTTTCTGCATAGAATCCAAAATTTCTGAGTTACTTTATAAAATGTATTATAACTTGTTTTATAATGTGCAAAAACGTATAAGAAATTGTTAAAAGTTGATATAAAATAATTATATAAATGTAGCCCTATTTTTGCTTCTAATTGACCGATTATTTTTTCTAGGTAAAAAAGAATTTCTGTACCTCCCAGAATTGTTCAGTATCCACAAGAATTGTTCAGTACCCACAGGAATTGTTCAGTACCCGCAGGAATATTTTTTGCATGTCCTATTAGTGGCTCCGTAATAATCCCTTCTCGAGAGAACTCTTTTTGGTAAATATGATGCTGATTCAAATTGTCTCTTCTCCTTATATACATCATTTTGAATGCCGCAAAATTACATCCCATGATGAGATATCATCCATGGGATGTCCACATTTCTTGAGAGAGATTTCTCCTAACGTCTGCTGTCATTTTCTGTCTGCAATGATAATCAGGCTTATGGCTTTCTACTGTTCTAGGAAGCAAGTTCTATCTAAGGTTGTGTGTATATGTTTAATATTTGAACTACAACGTCCACGGAGTCTCTTCTAACTCTAATAACCATGGGACATCATGCCTAATGTTTTTTTTCCAAGTCAGATGATTGAACCTGTCTCTAGCTTCACAGTGCTCAGAGAGGGCTATAGGCACAAGCAGGCATGCTATGTTAAAGTACAGACAATCCTCTAGATCTGTATTGAATTGTTTTTCTACTTTCTTTTTACTGCAAGCGGAATGGAAATGCTGACAGTTCAATATCATTTACTTTTTTCATTATGCCTTGTCTCCTTGACACCGTATACTGTGCACGAAGAAAACAGGATGCAGAATGGAAACGTGATGAAATGATAAGAAAGCTATTATGATATAGAGAGGGGCGGTGCTACGTATGCAGTGGACAGCAACAGTCTTGTGTGTTGCATACATGATGTGACTACACTATGATAAATGAAGAACATCCTTTATTGATTCTGAGAGGACCTCTACAGAATCTAACTAGCTGTATAAACGGCTAAGAATAATACCTGTTGTAATTTTGCAGTACTGCAACAAATCACGTTTTCCTGCAAGGTGAGAAAAGAGAAAGATAATAGCCTGATAGCTAGCACAACCCTTTACGTGTGTTTGTCCTTATGAATGCGAAATTGAAGGTACGTAAAGCTGGTGTGCATTAAAGCCGTGAAGGGCCACACCTTAAATAAATTCACCCTGACAAAACCTAAAACTGTTTTTGCCCCCATTATGGAAATAACATGAACTGTTGAATAGGCGTCTTGAGAGTCACTGTGACAATCAAGGGAATATTTTGATATTATCCACCTTTAATGGGAGTGATGAGTTTATCATTTGACGCCCATCTGATAATTTTATGGTGACTGGAATTAATTCCCAGCATTAGTGGTGCCAGATGGTATACTGGTCAAAAGTTGATTATTTTGCCATTCAAAATGTATGGATCCATCGGGTAATAGTATTGCTAAATACCATAATTTGAGTCTGTTAGATTTAAGTGACCAAGTAGGTTATCTAATAATCCATGTAAGGCTCTATGATACTCACTCGAGGGAAATGTGACATGCATTCTGTTGAATAGGTTTCACATTAGCCTCTATAAAAAGGCTGTCTGGGGACAGCCACTGATCACTCAATAGGGATATGTGGAGTGAAACATATACGCAAAGGGGTTTCTACAAAATCTTTGACTGCATTTGATAGTTCAAGGTATGGCAAATGGGGCTCACACAAAATCAGAGGTGTGCACATTGCCAAAGATTGGATATCAGTAATTTTGTATATTAGACCGTCCCCTCAATACTATTAAGTCGTATACATGACCCAAGACAGGACAATGATACAATAGATTTGGCCAATAATGTTTAGTGGCTGGCTCATCGCCCTTTATTACATAAACACTAATCATTCATAAAAAATATATATAACACTAATACAGCAGTGCATGCTGAGTGGGTGAGGTAAAGGAGGACTGTGGTTACTAACAACACCGTAACCAGGAGGGATAGGGAGTAGTTATACACCTAACATCCTGGGGGCAGCACTATAAGGCTGCTAGATACTTATACCGGTACATCATTAATACTTATATAATACATTATATATCACATTAATTCACCTATCTAAAGTTCCCAAAACTCTCAAGCTCTAAGTAGTTTCTGCAATTGATAACTACACAGAGAGAACAAGACTGATTGCACTGCACATGTCAGGATTTGTCTCCTACATGACATGTACGATGGCATGTCAAGTCTGGTTGAGGCTCGCACATTTTGTATGTCAACTCCATTTGGCATGCCTTGCAAACACATGTCACATATTCCTGGTTCATGCACCTGAGTGCCAGGTAGTACTTTGTGACAATTATGCAAGGGTCAACATCAGTCAATAGCCATCTACCAGTGGTACAATTAAGGTATATCAGGTAGGGGATATTATGGTGCCACAGGCCTGCTACAACAAGGCCAATATCCCTGTCTACATAACTTCTCCTTGTGAGGGGACCTTTATACAGTCTATAAGACAAGGACATGAAGGTACATGGCAATGCCATATGTCTGCATGTATTTTAGACATTGAGGCTTTGTATTATACATTGAGTGTTAGCATAAAACCTTTTGGTATTCTTCCCGGCCCAAAGATAAGGTGTCAGATCTCCCCTGTTGAAGTATTCAGTATTTAGGGGTTTCATTCTATTATCAAATAATACATGCAAACTTAACAATGAAAATACCAATACATGTAAGTGATTCATCTATACCGAGAACAAAATGACATAGATCTACAGCAAATGTCTCAGGTGTTGGTAGTACCTCTTGGTGATGGATAATCCTAGTACTAAAATGGCTGTTTACCTCATCTAGTGGTATATCCTACAACAACAATGCATGTCAAACCTGACATATTTTTACATGTCAACACAACTTTAACATGGCTGTGACCCTTTTCAAATCACAAGTGACATGACATTTCAAGGTATGTCAAATCGTAGGAGGTGTATGGCATGCTACAGATATAATGGTGACATATGTGCACATGTCCCACTGACATGTAATCTCCACATCAAATCTAACTTGACATGGGTATACATGTCATTTTGTCCGGTACAGTTTTTTTCAGTGTAGGGGAAATGAGTGTCATTAGATACATAATGTAAGATGTCATACTACAGCTAAGAGGAAAGACATTGTCATGGGATCAAACTGAAAATACACTTTCTTTTACTATGGTAACTCCATGTTTTACCATTGAGTTATCTTAGGCTCAATTTGTGAATATTAAGACGATACTCAATCAAAGGCGTATACTTAGGAAGCAAAATTTTATTAGGGGGGGTAAGGGGGCAGGGGTCTCGGCTGGGGGCCTACTTTACTTTTTAATGTAGACTTATACAGGAGACCCATTTTTGGCAGCCCAGCCTTCCCCCTGCTCCCTCCCACTACCAGCCTTTTACCTATGCACCTGCTGAGCATACATAATCACATGAAAACAAAACTACGACGGGAAAACTTTATACATGATGATTCTGCATGGATTTAAATCACAATAACAAGGGAAATATGAGGATCGATTTCGTCTTAATTATCTCCATATCCTATACCTCAGTTGAAAAGAAAGGATGCCTGAGACAGAGAATTAAATCAGGGTCGACTCCTTTGCAGATGCAAAGCGGGAATAAGACACCGGCTCCATATCTACCCATCCCAGAATAAGATACCTGAGCTATTAAATTGTACTAAGAACGTCAAATAAACAATCTTAGATTCATATAG
This sequence comes from Acholoe squamosa, assembly GCA_949317995.1. Taxonomy (NCBI): domain Eukaryota; kingdom Metazoa; phylum Annelida; class Polychaeta; order Phyllodocida; family Polynoidae; genus Acholoe; species Acholoe squamosa. The sequence goes on along the minus strand of OX439049.1, from coordinate 29,235,052 downwards.
AAAACCAAACCAGTGACCGATGTTTAGCAGAAATGAGTATAGTGAATAACATGATGAACAAAAACACTTATCAGCCAGTGTGATAATTATGAAAGAAGCTGTGCAGCAGCTCAGCGACTCCGGGACTACAGTAGGCTGTTGCTCCTATTGTAAAAAGAGCTGTGAGTATGTGCTCTCTTTTCTAAACAAGTCGTGCACTGCTTCACCTAAGTACTTGCACTCACCACATTAGTCTGTAAAGTCACCTGCCTTATTTAAAATAGATAGAGCTGCACTACCAGGTACCTACTCATGTCACACGCTCTATAGTTTATTTATAGTTTATAGTACTGACTGACCTCTCCCAACTAGGTACCTACTCAAATCCCCCTTTTTGAGCACTGTACTTGAATGACCACTTGTGAGCAACAAAAGGGACAAGTTATAGCTACATGAAAAGAAAGGACTGGAAATGAGGGCATTTTTAGCCAGCTCTTCCTTTTACTATAGGAGCAACACCCTCCTGTGTTCTTATGACCATGACTGGTAGAGGACAGGGATAATTTATGATCTAGGTCTAGGTGCTCTTTTTCCTTTACATGTTTTTGTAGGTGTCAGTGTAGAAGCTATCCTATACTGATCAGGACTAATCCCTATACCTGTCTTATCAGCCTATCTAGCCTTATCTACAGAAACCTAATATCCGTATAGCATAGCCTCAATTAGCCCCTTGGAAGACCGCAGGCAGATGGTGGGCCTCCCACAGACAGCCTGCTGTCTGGGCACATCTGTGCTCCTGTGTACACTGACGAATGGTCACAGGGTTAACGTGGAGGCCGTGTAAGTCTCCCTCAAGGATACTTATACCTGATGTTGGCTGACCCTGCAGTGTTAATCAGTGTTATCAACAGAAGTAGAGATGTTAATTATGTTATCTCAATGTATCATTTATCTGTATTAGATAAACCCTTTTGGATCTCCCCATATTGTATCTGTGCGCGTAGAATATGTCCTTATAAAAGAATAGAGAAATGATACTACCGTGATGTGCAGTCCTATCTAGTAGCCTATAGTATAGCTGAATATATAAAAGACATTCTATATGGAGATTTAGTGAAACGTAGGCGACCATTCCCATTAGGGAAGTTACACCCAGGGCTGATATTTCTTTCCAGTGACCAACATGTAGATGTGCGTAACGGAGTTCAGTGTATATTATCAATATGCTTAAAGGGGAAGTTTTCGTTAGTGTACCTACGACCTGGAGTCCTGCTGTGCCCTCCCAGCAGGTCTTATGCCGCCTCCACACAGAGATGCTAATTTTTATTGCCCTGCAGGGGGTCCTGTTCTATTCATCAAAAGTAGTTGATTTTAGCTGTATCTGCCAATTAGGTAATTCCACACATGCTATGCATCTTAGAGAAATTAATATATACTAAAGACATAGATATTCAGGATAGATTGAAATATTTGACCAGAGCTCTTTACCCCACCATATATGAGACCCCCTGTGGGTTCACAGGCTGTTCCGTCCTATTTATACCCTCCCTTCCCCTTTAAGCCGACCATAAACATGAGGGGAGGTATTGTCAATGGACTATTATATGTATTATAATTATGAACGACATACTCAAACCAAACTGGCCAAGCTACCCCCTAGTTCAAACCAAGGTCAACCTATTTTTAGCTTGGCAGGGTGAAGAGTTCACACCTGCCCTCCTCCAGTGGGAAATCCCCAGGCTCCCTCCTGTGGGTCCCCGGCTGGAGAACTCAACTATATTTAGATTCACCTAGCCAATAGGAGCAGCTCACCCCTCCTACCACAGATTGGGACTGGGCAGAACCACCGACTCAGCATATTTGAGTCGCTCCCTATACTAAAAATAGAAAGTACAGAAATAGACACGACATCATCTGGGCTTGCTCCTGACTATATAACCTAGCCAGGATCAAGCCTCAGCATCTTATTCTTCTCCAACCTAGACCCTACGACACTCAGGTGCCTTGGCTTAGGATATAGCTTGGTCAGACTGGCGAGTACTATATTGTACACTGTATCAGTTACTCATCATGCCAATCTTACAATAAAGCTGGATCATCAACTGAATTGTCTGGACTCCTGTTACCTCACTTCATGACATGTAACGAGACATTGACAGTATTGTAAGGTGCCCTTATAAACATCAGGGCCCTGTTTTTCCTTATGTTAAAATGTATTAAAATGATACAAAATAATATCAGATATGGACAATACATAAGGACACATACGGACCTCCGTATCTCACATACGGACGTCCCTATGTAACATACGGACCTCCGTAAGTCACATACGGACGTCCATATGTCACTTTTAGGATACCACCTGGTACCCCCCCCCCCGTATGTCATTTTCCGACATACGGCGGTCCATATGTAACATACGGAAGTCCATATGTGTCCGTAAGATAGGGAAAAACAGGGCCCAGGGGAGGTATTGTGTAAAACATAATTTATCTAAAAGCTTCTGTGAAAAAGACAAATATAGGTGTTATTTGAAATAAAAGAGATGAGATCCAGCCATGGTAAATCCCAATATATACATAATTATACTATGATGTTATTTGTCACCCCTGGAAGGCATTTCCCAAGATGGCACGAATAGACACGCATTTAGTGGTCATTAATGATTGGACTGGTACAACTGCCTTACCAAACCCAACGTAATCTCTACATTAATTGCTGATCATATATACAGAGCGGTCGTAGCACATTGCCTGTGATCAGTCGTTCTAGTTTTCAGGCTTCCGAGTCATAATGGCTGTGTCTAGTCACACAATGTTGAGAAATGCCCTCCAGTATTCTGAAACAATTGCTCAAGCTACCTTCTGATCTTCATTTCAGATATTGCCAATATGGGGTAAGAAATGTAGAATTGCATAGATCATGTTTTCATAGATTAATCAAGCTAACGCACAGCTATATGAATCTCTCATAATTACAAGGACACCCATGTACAACATAACGACTTTTACTATCATATGACATTCTGTATAGAAAGGTTTTCTGTTTTACACTCCCGCCATCTCATTAATCTGACAAAGGATACATCTCCAGTTCCAGCTACCTGTCAGAAAACGATACTATTTACGAATACTTGTGAAGTTCAATTTGTCTTCATTATTGTCAAGTATATGCAAATGTTAAATACGGCTTTATTCCACTTTACTAATGATTCGTTGACAATATACCTTTTTAAATTAGAAAGGATATTTTAAATGGGAGATCCTCATAGTATATAGTGAATGTGCTTGAGCTATCCTCAGACCCAAGAGGGCCCCTTTACGGTCTGTCGCAATTAGCTTTGTTTCCAATGTTACATGGGAGTTCGTGTTTAAAACACCTTTTATCAGTTTTTAAATCTCATCTAAAGTAGTGTGAACCGTGCATTACTGTATACGGCGGACTTTATTAGATAGACATCCTCAAGGCCACAACATATAATTTTAATTAAATAATGGGAAGATTAGAATTGCATTGATCATTAACTGAGGTGGGCATGACTATATATAAGCAGCTTTCAAAATATTCCAAGGTACTATCACAAGGGAATAAGCATGTACACCTATGTTCTGTGAGCAAGGAGGATTATGACACCCAAAATCCGTTTGAAACCCCGGGTGTTAAATAATTCAACCTTGCCATTGAAATGAATGTGAATGTAACTGCCCTGGGTGTGGAGTATTTGTGAGTTAGATTTTAAAGGCCAAGGGCAAGCATACATTTCACATAGCGTTACGGCCCTCAGTGGATCAGTGGCGCTCGCCAGAGGCACGTGATATCTGTTCAGAACCCTGGTTTCACACAGCAGAGAGCTTTTTATCAATTCACATTTTATCACCTACTTTTTTCATCTACGTTCTTTTCGAACCACCTACTGATTCCTTCATGTCTATCCGCGCTCACATTAGTTAGCCATCACTCAATCAAGAAGGGTATAGCACCAGGAGCTTAATTCAAAACATCCTGGGATCGCAACCCCAGCGATCTTAGTGTAGGCACATATCATAAGACCTGGCCAGTCTACCCTATCTAATGCAGTGGTTGCAAGCCTGTCAGGAATAGTAAGTCCTGGGATCACTTCACTGTTCTTTTTCCAGCACTAAGATCACTACGATCTTAGTGAAAGAATTGCATAGTGGTTTCACCTGAGTACAAGAGCACTTATAGGGAACACTCCTGATTGAAAGAGTGAATAGCCTGCTGCATACATAAACAGGGGAGGGAGGACCTTTACTGAGAGTCCTTGAGGGCCCTTAGGTCTACTCATGCATTAAGGGCACTCTAAGGTAATTCTTCCTTCTCAAGTTTTGAAGTGAAATCCTACCCCACTCCCTTTGGTATCCTCTTGCTACAAGCCAGACTCTGTCTTCGGGGAATTTCATCTGTCTCTCTCTATTGAGGTAAGATATTTTTATTTTATCCTGGTTGAACATTTGCATTAAAGTTACCTTATTTACAGATGGAATCTAATATATTTCTTAGCCTATATGGGGACGGGGTACGATGGTATAAGCACTCTTGTGAAGAAGAGTGACTCCACAGTTATTCCTTTATTTTGGGACTCTTACCCCTGTGCCTAGTCAGTACTTCTTGGAATAGTGTAGGAGGGCTGAGGCTAAGATCGATGCAATCTTAGTGCTGGCTAGGAAATGTGAATGCAGTCTGATCTTAAGATCGCTTAATAGGATAAGGTAGAATAATTCCTAATATTGCTGGGGTTGCGATCCCAGGATGTTTTTAATTAACCTCCAGGACAGAATATGTTTTACTCAGTGATGTGATGGCAGAAAGAATATTTATATATATATGTATAATGGGTGGTTCCACTCAGCTATGTATACATTTACATGGGGAGAGGCTCAGTTACTCTTTATTGCAAACTCAACATTACATTATGAGAATTTATTTTATTGATAGCCCTATATCCTGGCTCTATGGAAAGGTTCATTAAAGTCAAGGCGTCTCTTTTTATTGCAAATATTCAAAATTATAATAATGTAGTGGGGTCAGCAAAATGAACTCTTCAATGAACCACATGAATATTAAATTTTGTCAGATCTAGATGATTATTACTCAGGTTATTTGACAAGAGGTCCAAGTGAAACACTTTGAGAAAAAAAAGGGAGAAACAATAATTATATTAACAATACAGGAGGAAATGATTGAGTGTAATGGGCCTGAGCATAATGGGCATGAGCCAAATGACTTTCCCAGGCTTCAGACACGTTGGCAATAACCTAACCCAGATTTGGTCCAAGTCACTAAGGTAATCAAAAATAAGGGCATCTAGAATGAATCCAGCCTGCTAGAATACTTTTGTGCATTTTGCTCACACCCATTACATTTGTCGGATAACCCTTCCATTTGGCATAACCAAGGCATGTAGAAATTCAATTCTTTTATATGAATGACTTCTTAACAATACATCTTCAGTGTGGGATAGTCAAAAGAAAAAAATCTGCAATACTACTTGCTGTAAATGCAGAAAAAAGGTGTAAATTTTATGGGCGTGAGGAAAATTGCCTTGAAATGTCCTAAGATGTGTAGTGCATGGTCGTGCCTGCAGGTAGAGCCTAAACTCCAAAAGTATATATTATATAAAAAAAAGCATCACTAAGGGGACACTGATCAGGGTCAAAATTAAGAACATAGGGAACCGAAGCTGCAGACCTACGATTTTAGCCTCCAACAGGGGCGTTTTATGACGTAACTGTGCCAGCCGTAAATAGGTCACAGTGCTGAAGAGATAGGGGTTTAACCCACATCAACTTTTCTCTAAAAGTTCTGTTCAAATTTCAAAATGGAGTCATGGGTATAGAGGGCTTGTATTGACACATACCATAGCAATGAATCTTCACGAAATATCAAAGAACATGGCCACTAAAATACTTAGAAATTTTTGCTCTATCTCTCAGAACTGTGACCTACTTCTGAGTGGCACGGGCTGAGGCTACTATTCCGCCATTTTTGAATCTCGTGGAATTTCGACTCCCCATTGAGAAGATTGCCACCGAGCTTCCATTTCATTGCCTGAAATGAGGTAGAAGTGGTAAAAAGGCAATTTCGGACCATTTTTGAAATTTTGAGGCCCAGAAAAAATCAGAAAGATTGATAAATATTGATAAATACCTTTTATTCTATAGCTCACTGTATCAAAAAATAACTGTACATGTTTGAGTAAAATGCTACTTATAGAAAATTAAAACATATATAATTTTTTTATCTTCATAGAGGCACCGCGTAAGTATTATAAGAGCAATTTATTTGTGACCTCTAGTAGTTTGTGGTAATTTGGAAAGGGTCTCATTTGATTCTTGGCAACTCATTAGTAAGTTGGTGTTTTTCTTTGTCCCTGGAGTGATAGGGATCTCCATGCAAAGCCATTGGGACTATCACCTTATTCCTCTCTAATATCATGACTACTTTCATTTTTTGCAAAGTCCCGTTTTTTTGGCCATATATATATATATATATATATATATATATATATATATATATATATATATATATAGTTATATGTTTGTGGCTGAACTCTAACAAATTGCAGAGCTGCGTGATGATTGGTTGATTGGCCAAGCGCCAACCAATCGGCCAATCAGAACAACCAAATTTAGTTTCGCCACCATGCATCTCAATAGAGGGATAAAGCACGCCCAGCAGTTGTAAAAAATATCTAATACCTCGATTTTGAGCTATTCCATGCCAGTGAGGTATATGTTATTTTATATGATTGACCATGTATAAGGACAATTCAATGTCATTCTAGGAAAAGTTCAGTTTTCATCAGACTCTGTTTACATTCTCAATTCTCGACTGTGGTTGTCCACGCTTTTAACCCTGTTCTCTTTAGACTTCAGCCAAATCAATAACTCTTATTGCTCGTACGTGTTATAACTGAAATAGGGCAATTGGTCATGGCTAAGACACCAACTTCAAATGGCTGACTTTAACATGATGAGCCCACTTCTCATTGAACTTCCCCTTAATGATCCTCCCAAAATATAGCTAGTATTCAGAACACCACTAATTACATACACCCTGGCTCTCACATCACCATCCATTACACAAACCCAGGGCTACTCCCTGTCACTCATACCCTCACCCATTACACACACCCTCACAGTCACTCATACCACCACCCAGTGGGCACACCTCCACTTACTAAACACTTAGTAGTCACTGCTCTGCACTGGTTGCACCAACTACTAGCTGGCTAATTTCATGCTAAATGTTAGACTAGGCAGTGCTTACTTGCTGGTGGCAATGTTTATTAGCTACTTTTGCTTCATTGCAAAATAAGCTCTTACTAGTAGTTTATATGCACCACTTAATAGGCAGTGCAGGAAATCTACTAGTAAGGGGTGAAAATGCAGCTCCTAGTAGCTGGCTAATCATCTGCTAAATGTTATGCTAGGCAGCCCTGCAAAATAAGCCCTTTTTAGTAGTTTATAATGCAATGCTTACTAACCAGTGTAGAATAGCTACTAGTAAGTGGTGTAAATGCAGCTCCTAATAGCTGGCTAATTATCTGCTAAATGTTATACTAGGCAGTCCTGCAAAATAAGCCCTTACTAGTAGTTTATTTTGCAATACTTATTTATCAGTGCAAAATACCTCCTAGTAAGTGGTGTAAATGCAGCTCCTAATAGCTGAATATTTATTTGCTAAATGTTATACTAGGCAGCCCTGCAAAGTAACCCCTTCCTAGCAGATAGCTTATAATGCAGTGCTTAGTATCCACTGCAGAAAAGGCCATTAATAAGAGCTTTGCAATCATCACTTTGACATCTGCTTCTTGGCAGTCAATGCAACACTGTTGGTCTGAATATGAAGTAATCTTCAGTAGAACAAAGAAATGGTGTCTAAATTGACTTTAAATCTATCTTGTTACACAGTCTATCCGGTAATTTAATTTGTAGCAATCAATTTGTGTGCTAGCTTATGCCATCTTATGACTTAGAATAGATCTCAATGATATTTTAATTATCAGAAATATGATTTAGATTACCCTTAAGGTTATAAAGCTGAGAGAATGTATACTACTGCCACCTAGTGACACTTAATATTTGATGCCAAGAAACAGCTAGTAAGCCTTTAGTATAAACCAGCTAGTAAGCAATGCGTAAACTGCCCTTAATAACCAGTGCTTCTGCAGCCCTACAGTTGCAGCTGCTAGTAAACACTGCTCTGTACCTTTTACTAGTCAATGCCAATACAGTCCTACTTAAATCATGTGAAGCAACAGCTAGTAAGCCTTTACTATGCACCTGCTACTAAGCTACTCTTAGTAGCCAGTGCTAAGTGCTGCTGCTGCATTACAAACTGAATCAGTGCCATTGTCATTCCTATGCAGGAGCTTATATTAGCATACAATTTAACCTGTTTTAGGACAAACCTACTGAGGCATAGCACAATATGCTAGCATTACTGAAGAATAATCTCAACAATGTCAGAAGATGACAAATCAAGTGGTGTACACCAGTCCTGAATATCACTTTTTCCCCATATGCAAGTTCCCATTATTCAATAAGTAAATCAAGGTATTTTGGGATTGTATATTCAAAATATTTAAAAATCTTGACAAATATTAGTAAACCCTTGAAAAGGTTTATCTAGTAGCACAATCCCATTTATAACAAGAATACATAATATTTCAAGGGGGTATCAGTGCATTGAGGCATCTTTGGTATAATATCCTATACCCACCTATATTGTTTAATCTAACTTAGGCTTGCCACAGTTGACTGTAAGATGTGTCCAGTGTGTTATGTACATGTATGTAGGTCAACCACTGACCTCCATAGCTAAAGTATCTTTCACAATGCTATGTGTTGGTGCAGCAGGGTGTGACCAGGAGGTGTGACCTGCAAGGTGTGAGCAGTGTGTAGTAGTAAAGCAGGTGTTACTCCACTTCATTTGTCATTTTGTGAAACTATTTGAAATTGAAGTTTTGTTATCATCTTGTGCTATACCTACGTAGGATCACAGGGATATTTTTCTTTTTGTTTTAAGACAATTTGGAGTAAATTTCAATACATGATTATTACCTTGTATAGACAGTTCAAATTGAACCAACTAGTAATTACTGCTATGTTACACTTAATAAACACTGCAAATTAAACACTTTAGAAACATCTCATAAACTGCTAAGATACAGCCTTTAATAAGTGATTGGTTAGCAGTGCTTTCTAAGTGGTGCATCTGTAGCCCTGCGCATGCAGTGGCTAGTAACCGCTGCCATTATCCAGCTGGTAAACACTGCAAGTTAAGCCATTATTAACCGATGCTGGACAACAGCTTGTAAACTACTGATATGCAACTTTTAATAAGTGATGGGTTAGCAGTGCTTTCTAAGTGGTGTATCTGCAGCCTGCACTTGCAACGGCTAATAATCACTGCTATATTCCAGTTAGTAAACACTGCAAATTAAGCCTTTACTAAGTGATGCTAAACAACAGCCAGTAAACTACTAATATGCAGTGCTTAGTAAGTGACACATTTGCAGTGCTTAGTAAATGATTCAGCTGCAGCCCTGCACTTGCAACAACTAGTACCCACTGCTATGTTCCAATTAGTCAACACTGCAAGTTAAGCCCTTATTAAGCAATGCTGAACAGTAGCTAATAAACTACTAATATGCAGCCCTTGATAAGAGATGCTAAATCAACACTTACTAAGCAGTGCTACTGCAGTGCTACAATTGCATCTACTAATAAACATCGCTAAGCTACACTTAATAATAGTTGATGTTGCAGCACTGTACATGCAACACTTACTAATAACTTAATAAGTACTACTGTGAAATTTGGCAAAATGTTGATACTAACCAGGAAGTTGCATGAGTGGCTAGTAAACATTGCAGTGAAACTAGTCACTCATGCAACGTTTATTAGCTAGTGCAGACTTGTACTGTGCCCACTGGGCACCCTTACACACGCCCATACACCCTGTCAATCATACAACCACTCAATACACACACCCATAATTATACTCTGTCACTCATACCACCATCCATTACACAAACCTCTACTCCCTGCTACTCATACCACCACCCATTACACACATCCACACACACACACCCTACTACTCATACCGCCGTCACACCACCACCCATTACACATCCCCCACATTCTCTGTCACTCATACCACCCACCAGTCGTGAGCCAGCAAGCAGGAAGGAGAGTTCCTGCGGGATTTAGTACCAGATTTAGCCAACAGGGGGCACCACTATGAGGCTAGAATAGGAAAAATATGCCTGCAACTGTTATAGGCTACTTTTTAATGGAGAATTCAATGGTTTTTGATAAAGCATTCTATTTTGGCTGGAAAGGTTCCAAATTTGGCATGTGAAAAGAATGTTTTTGGGCCAAAATAGGCATTTTTGTTGATTTCTGTTACCATGGAAACATGATTTTCATTCTAAATAGGAAAATCAATCAATTCTTGCTGGAAAGGTTCCAAATTTGGCATGTGAAAAGAATGTTTTTGGGCCAAAATAGACATTTTTTTTATTTCCCTTGCCGTGGAAACATGATTTTTATTCTAAATAGGAAAATCAATGAAGGAACATTCCACAAGGTTTACTGTGGTGGAAACAGAATGAAAATACCATTTCTAGATTAAAAGTTATGGGCAAAAGAATAAAAATTTATGCTAATTAGCTATATATCTCATCACCAATTATAGAACTTATTGACATTCATGAAATGGTCACACCTACCCATATTTAGCAAGCCATTACTCCAAAACTAACAGGAGTATCTTCTCATGCAATATATCACTGTAAAGCTAGTGATTTGAATTTTAAAGCGGATTTTTAGCATAGAGCGCCCTTTGTCCTTGCCTCTACAATTTACATGGACATACACCCTGTCACTCATACCACCCACCATTACACACGCCCATAGATTACCACTACTCATCACACACAAAATGTGATAAAAGCTCCCACAACCCATGACACACCTACATAGCCCCACAATAATTCACAACACTATCTTATTCTTCCCATGCCATTCTTCCATACTCCGCCACACAGTCCCTAATCTGACCATGTGTGACCTCTCCTGTTGACCCTTGCCCTGTGAGGTGTGTACTGTCTTGCTCCAGGTGGTGATGACGTGTTTGCATCCCCAGGATGAGGACAGTGCTATTGTCCATACTGCTCAGTCTCCTGCCAGACCATGGAGGAGGAACTACCCTACACCAGACCCCCCAGCCCTACATTGTGGGGGGAAGGAGTGTGGACAGACCAGGTAAGGCATTATGGCACACTGGAGGAAAGGGGCAGTGGTGCTTACCCTGTCACCTTCCTAGTACCCAGCCGTATGGATCAAAGGAGGCAGTGAGCGATTGTGGTGGTGGCAGTGTCATATTCTGTTCTGCATATAGAAAGAGGAGCCGTTGTACCGGAGGCTAGCCATAATCTAAGGTGCTGTTTGGATGCAGAATAATGTCCTTCCACTATAGTTGACATGATGGCAACCGGCTGCTAATTTAGACCACGTCTGCACTTTTATGATAAAGAAATGTATTCTGCCATTCTCAACTGAGTGTATAATTATCTCTGAATAATCTTTATTCTATAATGCATATAATCATTGTAATATAGTTATACAATATAACTGCATGGAATTAACAGGTAATGTTTTAGAATTCTACTATGCCGCCTCAGCCAGTAAACACAATCAAATTATATGAGGTTTCTACTCTCTCTGAAGGGAATCCATTTATGACTATAGAAATCATTATGTCAGGAGAGGCCTCGTGAAAAAAAGTAATCTATACATACATACATATATATATATATATATATATATATATATATATATATATATATATATATATATATATATATATATATATATATTTCTTTTTTTATACTTGAGAAGGTGATTTCAAGCATCATCTTGAATTGACAGAATGTACATTTGAAATTGAATTTTGATTATTTTTTTATTGAGCAGTAGAGCATACAATACAGTGTTTAGGAGATGCTCATTAATTTAAGGTACTCTTCATCACCATTCGTTCTTCCCTTGTGTTTGTCTTGAGATTATGTGAGAGAACTCGTTTGTGTTTTTGTTAGAGAGCCTGCAGTTTGTTAACACTCCAGAATACAGTGGCATCACATTTTTTATACACTGTAAGAAATAACTGTTGAATCTACAAGGGGTCCTTGTAAGACTGAACAATGAACCACCGTAATTACACAACAGGGGGTCAGTGTATCATCACCAGGCGGCAGTACGGTGGTACAAGTAATCCCTGTGAAAACGATGTGAAAATAATGAAGGATCTCTGGCAACTTTGGGACGAGAGATATTTTGGCAACTTTCTTTTTACAGTGTACTCAATCCTAGGATAGCAAGTGACACCGTGCAGGTAACGTGTCTTTATCCCTGCTGACGGTTTGACAGGTGTTTGGGGACTATGTCTTTTGTCCAGGGACATAATCTCTCAGAGTATGACAGCATACTAATATATCTCATCTCTGACAATGGTTCCTTCCCAGAGGCAGGTGTTGTACTAGGGAACGTGTGCACTATGTTTTGTGGTATGAACAATAAGGGGAGTGTGCATGTGATTGGTTTGTTGAGATAATGCATCATGACTTAAAAATAATGGATAATGGAAATCTAAGCAGCGGGTGCCGCATGTCATTGTCATTACCTTCACCTACACAGTGCATCTATTATTGTATAAATGTAGACACCATCGATTTTGGTTAGCTTTAAGTGCACTTTATCATGCATATATACTTGGGTAAGGATCCTCTGGAGGGCAATTCTGAAAAAAACTGACAATTATTTTGTAGTCATGTCTGGAATTAAGAACAATCATTTTAGAAACAGAAGATATTTTGAAATGATTATACTTCTATTTCGTGAATTTTTAAGAATCACCCCTTGAACAGCCCAGTGAATCAACATTGACAATATCATGGTTGTTCAATCATTCAGCAGAGTCTGTTCAATAGTGATTAGAATTAGAATTAAGGTATTGTAAAATATTAATACAGTTTGTTGATTATTTAATTCATTCCAGACATAGTATGTAAATGTTTGTAATTCACAATCTCAACACCACTTTGCTTATTCAAGCTAGCACTAAGTTAGAGGCCAATGTATACACTGTCAGACCAGCGGACCAGTTTTACAGTGGATAGCTTATTATTCGAGACTACAGCGGGAGTTGATGTCAGTACAAACCCATTGACTTGTTTGGGGTTCTAGCGTATGTGTTATGGCGGTATGTGCTGCCTATTTACAGTGCCGCCTATTTACAATTCGGGCTGAGAGTGTACACACACTGGTAGGTTTGGGTTCAGGTCTTTCAGGGTGATGTGAAAATGGACCTTGACCAGACCCTGTGCTGACTGCATTACTATGTATGGAAGGTGACAGGTGGTCCCAGAGCTGTAAGACTAGACTCAGAAATACACACAGATAGTGTGATGAGGTCTTAAGGTAGTCAGGATCGTGTTTCAATAGTTTCTACGACAGGACAGCCTCAAATCGTAGTGGGAGGTACAAGAAATGACTCCATACCAGTGACTACATAGCGAGCTACAGTACAGACCTCAAAATAGGAGCTGATAATTATTCAACTACTGATTCAATACACAACACTATGAAGTCATAGCACCCAGTCGTAGGAACCACTATCGGCTAAATAGTGACCAGTCATACCTCCCTCATGGTCTAGTTTGCACTCCTGTGTTCAAATGAGCACAGGGCTGCAGTAACCATATGTGACACGATCTGCGAAAAGGGGGCTTAGTGCAGAGGGCTTCAAGACCCCTTCTCCTAGTACATGTCACATAAACTGATAGAAAGGTGATCCCACCTGGTTACCCCCACTTAAAAATCTCTTACATCATAGACCTAGCTGCTGGGGCAACTTACAATGTTAGTACAGGGCGAAAATGTAGATTGACATGTAAGGTTAGTGGCACCATGTTTGGAATCAGGTTATAGTAAAATTGTATACTGTGGCCAAAAAAGGGACAAAAACGGAGGAAAGCAAATTATAATGGGTGGGGGGTGGTGGGTTTGTCATTTCGACCTATAGTAACATGAGGGCTTCTGTCTGAAAACAGGTAGATCATTCCCACACCCCTGGGTTTGAAAAACAATTACCCCCACCCAAGGAGTGAGATGCAGGGTGGGCAGAGGGTGTAGGAGTGAGACGCAGGGTCGACAAAGCATGAAGGAGTGGGCGGGGGCAGTATAGGAGTACCTTATCCTTTTTACCAAATCCAGCCCCCCCCCAGCCACTGGACCCATAATCCCAGGGCCAAATGCGTTGCTCACAGGGTTACAGGTAGTAGAGTAAAGAGCCCAGATTGGGTACATTTGAGCAAAGGAGTGCAGAGGGCAGCAGCTAAGAGTACCCACTAATTATTCACACAGGGGGTTGTCATACCAGGGTCCTTATTGAATCACTGCGGTGGTGGCTATTTAGCCAGCAGGCAGTATGATCACCCACTAATGTAGCCAACTATTTAGTCACTCTGGCCAAAATCCTTTAGAAGATCACCTGATAAGATTTGACCCATCTCAAGTCGTAGCAGGCTGAACCTGTCGTAGAATCTATTGAAACAAGGTCCAGGTCAATTAGCCAGATATCATTCCACCTGTAGACCTCGATCCCTACCTGTCATCATAAATTTCTATTAGCACTCATCTTGCAAAAAGAGTTATACTTCAGAATAGAGCTAGTGGAAAATGGGGAAATATTGTGCATTCTGTTTTTAACTTCTTGCCATCTGAAGGGGCATTAGGTCTGTGTGGAAGAGAAGACGGTGACACAGTTGCTGAAAGAGGGTCATATAAATGTATTTGAAAAAGCCATAGCAGGCTTTCCTATTGACAGATGTGGTTCATTAGTAAACTAAAAAAACAAAGAGTACTGCAGATCATGTGGCATTATTAGAGTGACTGGACATGCTTTCATAGTAACGGCATATCCAGTATATAGTAAAGCTGTACACCCCCTCTATCTATTACCAATAGTGACAATAGAGATGTCGCACAACATGATTGTATGATTCTATATTATTTTACATTTCCAAATCAATTCAATATAAATTTCATTATAAGTTATAACTGTATTGGATGTTACAGGAAAGTGGCCATGGCAGGGTTCCCTGCAGTACCTAGGCCGCCATAAGTGTGGTGCAGTCCTGATCGCCCCTTACTACGTGCTCACTGCTGCTCACTGCGTCAACAAGGTGCCTGTGTGAGTAGCTCGCCACCTGGGGAACCTTATCCAAACTAAATATAAACTATACTTGGTTATAGATTGTAGTTTTAAGAATCTGTATTACAAAAAGATAGATATAATGGCACCAGCCTGTTCCAAAAGACTGTATACGACCGCAACAAAGAATCCTGAACGTGTCATGTCCATGCCAGTAGATAATCAAGTCACGCTAAACTAGCGTAAATCTGGCAAATATTTACTTCATTACTGACTCAAGGTACTACGGAGCCCCTAATAGGACATATCAAGATTTTTTTCCCATAAAAATATTCTTGCAGATACTGAACAATTCTTGCGGGTACTGAACAATTCCTGCGGGTACTGAACAATTCCTGTGGGTACTGAACAATTCTGGCTGGCACAAGAAAGATTTTATTAGAGGAAAAAAAGACTTTTTGGTAGGTGAATGCATAATTCTAGCACCCACAAAGATAATTCTAGCACCTATAAGAATTCTTTGTGCACCCACAAGAATTCTTTGTGTACCTGCACAAATATTCCTGTACCCACAGGAATCTCCATGACCCGCAGTAATCTTCCAGTACCCGCAGGAATCTTCCAGTACCCGCATGAATATATTTTTCATGAAAAAATATTTTTGGTATTGTTCAGTATCTACAAGAATTGTTCAGTATCGGCAAGAATAATTTTTTCTAGTGAAAAATTACTTTTGGTGTGCATTGTTTCTGGGCATCAAAACAATTGTTCCTGTACCCGCAAGAATTACCCAGTACCTGCAAGAATCACCCAGTACCTGCAAGAATTGTTCAGTACCCGCAAGAATTGTTCAGTACCTGCAAGAATTGTTCAGTATCTGCAAGAATATTTTTTTCTAGTGAAAAATTATTTTTGGTGTGTCCTATTAGGGGCTCCGTAATACGCAGTGATTCAACATAATAGTATGATTTCTTTTAGTGCTTATTAATGATTTCTTGCAGTTTCTTTTCTAAAAGAAAAATGCCTTTACTCCACAGGAACCTGATGTGGGTGACCTTTGGTCTCCATGATAAGGACACACAGTATGAAGGAGATCCCCAGTCCTACAAGATTGCCAAGATAACTGTAGTAAGTAGGACACAATATATCAGTATTATAAGGAAAACACCCCATTGAATTTATATGTGGGATAAGGGGAACACTTTATTGTCAGTAGGACACACTACTGTAAGGAGAACGTAAGTAAGGCACATTATTGTGAGTAGGACAGACTAAGATATGGAGAACACAATGTTGTAAATAGAGTGTACACTAGTGTGAGAAGGGCTCACTAAGATAAAACACTGGGGTAAGTAGAGTACACTATTGTAACGGAGTGATCATTTTTTAACAAAAGGGAGGGGGGCTGATGGGTTGGAGGGGTCAGACTTTTTTCGACCCCTCTGATGGGCAGTCAAAATAATTTCACCTGTTTTCAGTGGGAAATCATGAGTGTTACTATAGGTTAAACGGGAACGTTTGCACGAGCTTTTCATCCCAAAAGGGGGTTTAAAAAAATTTCGCACTTCTGCGCAAACACACAAACCCTCCCCCCTGTCATTAAAAAATGATCCCTCCCTACGTAGGACAAAGATAAAGAGAACGAACTATAACTGCAAGTAGAATATACTATAATAGGGCGAACACACTATGGTAATTAAGTAGAGCAAATGGAAACAAGAAGAATTTATATCAGTATAGTAAAGTGATAATGAGCTATCATCGGTTGAAAGAAATGCCTAAAGATGACCCTACCTCCATAGCAAAATTGCAAACTGCTGCTAAAACATTGCACACACAAGTGGTCCTAAGCAGAATCTGTGTCACAAACCTGAGTTGATCTTTTCACCCTAGCATGATGATTATAAACCAGAGGGAGGACCTAAATATGCAAATGACCTTGCCATCATCCAACTGACCTCAGACCGTCCTGCTGACGTCACCAGTCAATACATTAAAACTATCCCAATGGCAACCACCAACGCCACCTTTCTGAGGTCTCCGTGTGTGATCACAGGCTGGGGAAACACCCGAGGTAAGATATGTGGTTCTATTTGAATTATGATGGTGAAGAGGGAAACTCAAACACTGATGGTTAGAGTCGATTCTTGTTTTATGGTCAGAGTGTCAGACCTCTGGCCATCATCCTATTAGATGCTTGAATTTCCTATGATGTTCTTTCAATACAAAATACATAATATTGCACATGTGCATTGTTTAAACTTCCGTGTGTAATAGACAGGTTGTAGATTGGCAGTTGCTGTAGCACTTAACATCCTTTATTTTATATAGAGGGTTTAAATGGGTAGCTGATGTCTCACATGACACCCTATGTGGAATATATAGGTGCTACTTGTGTCACTGTTCATCGTACAGTTTACATTAATAACTGGTGTGTCCCCCATATCATCCTATACAAGTATTCAGAAAAAAATAGAAAAAAATGAGTTGTGAAAAAAAGGGAAATTGGTGGGTATGGAGGCAGAGCCCTCGATTCCTGCAGAGTTGTGGAAAATGAAATCAAGCGCCAGTTTTGCTGGCACAATGGCAAACGCATATATAGACTGTGCTCAATTTTACACCCTATCTAAAATTTACAGGTTCTACATTGGCAGCTGGTGTGTCACCTTACACACTATGTGCAATTTTCAGGTTCTACATTTATTCTTCACTTTATTCCTTATGTGTACTTTAACTTTCTGTATGATCTATATTGACAGCTGGTGTGTCACCCAACATTCTTCAAGAGGCGCCAACATCAGTTCTACCATTGACAGACTGTGAGGACCGCTACAACTGGACTCTGACTGACCGAAATATCTGTGCACTTTACAAGAACATAACATCAGCTTGTGCAGTGAGTAGATAATATCTGTGCACTTTACAAGAACATAACATCAGCTTGTGCAGTGAGTAGATAATATCTGTGCACTTTACAAGAACATAACATCAGCTTGTGCAGTGAGTAGATAATATCTGTGGATTAACCTAGAGTGAAATCCAAACATGGAAGGAAGGAGGGTGGTTTTAGATACAGATATGGCAAATTTAACATAGAACTAACAAAAACCCTGGTGGATAAACCACCGATATAGACCATTTGAGAGGCCTATTGCACCTTATACAATCTTCCACAACTTAGGGTGCGGCCTATAGGTAGGGTTTTAATGCTATAGAACAGTATTAAACTTGAATTGCTCATGCCTCAGCTAATTATAGCATATCCCAAAGTTAGGGGGGGGGTGTCCTATACATGGGTGCGGCTTATACGTGGTGTTTAGCAGTAGTATGCTAGTGACTATCCTGGTCCGTATGTTGTTCCTTCTATAAAAAGTTGTCATCCCCAAGCATTCCCGTTAATTGATCAGCGCTGCCTCCTGCAGTTTATAGTTCCAACTACCACGTTCATAACGTCCCCTCAGTCTCAAGGCATCCTCCTGTATTTAGTTCTGTATTCAGTCACCAGCCGGTAGGTCTACGAGAGCCTGGCATTCTCTCAACCAGTTTTGATATTTCTTCCAACTGCAATAGATAACATAATGTGTAATAGTCATAAGTCTTAGAGAAAATAACTTGGCGGTTCTTAATATGAATAGAAAGTAGTTCAGAAATAACACTTTCTTTAACTGGCGTTCTTAATATGAATAGATAGTATTCAAAATGACACTTATTATCATTAAGTCTAATTATATTTCCATTGTGATTAACAGGGAGACTGTGGAGGACCATTAGTTTGTTGGCCACATCAAGCTAAAAGTAATGGCACAGAAGAAGACCTCTATGTCACAGATGAGGATACACTGGACGGGGATGATGGGGGTAGCACTGCCCGAGTTTGGCAGCTGGCAGGAATAGATTCATGGGAAGACAATATCTGTGACACTGCCAAGCCCAGCGTCTACATCCGTATCTCACATTATCGCCCATGGATTAAGCGGATTACTGGTCTATAGGCCTAAATAAAAGCTAATACGAAAGCAAACATAGATGTGTGGTATGTTTTCGCTGTTCAACAAATGTGAGAAATAACTACTTGTTTAGCAAAATGTTGTTCATTCTGTCTGTGTGATTTTGAAAAAAAAAAAATCCTCAATTAAAAGCATTATGAACTCGAATGGAAACGAAAATCAGGTTATTGGATGTTTCTGGCCCAAAGAGTACCACTTTGTGAGTAGTATATTAAAATGATCGTTTGCATCAGGCGCGTCTATTTACCTGATTAAAATCTATTGGTCATCAGTCATATGTAATCATACTAGTGGCATCGCAATTGTACCTGCATTTTCTGAGGGCATTTCCAAATACTAATGCTAAATCCTCATAAGTCATGTTAGCAGTTAGTTCTGCATTCATATCACAGGTGGCAATGTGGTGCACAACTTACATCAGTTGTGTGTCAGTAGTTCAGCAGCTGGGCTTTAGACTGGCTCCTTGTTGCCCTAATCTTTAAACACATAATACTTGTAACACTCTAGGATTCTAATAGTAATAATAATAGAGAGGAATAAGGTGTTTTGCAACATGAACTAAATTACCTTTGGTCCAAAGGTTTGAATCCCTGAGCCTTCAGTGAGCACATGGAAGATGTTCATGAATCCCAACCAATATCATTTATACTAGAGGGAAAGGAGAATAACCGGCAGATGGAAGAAAGACATTTAATATTATGAGGACAGAAAATTAGGGAAGAAGGGACGAGAAAGGAGGTGGCGTAAGTTGCAAAGGGCAGAAAGGAAAGGTAAAAAGAAAGCATGTGGAATTGAAAAACAGACGTAGCCAGGAAAGAAGGGATTATTCTGAGTTAAAAGGAAATTAGATGAGCAAGGATATCCTGGCCAGTCGATGAGGCCGATGAGAGGCAAAGTAGGGAGGATATCATCTCATGTATTCTCTTTACACTACCCTCTTTAAGCTCATAGATAGTAAGGGTCTTGGTAAGTCTTTAACATGTCCATTCAGTCAGACCATCTCCCCCAAATTGTCCAATATTGTAGTGTTATGAAGGACTAACAGGTATGGGACATGGTCTTTTAAATGCTCATCTAGTGCTAGTGTGAACTCACCATAGATATCGGTTGGAGCGGAGAAACAATGTATGATAATAAGACTACAGTAGAGACAGCGCTATGATATCAATTTGATAATCAGCTCACTATGGGCCATAAGTGCGGCATCTGTATAAATGTAACCAGGCAAGCAAAAAGACCCCTCTGCAGGGAAACTCATTTTTAAAGTTCATCTCAAGATCTTTAAAATGTGACATCATTGGCTTGAATATTCCCAGTAGTTATGTCAGAACTCCTCCTTGAACATAGGTCGTTATTCATATTTAAAATCGAGGATTAAGATCTAAATATGTTATTAACCATAAAAATATCTAAAAACACAATAAATCAGCCTTTTTTTATAAAAAAAAAAATACATAACAATATGGTGATTTTTATCATAGATTTTGGTCTAGAAGGAATTTTCCACTTCAGTTTTCAGTTTCGGGTTTTTTGTGAATATCCCCAAAAATTGGCATAAAAATCTGCAAATTTTGATTATTGGAATTTTTACTGAAAATGGTGCATTTTAGATGAGACCATTAAATTCTGCATCAAAAATTAGCTTAACATAATATTATTTTTATAATTCATCCCACTGCTTCTGATCCTACGGCCAGATTGCACGCCACACAGCCTCCTCTTCAGAGCAGGTTCATCCAAATGACACCTTTAGACTGACAGCCATATCCTGCTAACATTTTCACTTCTCCGGTACCAGCACAATCAGTTTCATTTCCCCTCATACCTCTTCCCAACCAGAAAGTCATTTCTGACACATCCTATATTCTCCATAGCCCCCCCCCCCCCAAGCTCCTACTCCCACCTCTGGCAGTGACAATTTAACCCTAACAGTCCCCAGGCTACACACAACGCCCTCTGGTCCAAGTATGGCATATCCAATCAGAAATGCACCCCACATCACATGACACACCGTTTCTCGCGGGCTCTCATAGATGAGCCATTTCAATGCGAGATTCTCACTGATTTCTCTGCCATTTTGTGAGACGTCACCAAACACATGATTTACGTCACTCAGAGTATCATACGTCATGCTAGAATCCCGTAATACTGATTGGAACAGTGTGAGTATGCACAACACTCTCCAAGCAGATAATCTCTTTGCCTGTGTATACTAATATGAATTTAGACACTGGGCTCAGACCTCAAGCTATATCAGCCCAGCATAAACCTGAGATTAACTTTTTTTAGTCGGCACATTTTTTTTTCTTTTATATTGACAGGTCTTTAATAAATTGTGCAGAGCCGTACATGTGCTGGGGAGTTAATGCCTTGCATAAGACAGAGGAAGTACAATCTAGACATTTTTTCACAATCATCATGAACTATACATCATAATTGATAAATATACATCATGATTAAAGTAACTCCATGGGAACCAAGCATCATCTAAACTTCATGGTTCTTAAGATTCACAGTATTTCACAAATGTTTGTACGGAGATGAACAAAGCATTCATACATGTTTCCTTTAGTCTAGTCCTGGAAAGTAACGTATGTGGCAGAGTTCTAACAGATCAGAATCAAGTTTTGCAAGAATAAACAACCCATTGAACACCGCCCCACATCCCTCATATCCTAGAACCACACTCACAGGACTCTGGTATTATCCCTCAGCATTTCCGTAATCTCTTTTAAATCGCTAATTAACCGCCAGGGGCAAAATTAGAAAAGACGGAATGTGTTTGATTTCCATGTTTTATATAGGTTGGAGCTTGGAAAAGCTTCATCAACTCTGTTTAGATTGATAATTCATCATTTCGCTCAGTGGGTACAGACAGCGTTACTGCCTGATTTCTCTTTTCCTCTCTTTTTCGTTCTCAGAGAGTATTTCCGATTTTACCACTGTTAGGCATACACAGTCCCTCAAGAGAAATTCTGTATTGAGAATGCAAAAGACGTGCTGGAATTAGTGGCTGCACAGGGGGACCCCTATACTGCTTGACTAGTCCATAGAATTTGCTTTCTGGTGTTTCCATAAGTGCAATTAGGACCCTACCAACTCTACTGATTCGAAACCTCTGAATATCCTATTCTAAATGGATATTCATATAGGCCGGGGGCTGATAGGGCCCACCATGCACCCCCCCCTCACATCTCAACACGTCAAGTATTTTTTTCGATCCTTAGGGTCCCTGAACAAGATTCAAGATGTTAACATTGATTATCTTGGGATGCACTACCAGTTTTTGCTCATTATCCATGTGCGGGTTCAGACCACTTTTGGGTCAATTTTGCTACCATGTTATTCAAGGGGTATGCTCAATCCCTAAGCTCTAAGACTATCTTACCTTGTCTAGATCCTGAAGCTTTTGGTCTCATTGGAAAGAAGACATAATAAGCTTTTCCTTAAGCCCTGATACATGTTTTTAAGTTCAGGGGAGTGTACCAGACGGTCAGCAACCACATGACATAGCAACCATTTACTACCTATGTTCATACTGTGTGATGGCACAGGGGAGCTATATGCAATTTAAAATCAGTGAACTATGTCCTTGAGGGGAGACTATGCACAAGTATGTACCTACAGTTATGAATCTAAGCTTTGTTGCTACGCAAAACCAGTATTGCTAGGCCACCACACAACCTAGCAACCTTTTATCACCTATATTCCTCATCTGTGATAGAGGTCACAGAAGAGTTATATATGCAAGTTTACATCAGGGGAGTATGTTACTGAAAGGAAACCATGCAGATATCACATTTGAGCATATTTTCAGGCTTGGTTACTATGCAAAGCTACTGTTGCTAGGCAACCACATCACCTAGCAACAAAACAAAAGCACAACTGTGTTCTACTAAGCTGATTTATAGGGGGTAGCACCCACCAGATACTTTCTAGACTGCACATACATGTAATTCAAAGTGACATTTGATTCTATTGTCGGCCATTTTGAATTTCAGCCATATACAGCCTCGCCATTAAATCTTATGAAGTATAAACATGTATGTTCTTAACCCCTTCCACGCCATAAAGCAGGATTTGCACGCAAATCCCATAGAGTAACAGAAATCCAGGGGTGAAAGGGTTAATCAGCACCCTTTTTTACATGAGAGTCAGGAGAATTGATAAAGATTTAGCATGGAAAAAACATCCATTTAGATAAAGAGGGAGATTATTGAAATGGAACAGCATTGTATTGGCTCATGGTAGTATCTTCTCTTGTAAGGCAAAAACGCAGGTCATAGTCAACACGTTACGCTGCAAAATGTCTCATATAACTCAGATAGGTTTGGCCTACATAAATCATATTAGATATTGTGGTGAGATGGGGATAAGAGCAAGTTTTATACATGTATCTGGAGTGCATTTAAAATTTTAAGTTAAAAAAAGGAACTTTGTGATTTCAATCTTCCGTCTTCCCGACCGTCTGGTACACTCCCCCGAACTTAAAAACATGTATTAGGGCTTAATGAATAGCTTATTATGTCTTCTTTGCAATGAGACCAATAGCTTCAGGATCTAGACAAGGTAAGATAGTCTTAGAGCTTTGGGATTGAGTATACCCCTTGAATAATATGGTAGCAAAATTGACCCAAAGGTGGTCTGAACCCGCACATGGATAATGAGCCAAAACCGGTAGTGCATCCCAAGATAATCAATGTTAACATCTTGAATATTGTTCAGGGGACCCTAAGGATCGAAAAATACCTGTCTTGTTGGGATGTGGGGGGGGGGCATGCATGGTGGGCCCTATCAGGCCCCGACCTAATAGGTTTCATATGTAAACTGACAGCACTTGAATAATTTTAATTTCATCTAAAATTGTTATGTACTATCAAATTAGATTCGATAGTGCCCTCAATAAAACAAGATAGTTCTTTATCATTTTAATTTGATCGAAAATTTAGCAGAGAAAATAAGTAATAAGCTGAGAGGCTTTTAGCACCCACTTAAATATGACCTGTCTGCATTCACATAATTGGATGGTGTCGTCACATTTTTCAGAATATCTTAACACATCGATGAGTTATAGGTGCCTTTTAACTTATGTTCATTTTGAAATTTTCTCATTAATTATCATAATGGGATAAATGGTGAACGTCAGGGTACACATTGAGAAATATATCTCATTCATATGCGTCAGTGTATGAGCAATGTCCCAATTTGTAGTAGCTTGAGTCACTATATCATCAAGATCAACAGAGGTGACTTTCCTCTGTCTCTAACACTGCAGTGCCATTGTCTCGAGAAATTATCACTATGGGAGTTGTATGCTCTCTTTTATCTCACTATTCCAATCACCCTGTTTAATGAAGTGTGTAATCCCATAGAAAAAACACACAAAGAAGACTTTTTGCAGCCCTGATTTACGTCATAGCTAACCTGCGTGAGATGTAATTTAATAGGGAGAGACTGAAGATGTTTGTATGTATTAACTAAGTAATGTATGGGCTAACAGGCACCGAATGGCATGTATCGTAGGATATCATAACGAGTGGCCGTAGGCCACGAGTTATGATATCCTACGATACATGCCATGAGGTGCCTGTTAGCCCATACCTTACTAAGTTTATTACACGATTAATCAATAA
Source organism: Acholoe squamosa (assembly GCA_949317995.1). NCBI lineage: Eukaryota > Metazoa > Annelida > Polychaeta > Phyllodocida > Polynoidae > Acholoe > Acholoe squamosa. The sequence continues at coordinate 29,210,190 of OX439049.1, read as the reverse complement.
AAAATCAATAAATAATCAATAGAATATCAATAAAAACAAGTTGAAAACAAAAATCCTTCCCTGGGACACGAAGCCTGCCATAGTGTGTGTACACAGGTACATACACCTCCTCGCCCGGCAGCGGACAGCGGCAGCCCCCGTCTCGGCTTGGCGGTGGCATAGGCGAAAAATAGTGTACATACACCTCCTCGCCCGGCAGCGGACAGCGACAGCGCACACGGCGAAAAAAGATGCGTCTCGCTGTTATGTTTGTGTATGAAATACACCTCCTAGCCCGGCAGCGGACAGCGACAGCGCACACGGCGAAAAAAGATGCGCCCGGACCGGGGTTCGATCCATGTACCTCTGACAGCTGAGCGCAACGTGCTAACCGCTAGGCCACCACGTCTCCTCCTTCAACGGCCGTCTCGGCTCGGATTGATTTGAACGCGTCCTTTGGTTATGTATACACGATCGCCTCGGCGCCCGGCTAGGATTCCTTTGTTTGGTTTAGTTCTAGCCAACCACCTCTCGTCAGTCCCTGTGGCGCAGTGCATAGGGAGTTGGATTAGGGATCTGAGACTGCAGGTTCGAGCCCTACCCTGACCATGGAAATTTCGTGGGTTTTAACATGTGACATGTGACATGGACAAGGAGTGCTGATATCCACCCCAAACCATGCTGATATCCACCTCAGAGAGTGCTGATATCCACCTGGGATCTGCTCATAAGGGGTCGCACAATATGCAGGAATATCAGAACTGGGATATCCAGAAAAAGCACCCTGAGTCACAGAAATCGTGTAATAAACTGTAATATACTTTGTTTGAAGTGTATGATCTCCCATATAGACATTATAACATGGTTGGGTAGTAGACTTGGGATAAGGTACAAATTAGTTATTCCCCCTTTTATGTGAACATATTTCTGCTGTTGCTTTTGTTTGATTATAGATTAATATGTTTCTTTTCTTGAGAAGGGGGCGGCGGCGCAGCGAAAGTCGTTTGACCCTTTTACTTGTGACGTAGGCGGTGTTTCATTTTACCCCTCTGAGTGGAGGAGTGAACCTCTCTGTCTCTGTACAGACTTTGCAATCACTATACATGTACTAATGTGCAATGACACTCTCGGGAATGAGTATATATTCTAGTAATCAGCCAGTGCCAACACAGCTTATATCCCTGGTTGACCCAGTACTACCTCTGTAACGAGCATTCTGATTAGATCAGCGGGGGCTGAGGAGCTACAGTGCATCCTTACCTCCTTCAGACGAGATTGGCGTGCAGACCGGCATCTCTCATTGGTGGAAGTCTAACATGTGTCACAAGCCGTGATTGGCTACTGCATATCGTTTACGATAAAGAGGACGTCATGCCCAGAGAGCGGTCTGAGTTGGTATGTCCATGACGTAGTCAGGAATAGAGACATATTGAATGGTAGGCACTGGTTTTCAGGCTCCTATCTAGCAAAAACAATACTAACGTCACAAGACTGAATATATTTCATGTACACTCCAGGATAAAAAAGCTCATTCTAATGAATTATTGTTATCCTTATTTCAGAGACTTAGGGTCGATAAAAGAAGAAGTAAGACTTTTATCAACCAGGATGGGATTTCTCAATACTGTGTTGATTAGAATTTATTAAATGCTGACATTATTTTGCCCACTCAACGTCCACCCCCTAGGTAGGGGTATTTAAGCTCGATTCAGTTGGTTCTGACCTTCATCCAAAGTCCTGAAATTTTACAGTAGAAACATTTCAAGCAAATATCTGTGACACTTTTTCAGAATAGCGATAGAAATCTGTCATCGAGGGCGCTCTTTCTAGTTCCTACAACAGGTAGCTGCAGTAGGCCCAGCATGCTACCCAATGGTCCCCAGTACTTGAGATGCGGCACACACTGCTATTATAGGTTTATGATAAGTACTGACTTAAATTTCATTCAAGTTATGAATTCATTTATAAAGGTACCACTTTTAGAATATGTTTAAATTAATATACTTATTGAAAGGTGTATGTGATAGAAGTGTCTAGAGGGATTCTCCCACATAGAATAGTAGCTACCACTCCCTAATTAATTTCTCATTCAAAACCCCTTGCATCAATCGATGTAGCCCTAACGGCAGGGAGGTATGAGCAGCTCAGTGACAAAGAGGAGGCGGGTACCACCTTCTCCGGCATTTTTGTTCAATATCTCGTCTTTATTGTCTTTGGTAATATCAAAATGTTGATTTAACAACACCTCTTCTTCTAAGCGTACTGCCGTTGCTCAGCCAATGCTCAGTGTTACTCACCTGTGCCGTGCCAATACTGTGATACTAAGGCAGCTTTAACTAGGACCATATGACTCCTCTCATAATATTATACCCCCTACCACCGAGACCACTCGTCGGTGATGCCTTTGAGCACACAACATTGAAACATGTATTCAAATCATAGTGATATTGTAAGCTTTGTAACATCTTGTGAAATAAACCTATTGAAGATAATGCTGTTTACTAAAGGCATCTTGTATTTTATGCGAGTAATGCCCACATCTTCATGTTATTTCATCAGCATGTATTTCTTTTTATCAAAAGCCTTAAAGCGGACCCCAAAGAAAGAGGGGCATACAATTATTGTTAGGGCTCGACTAGCTTAAATAGCTCATACATGTAGTCTGTGGATGTTGAAGAGAGGAGAGGATTCACTGCAGATCATTGTTGCACCTTATTTAAAGCCTTAATATAGCCAAAGGAATAGCTTGTGAACATTTTCCAGGTCAAGGTACCATGCTGTAGAAAGTATTTCCTAATATTTCCTCTTGCTTCATTCCTTGCTCTCATAATTACCCTCTCTAATATCACTCACGGTAACTTCGAAACTTTTAATTTTCAAATAAATAAAAAATGGATTTGGATATTAAGAGTTCTGTTGCTAATTAAATCTGATGGGTTAGAAAGATTGCTGCACGTCTATTAGCTAATTAGTGAGGCTGTTTTCCAAAGTCAGCTAAGATTATTGCTTCTCTAGTTGAGCCCCGGGGGTCGTTCAAGTATTTAGAGATTGCAGTCAAGAACACATGAAATAGTTAATTATGGTTAGGTGAACTCAAAATAAAACTAAGGAAATGAAGAAGATCAGCGCCAAAAAGTACTGCGCTCATTATACATGAATATCATGATATACATAGGGGCAAAATTGCAAATAGAATATAATTACGTCTTCTGTAGTATATATATAACGGTGCATACCTCATAGTCTAGTGTCAACTTCCTGCCCTTAACCATGGCTTAATTACTGTACAACTGAGTGTAAAGGCATAGACCTACACAATATACTAGTTTACTACTGTGTAAGTCTATGGTAAAAGGTACCATGCATATAAACAGTTTCCAACTACACTTAACCCATCATTCATTATTATCTATTTAGACAGGCTCAGTATAATAATCCTGGACCTTGTTTCAATAGTGTCCACGACAGGACACCCACAGATCATAGTGGGAGGTGTATGAAATGGCTCCATAGCAATGACTACATAGTGAGCTACAGAACATACCTCAAAATAGGCCCTGCTATGTATTCAACTGCTGGCTTCATACAGACCACTATGAAGTCATAGCACCCAGTCGTACAGGCCAGGCACCCATACTAAATGGCTAAATAGTGCCCAGTCATACCTCCCCCATAGTATGGTTTGTACTCTACTGTTCAAATGAGCATAGGGCTACAGTATCTATATACTTATAGGTGATCCCACCTGGTTACAAGGACGCACACATGGTCAATTATCATGAAAATGGATCATATCGTTAAAGGTGGTCAAATATACCTACAAATATCATAATTGTACAGAAAGCTTCTATTTGGCAGCAGGTTCCTCTACCTTCAATGTGAGCTTGAAGATACATAGCCTCCTCAACACCTTGCTATATATATAGTAAGGCCCATCAACCTCTATGAGTGGCCTGAGGTCAGGGCATTGTTCTATATAAATTATATAGAGTACATACATGGTTACAGGGGAAAGATTACAGGTGGGGTGCATTTGAGCAAAGGAGTGCAGACAGCAGGAGCTACGACTATCCACTATGTATTCACATAGAGGGTTGTCATACCAGGGTCCCTTATTGAGTCACTGCTCTGGTGGCTATTTAGCCAGCAGGCAGTACGATCACCCAGTAATGTAGCCAGCTATTTAGTCACTATGGCCAAAGTCCTAAGATCAACTGGTAAGATTTGGCCCTTCTCAAGTCGTAGGCGCCTGAACCTGTCGTAGACACTATTGAAACAAGCTCCTGAGTAACAATAGCGAACTTTGCCATGACTGTGATGAAAGCATGATAAGTGGATATGGGAAACTATCTGAGTATTTCAGAATGACCACACTCATGCCCGAGCAGCTCTCAAATGAATAGAAAAGAAACTGCTCATAACTCAATATAGAAAGGCCTGGTCGATAGTAATGTATCAGATAAGCGCAGCCCGTCATGGCTACTGCGCCTGGCTTGTTTCAATCCAACGACACCACTATCTCACCAGGAGCCCACCATTTGTTTCCAGCTTATGGACGCCCTAAGGGGGTATTTTATCTGAAGTATAGCATTTAGTGGATTGGTATTGTATCGATCAGCTGTAGGGTGAATATAGCAAACATGAAACCACTAATGCTGAGCATATCATTTTGTAGACATTGTACTAGTCTGCATAATACCATTGTCCATTGTCTCCAAATGACAGCAAAACGAAAAAATGAATGAAATATCAGGCGATGCGCATCATGTACACTTCATCAATCAGCAGCCTTGTGAATGGAATCATCCGATCAATCTAAATTTTTGTTGGTGCCTGCCAAACACCGACTAAACATTTGGATATTATCGACAACAAGGTCCTCCAGTTGCCTAGTTTATGATAACCTTCATTGCTCACCAAGTTTCCTCACCACCACCACCACCACCACCCAAAGCGCACGCATAAAATGATATGGCTTTCATAATAGAACCATCTCAGAGATAATTATAATACAGGAGGATTAATCTATAGATATAGGGCCTTTGGGGTCTTTCTTAGGTTTTATGGAATCACCCATAAAGCCCTTCTATTCTCTGAGAGTGACAAAGTGGACCAGCCAGACCTATAAGCTGTTATGTATGGACAATTATGATGTGAGCTATTAGGGTAATGTGTATGATATGTTATCTTGACATTGAACACCCTGCCTCTGTAATGTTATCCAACACTATATTGATAACTTGTGGTACTCAGGTCTGGTAGTCATTGTAATTAATCAATGTTATCGCAGCAGAGGTGCTGAGTAGTCCCTGATAAATCTGCACAAATAATGTCATGATATGGATAGTTATAGTATGTATTGTGGTACTCAATCAATGCTCTTCTAATGCATCTGCTAATTAGTATGTGATATATTTGCGCTGGTTAATATAGCACCATCAAGACATAATTTACATTGCATGGTTAAGCCTACCCTAGCACCAGATGTTGCCTTCAGCGGTCAATATAATTGGGACAAATTACCGATGCAAATGTGGAAACAAATATCTATTCAAGCTCTAATGAAGACAAATCTAATAAGCTATGTCATTCTATTGTTTTCATGAATGTGACCTTGGCCAAAGCCATACTAAACCACATCATAATATCCTCCCATATTTCTTTTCTTTTCCTTTTTTTTATAATTTCTCTAATCATATTACCGCTGAAACCATAGCCAAGCAAAATACATTTTTCTATAGGAAGACATTAAGCAGTGATTGTATCTGACAAAGTGAAGGGACATCTGAAGACCGAGAAGTGATAACTGCAAAGGTCCCTTTCCCGGCAGTCTCCTAATACATTACATAGCACTCTAAGCTTGTCGTGTGTTAATGGAATTAATCAGGTAAGATGAAGAAGCCTGTTGCTAAAAGCACTAGACCTATCCTAGCTCTATTCCTCCTGATTCATCCCTTCCTTGTGTAGATATTGCTCTGAATGTATTAAAACAATCACCCATGTTTTATGAGATAAAAGAAAATATCCCTATATAGCTGTGAAGAGCTGGGAGTATGAAAGACCCAGAACATTTTGAGGACATTAAGTAAGGAGGTCTTGCAGGTTCTGTACTTGAATGATACAGAAACCCAAAGGGGAATGTACTCAATGCATGGCAGTACGGTAGTCTACCCTCAAAGCGTAGCGTGTCACAGCTATTCCTTCTTACAATGGACACATAATATGGGAGTTTGGAATCAAATTATATTTTATCTATCCATTATAATATTATTTCTTGTTTTGGAAATCAAAAATGGGTTAACTAACGTTGTTTCTTTTGCCTTGAAAGACATATAACGTATTCGGTAGCCCTAGACCACAGGTTCATGAATAATTGATTTAAGAACAGCACATGAATCCCTTAAGATGCTATTCCTAGACCTTCCGACATATAATGCTCAGAAGAGAAATGTTATGTTCTGGGAATCGTGGTCTTATGTTTTATATAGTGACTATGCCCAGGGCTTTATGCATATATGATGTATTGTAAATAATGTTAGCGTTACTTACGTTGTCTGAATACATAGGCCCCTATACAAAATTTGCATCCATGATTAGATGGAAGTTACTTTCTAATGTAAATTAATATCCTCGGGCTCATCAACCCTTAAAAGTATCACGTGTCTTAACCCTTTCAGAGTCAGATGGTACCGTATTATATCACACGGTATGCTAGGGATCATACACTGCAAAAAAAAGGGGGGTTAGCGTGATACACTGGAGGGTCTTGCCAAAGGGCGTGCATGCTCAGAATATTGAAATGTGCAGAGAAGTGTTCCAATAAAAGGCATGCTAGTCTTCCCTATTAAAGATATATTGTATCAACTTTGGCAGGACAATTGGAGAGTTCATTTCATACTGCATGTTTATGATGAACACAATTTATACTGAAAGTTGGGATGTCTTATTTTACCCTTTGGCAATACTTTCCTGACTGAATGTTGGTGAGTGACTTAGCCATAGTGGTAACTCTCCAGCAATGGGTCGGTGTATTGTCATGAGAAGTGAAAATCAATCAGAAGCTACTTGGAGCCCTACAGGATTAAAACAGTATTCTTATAAAAGAGTTCTAGAGTCCTATACAAGGCGTTTTGCTAAATGGCCCCAGTAACTGTAGGCACAAATCATGAATACAAAATGAAATGATAGTCTTGGTGACATCCACTCATTTCGCAGGAGGGTCTTGCCCAATTACAGATCCTGACCCAGATTCTGAGCCCCTATTTACCAACACCCAGATTCAGGTTATTAACACTGGGAGTGCCCTTTTGTGGATGCCCTTTTGAAGGTATGCCATTCTCCTATCCACCATAATCTGAGACCTCATCCCCTCTCTCCACCTGCTCCTCCCATTTATTTATTAGCAATGACCTTTCTATTGCTTCATGCCCTTTACTGCAAGAAACTAGATTTGATCCCTGTTGACGTCTCTTGAAAGATCTAGCAAAATAAGATATGATAGCACATATTGCATTTCCATGGGGTTGTTCAAACATATTCTATAGGTCTCATATAACTGTTCAATGTTGTTCAGACATTTACCACTTGATGGCTTGGACATAACTGTGACCCATCAAGGGAGAACACCCCTCCGTGGGGGATTTTTAATTCCCCATTTGGCCACCAGGGGGTATTGGAAGGCAAAATTAGTCTAAAATCATTATAAAAATACTTTAAGCTAATTTTTTGCGATGCAGAATTCAATGGTTTGATTTAAAATGCACCATTTTCGGTAGAAATTGCCCATATTTGGATGGTAAATGAACATTTTTCATGAGAAATCAACCTATATGCCTGTTTCAGGCTGCCATAGCTACCATTCAAATAACCAAAATTTGCAGAATTTTATGCCAAGTTTTGGGGATACTCACCAAAAACCCAAAACAGAAATGGAAAATTCATTTTAGATCAAAATATATGATAAAATTACCATATTATTATGTAATTTTTTTATGAAAAAGGCTGATTTATTGTGGTTTTAGACATTATTATGGTTAATAATGTATCTCAAGCTTAATCATCGATTTCAGATATTAATAATAATGACCTATGTTCAAGGAGGGGTTCTGACATAACTACTAGGAATTTTCAACCAAATGATGACTCATTTTAAAGATCTTGAAACTTTGATAATGTATTTCCCTGCAGAGGGGTGTTTTTGCTTGCCTGGTCACAACTTTGATACATCTCTTTAGAGGGTCCCTACAAGATGTATTACTTTGGACCAGTAATTCAATGTCCAATATTGGAAAATCAAAAGATGCTGTTACATGCCATGGTTATCATATTGACATTTTATTATCTCTTTTCATTATAATCTCCAATCCATGTCACAACCAACATCATCTACTGTTACTCACCGATCCCTAGACTGCCATACCATTGATATTCTAGTTTAAACTGAACTCTAGACCACTCTCAGATATAGACGTCTACATTACACAATTTACAAAGGAATCGCATTTAGATTCATTTTAAATATGACTAACGATGGCACTTTGGATTGACTGAGCAATCTGATTTTATCTAATGCAGCTGGGCCGTCTGTGATCTAAACAATGGCTGCTAGTACTATAAAACATGCCTCCAATCAATATTGATACATAACTCACTGCCATATTCCATCCCTGAGAGCACATCTAGTCATTTTTGTTCAGAAATTTCAATGATGTGTGTAAAACTATCAAGTTGCCTTTGGCTATCAAAGAGGCTGCCTTTCGGCGGATCTTAATGCATCTATCAATAATAATCCCTCTAATTCAGAAAGCTGTATGTGGTGTACCCTCATTGTGGTGTCAATGGCATGTATAAAGTCGATTCCAACTGCACCCCTTACAGGGCATAATACTTATCAACTGAGTACAGTTGAATTGCCCATTCACTTTTCAGCTTCCTGTATGCATTTCTACTGGTTGTTTATAATAGCCAGCATTCATGTGAGGTGAAATACTATCGTGAGTTTGTTTGTATACCAGCGCCTTCGGCGCTGGGATAGTGTAAACGGCCTACGTAATTTCTGATAGAATATTTCAAATTTCTGGCTTCTATGACAGGTCTTTAACTTGTCTATAACTAACAGCTCTTCAAAAGTTGAAATTGTAGCTTCTATCTTTATGCCGCCCTCTATATTTTTCCAGAGATTCAAGATGGCTATATTGACTAATGTACAGGTACACTTATGTCAGCACCAGGTTTTCATTTACAATATTGTAGACAGATTTTATATACGAGTATATACAGTTCACAGCTCCTGGCCTTTTAGATGATTTGCAATATGGGGCCACTGCTAGTATTTGAGAGTTTCCTAGTGTCATAGTGTCTTTTATAGTAATCAACGAACTTACAGAATGTGCACTTAGAATTGACAGGTTTCTTTCCTCTATATCTTCTTGACGGGCCGTCAAGTGTTCAGTTATTGTGAGTCCGGAGTTTAGCAATAATGGTTCTAATTTTAGGTGATTCTGTATGCGTTAGGTATTCACGCTCTTCTTAAATGTCATTGAGATCATCTTTACACAACTTGATTATTCTACATTTGCCAGTATATATATATATATATATATATATATATATATATATATATATATATATATATATATATTCGCCCTCCCTCGACAGCAGTGAAAATAATTTGTGCCCTCCCCTCTGCGCTGGTGGTCCGGAAGAAATACAGGCCCGCCTATAGCAGTGCACACTTTTCCCCGCTAAATTTAGAACTTCCCTCGGGAGAGGTTTGCCCTTAAATCAGGCAGCCACTTATGAAATTCAGATGTGAACCACAACGTAAGGCCCATTTAAGTGAGGGGGCTCTTGTTTTCATTTTAACTGTATGCAATCGAAGTGCAGATTTTACTTTAACCCCTAGGTGCCCAGTGGCGGAAAATGGCGGAAAATGGCCATTTTTATGCATACATAAATGGGCCATTGATTTGACATATAAATATTAGGTCCAAAACACTCTATCCTATACCCAGGTTTGTAAATTGCAATGAGCTTTTTGTCGATGTCCTCATATCTTATATTCAGCGAATAGAAGGGATTTCAGAGTAATTTAAAAATAATCATTTGACATTTTTTGCAAACTAGTGGCGGAGGCAGGTATTGGCCACTATCCAGAACTAGGAGGAAGGAGCCCCTTTTTTGGTGTAATTTTTTGAAGATGATATAACAGGAGGAAAACCCCAGATGGACTATGCTTCATATGACATTTCCTTGAAGCTATTGTGTTGGGCTTTATGATAAAGTAGGTAGCAACATTCTATTAGTGAACTCTTGTGGTTACCATGGCAACGGAATCAACAAACCCAACAGAAAAACAGACATTTTTCACTTTTCTCACACATCAGTGGCCTGTTTCTAACATCTATTCAATAAAAAATGATACCTATTACAGCATACAATGCTAATAATATGATGGGTTCCAGTCATTAAGAGTCAGAGTTTCCATGGCAACATACCCTATCATTGGAATCTAGGGGTGTATCTAGGTAGGATGTATAATAGATGTCATTTCCTGTTGAATACTTGTTAGAATTGGACCAATAAAGTGAGAAAATGGTGGCAAATGTGTCTTTCTTTCTGAATTTGTTGATTCTGTTGTCATAGTTACCAATATCTTCCCAAAACTAAACATGTCAACAAAAGCCCTGACCATACTCTTGTGGAATATAGTGGTATTCTCTCATGAAGCATCAAAGAAGGGGCAAGAATCAATCAAACAAACTGACATTTGCCAGGTTTACATGAACAAGTCTTCACTCAAACTCACCTAGAGAGATGTTTGTTGATTCTGTTGCCATGGCAACCACAACAGTTCACTAATAGAATGTTGCTACCCACTTGATTCCAAAGCCCACCACAATAGCTTCAAGGATATATGATATGAAGCATATCCAATGTGGAGTTATCCACCTGGTGCATCATCTTCAAAAATAGTAATATCACACAGAAACAAGTGGGTCCTTCCTAATAGTTCTGGGCACGTAAGGGTTAATAGCCATTGGTAGTTTTGAACTTAGCGCCAACTTAATTCAGGATCATTGTTCTAAAATATTCCTTTGATTCTTTTAAGTGAGTATTTTAATATGTAGATTTGTCTGTTTCACCATGCTATATAAAATAAATAAATAAATAAACAAATGTCCAGTTTGTATTTAGTCATATTTATTTCCAAAACCTGGCCGTAGCCTCACAGGAAACTTATTAGTTCAGAACAGATCTATTTCTTCGATAAGAGGGGTATTGTTGACTGTTGCAGTCATGGAATTAATGAAGTCAGGTGATCTCAACTTTCTAGCTGCTGCAAACATGGAAATCCAGCATCACCCCCAGGAACAGGTTGATTCACCTGCAAACACACAGATAACATCTCATTATATTTATGGCAGTATGTGAATTACACACATTTTATTTCAACAGCTGACAGTTTAGATAGTAAAGATTGGTTTTCCTAAATAAGTTTGTATAGAGACTCAGGTGTCCTACTTAAGTTGCTCACAGGATTAGCCTACTTGGAAGTTTGGTTTGGTTGGAAGTTTGGTTTGGTTGGTATTTATTAAAAAAAGACCTATCTGGTCACATATATAAGTTGTTCCTAATCAACTTATGTGACCTCAACTGTTCAGCCGCTAGCTGACCTACCTGGTCACATATATAAGTTGTTCCTAATCAACTTATGTGACCTCAACTGTTCAGCCGCAATCCTAGCAACAGGTTGATTCACCAGCAAACACATATATAACATAAAAGTCATAGTAGCATGTGTACATGGGTAGCCTTGATATGGATAACATAGCATAGTATGTGTATGAGAAACCTAGATGCTTATTCATATTTGTAGTCATTTGTTATTATCAGTACAGATACTCAGGTGTGTTATTCATATCACATATCATCCAGAGCAATAGTCAACCATACTTGGAATTCATAGCAATAGTCAACCCTACTTGGAATTCATAGCAATAGTCAACCCTACTTGGAATTTCTTTGCTTGAAAGACAGGAAAACCCAACTTACCTGGCCTTATATTGAACCCATCCATGTTCTCCCTTCATATGACTCACCTGAAATCAGAACTCATGCTTTCTTTTAGATTGCATTTCTAACAGAAGTAAAAGTAATTCAAAGTTTTGTAGCATGTCTCCCCCTTTTATTGGAAGATTCAATTACCCAAGTGGGAAAATTCAATTACCCAAGTGTGTAATCGGGCCCTAGCGGAATGCTCTCTAACTTTGTGTCTTTTCATACTTTTATCCTCTTATTTCCATATGAGTTCCACCAAGACATTCCTGTTAAACTTAGAGCACATTCCATAAGCAGTATTCATGCCTATATGAAGAAAATATACACACCAAAACTGCCTGTGACTTTTCCCTGCCTATGGTGTTTTGTGTTTGAAGCTTCTAAACTAACCCCTAAACCATATCTTTTGATCAGCCAGAGCAGTACCACTGTGCCGTCCTTTTCAGAATCAACAACAGTAAGCATTGTAAGACTGTTTAATTCCCTAGTTTTTGGTGAAGTAAGTCAGTACCACCATGCCGTCCTTCCCAGAATCAACAATGGTAAGCACTTGGTTACTGCACTGTAATCTCTCCTGTAGTATACTGCATGTGACCCAGTATAACATCACATGTTAACGTTAAAGTGACCCCCCACATAAGTCTGAACATTGGCAACCTGTAATGTACCATAAAAGTTCCTTCAATCCTGACCCTTTCTCACATCTGAATGTCTTCCATTCTCATGTCCCATCTTAGTCCATTCCTACATCCAGGTTCAGGCATTGTCATGTCCTGGTACCACTAATTCTCACGTCTGATTCTAATCATAGTCACATCGACTCCTCTGTAAGACCCAGCATTGCAAGAGTTTCAAAGAAGTGGATGCAAGAATGGTTTAGGAGAAAATGCAAGATACTATGGCAGTGGATATAGGAAAGGACTGGTAGTTGACATGGGACTGGGCAAATTAAGTATATGAGATAGCGACTCTGGCAGAAGGTTGTGGTTAGGTAATTCACATTTCCACTTTTGGCCCCTTCTCTCATCTGATTGGGCCTATTGACATATCCTATCTTGGTACATTAATCTGTCCTAAGTTAGGCATTCTTATATCCTCTACCTGAAAAATTCTACATCAGATGATAACTATTGTCACATAGACCTCCTGGTGAAACCCTTTAATGCAAGATTGTCCAGGAAGTTGATGTGAGTATGATTAAGCTGCAATGTGAGAATGAGACAGCAGTGGACATAAGAGTGGACTGGTAATGGACATAAAATGGATCAGATTGTGGATATGAAGAAGGGCTGTTTATAGATATGAGAAAGAGCTGGTTGGGGATCTGAAAATGTAGGTTACTTTGGATTTCAAAAGACAGACAGGAAGGCCAATCTTCAGAAGAATGTATAAAGACAGCTAAAAGACTGGGGGACCTAAGGAGGAATTGTCTATATTCATTTAACCATTCTTCCCCACTTATATCACAAAACTATGATCTAATAGTGGCCTTTCATTTAAAAGTCACACAATATGAAAGCCTGTGGGTTATGATGATACTTACCTCCTACTTATGTCATACATAGTGTCCCTTATCTAACATCTAAATTCCTTCTGCCCTCTAGTTGTAATATGCTGCATTTCCTGGCTCCTATCTAAATGCCTAGTACACAGGGAGCCTGTAACTACTTGGGCATGCCCTTAAGACTACTATGTTCAATCAAGTTATTACATATCTGTGTTTATCTCAAGTTGAATACGAGAGCCCCATAGGCTTAACCAAGAAACTCTGTATCACACCCCACAGTGTGATAACCCTTCCCCGTATCACACTCCCTAGGAAAACATCCAAAACGGTCAAATAACTGATGATAAAATCATTTCTAATGCCATCGTGTGATAACCCTCAGTGCTGACCAATTTTCGTGCACCTTTGTCTATTCATCCTCTATCCAGTTGTAGTTATCTACTGCACATTATGGGCCCTATGTAAAGCCCACTGTCATAACTTGGAAATCCTCTTAAACATACTATATACAACCAAGTGACATTGGACATCTAGCTTGTATCCTTGCAAAGGATCCCTATCTCCCACCAAATCAGCCCTACTTAAATATCATGACTGCACTCTAGAGGGCATTGGTTAAAACTTGGAAATCCTCTTAATCCTACTATGTACAACCAAGTTATAACTGACCTCTTCTAGCTATCCTTGCAAATGATCCCTATCTTTATTCCTATTTACTAAATAACTGATCTCTCCCACTAATTCAGAGTAGAGGGCACTGGTTAAAACTTGGAAATCCTCTTAATTCTACTATGTACAACCAAGTTACAACAGAACTCTTTTAGCTATCCCCTATCTCTTACTCTAATTAAAATAACTGACTTCTCACAATAAATCAACCCTACTTTGTTTTTTCTTCACTCTTGTCCATAAGCAACTGCGACAGCTCTGAATCTACTATCTCATCATCCCCTTCCAACTCCCCCAAGCAGTCATCGAATGTAAGGCCATCCCCCTCCCCATTTTTCTCATCCTGTTCACCATATCCAAATTCTTCAGTCTCATCCCCTTTCCCTACCTTGTCTCTTGTCACTTCCTCATCCCCCCTCTTTCCCACTTCTATCTTTACATTCACATCTTTGCTCCCTCCTGCTTTGGCTGCATCCTCATCTTTCTCTCCTAACTTCAATTTCTTAGATTTCTGGCTGTCTGATTGCCCTGCTCGCTTTAGTGCGATCACTTTCATCAATCTCTCCTTTTTCCTAACTATGAACTTAATTTCAGTTTGTATATACCGAATCTTCTGTTGTGCTACATCTAATTGCCTTTTCTTTTCTGCGGCTTTCCGCATTGCATTATCTAGAACAGCCTTCTTATCCTTTTCCTCAAAACAGGTGTTCACTAATAATGTGTTAGGATCCATCTGGGAAAAAAGAAAAAGAAAAGTATTGCACAAATTTGTATGGGATGCTGCACATGTATATTCTCTAACCCAATAGTATACTTATGGTATATAGTCTAGGTGTCTGTGTTACATAAGGATATGAACACATAGATGAGAACATGAATACTTAACACACATTAACTTTGAGAACAGTCTGGTGTTGCACTTACACTATTCTTCAATTCTGAAACATGACTTAATAATCTAAGCCCAATCTTTAGACCCACACTACTTTAAGGCAATGTATACAGGAACCTAGTATTGTTGTATGCTGCAGCTAAAACCTGCTTAATTCCCACTGATTTTAACTGAGCCACACGCTGGGCAACATTTAGCGCATGACCCAGATGAGAAAGAGATCGAGAGACAGATGTGGTTGTCCTGGGCGGAAAATGTGGGCAGTCTGTTTTAAGCACCATACGATCTAGTGTCATGCTCCTTACCAAAGCACACACCTCTCGAGAGTCAGAGTTTACCAAATTTGTGACTCCTATTTTCAGGTTAGGAAAATGAGTACACCAAGTAATCATCTCCCGGACTGTGCCAGTGAAGCAGTGTAGATGTATTTTCTGAGTGTCAGACAAAAACTCTGAACAGACAGAAAAAGCTTCTGCACTGTAACCACGGCAATGGATCACCAAAGTCTTACTCAGGTCCCTGGCCAGATTCAACTGATACATGAAGGCCTTCATCTGAACTGACATTGGTGTTGAGGTAGCACAATCTAAGCCAGTCTCCCCCACTGCTACAATATCAGCATGAGATGCCCGATCAGTGATGAAGTCCTTGACTTCATCTAGTGAACTGGCATGTTTGGGATGAAGACCAAGAGTGGGCCACACACGATCTTCCTGTAGTACCTGATCCATAAAACAATATAGCTTAGGATCAATGAAATAAGTCACACAGCCCGAGAAATGAGGGGGGAATGGTATCTCACAGAGTTTCAACTGGTGCCTGTGTAGAAGTCTGTCCAAATGACAGTGGCTGTCAACATACAAACTCCCTGGCTTAAGATGAGTCAGATGACAATTAGCTGTTTCACAGGATCGACCATACAGAAACTTGTGGCACAGGCCATCTACCCGTACTTCACATTTACCTGGAAAAAAAAGAAACGTCATAAACTTACAACCTGAACCCGAAAGTATTTTCCTGTGCTATACTTTTCTTTCATGAAAACAAATTTGTGGATGGGGTGAATATAAGTGGGTTTACTTTCTTTTTAAGTATGGCAGTATAATGCTTCCCTGTCATGTCAAAATTAATACATATTGGCTCTTTCCTGTACCTTGCATTTCTTAAGTGAACTGGAGTAGAGTATATAAGATGGTTTCCCAGGCCTCGCTGATGCTGAGAGAAAGAAACTGCTAGGTCTTCAGGGGGAGTATTAGATGGTAGACATAGTCTCCCATTAGCAAGGAAGGATGAGTAAACAAAAATGTCTTTCTGTAAGATGATAGTCATAGCAAGGATATGGAACTCATTACCCCAAGCCCTGTCATTCCTAGCAGTTTTAATTTCTTTTCTCCAGTGATCCATGAGGGACATATCTTCAACTATAGTGTCTTTTTCCATGACCATGAGGAAAAAGTCTTTGTGTTTCCACATAGCTTCAACTGTCAGAAGTCTAAGAGTAAGTCTTAGAAGCTCACTTCCAGTCAAACAAAGTGAAACAGCATTCCACAGGCAGTTTCCATCACCGGTTGTTTTGACTGGGCTATAATCCTCTAACATAGCAGGATGAGGGTGGCTGTGTACAGTCCTATCTATTGCTTCATCTCCCATGGACACATATGTCTGTAAGTTCTGAAGGAATAACCTGTACTTTGTCAATGTCGGCTTGTATGTATCTAACACCTTACCTATATCCTGCTCAAGTACTACTGGGTTGAAAAAGTTATGTTTTATTTCTTTTCTAAGAGTGAGAAAGGTTTGTGTGTACATTTCCCTGAATCTATCTTGTTGACCTGTCATATTTCCTATCTCTTGATGACATGCCATATTTTGGGCAGTAGAGTCAGCATGAGAGGGCCCTAATCCCTTTTCATCTTCGCAATGGTGCACCTCTATGATAGTAGTTGCTTGCCCCTGAACTGGATTGTCAGGCCCTTGCCCGTGACTTGGATTGTTGGCTTGTCTATTTTGGACCTCATTATCATCAAAAGGTTTCTTTTTGTCCTCCCTTTCCTCAAGTCCAAAATTCTCAGAAGAACAGTGGACTTTTGTACCATCAGGAGGGGCCTCTTGACTCTTCTTCCTTTTCTCACCTCTATTTTAAGAAGCAGCCTGAAGTTTTCCAGTTTCCCTAGCCTTTGTCATCAAATCCGTAAGAAAGTAGAGAGGGGTAGAGAAAGTCACCAAGTGAAGGTTTTCAAATTTGGAAATGCGGCTCAAGGCTACATAGGCTTGCCCAGGAGCAAAGAAGTTTTCATCCAAGTTCACATAGGCTTTCTTTAATGTTATTCCCTGCATCCGGTGAACTGTACAGGCCCATGCTAGTATGAGAGGATACTGTACCCTGTATACAATTATTCCCTCATTCTTCATTTCTATCTTCTGCTTGACTTTGCGCACTGGGATAATTTCACTTCCATCTAATGTCTGTATCCAGATGACCTTTTCCTTTGAGTGAACAGCCTTCAATATACCTGGAGTACCATTTACTACTCCCCTAGCCACGTCAAGGTTCCTAGTTATCATTATCTTAGCCCCTATTCTAACTGTAAACTGCCTTGGCATGGCTTTCATCTGATCAACTTTATCTGAAATATCACAGGATACATGGTTCCCAGCAGCATCAAAGTCCTGTGCCCTGAGTTGATATAGCTTATTTGATTTGAGTAGGGATTCCTGTATGTTTTGGTTTATAGCTTCCCTGCTTACATGCTTTGAACAGAGCACAAAAGAATAGGGGTCTCCCATGTCAGTACATTCTTCATTTTTCTCATGACCTACCCCACACACTCTTGACTTCAAAGTAGCAATATCCTGTTCATCATGAACTCCCTCACGTAATCTATTAAGAAGAGACTGGAAGTCTTTATCTTCTTTCTGCCTGCAATTCTCATTCAGAAGGAATGGCTTGAAAAGTGCCCATAGGCGACTGGAATATATTTGCCGAAATGCAGGTTCTTTCATTACTGCTGGCAGTTGAAAGAGATCACCAAAGAGGATCAAAGTTTTACCCCCAAAAGGCGTTGTATTAAATTCCTCTCCAGCTACGTCCCTACAGATGCTATCGAGGGTTTCCAGCATTTCTGCACTCATCATGCTGATTTCATCTATTATGATTACATCAGTAGCAGCTATACTTGACCAGGTCTTATCTCGATATGCAAACTGGCGCTCAAGGTCACATGACAATTTGAAGAAGGAGTGTATTGTCTGGCCTCCAATGAGTTGAGCAGCATTGCCAGATGTTGCCAAGACCTCTACTATATAAGCACAACTTTCAAGCTGAAGCAGTATAGTATTCAGTAGGAAAGACTTCCCTGTTCCACCAGGACCTGTCACAAAGAGCAACATCTGTCCAGAAGATGCTTCTACATAATCAAATACTTTACTTTGACATGCGGTCAAATGAGACCTGCGCTCCTCTAGGTCCCTCCTTTCCCCTAGAATTTTCATTTGGTTGTGTAAAACTAACTGTTGTATATCAGGATTACCTTCATACCCATCATCTGTACCTACAGTTTGATAAGACCCCAAGCCAGGGTCCTCAAAAGGAATGTCCTCCCCATAATCTAAGTCAGATATCTTTTTGGCTAATGTTTTTTGATCAGCTAGTTGTTCATGTAGCATTTTCTTTTGCTATCCTAGCTATCATCTTAGGGTCAAAATTCCTGTGTTTCATTTCCTTGAAAGAAACATCTAACTCATCCTCATCACTGAACACTTCCCTCAAATAACATTCTTCTTGGTATGTCCCTGACTCATTGTCTTCACTTAGCAGGTCTTTCTCTGTCCGAAAGGGGAATTTCAACAAAAGTTGTTGATAATAGAATGCCTCTCCATCATGGGCAGTCAAGAATCTGTACCGCGGAATAAGGGGGCTGCGTTCTACTATTATTCTCTCTTTCATGTCAATAGCAAACTCTTTGAGCTTCGGCCTCTCTTCGACCTCCTTATATCTAGTTATGTATTCAGGATATGTCATGTTCAAAAATCTTTCTGATACTGGCCTTTGTTCATACCCTTCCCGGGCACCATCAACAAAAACTTCAGGGCTGTCTGGGTCCTGTTCAGATATCTCAACACGGCTTTTTAACCGCCGTGTTCTGTCTGAGTGGAAATTTGTGTCTATGAAAACGACTGACTTATCAGAGTTAACCATGGGATATGACAGCTGTGTAGCTACTGCTTCAGGAGCCCCGACCAATCGAGACTCAAGGTACCTTGAAACCTCTGAATCAATTTTCACATCTGCTGTAAATGTTGGCTCTACCTTTGAAACATATTTAACTAAGTACCTTTCCATCCCAGTGTTAGTTATGTACTGAACATTCAGGTGTGCATCCCATAATTTCAATAGGAGAGGGTTGTAAGGAACTATGCGCTGATCTTCAGGAAGTGATCTTTTGTACTGGAACTGTGTGCCCGTGCAATCATAGCCATCTTTCTCCCTTATAGCAAAGGGGAATTTCAGCCACAATGCTGTCCTTGAGCAAAGTCCCTTCCTGTAACCAAACAATGCCATGCACATGAAGAGCACCCCTGTTCTGAGCTTCTATTCTGTACCAATAATGAACTGCTTTCCCAAACACGCAGTCTTTACCATACAACACAGGTGAAACAGCTTGCAACCTTTCAAAGAAGTAAACTGTAGGCTCAACTGGGTGAAGTATGCTAGCAGGTTTCTTATACTGGGACAAAATTTCTTTCAGTGGTTTCCAGCTGTCATTGAAAGTCAGGGTAAAGAAAATATCTCCAGGTCCGAAATGGCTTACTCTTGCTACTAAGTCAAGAAATTGTTTCTGCCAATAAGCCTTACTACCAGATATAGTTGCATTAACCACCTCACCATACATGAAATATGCAACATTTGAGCTGAAGTTTGATGATTTGAGAGGGGTTTCTCTGTTTTTGTTTGATGCTAGAGCAGAATTTATGAACATTAATCTATCTTTGATGTTCCTGTCATAAGTAAAGAACAGGTACTTCCTATCATTTGCAAACCTTCTGTCAACATGTAGCAAACGTAATTTGTGGCACATACCTAGCTTCAAGGCATTAGGAGTCCTCTTCCAAGAGCCTTTCCCATGAGGAAAAAGATGGAAAAATATCTTAGCCTCCAAGTCTTCATCCCCATACGTTAAGTTTTTTGCAGTGAACCCACCCTTGTCTTTTTCAATGACTTTACCTATTACAATATTACTAACCTGTAAAGGTTCCTTTGGAGAATCAAACTTGTTTGCTGGTATCATAAGCCTCACTTTCTTGTCCAACTCTTTCTTAGAAAGCTGGCCATTGTCTAGTATGTCTATGTCTTTTGTTCTCTTAGGTATGCCACAGAAAAGGCCAGAAGCCTCAGAAGTTTCAGCATGACCATGGATACTTTCAACATTGGAAAGAAATTCCTCATACAGAGGGTTATTCTTCTTAAGCCAAAACAAAGCAGGCTTTACATCAGTCAAACTCATGTCTAGTTCACTGTGTGTGCCATCATGAAAAACTCCAACCATACCTCTAAGGTTTTTCTCAGTGTTCTTAGACAGCTGTACATTGCCATGAAGATGCAACCATCCAAATCCAGGCTTCTTGAAAGTGTTACAGTACACACTTGCTAAGGCGAGTTTTGCATATTGGATGTATGAGGTCAGCTTTGCAATGCAGTCCGGAATAAAACCGAAGTCAGAGAAGAAATTAAATGTTTTATGTTGGCCAAACTTAGCTTTTGTTTTGCAGGTTGGACATGAAGAGACTGAAGAGACCAATTTGCCCTTAACTTTGCTCTCTTTTGTGAGTATGGTGACTGGGGAATTGGGTGGTATAAGTTTCTGTGCAAGCCATTCATTTTGAGGTAGGGATTGTATCCAGCATACTGACCGCATGTACAATATTTTCCCACAAATACAGCACACAGCAGCTGGTTTCCTGTTCTCTAATTCAGCCTCTATCTGGTAAATGATCTTAAGTTTCTTTTCATCTATATTTATATTTGATAAAGATTTAACTTTTTGGCAATTCTGTTCAGCTTGCTCAACAGGGACCTGAGGAACTTCAGGGTTATTCTGTTGGCTAGGAACTTGTGGAAAGGGAGAGTCAGCATTCTGTTCAGCTTGCTCAACAGGGACCAGAGAAACTTCAGGGCTATCAGCTTGCTCAAAATGGACCTGAGGAACTTCAGGGTTAGTCTGTTGCCAAGGAACTTGTTGAAAGGGAGTGTCAGCATTATATTTGATGTAAGCCACAGATCTCTGAAATTTTGAAAAGGGACTCCTAATGTAACTATGGTCTGCTAGTGGTTTAGACATTTGATAATAACTGTGGTCATGGTATATAGGACCCTCTGGATGTTCTGTCTCTACTGCTATTGGTTTCATAGTCAAATGTGTGGGTACATCAGCACCTGGGGAGTACAAACCTGACCTTGGTGAGGTATTGTCAAATGGTATTTCTACTTCCATCTGAACAAACGAATGTTCATCTGTATTTTCTATCTCAGAATCACATTCCCTTTGTTCCTGCAGTACATATCTATCCTGTGAGTAAACTACAACTGTACAGAGGAAGGCTGCCAGTAATCCAAACACCAAGACACAGGTCAAGGTTTGGACTGTTTGTTCTAGTGAGTCTGCCATACTGGAAAGAAAGGAACAATAAACTGGATGACCGAAAGGGAAGATTGTCAAACTGCCATACTAAGAAAGGTTCTGAAACACTTTGTAAAATTTTCTAAGGGTGTTGGGGTAAGACATGCATATTTGATGAGAGTTAAAAGTTGCAAATATCTGTGCTACAAATTTGACATGCAGGACAGAAACTATAACTCAATGTAGGAAAAGCCAGTAACAACCATCTTGCATTATAGTTATGACATACTTGAAGGGAAGAAAGTCATGCATACCTCCTCCGGTCATTTGATCCCTCAAGTCCATAAGTAGTTTTGAGAACACATCACGGCCGCCCCCCCCTGAGGTACCCCAGAAGTCATCCTGTACTGGATGAGTAATAATGGCTGTGCCCATCAAAATAAGGTTCCGTTTAAAGTCTGTAACACAGTAGGATTTGCTCAAAAGGAGCTTTTGCATAACACCCTTTTTCTTCAAATCCCAAGAAGAGCATGAGCCGAGCCGCTTTGACAGCCACTTTGCTTCCCTAGCATCTGGTGCCCTGCTGATCTTTTCAGCTAGATTTAGATTATTCATAAATTTAGCTTTTGTTGTTTGGTAGGCATGTTCTACTGATTTGAAGGAGGAGCCTTGAAACTCAATGCTGTGTATTGGAGACATGTAGAAATTACTCAATACATCATCCCCTCCCTTAACTGTGATCAAGTGAGACGTCATCTGAAAAGTTTGAGAAGTTAGTGGAACAAAATTAGTACAATCATGCATGCAATAAGGGGTTAAGTGAGTAGGAAATGGGGAGTTCAAATCCATGCAAATATGGGAATAATTCAACAAAGGGTTTGGTAGGCTTGGGTGCATCTGGGGAACACATGCACATGAGGCAATAAATTCTTTGCAATTCATCTTGTTAGGCAAGTTACATTGTATTAGACCCTTAGAGAGTGGTCACTATTTAGCAACAGCGATGGGGTTTCTGGTTGGGGGGGGGGGGAATAAAAACTTTCTGGGAGGAATGTGTGTGAAAAACAACAGGGATGGGGTTGTTGGTTTGGGTGGGAGGCATAAAAACTTGATGGGAGGAATGGGTGTGCAAAACAATTTCGACTGGCTCCGAGGGGGGGCCGTAAAGGGGCCGTAAAATCTTTTTAGAATTTGTAGCCCACACACAAAATTCATTGCACCTTCGGTGGGTGTGCACCTTCAGTCCAGTTGGGGGGTGTGGGGCCAAAAATTCTGCCGTCGGGTGTGCACTTTCAGTGCGGTTGGGGTGTGTGGGGCAGTCGAGGATCACATTAAAGGTTTCCGTACAGCCCCCCTGTGTATAAATAATGACCACTCCTTTAGGTCTGGATAAAAAAGAGCCTGTGCTCGGATCCCCATGTATAAGTTAAAAAATTATTTGGCAAGTATAACCTCCACAAA
The DNA here is from genome assembly GCA_949317995.1 of Acholoe squamosa. Taxonomy (NCBI): domain Eukaryota; kingdom Metazoa; phylum Annelida; class Polychaeta; order Phyllodocida; family Polynoidae; genus Acholoe; species Acholoe squamosa. The sequence goes on along the minus strand of OX439049.1, from coordinate 29,187,005 downwards.
AGGAAAATGTATAAGTTAAAAAATTATTTGGCAAGTATAACCTCCACAAAAGGAAATGTGCTTTGGACACATACATGTTATATAACCTTAGGACACTCGGTGCAAAGGAGACCACATGATCAGTAATATTACTTGAGGAAATGAGAAATTGTGAGACCCTTAGGGGGGGCTGGGGGTGGGACGTAAAAGAATTCAGGGGGGGCACAAAAATTTCGAGGGGGGACTAAATGCAGTTTTTTTTTTTAGAAAAAAAGTCAGCGCATTTACAATACATAATAACTCGTCCCGGGGGGAGGGGGGTAACCTACCATGAGGGGGGACTAAATGCGGCTATTTTTTAGCAAAAAAGCCCGCACGTTTACAATAGATAAAAGAGGGGCTTGAAAATTCTCCGAAGCAGGGGGGAAAAGATTTTAACTGTCGTCCTGGGGGGAGGGGGGTAACCTACCACCTGCCTTCTTGATAAATGATGATCACTCCCTTAGGTTCGGGTAAGAAAAGCCTATGTGTGAGGAGTCCCATGTGGAAGTACAAAAATTAATCCCCAAGTATTTGCCCAACCAAAGTGAACGAGCTTCGGACACATACATGATACATAACCTTGGAGCACTCTGTCTAAAGGACAGCACATTGCCAGCAATCTTACTCGAAGAAATGAGCCATTTCCAGACCCTTATTTAAGGAAAAAGGCCATGTGCGAGGATTTCAATACAGAAGTTCAAAAATTATTTCCCAGGAATCTACCCAAGCAAAGTAAATGAGCTTCGCACACATACATGGTACATAGCCTTAGAGCACTCGACCCAAAGGACAGCACATTCCCAGCAGAATTACTTCAGAAAATGAGCAATTTCCATACCCTTGTTTTCGGGTAAAAAACAGCCCTGTTCGAGGATTTCCATATAGAAGTTCAAAAATTATTTCCCAGGAATCTGCCCAACCAAAGTAAATGAGCTTCACACACATACATGGTACATAGCCTTAGAGCACTCGACCCAAAGGACAGCACATTTCCAGCAGTATTACTGGAGAAAATGAGCAATTTCCAGACCCTTGTTTTCGGGTAAAAAAAGGCCATGTGCGAGGATTTCCATATAGAAGTTCAAAAATTATTTCCCAGGAATCTACCCAAGCAAAGTCAATGAGCTTCGCACACATACATGGTACATTGCCTTAGAGCACTCGATCCAAAGGACAGCACATTCCCATCAGTATTACTTCAGAAAATGAGCAATTTCCAGACCCTTGTTTTTGGGTAAAAATCGGCCATGTGCGAGGATTTCCATATAGATCTAGAAGTTCAAAAATTATTTCCCAAGAATGTACCCAAGCAAAGTGGTAGATAGCCTTAGAGCACTCAGTCCAAAAAATACAAAATTTCAATGAGTATTGTGCTCGACCAAAATGAAAAAAAAAACACCCTTCCACATGTAACAACAGCAAGTATATGGACGTAGAGAAAGAATGAAAAACGCTCACCTTTCAACTTCACGTTTGGGTGCCCGTTTATCCAACGAATCATCACCGCAGCATTCACAAAAGCTAGCAAAGACGAAATTATGAATTATAAATTCAGGCGATGGAAGACGAAATTTGAATCAGAAATCACAGAACAGCGAAACCACACTTCCCTGATCGAGAAATCACTTCAACTGCCGTGGTTTCGCGCCTTTGCTAAGGTGGTTGTGAGAAGACTGTCGATTGGCTGACAGCGAGCTGAGTCAGACACAATGCCTATGATTGGTCACCTATGGTCACGTGATTAGTCAAGATGAAAACATGGCCGGAAACATCGTACAAAGGCCGCATACCGCTACTAACGCTTAAAACTTCGGTAGTGGACGAAGAAATTGGAAAAAAAAATTTGTAATACTAAAGGGAAGACCCATCGTCGGCGAATTTTGCACTGTGGCGTCGTGGAACCACATAAAGGTGCTGCCACCTAGAGTCAGATGGGGGACAACTGTGCGTTGGAAAAACCGAAACACATAACCCGGGGGCCATCCCTGTGGGGGAAAAAAAGCACTGAGACAGCAGAATTTAGGCTAGACTTCCGGCAAGACTTCCGTGAAAGTTACCGGTAAGCACTGCAGTAAATCCGCTGCTACTCTGAGTACGAGCGTATGTACGGTGGTCAGACTGTAACGTAGCACTACGACGCCGGGCGACACAGGTACAGTGCCGTCTTAAAAGAATACTTTAATAAGCATAATGCCGGGGACTGTAAGTCCTCATCTAAACCGTTTCAAACATATATACATGATATTGATTTAAGGATATGTGAAGAGCTTATCCTTATATCATAAAAAAAACAGCGTGTCTATATCAGCTTGCTTTCATGGCTTTACTCATTTTTTTCATAGTATGGATTGTAAAATAAGAAAACTCTGCTGTCTACTATCTGCTGTGGGAAGCAGGGTCGTGTAAGCGATTCAAATGTTGTCAATGTGAGGCTACGTAGGACCCTGTAATGTATACTGGCATGTTTACACTCTCTCACAAAATTCCCAACATGCACATCTACGCACGTTATGCACAACCTATTTTCCAATACAAACCACCTTTATGTTGAAAACGTAGCTATGCTTAAAAAGATGCAATATTTGGGTCAAAGAAGCGTAGGGGGTATTTATGTTTAACATGTGTTGGTCCTATTCTGACTTCTTGGAGAAATTCATCTTTTTTTTTGTGAAGATAACTAGGATAACAATGATACATAGTATAAATCACTGGGAAATTAATGGTATGACTTTTGTTTGAGGGTTCAGACATGTAGGGGTGTTGACTCCAATCGTAAAGGGCATTCTAACAATGGGGCATCGAACTATAATTGCTCTGTGTACCTCCTCCAACATCCTTGGGACTGCAAGCCAGAACGTTTTATGATAGCCTATCATGAGTATTACATTATCTCGTCCATTTTCTTTCAGTCAGCACTGATTGTCGTTTGGTGGATGTATATATAATTACCCCCCCCCTTACCTCAGCTCTGAAGGTCTTGGTTTACCTGCTAAATCATTCGTAAATTTGATGAATAGTGATTTTCAGATGGAGCTCCCTGCACTCCGTCAAAAGAAAACCTCATGGACTGTCATTGATCAGCTGCAAATATCAGAGGGCAACTTTACACCACTCAAAATGACCGAAAAGACCCTTAAAATGTATTATTGACACTTGCGGCATAGAACATTATTTATTCATGTCAAATTGCTCAGCATCATCAATCTCTGGCTCTACGCAATTCAAAGTGCCTCAGCTCCCTGCTGGAGGTCCTCACTACCCAAATACATAGTCATGATGCAACCAACATCTGGTATGTAAGACCTCTCACATTGAAACAGCTGTCTAGTCTAACAAGATCAATAACACTGAGGAACATTTTTGCACTTTCCGAGAACAGCTGAGATGGTAAATTCAAGGATGCTGATTTCAGAAATCATAAGGAAATTGCTGAGTTTCTTCTCATTTCTGAGCTATTTGACATTGAAGATGCATGAAATTCGATAACACAACTGATACGAGCGAAAATGTAGGCATGAAGCTTTTTTCCATTGTTCAATTCATGTATTCTGGATAAAACATGCCTTCAACATTAAGAAAATGTGGTATAATATAGTTACCATGAAACTATTCATTAAAATGACAATTTTCAACTTAATATTATTCAAGTTCTGTGTCAATGTATCTGCATCTATGTAATAGTACTGAATTATATCTTTTTTTCTTATCTAAGGCTCACACATTATTGTTATTGTTTACAGGCATAGAATAGGTTCATACTGATTATATATACCACAATTACTTAATGTTGAAGACATCGTTCAAATTATATGAATTTGATGATGGAAAAAATAAGCTTCCTGCCAAATTTTTCACTCACACTGGGACTTTTATTGTGTTTTATGCATTTTTTAATGTCCAATAGCTCGGAAATGAGAAGAAACCTAGCAATTCCATTATTATTTCTGAATTGACAAAAAACAGTTGGTTTTATCCCAGCTGTTCTTTGGCCATTCCTTAGTGTAAACTGAACAATGTAGTCTGTTAGCAAACAGACCGAGCATACAAAGCAGGTACCTTCACACATTGCGTCTTGTATCATCAATAATATGGTCAGGAGGATATTTTGTAGGTTACTGCCATTGTATGAAAAGAAGCTCATGTTGGCGTTGAATGATCATACTGATTATTGCCTAGGATGGCTTAGATATTTCTGTTGACTGGAACAGAAAGGGCCCCCTGATGATTGGCCACCAGGGAAATAGGCACTCTGACCATAAGCCCTTAAGAATTCAAGCCACCAGCTGAAAGGCCCCCTGGATACAGGCCCCCTGAATACTGGCCACTTCCCTGTCTCTTTAATCCAATATTAAAGGATTTCTTGCACACATTAATCAAACATCCAGCCACCTCACATCCTAACTCATAACATCCACTCATCTAACATCCATCCACCTAACATCCAGCCACCTAACATCTCCTCATCTAACATCCACTCACCTAACATCCAACCACTTAACCTCCAAACACCTAACATCCACCCACCAAATATCCACCCACCTAACATCCAACCACCTAACATCCAACCACCTAACATTATGGCCACCTAACACCCACTCATATAACATCCAACCACTTGACATCCAACCACTTAACATCCAACCACCTAACATCCAACCACCTAACATCCAACCACCTCACATCTGTGTACCTAAAATCCAGTAACCTGACATTCACTCACCTAATCCAATGGGCCCCTTTAGCTGACTTTAGCCATGCTCAAGCTGGCCAAAGAAGCCTAGCAGACTGCACGTACAACATCCACCTAGGGGGGACACCTATTTTTATTTTTCCCTTGACAGTAATAAAAACATCTGAAATTAGTCCATACCATTGGGCATCATTAAGCTTCACAAGATATCAAGCATATTTTATGTTTAAATTTCTCATGAACATTTGAAAAAGAAATAGATGGTTAAATGTGCCCCATGGGTTGGGTAGCTTGACCCACCCCTTCGGATAGGTTGAACCAGGTTAGAATCTCCCTCGGACAAGCCACAGGAACAGGTGTTATAATTGTAGATGTTAATATGTTTGTTCTTATTTTAGCAATTTCATACACTTGGTATCAAGTCTCTATATTCCACTCCTTTATTGCCACATATGCTTGCAAGGGCATTTGGGCCTCATAAATTCCTTTTTTTGAAGACAATAAACATGGTTTATTGCTATCCGAAAAGCCTAGCTTGGTAATGATATTACATATCCTATATAGGCCCTCTGCGGATAGTGCATGGTTGGGGAGGGGTTAGAGATTATAGGTCTTTTGATTTATGTAGATGGATTAAAAAATGTGAATTGTGTGGTTGGAAGATTATTCTTGATATATCATGATTAGAAAATTTTATATATTTTCTCAAAGCCTTCATATATTCACTGGCTACATTGATGACCCAATCATTGATAATTGGATAGCTAGAATGGATCATAGCAACAGCTGATTATCAACACAGGTTCACACAATGACCACTACTTAGGACATGTCATTGAATAAATTGGATTACAGGTTTTGGGCAGCCAGAGACGATAAGAAAAAAAAGCAAAAATTGACCCTTAAATAACAAGCTGCCAGAGGCAAAAAAAGGAAAGAAATAAAAACATGTAAAGTCATTGTCAATGGACTAATCTGGGTATTATAATTATCAAATGACATATTTTCACCAAGCTCACCAAGCTCTCCCTATATACCAACCTAACCCTCACTTCAGGCCAGGCAAGCAGACTGCACACACTGACCCTGCCCCTGCCAGCAGTGACCTCAGTTCACCCCTTGGATCCCTGCTGGAGGTCCTCACTACCCAAATACAAAAGAACAGAATTTAGTAGTAGGTGGAGCTGGTTTCACAATCTCCCCCTCCCGCCCTATTCTTAACACAGCTTTTTGTGAGCAGCTCACCCCAACCACTCCTGTCTTGTGCAATGAAGAGCCCCATAATGTACACTTTATGTTGAGGAGCTCACAGGAAGGGATGACTGATGTCGCAATACCACGAGCTGCTCCTTTATAAGCCCGCAATAAAACTGGATTATTAACTGAAATCCTAGTTACCTCACTTCATTTCTAGATAAATGGATCATTGTCTCACTTCTGTTGATCTCCAGGGACTTTTGTTGATCTCCCCCAGATCTTAAAAAATCCCAGTGGCCAGTGATAAAAATGCAAAAAAATGCTAATGCCAGATCCAAAGTCAAAGTTGTTAGAATAAAATGGCCTTAGTGTTCCTCCCACAATGAGCACTGGCACAGTCATGCCCTCTGTTGTATGATTCAATTGTGGCTCTAACTTTCTTAGGTACACCAACACATTAGATGGTAACACACAGGGTGGTTCAACCTGCCCCCAGAAGTTGTTGTTCAAGTTACCCCATCACAGATTTACTGGAATTCATTGTAATTGCTCAAACATGCCCATGCGACAAAGGGTGAAATATAGTTCCATACAATGTTTGATATCTTTACATTTAATTGTCTATAGAAGAGAAATATGTGGTAGGCTTACCGGTGTATAACTCCAAGAGGAATAGAAATAGGAGCCAAATGGTTCAGCATGCACCCCCTCTCCCCTACCAAATATCTATTCACCAAACATCTATCCATATAACAACACCCTGATGACCAGTTCGAGGTATAAACATTCCCTCAGTTCTTAGGCCTCTCAAGATTATGAATTCTGTTCTTGTTATGCATCAAAGATGTGCACTACCTATATAGGTTTTTGGTGGTTGGATGTTAGATGAGTGGATGTTAGGTGGCTGGATGTTAGGTGGTTAGATGTTAGGTGATTGGATGTTAGGTGTGTGGATGTTAGGTGGTTAGATATTAAGTTGGTGGATGTTAGGTTGCTGGATGTTAGGTGAGTGGATGTTAGGTGAGTGATTGTTAGTTTGTTCGGACACAGTAAGTGGACGTTTGAAATTAGAAAGAGAAAGCAAGAGTGGATGTTAGAAAAATGCCCCATAATCCTGGGGGCTTAATCATAGGAGGGCTGGAATTCTTAAGGGATACTTCTCTGTGGGCTGGACACCCAAGGGCTTATCTTGTGAGGGCCTATTTTCCAGAGGGCTCCAGTTCAGGACACCAATCTAACACCCATCACCTAACATGGCATTGGAGTCAACCTAACATCTGGACTACCTAACATCCAGACCACCTAACCTGCAGTCCAACTAATATCCAGACCACCAAACCTCCAGTCCTCCTAAAATCAGGACCACCTAACCTCTGGACCACCTAACCTCCAGTCCACCTAACATCCAGACCACCTAACTTCCAGTCCACCTAACCTCCAGTCCACCTAACATCCAGTCAACCTAACATCCAGTCCACATAACATCCAGTCCATTGAACATCCGGACTGCCTGACCTCCAGTCCTCCGAACATCCATACCACCTAACCTCCTGGTTATCTAACCTTCTAATATCTGAACCACCTAACCACAACTGCTAACATCTGGACCCTTTTTTATATATGGTGGAGACGGAGGCCGAAGTCTCGGAGTGATTCTGGTATGGGGGCACGCTCCTTCAGAGTGGATCTCGGAGATGTCCGGAGGAATATGTGGGAGACTGCGGAGAGTCACACTGGTTTTGGCACCTGCCACTAGGGGGCACTACTCGAAGGCACTTTTGGTTCATATTGTATATAACTAGGGGAAGTCTGAGTTACAGACTCACACAGTTCACATCAATGATCCCTCAGGACTCCAGAAGTGGAACAAAGACTCATATTACAGAAGATCGAGGGGTTGGCGGTGGAGCTGAAACCATCCTGGCATGGGGGCAGGGAGGCAATCAATCTTGGAGTCATGTCAGAGGCCAGCGAGTCGCTGTCGGCGGTTGGTGGGGTGGGAATCCTCTGATGCTGACAAGTCCAATGTATATATATATATATATATATATATATATATATATATATATATATATATACATTGTGTGTATATATTGTAAAGTGTGCTAATTCTGGATTGTCGGAAAACTCCATACCAATAGCAACATATACAGATCATATATCGGCAAAGGGCTTATTAAGGATGAGCCTGTTCATACATTTGGTTCATACTCGGTTTCCCTATTACTAGCCTTGTTTCCGGAGTCTGGAGGGAGCAATGATGTGAACCGTGTGAGTCTGTAACACAGACTGAGAACTCGGAGGACTTCCCTCTGCTTATATACAACTTGAACCAGAAGTGCCTTTGAGTGGTGTGCCCTAGCAGCAGGCTCCTGAGTCAGTGTGGTCCTCTGAAGTCACTGAGACATTCCTCTGGATATCTCCGAGACCCCTGCAACTGAGAGATCTCCGAGTAGCCTCTGGCCCCGCTTTATCAGCATCATTACGATGAAGTGATTCACTAAACCTTCTGGCTACTCCGAGACTCTGGCCCTCTGAACCACTAGAATTATATAGTTGCTAGGACGAAAGGACCGGCAACTGACTTGAAACCATCCTGGGTGGGGGCAAGGAAGTCATCAGAACCCTGCATCCAAGCTAAGGGGCTGGCTGTATGCAGTTCAGCAGTCGGCAGGGAGAGTCCCGCCAGAGCTGGCACAGTCTCGTCTGGTCAGGATTCAGGGAACTCCCTCTCTCCTTTTTGGGGATTGTGAACCCCCATATTCTGGGAAATATTACTATGCATTGTACCTGCCTACATTTAACCACTACAGCAACCAGCGTCCAGAACTTCTTTTACCCAGAAACGCTGGTCGCCAGAGACGACTCACGCTAGTGGTCTAGCTGGGGCCAGATTGGAGCTGGCATGAAGCTCACCATGGTTTCAGATCACTTAATTTCTTTATCAGTACAATCAGTCCTTGTGCCTGTGTATAGTCAATACCCCAATAAGTGGTAATGCTTTAGGTTAATAAGAACCCAGGCCATTTCTAGAGAGGTAAACGCCTAACAACACAATAGTAAGAGAACAGGGGAATATGTATCGTGGTTGATTAAGTCTGCTCTCAACACCCTCTAAAAAGTTCATTATGTCACGCACACGAGGTCACCAGTGGTGCTCTCTTTTGAGAGACAGAGGAAGCGATCCCAAAGAACGCATATTTCCCTAGTCTTAGACTCGACTCTAGCCTTAGTGTCAAAATGGCAACATGATTCCCTATATGATAGTAATAGTAAGATATTTTGTATGGGTACACTAGAGGTATAGGAAAGCAATCCTGCTTAATTATTTTTTCTTAAATATTGTAGCAGGGGGACGGACTCGCATAGTGGCTGCAATACAGTGGCTCGGAGAGTGGTGCCTAAGTCGGGGGAATGGTCCACTGGAACGCTGCATGAGTGGCAGCATCTTGGCAGAGAGATGTATTTAATAGATGAGGTGTCCTGCAGAGGGTCAGCTCCAGCTGATAGCCCAAAGTGAGCAGATGTCATCGGTTACCCAGGGTGGTTCAATGTATGATACAAGTTCCTGGATGAGTTTTTAGATGGTGTGGCCAAGAGTGCTAGGCCATAAAGTGTTATAATTGTATTTTACTTGCCAGGTTGAGTTCCTCAATCATTGATGGTAATCGGAAACATTACAGTTATAGAGATCATTATCATGGTTAAAATATAGAGATCATTATCATGGTAACAATGCAAAGATAATGTAATGCTAGTATAAGGGGTAAGCTATCACTAATTTATTATGTTAAGGTTCAAAAATATAGAACTTTTATGTTTTTATGTTTTTGTGGCAGTCCTTTGCCTACTGTTTCTGATATGTCACATTGTATCCATTATTGTAGCCCTTGCAAACATGGGTTTGGTAGTGCTATCTGGGGAAGGTGGTGGCACATTTCCTGTTTCACCTGCTTTTGTTTCTCTATATAAGGTGATTCTCTTCAACATTCAACCAGAAGTGTTATATGACTGGATGTTGGGTGTTCCTGATATTAGGTGCTATGGAAGTTTGGTAAACTGAATGTTAGTTGGTCTGGATGTTAGGCGGTGTGAAAGTTAGCTGGACTGGATGTTATTTGGTCTGGAGGTTAAGTGGTCCGGAGGTTAGTTGGATTGGATGTTAGCTAGACTGGAAGTTAGTTGATAGCTTTAATCCAATAGGAAAATGGGCATTATTCAGGTGGCTAGTTTTCATAGGGCTTATCATCAGGAGGCCTAAATTCTTGGGCCTTTCCATTAGGGGGCACTTTTCCTGGTGGCTCCTGTTCATGTAACAGGCTATGGTTTGTGAGATTTCTTTTGGTGGTGAGGGGGGTATAATCAAAAATAAAGAAAACCTGGCAAAAGGTATAGAATAATAAGGAACAGCCAGAATCAAAAAACGAAAATGAAAATTATGTGTTTGGCCTATGCGTCTTGGATATATCATATAACCCCACCCCACCCCACTCTATAATCTTCATTGAATCTTGTGTAATTAGAATAGATCTAAGACATGTCTACATTGTTCTTATATGAAAAATGATCTTAACCAGACTTCTATACTATAGTCCTTGACTAACCCATTTTGAATAATTATTCCTGTATGAATGGATTAATCCTTTTTTGCAGAGAGAGGGATTTCAGATTATGTGTGTAACACGATCAATAATTGGTGATAAATAAAAACCTTACTCAGCTGTCTTCTAATACATGAGACAGGGGTATAGACTCTTGTGCTAATGGTAGTAATTAGATAAGATGAAGGAGTCTGGTGCTAAAAGCATGTTCTTTATTTCCACTCTATCATCTCATAGATGTGTTGCGTGTAAATTCTCCACTGTACCAATACTCTCACTATTTTAAAGGCTATCAAAGATACAATCGGTATATCCAAGTGGTGTTCAAGAAGGCTTTTCTCTAGATGGTACGACACAACACAGCCACTATGATTTAAAGCCTCAAAACTAGAGCAGCTGAACGTAGGTAATGCCCCATGACTGCTGTGCATGATCAACACTTGATGTAGTAATTACATAAGGTTTGGTAGGGCAATCATTCCAGTGGAATCATTAGTGACCACTAGATGCAAGGTTGTGATGGCATTAGAGTGATAAATCCCACTACGATTTAAAGGGGTCTAGTCGTACCATCTTGAGAAATGCCTTCTGGGGCTTACTTCAATATAGCTGACAATATGAAAATTCATTGACGATTAGCCTAGGGAGGTACCATCAGGGACTTATCACTAAGATCGCAGCATACAATCATGCACATGTAGGATTTGCAGAGCACTCGGGGCAGGTTGAGCACGTCAGGGGTTGAGCATTAATGTAGTTCCGCATGTCAGGGCACATAGACAAATTTGGTGTAATGGTGCTTGAGGGATATGTTGTCGGAAGCTATATTGAAATAAGCCCCTGTATTAGATATTGGTCATGGGAGGAATATAGAGAAGTGCTGTTCTGGGACTGAATTTCATATTGTGCATTGGTATGATATATAAACCTATTGGGAAAGAGCACATAGAAGTAGCAGTGTGCCCTGTGGGAAATGGCGCAATTGTACATTCCAAATCCATTTAAGGAACCTTCAGTGGCACTTTGATTTGAAGGATGCTATAACTGATGCAAATAGGAACCTATGGCAAGTTGTGATGTCACACCAGTCTTCCATAGCCCTCCTTGCATCTGTTCAAGACATCTAACAAATATTTTGATCCATCATAAAATAGTTCTAAGGCACAGATTTGTACTGCAGATATAATGGCAGGTAGCACACAAAAATTTGCCGACAATGGCCCGAAGCATCGGGCCAACGTTGGCTGCCCATCGGGCCTATGTATAGGCCCGACCAGTGGCATTTGTCAACCAAAAGCCAACATTGCGCATACGTTGGCATTTGGTTGGCACCATCAGGCCTACGTAGGCAGGATGGGCAGCCTATGTAAAGCTGATGGTTGGGCCAACGTCGGCCCAATGTTATGCCAATGTCTCTCTGCTACCTGGGGGTGCCAGAGGCTATGCCAGTCACTTACCCAGCTTCATTGTTAAAGCGCTGGTTGCACAGGCATAAATCGGTCAAATTAACGTTTTTCTATACTTTTGATATATAAATCGCCAGATTAGGGCTATTCCAACCAATTCTACACCTGTGGAATCAGCACTTAAGGGCAGTTAATAGACACTGGTAATAATACTGGGCACCACTCCCTATAAGAGGTTAATTACTTGATCTCTTCTCTTCCACTGACCCCATCGACCATCATTTACCACCAAACATTCAGGACTATTTTGTTATGAACTGGCCTGAAATGGATTATAGGCTTATCCCTATGCAGATCATTAGAAACATAAATATTTCCCCATGTTATGATAAGTCGAACATCTCTGGTAGGAACTTATATACCTATATATATATATATATATATGTATATATAGCTCCAGATCCTTGAATTCACTTAAGTTTTGCATAGTTTATTCTCTAGGAGGAATATCATGTTCTGGTGAGACCTCATGACATTTGTATGAAATGCATTTTACTCCAGCTGTGAAAAATATGAAAATCTCTAGTGAAAAATTGCTTATGGCCTGCACAAATTTTCTTGAATACAGTCGTAATCTCCTGTCAAACTACCTAAATCAGTGATTGATTGCTCTTCCCCTTCGGAGGCCCCTGGCAGTAGTCTGGTCTAACCAGATCAATAATCTGACCAGTCTAGTCTGTTAGCGGACTGACTCGTGACATAAGGCAGATGTCTGCACACATTATATCAGCCATGAATCCTTCACCAACACTTACACCACTGGGTATCAATGCTACCCACCAGCGTCTGTACCAAAGCCATGCCGTTGGGGCCTGATGGAATTGAGATACCCACGCTGGTATAGCCACAATAATTGTTATCAGGTGATTATTAGACGTGTTGTTGTAGGTTATGAGGCCCGGGTGTAGGGCACTGTGGCTTTCTCCAGCTCATCTCATCCACAAAGATGCTGGCATAGTTGAGCTTAAAAGCTTGGACCTGCCTATTTACATGAAAACTTCAATGTAGATCAGAAAAAGTTCTGCCTAGATGATAGTATATGACTATCACAGAAAACGCACCACACCTTCAATTGCTAAAATAACATAGGCCTATAGATACCCTTATATGCAAAATAGAATGAGATTTCTGATCTGATCCTTTAAAGCTGAAGTATTATCTGATATACAGACTCTTGTAGATTCTACCCTGAGGAAAATGAATATAATTATATCCCTATATAAAGCAGGGCTTGGAAGAAGGTTTAGTATAGAAAAACACTAATGAAGGCGCTAATTAAGATGGTTTAGCAGGGCTGAAAGCAGTATTTTTTTCCACACTCATTCGAGCATAAATAGCCCCATATAGATCTATTGAATGAAATCCTGAGAAAATTCGCTGAAAGCAATATAGGCTGAAAGACATGTTGATAGTGAATTAGCACACAAGACAGAAAGATGCGTTGATAAATAGCTGATAATGTAAGCCCGAAAGACATATTAATACATAGAGCAAAGTATAAGTGTTAAAATAACTCCTTTGGCAGCGTCAAAATGCTCCTCTAGGAAAAGGTGTCAACAATAGATTGACTCCCTTGTGCAAAGGAGTCAATCGTGACTCCTTTGTACAGGGGAGTGAAAAATAGTTTGACACTCTTCGTCAGAAGTGTCAACTCAATCAAGAAGATAGAGGGTGTGGGTAAATATTTTATTTCAGCATCTCATTCATTTTTTGTGTGTCATCCAGCTTTCACTGTATCCATTCATGATATATTGTTGAACGGTGGTGTATCCTAAAAAATAGGAAAAAAGAAAAGGACATGTAAACATGTATTCAATGGGTCGAATTGGGGTATTGCAAGATGTACCGGTAATATGCAGAATAGTTATTCAATAACTGAATAATATCACATGGCTTTATTCTACAATTTATTTCAAGATCATAATAAATAGAGGGTTTGAATCAAGTATGCAACACATTTCTAATACATATGATTCAAGATTAACCTGACAAATTCATACCCCTTCATATTTGATGGTGTATACAAAGGCCTACAGGCCTAATGACTGTGCCTAGTGACTGTCTCAGTCTCAGCCTCAGCCTCTCTCTCTCTCTCTCTCTCTCTCTCTCTCTCTCTCTCTCTCTCTCTCTCTCTTTATTTGATTACTCACCCTGTTCCTATGCACATATCCACATCCTGGTCCGACCTGCTGCAGTACAGTGAAGGTTATAATGAGCGCGCAAAAGACACATGCAGGGATAGTGGATTAGTAACTTGGTCGGCTAGAGTACCCCCCCCCCCCCCCCAGAGAATGGAGCCCACCCAGCACGGCCTAATTTCTAGGGGTGTTGGGAGATGGGGTGCGTAGGGGGGGGGGTTAACTCGTCCTCACATAACTGTGCGTCATATAATTCAACTATATGACCGGCAGGGAAGGGGGGTGAGGGGTAGAGTTTCAAGATCAATTTCTGTTTTGTAATATAAATCGTACGGGAGATGTATGGATACCAACATGTTCCTGATTTTGTAGGGAAGAAATGTAGCTGTCACGATTTTTGAAAGCATAAAAATGAGGATAATGATTCTTTTTTATATGGAGTGAAAAAAGAAATCAATGCTGAACAGCAAAGTTGCCTTTCAGTTTTCTCAAAAGTAGACATCTTCCTGTAAGTGTTAAGTCACCTTTGGAAGAGTCAAACCCCCTGTAACTCTCCCAGTATCAGTGTAAACTTTGTTTGGCTTTGCAATGCAAGAGAGTCAACAGTAGTAGAAGAGTCAAATAGTATTTAAACTTCATGATGGCAGAGTCAATCAGCATATATTAGAGAGCCCAAGTCGAATTGACACTGCAACAGAGTTATTTTGATCCCTTTCATTTAAAGTAAGTCTGAAGTACAAGAGTTGGTAAAGCAAGCCTGAAGGACGTGTTAATAAAGAGCTGGTTAAGCCATACAGGTACAAGCCTGAAGGCATTAAAAGAGAGAACTGATGGACATTCAGGATGGAGGGAGACAATAGGGTTCGGCCAAGTACCACAGGTCCCTGTAATAGACATGATTAATGGTACAATCCTCACACAGCTCCTACTCTTCCACTTAACTTGGTTTCCAGTCACGTCCAGCCCAAGTCAAATGGGACGTGGTTACCTTCACAGCAGACAGCCCAGCAAGACATCCTTTCTAGTGACAATTACGCTGGCTATTGCCCCAAGTCTCTCTTTTTTTCATGTGCATAGAGTTCTCATCTCATGTGGTGCATAAGACCACTATAGATACAAGGGCGGCTAGCCATCTTGTCCCATGAATTTACAAGTATGTCCTACAAGAGGCCACCTGAGCCATAGGAACCTAATTATGTTATATTCAATAAGGCACAGCACCCTGGTTGGCGGCCAGTCCCTTTCTCACGTTGTATACATGTATATCATCGGCCTTACACCCATACTGGCAGTGTGTGAAATATCAGCTTTGTGATTGGACTTGGCTCTCTGCTTTGTTGCAGCTGGGACTCGACCATACTTAAATAATCACTCTTTATTCCATATGTAATCTTTGGCTATGTAGAGCATGGATTTCTTTGGCAACGTTTCTCCTTGCATTCAGTATTCATCACTAATTGAATTGATTCAAAACGGTCAATTTCCAGCTAATTCTTCTAAATGAATACTTAGAAAAGAAAAGGCTATAATTGATCTACTATAATATTACGTATACATGACAATGTCAATCGTATGGCAGAAATGGAACAACTCACCTTTCTTGTCATGAGATTAACTTGATCAACAGCAGACTCGTCAAGTGGATGAAGACCTCTCAGATGTGACATTAACTGGGATAAAGTCCTTAGGTCAAATAAAAAAAAAAAGATTTGTTTCCAGTTACCCGACCGACCCTAGCTAAACAGGGCCAACCCTAAACTTTTTTTTTTATTTTGAGAATTTCAGAGAATTTTGGGGATTTCTTTCGTATTTTTCATAATTTTTCATGAATATAATCCAGAGGCATAGGAAGCAAATCTTCATTGGGGGGGCCTGGCGAGGGAACCATCGCGACCACCTTGAATTGTCGGCTGATGTGTGATGGCGTCTATATAATGCGTATATAGAATTCATATAGAAAAGTAACTTTTGGTAAATTTTGGATCTGACTTTAGGCTCAGACCCCCCATTCTCCCTATGACATCACCATAATAATCTAATTTGAGATGTAAAGTTTTAGCTTCTTTTCCATTGTGTTTATGAGTTCTTGGAAAATATTGGGGGGGCCAGACATACTCAGGCCCCACCTCCTTCATGATTGGGGGGGGGGCCCAGGCCCCCCTGGCCCCCCCCCTTTTCCTACGCCCCTGTAATCTTAGGGTGTCCAGTTGATAGCTGAACAATGGGCATGTCCTTTGCATATTTTCCATATTTCTCATTTGTTTTCCATGTTCCTGCAAACTGGTTTGGACTATCTCAAAGAATCGGATAGATTTGCCCATACATTTCTATAAAAAAAAAAAAGAAAAGAAAAAAAAAAAATAAATCCGACCTAGGTCTTTGAGTTATGTAACTGGAAACACATGAAATATTTTGGCCTTAGTGCCCCTGAAATAATGTCCATTTTCGAAGATTCTGTCACTTATGTAATAGAGATGGCAGTATTGAATCGTTTTTATGCGAGCGCTGGACATCTGGAAATGAACTGAAATAAACCAATAGCTTGTTCTTGGAAGGGTCAGAAGATGGATCTCTAGCCGGCGGCGCCAAATGTCCCACCAACCACATACACCACTCGAGGAATTCCAATTTGGTAATCTCGTAAATTCGGGCTTTACAGCTCAATAATAGTTTTTAGGACTCTTCCTTTGGTCAGCCTTGGCAGTTTATATTGGTAGGGCACTCGATGGAAATACACACTCGATCTTCTTTTAGTCTCGGGGAGCCAAAACTGCCAGCAATACATTATTTGTAGATTTGAGGGGGGCGTGGTTTTTGACAAAGAAATGCTAAATCAGAGTTAAAATATTGTGAATAGCTTGTGGAAATTATATTCTCTTCTAGTATAGGTATTTGGAGCTTGGCAGTTTCTCCTCTTTTATAGCCTCTTTAGTTTAACCATAAATTCATCCCGGCCCAGAAAGTATGATATGCCTCCCCCAAATTGCACCAACTCACTGATGTTATGTACATGAATTATTTGTGTTTTGTCTATACACAATTTTTTGGTCCTACTTACTTCTAATCCCCCATTGATAGACTGTAAATATTAGAGCATCATTGCTTGATATTACTCACATTAGTTGTTCAACAATTGTATTCAATCTTTTGCAGTCTGCAAGTTTTTGAGAAGGACAGGCTGCCAAACGTTTAAAAGTATTGCTCTATCCAAATCCTCACATACATAGCGTTTTTTTTTCTTGGTATTCAGAAGTGCCTTTGCAGATCTGGACCAGAATGTATATATATATATATATATATATATATATATATATATATATATATATATATATATATATATATTGTTGGAAAAGAGTGACATCTTTTGAGAGTAGGGACACTCTAGA
Organism: Acholoe squamosa; assembly: GCA_949317995.1. Lineage (NCBI taxonomy): Eukaryota > Metazoa > Annelida > Polychaeta > Phyllodocida > Polynoidae > Acholoe > Acholoe squamosa. Next base: position 29,169,506 of record OX439049.1, on the reverse strand, counting down.
TAATAGAGAGTGTTTTTCATAAAGATCTAGTTATTTTTAAATGTATGAGGGAAAAGTTAAGAATGCTAGGCTACATATTCAAAACTTTCACTGACTGAGCAAAAGGGAAAACCATGCAGACCAATGTGTTCATTTTAGCAGGTCAGTGCCTCGCTGTTTGTATACTAAAGGATTGTTCAAACTGGTACAAAGGTTGGAATAAAACTAGAGGATTTTTTTCTTCATTTTTCTGCATTTTCTAACCATCTGCTCATCTTTCAGAATGTACATGTAACATCTCAATCTCTGATTTGTGAGCTTTAACTGCTATATTTCATGGCTATAGGTGTTTGAAAATAAGATACTGTAAGCAGACATTTGATCGCATCAATCCCGCTAAATAACCTCAATTCTGCCACGTACTAAGTGTTTCAATCAAATGAGTCAATCTATGTCCTTCCCACTAAAAAAGAGAACTATACTGTAAATGAACATCTATGTTGTATGTAACCTACAGTGACCATTAGCAGAATACCTTTAAAGTTAGGAATGGGAAGCATCTTAAATAATGCCATCTAATAAGGGCGTGTTTCACTGTGCCGGTACTGGTGGTGTGTAGTTTGACATACCAATGCTATTACCATGATTAAAGAATCATGGTATCAGCGTTGATCGGTCAGATTGAAATCCATTGGAACACCTCATTTAAGGGCAGGCTGTTTCCAGTGCCATCGGTCTGGAGATCTTTTACAAATCCGACAGCTTTTTGTATAGCAAATGACATGGATCAACAAGGTAAAACGTACCTTCATGAGGGGCCTCGCGAAGGTACGTTTTACCCTTGTTGATGCACTTATTGTATAGACAGAAATTGCCATGACCGGTGTCAGTGGAACCAGCTTTTTTAGGAAAAGTAACCGGATCTCAACCCCATAGTGTCTGTCATCATGGTACATATGTATAAGTCAAATTACCAAGTTTTTCTGGACTGCATAGGATAACAATGGTGCATAGAAATAGCCCTAATCCAAATTGATTCCACAATGGTCTGGATGAGTCAGACCTCTCTGTTATCAATGGTGGTACGCAAAAGACGAACCTCCATCTTCAATTCATTATGAGGTTTTGCTCTTTACTGTATCTGGGGTCCGACGATTGTAATCTAGGGTGGCAGCTTTCTATACAAGCTATATGCTGATCAACACCTGAGAACCAAAATGACAAAAAAAAGCTGCATGCTTGGCTGCAGAGAACAGCCAGTCCTTGCAGGAGAGGGTCCATTTGGTAGCCATGCACGTTAGGCCTCCAGCAAAGGCCATATCTCAGGATCGTGTTTCAATAGTTTCCACGACAGGTTCAGCCAGCTATGACTGGAGATGGGTCAAATCTTAGCAGGTGATCTTAGGATTTTGGCCTTGGTGACTAAATAGCTGGCTACATTACTGGGTGACCGTACTGCCTGCTGGCTAAATAGCCACCACAGCAGTGACTCAATAAGGGATCCTGTATGACAACCCTCCATGTGAATAATTAGTGGGTAGCCTTAGCTGCTACCCTCTGGACTCCTTTGATCAAATGTACCCAATCTGGGCTCTTTACACTACTACCTATAACCCTGTGGCCAGCGCCTTTTGCGCTGGGATGACATTTTTTTCTAAAGAATAAAATATCATTTTGAAAAGTGTGGTGTTTCACCTAAGGATTGAGTATTACATTATGCCTGTCATGCCCATCCCTCACCCACCATGGCTTTCTAATAACATCACAAAGGATATTACACCTAGCTGACACCTCAGCCCTACTATCAAGAAAGAATAACAGAGCATGCATTATTTTAGATACAATTAGGTCATTAGATATAGATCTATCATATGTGATTTGAAAGGGAACTATCTAGAACAATTATACATCATTTGGGCTGGGGGGTCTTGAATGTCTTCCTAAAACCACAGAAAACTGGCACCACCAAGCCCCTATTCAAGGCCTGACCCCTATTGATTTGACAGCCCTCCTAGCCCGGTCCCTATTCAAGGGAGGCTGCTAATCAAGGCCCAGCTCCTATATGAGACATTACGGTAGTTACTGCAGCCCTATGCTCATTTGAACACAGGAGTGCATACTAGACCATGAAGGAGGTATGACTGGTCACTATGTAACCAAAAGTGGCCCCTACGACTGGGTGCTATGACTTCATAGTGGTGTGTATTGAGCCAGTAGTTGAATAAATAGCAGCTGCTATGTTGAGGCCTCTACTGGAGCTCACTATGTAGTCACTGGTATGGAGTCACTTCTTACACCTCCCACTATGATTTCAGGGTGTCCAGTCGTGGAAACTATTGAAACACGATCCAGATATCATGAATAATGTGACATGTACTGTGAATAGGGACCCTAATGTACCCTGCACTAAGGGCCCTTTTTGCAGATCCTGCCATATATGGCTATTTGGTTAGTACACTGTCTCTACAATAGACTATTACTTCCTTATCTTTCATTTAATAACATTATGACATTTTTTTTTCAATCTCTATGCAATCGACCATGTGGCCAATCCCTGATGTCCGGTGCAGCAGAAAAAAGGGTAGCAAGATGAAGTTAGGTGGGTGTTTTGTCTACCTTGAAATAAGTCCTTGTCCTGGTTATAGTGAGCTGTGTAGTTTGTACATATTTCTGTCCCCGTATATATTGTATATGGAGTCATGTTGTTAACCCTGTAGTGCCCATGTAGCCAATAATTAGAGACTGAAACTGATGCTCTGCGAGTATACATATTATATCGGCCCGTTTATGTGCATTATGGAAGCCTTATACTACAAAAATTGTTTCTCAACCACTTCTTCCAACAGAACTTAGATACATCTTTGAGTTTCAAAAACCGATGCAAAACCAAAATACCTTCTTCCACTAATACCTGCTGAAATCCCCGCACTGTTTCCCGCGGGTCGTGCTGTAAGACCTGCGGGCCATTTCAAAATGATATCTATAGCTATGGTTTTGAAATGGCCTCCAGACTGCTCTCCGTTCACCAGCGTCTTGACCTGACATCCGGGTACCTCTCGCTTGTTACTGGAGATGCTGACAGCAGGTGGTGGCTAAGGAAGCCACCAGCCGGGGCCACCAGCGAACATAGAGGGAGGCAGGTGTATGGTAAAGTACATCTAACACTGCATGGTGAAACACATCAACAAATATTTGAGTCATACTGTTACTGCTTAGATACAATTTAATGAAGTGATACCTGTTATGGACATTTGATTAGTTTCATATTTCTTGTAATGGAAATTTGATTAGTCACATATTTCTTGTTATTTCACGGAGATGAAAAGATCGTTTTGCAGCTACACTGCAAAAATGGTGTTTAGATCCTAAACACAATTCTAAACATATTCTTGCAACGTTTTTGTAATCACATTAATTTCCTAAACATGTTTAGCCAAACAATATGCTTAGCTCAAGTGTTTAGAAATGTAGGTGTTTAGGTTAAAACTTATGTGTTTAGATATATGAAATTTTGTGTTTAGGTGTTTATGAATTTTTGTGTTTAGATGTTTAAATGATTGGATGGAGAGTTAAGGCTTGCAGACATGTATGCATTAAAAAACAGAGGGACATCAGCAGGTATTTACTCGTCAAAGTCTCCAAAGATGTCAGCCACAGCTATATACATGTACATATATTAAACACTGCATCAGAATGAGAGACTTGAGAAAGTACAACAGCTTGGCAGGAAGCACATTGCCTTATCTATTCCAGAATAACATCAAATAGGTGTCAGTCATGGAGTTTATTGATTATTTTATGGTAATGATGGTGGCATGAGGTGAATCTAGTCAATTTTCTATTGCCCTTTCTATTCACATGACATTCTATGAAATGAAACCATGATAAACATGGGATTTGAGGACATTTGTCACAACAATTGATTATAACTGTGTACAGATAGTCCAGTTAAAGGTAGTGTTGCTACCTGGTGTGAATTCAACATCCAAGTATCTAAACATATTGATGTTTAAATCTAAACACCTCTTATTCAATTGTCTCAACTCTAAATATCTAAACATGTTTAGTATAAATGTTTATGTAGTTAGAATAAAAGTGTTCATTTCCTAAATGTGTAGTCGATGAGACACCTAACTGACCTATATGTTTAGGTTTTAAACGTGTTTAGACCTAAACATGTTTAAAATCTAAACACCATTTTTGCAGTGTACAGAAGCGTAGGAAGCAGATCTTTATTAGGGGGGCCAGCAGGGGCCCCACCTCGACCACCTTGAATTGTCGGCTTATGAGTAATAGCTCCTATACATACCTATATAGAATTTGTATAGAAAAGTACCTTTGGATGAATTTTAGATCTGATTTAAGGCCCAGGCCTCCATTTCCCTACCCCATTGCTATATCAATCAAATTTGAGATGCAAAGTTTTAGCTTCTTGTTCAATTCAAGTCTAGGGTCGTCAGTCCCTCTTGGCCACCTATGACCTCGTCAGTATGAAATGCATGATGCTATCAACCATGCATGATCAGCACATATATGTACCATTGGGCCATTCCTTGGGCACATCTTATCTATATGTATGAGTATACATACATATATATATATATATATATATATATATATATATATATATATATATATAGAGCTTTTAGAGCTAGACTCACACGAGAGGCAGATAGTACTGGATAAGTTCAGTGGTGCTGTATTTAGTATATTCATGAACTAATTGGCTAACTACTTGAGTAGTTTGCAGAGATTGGACCCCTAACTTCAAATACATATCTACCAATAATAAAGGCAAAAGGATTTCCTGTGCAACCATATATACTTTTTCAAAGAGGATAAAAGAAAGAAAAGAGAAAGAGGGGTAAAGCCCTCGATATATATTCATCAACCCTATACACACTGAACAACATCTCCATTGTGGCGGGGGTCTGTGTCCTCGACTACTTTTACTTTCACCCTTTTCACCTGTATGTCAAGATGATACAACACCGACCACCCCGGAAGTCTTCATGTCTCTCTTAATATATATATATATATATAAATATATATATATATATATATATATATATATATATATCAAAAAGTCATCATCTTCACTACCTGAGACTTAAGAGTTGTCAATCTGAGGACCTATGTTTCCGACCTGCCAGGATTTTCAGTGTGGTAGTGCTCAGCATGAGTTGGTGAGTGGTAAATAAGTATAGGTGTCAGGAGGAGTGATATAGGTACAGGCGAGGTTATTGGCCTCCAGGGGGATGGGGAGGGGTGTCTGTTGTGTAATGGATAGGTGTTATCTGTCTGTACGTGTTGACCTAGGCTTAGGGTTAGTGTTCTAAATTTTAGAAGAAACTAGGCAAAGGATCTTAGATGTTATTGATAACAGTGTATGTAGAACATAGGACACTGTACAACATCCTATGACTACACAGCCTCAAATTGTAGTGAGACTCCCTTTGCCATTTGGATAGTACCCTTTATTGGCGCTCGCAGAGCTGCAACAGGTCTATTAAATCTTATGTAGTGCTGACATAAGTACCGTGCCGACCCTTTTATCGAACAAATTGCATTACATGCCATGAACTAGGTGATTTTGATATTAGCTAATAACATCGACAGGATTTTGTGCAGTACCCTCCTGATTGTAATTTTCGTATGATATAGGGGAACCAGGAGGGCATTTCTCAACAGAGTACAACTAGACACAGCCACTGCAACTGAAAAGACCTCACGTTGTACAGAACAATCGTACCAAATGGGCTCCACTTTAGCACAGGGGGAGGGGCTGTGGAAAATTCACTGAGTGCTGTATGACTAGGCTGCAACTAATTCCTACTGAACGCTCATGATATGACATGAATAGCCCTAGTAGTATCACGTTAAGAAGTGTCATCCTGAGATAGACTTTAAACATAATTATGTTTAAAACAAGTAGGGAAACATTCGGAAAGAAGAGAAAAGGGAGAAATAGCTAGAAATTACTATCTGGATAAGGTGAAACGACAGAGCTATCAAACAGAATTCCCTGACCTCCCAATAAACCTCCCCCTTTGTATAAACACCTTCAGAGGTTGTGGGCTGTGCTCTTCACACAACACACGCTTACTTTCCACATTACCAAGGACACATGTATGATGCACAAGGTGATTCGAAATGGCACATACTCCTCTATTAGTGGATGAAGATAAAGAGTACTCAGAGAGCAGAATATTGATAGCAGTATAGGCCCCATTCAGAGGCACACTCAGGTAGAGTCATGATAGTGCCTATATGATTGTATGTATTACTTGTGTTCATGGAACACTGGGTTCCAACTGCCAAGTCTATTGTGGTGTATGGATGGGTATAACATTCATTGAGAAGGATAGATAGAGAAAACAGTGCACATTTTGTTATCAAGCTAGATAAACACACTGCCTGCCTGACACGTTATAGTCTTGGAACTAGGAACATTGCTGACATCGTTTCTTTTTATCTGTTCATATAATTTTGCATTCTTTCTCAGCGTTTTGGCTGTGTGAGGAGGTGGGTAGGATTCATTTCCTGCTTGCAGCCATCTATCCGTGTATTATTGCTGTAGTTCTCTTTCTCTTTTACAGTGTGTCACGTTCTCAAACCAAACCAGGAAATGGAGCAGACAATAACTATAAAATGAAGTGTATTTTCCCCACCCCCCTCCTCATTCACTGTAGAAGACGATGTTGAGCAGTCGTGCCACACTACCTTTTTCTTGCAGAGAAAGTGTGGAGAAAGTACACTGAAGATTATTGCTCAGGTACGACCGAAGGCCATACGACTGTCCTACTATATTATCACAAAGGGTCCTTTGTGAATGCATGGAACCGATTATGTGTTAGAGTATTAGCAAATGCCATCTAGCATAATCTGAATGGTAGACGTTTGTTATTCTGGAGATTGTTTCCATAATCAAGTTACTACGTAGTCCCTACAACTGCGAGTGTTGAGCCTAACATAGTGGCCTGTTTAAGCGCCCCGGCGCTCATAGATTTCAACCTGGCTGTATCCCCGGCCCTTTTTCAGAACCGGCCCTTATTCAAGACTTAGTTTATAGTGTATATTTCAATTTCAATGTTCCTGTACCCCCGGCGCTTTTTCAAGACCAGCGTTCATTCAAAGGCCCGGCGCATATACAGGCCACTATGGTATGCATTTTGGAAACACTTAAAGAGGTGCAATCGTTGCATCTTGGGAAATAATCTCGGATGGGAGCTTTCAAGAGCAGACAGACTGTGAAATCCCTAGATCAAATCACTAGATTCAGACAGCTGTCTATCGACTGTGAGAAATAAGTTATAGACTGATTTTAATTTCAGTGAACAAAAGGAGTGAGGCAGGGGACCCCTGCACACACATGTCCCAACAAAGTATTGTTTCCTCTTCTCTCTGTAAGGTTTTCTATCATACTCTGTCTTAAATCATGACCCGACGTCCTGAAAATGTAATCTGAACCTTTGCCTTAAAAGCTAAGTGATGGTCGATCATGGCCGGCTCAGATTCTTCAGTTTGTAAAAGATTTCAGCTTAGACAAAGTATCAAATTGCCGTCTACTCAGAATTGTTGGATTTAGACATTACCTTAATGTATTGAACAAGAATCAAGTATTGATCTATTCAAGTAGATACATTTTCGTCATTTTACCGTTCTTTCTACTCAATACCTTCCAAACAAACTGATACACCCTGCATTATGCTTGAAGATGGCCCCTAGGCCTACTGCCGGGTCTACTGTTCTTTATAGGGTCAGGAAAACGTGTAGTGGGGGCATATATACAGGGGGAATTTAAACGAAATAACAAGAGTAAAATGCCTAACTTAACTCTACATGCACCTTATGTGATCTGCCTGAGTATAAAGGGGCGTGCTTGTAGCGATCTATCGGAATGGTGTGGTTCCCGCGAGTGCAACTTGCAGGCTGAATCCAGTGACTTTCTGGTTCAATCTCGGAACCAAACTTGTTATGACATGGCATGGACCATATGAGTCTGGTACCTACATAACTATCGTGAGATCAGTGAGAAGATGGGTGCACAGACTGAGGGTCGCCATATATGCTGGGTATTATGGTAGTGTTGCACCCCATGCCTGAGCAATGGATCTATTTATACTTTTCACTCTGTCATTGTTTTGCATGCAGGAGCTCTATCCAAGACTGCAAAACCCATTGTTATCATATTCAGCTTAGGATGAAAAGAGAATCTCCTTCCGTTAAATAACACTCAATGTCTCTTCTCTTTATAATTTATTTTCTCTACCTCATTCCTCTCCCTCTTTCACAGTCTGCTGTTTCTTTATATGTCTGTCTTATGTCTCCTCTCTCTCTCTGTCTGTCTCTGTCTGTCTCTGTCTGTCTCTGTTTCTGTCTCTGTCTGTCTCTGTCTGTCTCTGTCTGTCTCTGTCTCTCTGTCTCTCTGTCTCTCTGTCTCTCTATCTCTCTCTCTCTCTCTCTCTCTCTCTCTCTCTCTCTGCATGCCTTTCTCTCTCTCCCACATACTCCCCTTCAGTCATCAATGCTACTCTTACTTACTAAGGGGTGTTCTAGGATTGAGAGGTGTTATGACAACCTCTTACACCAGTGGTGGTACACATCTGTTATGATGCTGTACTCCCCACAGCTGACTGACATTATAAAGAGAACAGGTACATGAGGTCTGGGGGGAGGATGAGTAGGGCACACAACTATCTTTACCCCACCAAGCTGTTTACAATAAGCAGAACGCTACGATCCCGTGACAACCTTATTCACCGGAAATAGACTTCTCCATAGCGTAAACCGGCCAATGATATACGCACGAGGGGCTCGTGCGTATAGTGCCACTATATGCACGAGGAAAAGGTGGTCACAGGACTACCTTATGTGGTGGTCACAGGACAACATGAGGAAAAGGTGGTCACAGGACAACATGAGGAAAAGGTGGTCATAGGACTGCATGAAGAATGGGTGGCCACAGGACAGACTGGGATGAGGTAGTCACAGGTCTGCACGAGGAAAGGGTGGTCAAAGGACTGCATCCTTGTGGGGTGGTTACAGGACTGCATGAGGAAAGGGTGGTCAAAGGACTGCATCCTTATGGGGTGGTTACAGGACTGCACGAGGAAAGGGTGGTCACAGGACTGCATCCTTATGGGGTGGTTACAGGACAACATGAGGAAAGGGTGGTCACAGGACTACATGAAGAATGGGTGGTCACAGGACAACATGAGGAAAGGGTGGTCACAGGACTACATGAGGAATGGGTGGTCACAGGCCAACATGAGGAAAAAGTGGTCACAGGACAACATGAGGAAAAGGTGGTCATAGGACTGCATGAAGAATGGGTGGCCACAGGACAGACTGGGATGAGGTAGTCACAGGACTGCACGAGGAAAGGGTGGTCAAAGGACTGCATCCTTGTGGGGTGGTTACAGGACTGCACGAGGAAAGGGTGGTCACAGGACTGCATCCTTATGGGGTGGTTACAGGACAACATGAGGAAAGGGTGGTCACAGGACTACATGAAGAATGGGTGGTCACAGGACAACACGAGGAAAGGGTGGTCACAGGACTACATGAAGAATGGGTGGTCACAGGACAACATGAGGAAAGGGTGGTCACAGGACTACATGAGGAATGGGTGGTCACAGGCCAACACGAGAGAGGGGTGGTCACAGGACCAAATTGCTACATAGCATTTTGGTATGGTGTTTACTGGGCTGTGACCACCCCTGTGTCTATGTCCTGTGACCATCCCTCCTTTTGTGTCCTGTAACCACCCCTCACTGTGTGTCCTGTAACCATCCCTCTTTTTGTGACCTGTAACCACCCCAGTGTGTCTCCTGTAACCACCCCCTCCTTGTGTGTCCTGTAACTACCCTTGTGTGTGTCCAGTAACCACCCCTACTTTTGTGTCCTGTAACCCCCCCCCCCCCTGTTGTCCTGTGACCTCCTTTTCCTCGTGCATACAGTGACACTCCATGCACGAGGGGCTCGTTCGTATATCGCTGGCCGCGTAAACCACAAAACGCCCGAGTACCTTGAAGTGGTTGGTTAGACTTGGTTACCATGGTGACGTTTACAGCCTCGTTGTGGACACCTGAGACCTAGCTGGCGCCATCTGCTGTCACAATGACAGATTGTTTGTCAATGGCCCGGAGGTGTGGATCATTTATTCCACCTGCCGACAGTGTGAATATGGCTGTAGATATGTCCCGGGAGAGATGCGCCTTGGTGATCAGACTGCTTTCTATCATAGAGATATTATATTCTATTCCCTATAGGCCTATAAAGCAAAGACTGTGGTTATAGGCTATGATGTAGCCACGACTCTACTTGACTCGATGAAGCCAATCTATTTCTTACAGACATCAGACCATCCTTAAATTCCAAAGGGTCCTAATTAGCCAACTCTGTTTAGGTGAGAGAATAAAAGAATCATTTCTAACAAAAGGAAAAGTTAACGGTCTCTTTTTTTCAATTTAGAAGGTGGCTAGGAATTGCCCCATGGGCCATAGAGGTCCCAAAATGACGGGCAAGTTATAACTCATAATGGTGTCTTTTAGTCCCATGGGGGGCCCTGTGAATGAAGATTATGATATGATATTTTGTTTCTACAGTTCATTTGGTGTCATTACCATTATGTAATGTGAGATAGACATGATTCCTAAAGTGTGAACTATGATTAATTTTCAGTTTCCAGGCAAGGTGACAAGGTTAATTTTCGCTTTGATATACAGAAAAGAGAAAGCACACACCAGACATTCTGATATTATATAGATTTCATTATCGATACCTGTCAGATTAGAGTGGAAAAAACATCTCTTCATCAACCTCTTCATCAATCAAGTCACACCTTCACAGACCTCCACAGAAGAAAACAGAAGAATAGTGGTTGTCACTATTTATTTATCATATCAAGTGTCTAGCACCAGGTTGGGCCCACCTTATATAATGCATGCAGGTACCAAACCCAGAAAGAGGTGCACAACTCATTTGACATGAGCTTTCCCTAATGGACACACCAAACACTGATTTATCTATGTAGCAGGAATGGTAAAAGAAACTTTTAGGTAAATGGAAGCTACCGTTACTAGCTCAATGCAAAATGGCTTCCTCTCAATAACGAAGGCCATTTTATCTATTTTTATACTACCTGTTGTTGCTTGTTCCTATCAGTATGTTTTATCATTTTATTCACTGGCAATCAAGTTAAGTGATAACACCTGGCACTTGTAGAACATTCTTTCACTGCCTTGATATTGGCCATGATATAGCCGAACAAGCACCAAACATGTGGTGGCTATATAAGAAATCAAGGCATACTCTGTTGAACATGCGACCTGTCGTAAGGAACCGACAGGGGAGTCCTTAGTAGGAAATATATGTAGCTCCGTCCCTCCTACAGCTACTATGAAGAAGTAGAATTCCTGAAACACCTTCCAACTGAAAGATGATGCTGCTGCAGCATCCTAACTATCTTTATGTTCTTTCTACAGGTTTTCTAGGCTATCCTTTCTCATTTTTAGTCATTATTTCTCTGGCTGCGTGTAGTTCCTTCATACGTGTGCAAAAAGAAATAGCAGTGAACAGGCCTTCAAGGACATGAGAGCAAAAGGTAGGGGAAGCCAAGAAGCATTATCTAAGACTGTGACATACATTGCAACGCTATGTGATGAAAGAGTGATGTTTTACTGCATATTGCCTTTCTCTTTCCTTTTAAGAGAGTAGATTTTATGTATGCAGATTTCATGTATGGATGAAAAGGTGAAAAGCTTCCTGATATGCAATTGGTATCATGGAGTGTCTATGATGGTATATTTAGATAAATCTGTAAGATGTTTACAGGTACCTATAGTAGAACTGAACTATCCTCTTTCTGGGTATTGCAATAAGTATGAAATATTTGCAGATATGCACTTGGTACACTGCCCATCAATTTTGAAAAAGAAAATTGGAGTACACTGATAATGTCACCATCAATCCATCTCGTAAGGAGCTTCTAGCAGTCAGCCCGAGTATGAGTTAACTTCATTTTTAATGAAGGAGCAATTCTGACATCTGACACTGAGCGAACTAAGTTCCCGTCATCTTTTTTTCAATGGCAATGCGAGGAACTTTTATTTGCCTCATGAATAATCATTCTACGTGAGAAACATGATAATATAGAGAATTCTTTAGAACAGTTCTGGGCTTCCATGCAGATGAACATATTTCCTGAAGTGGACGTCAGTCTTGAAACTTCATATAATTGTCTGAAAGTGAGAATCGCCAGATTATGTGCACTAGGTAAAACGTAGTGCTTTACACATAACAGGCAATACATACATGAACTAACCCTTTATTAGAATCAATTTTAGATGACCAGTAAAGGTCTTATGACAGACCTAATTCTGTTTTTTTTTAAATTATGATTTGTATTGTAGATGCCAGGGACAATCTTTCTCCTAAAAGACACTCCATCATTGTATAATCTTTTTTTTGTGCACTGTAAAAACAGTGTTTAGGGATTGAACACCAGTGTTTAAGACTTAAACACTTGTTTAAACACCTATTTGTCCCACTTTTCTAAACGCTTCTTTAGTGCTAAACGCGTTTAATTTTAAACACGTTTAACTACTAAGTGTTTAACCAAGTGTTTAAATGCTAAACACTTAAACACTTCAGTGTTTAGATGTTTAAGTACAAGTGTGCAAAAGCTAAACACCTAAACACTTCAAGTGTTTAGGTGTTTAAATGCGGGTGTTGAGAAAATTTGGTGTGTATCTTTAAACACCTTTTTTGCAGTGTGTGTCTGCTTCCAATCTCTCTTAATTACTCTTTTAATAACACAATGCTTTGTCATAGTGACTTGTATTACACCCAGTCATAAAAAGACTGGTGTATAGGATTAAGGGAAGGCAAGGCAAAAAAAAGATAGGGTCAGAAGGTCGGATATATTTTATTTTTTTACATTTATATAGGAAATTTTTGGGCAAATGCATTGATTTCATTGTAAAATAATGACAGGAAAATGACAACTGTGAGAGAGGGGAAGAACACGAAAAGGATACAGGAAATGGATGAAAAGAAATGTAAAAATCCTCAAAAAGTGATGAAAAATTTCTTTAAAATATGAAAAAAAAATGAGACAAAAAAAAAATTCAAAATAAATAAAAACACACTTTTGGTTCTGTTTTGCTAGGGTCGGTCGGGTAACCGGAAAGAAACCTTTTCTTATTTGGCCCAATATAAGGTCACGAAGAACTAGAGCAGTAAACCATCAACCGAAATGTTGAGAGGGAGCAGACACAATTTCTTAACGAGATGATAAAATCAAGTACAGGGTGTATGACTATTTGGTTATAGATAATGATATAATATGGTATAAAGGATAGACCATAAACACCCCCAGCAGCAGTCAAAGATGATATTATTCTTTTACAGTGTTTTATGCAGTCCTCAAAGTAAACCAATTCACAGTATCGATCTCCTTGTTCACTAGTGCATATCATGGAGATATCCCCAAGAAATCAAAGGGTTCGCCTAGCGTCCTCTTGATCTGGTATCATTTGGGTAGATAAGAGGAATGAATACTCCCGTATCAAGTACACTATAAAAAAGAGATAATCTGTTTACGATAGATAGAATACACTCATGAGGCTATTTCTTAACAGACTGCACCCTCTAGTCGTACCAACATTCCCAGGAATAGCATTGACATTTTGCAGTCGTAGTGCTGTGTGCGATCATAGTGCCTTAAAAATGCCTCTTGATTTAGTTTGATATGACATTGTTAATAGGATCCTCTATCCCCTTGTGTGAATTGTCGCTTTCTCTTATATACGCTTCGTAATGGTGCATTATAATCCAATAAACCTGGGCTTTTCTTTGAAGGATGTACGACTAATAGGTTCATACCAGCTACCATTAACACATTCACCCATGCCGGCAATACTTCCATCCATACCCACAAAATCCACAATAACATGGTAACCTATTAATAGTAAACATTTTTGCATTTACATAAACAACCTATAGAGAATGTGTAAAATACCTTCCTTTATTTGTATGAAAAGAAAGGTTTGCCAATAAGTTTACAACCAAGCCACCAGAGAGCAAAGGCCCCAAAGGTGCCAGTAATGAACACGGCTACTCTAGATACAGCATGATTGATGTATTCATAATAGCTCTTCCACTTGAGGATAGATTTAATAGATTGAAGGTGAATCGAGTATTGCCTATATTACGGGACAGAGCCCTATACAGCCCTCATCCTTAATATGGGAGGAGGATATAGGATCACATAATCCAATTCCCCACTACAGGCTTGCCTCTGCACCATCGACCACAGTATCAGGAGTGACGTCACTGCATAGGACATTAATTGTCTCGTGTGATATCTAGATTGTATCAGGGTGCGATGGAATGAGGTGGTTAGGATGAGCTTATTAATCCAAGGCTTACAGACCATCAAGGACACCAAGATGACGCACACTCAGTGAGGCACTTATAAATGCTGCTATTACTGCTCAACAATGGAACAAGGTGTCCAAAGGGTGTAAGTCAGAGTCCACGGCATGGTCTTATAGAAAATTGGAGAAACCTGAGGAGAAGATTATAAGAGTTTGGTATTGGAAATGGGAAACAAAGTTTAGGCAAGAGAAACGAAGGGTACCGACCAAATAAGTAATTTTACCGGATGAATGGGAACTGAGAAAAGACAATGAGACAAATTGTAAGATGGACGGTGAAATCAAGGAAGGGAATGATAAGGAGATGAAGGACAGGGAGAAGTAAGATATGGAGCTAGTGCTACGACAACTCTACCAAATCCTACCAAAAAGTACCTCATACAGATAAGCTACGGCATTGTATGGACCAATCTTAATAGGCCATCCCCAAGGACATCCCAGTAAGAGAGACATAACGTCAGTGAATATTCACATTGCTAGTTATATCAAAGGATGTTGAAACCGGTTTTGTTCATCGATGTTCCCTCAACAGCATTACTATTATATATACTGTATATAGGGCTTAGTATGGAGGCCTAGTGGGGCCGCCATTGCTTGATCTGACACCTGGTGAGATAAGCACTGTTAAGAACCAGCATGATGGGTACCAGGTATTACAGAATATACCCAAAAGATTCTGCAGTGAATGATCTGATTAGTTCATAATGTATTCCGGGTCAACCCTATAGCAAGGGGCATCAGTGCTTATTTTCACACCTCATCTTTAACTGGTACAATTATGAAAATGCAGTCAATGGTTGTATAGCCCATTGCCTACTGAGGATAAAGTGACTAGGAGAAGGTAGAATTCCAGGAATATGTTCCATGTAAGAGAAATAATCCTAACCCCCTTGTCGGAGTATATGAGCTATGTCTTTGTTGTTGTTTTTTGTGGACAGGTCTACTTGTCTTGATTCTCTTCACATTGCTTTATCTGATCAGTTTATGTTTATTAGTTCTGTGGTAGCTTGCAGTTCCTCGGGTATATATACAAAGATAACAATTAGCTTAACTGTGTAAGGGTAAGGAGACCCCAGACAATACTCAGACATTGTGGAACATGGCCTACCTAATTCATACCTGAGTAACATTTTTGCCTCAAACTGACTTTTCAATCTCGATCCATGATTGAATAAATTTATCAATTACATACAGTATTCTCTCGGACGACTAACCCCCCCCCCCGCCCGACCAAGGTGTAGTCAAAATTAGATTACCAATATCAAGAACATGTTTTCAACCCAACCTGAGAGTTTGGTGTCCCGTCCTGCATGTTCAGATGAGATCCAAAATGGGAGAGGATTATTTCAGACAGCACACTGTTTAATGATGCCGTCAATCTCTGAACCATTTAGCTAAATGCACAATCGCATTAGGGCCTGGTCATTTGAGCCAAGATATATGGAATCCGCATTATTTGAGCAAAACTGGTCAGTAGTACAGTTAAGTGTCTTCTCGTGTCCTGAATCCCCATCATGCATGCCAGCACGAGGAATAATTAATATGTTATTGTTTTACATTTTACTTTGTATTTCTATTTGTAGTTAGAAAGGACTGGGCTATGATTTGGGGGATTAAAATTGCTGCCAGGACTCCCTGATATGGTCCATCTATTTGTCATTCACATCTGAGCAAATTATTAATGGCTTTAAGCAATTTAATTATGGCTGTCACCTTACTAGACCTATCATTTCACCTAGCCAGCTCCGGACTTAAATGTTAATTCTTTCGTGGACCTTGTGGCATGGTATGATTGTGGTTGCTGTATAATCTATTTCCTGCCCTGACCCCTATTTGTCTAAGCCAAAACTGTGATGTGAATTGTATGTCCTGTGATTTGATAATGCTACATCATGAAAGTGTGCATTCTGTCTTATATGTGTCATTTGGCTATATTGGAGGAGCCTCCTTGTGTAGTTAAAGAATGGCCAATAAATATCTGTCAACAACAACAACAACAACAACAACAACATCAACATTCCTACAAAGCATGTGCACCATAATCTAAACCCCTGCGATGAACTGTTCACCACTCCTCGATATATACTGTATTGCAAAATAAAGAACAGCCTCAAATAAATCATTAAATTTAATATAGGCAATGATTCCTGTTTTGCAAATAGTTTCCTCTCCCTGTGGGATAGCTGCAGCATGAGTTTCAAGATATTGTCAACTGTAGAGATCGTGCAGGTTGTTTTTCAGCGCAGAGATGATTACTAATTTGAAAATGAGAATCCCAGAGTGAAATGACACTGTTAGTTGATATAAAATGATCCCTACTAAGAGCTTCTAAAACCTGTTTGAGTATCAGTTTACTTTATTTCAATATGGGGTAATTCTGGCATATTTAACTTTGCCAAATAAATTCCCATCATCTAGGCTCGCATATTATTCCATTGATGTTTGCCTTTTTCTCACATTTCTCCACCTCAGATATCCAATCATTCTTAACAGTCAGACTGATTCTGCCAAAGACCCAATGAATTGAGCCTCCACAACCATTGAATCCTCAAAAACATACTGTTCTCTTTCTTGGTTATATAAGATAAAAGAATCTCTATCGCATGATTCACAGATTCTGTGAATTTACTTGTTGAGCATGTCGCCACCTTATTTTGGAAGTACTGAATAAGCATTTCAACCAAGGAATCACTTTTTCTCTATAATTTGAATAAACTCAATTCAAGATATTCGAACTATGCATCAAATTGACGCAAAGTAATGACTCTTGTAAGTTCATTCCACTTAACCAAAATTTGGTAGCCAAGCGCTGAAAGTTCAAAATTGTGAGAAATGGATGGTGATAGGGAAAAATAAGTATTTTTCGACTTTCACTTTGAAAAAAAACTTGATAACTGGAATATCAACAAATGACAAAAATGTCGCAAGGTTATGATTTGAAAGTATCATTCTTCAGTCATTTTTGTTAAATAATATTAGCTCCCAATATCATAAGACTGTTCAAAGAAGAACGTTTGGTTCTATTCTGATTCTACAAGCATCGAAGGGGTTATGGAGAAGAGGTATTGTATAATAATGATGGATCCAAAATGGAACAAAATTGAACAGTGTCAATCAACTGAGGAGGAGAATGACTCTCCATGTAAGCTGCATTGGACAGCAGTAGATGAGATATATACAGAACAAAGAACAGTTATTCCTCGGGAACACTCTGGGTTGCCGGGAATCGACGAGAGGGCGGAGCCATGCATGCGAAGTCAGTTCAGGATTCCTTGGTAAACAAGAGTCAAGAGTATGACAGCTCACAAACATCAGCAGCCCTAAGCAGCGTCATAGGCATATCCCCTTTATGGACTCTCCATAGCAAATCGGCTCCCAGAATTATGATGCTTTTTTTTTACTCTGTATAATATTATGGAAATGCCTCTGAAAAGAAATCAATGGGTTCATCCAATGGTCCTCTGATCGGGGCAGGAAAACTATCCATACATATCAAGTGCTCCATCAGTGGTCTATGAGGCAATGATGATAATATTATGATACATAAAAGATACTTTGATGTGATTAGATGGGGCATCATAACTGGAGGTCTTCGTTATAGGACTACCTACACTGTTTAGTTGTATTTTCTATTCTTCCTTTCTTTATTCTATTATGGCTTATGACATATTATGGCTTCAGTCTCATCTTTATTCCTCTCCCTGCGATTATTTCTACCTTCTGGGATGGCATGTTTGAGTACCTTGACTCATTTAAGTACATTTATAGATTATGCAGTTGTAATAATATCTTTAAAGGTACTTAACTCGATCTATGCAAACTCCACCTGGTGGCAAAATATTAAAAGTGTCAAATATGACAATATTTGCTTATAGCCCTAACGTATATGAGATAACACATCTTCATCAACACTTTAGGTGTGATACATTGTTATTCTACACATTCTTATCACAGGATTTCATATTTTCTGTACCCATAGACTCCCATACTTAGAGAATTTGAAATATTTAAAGTTTATTCAGGAAAATTTTGTTTTGCCTGTGACAACCCACTATTTGGTTTCAAAATGTTTCCAATGATCTTAGATATTTACACACAACCCAGGTAGCACACAAAAATTTGCCGATGTTGGCCCGATGCATCGGGCCATTTGCCGATGGCCGATGTGTGCCAACCAAAAGCCAACGTTGGGCATAGTTGGCATTTGGTTGGCACCGTCGGGCCTACGTAGGCAGGATGGGCAGCCGATGTAAAGCCGATGGTTGGGCCAACATTGGCCTGACGTTATGCCAATGTCTCTGTGCTACCTCGGAAGGTTTGGTTAAGAAATTGCCAAAGGATTTTCTCCTGTGAGATATAATGTAGAAAAATACAAATTCTCATAGGCGGCCATAATTAAGACCACCAAACCTCAAAGCCCTCCAGCGAACAAACGGACCTGGTGACGTTTCAGCATAAGGTGTGAAATTGGAATGTTTGATATCAGGGTAATGGGGCGCATTACTCAGACTTATTAACTGGCTTATATATAGACCGCCTGATACACCAAGATGACACAAAATCTACCTGCGACTTTATTAATGACACCTTTAGTCTTAGAACATAGTCGGTAGGGTATCGCCGAGGTGGAATGATCATATTTCTACATAATCATTCTAGAATGGTTTTCTATGAAGGAGACAACTTGTAAATGTATACTTGGTGTAACAGAAAGTCAGGGGGAGAAAGAAGGAGAAATGCTAAATAGTTGACCGCCAACATTGTGGTAAGAAGGTGTTTGTTAAATGGAAGGGACATACCGCGGTACTAAAGTGGGAGGTAAAGGGTGATCAAGAGCAGTTCGTGAAAAAGTCTAGGGAAGATGGATAACCACCTATCAGCCACCCTGACATGGGACAAACACAAGAACAGCAGGTTAAAAACCTGCCAAGAGCACGTTATGAACTCCAGGTGTATCCCACAGCGGTCCTCCCCTTTACTTGTAGAATACTTAGCCCCCTTGCAGCCTTGTATTATCTGAGTACCCCATTCACCATTAACCCTATAAATGCTACATTATTGTATATAGCCTATTGGTAGTCAATTCAGCCCTGGTGTGTAACTCACCAGGATAGAATTCATTCATCATACCGACGCTTGGGGTTCAGCTGTGATAAGCGCATGACCAGTACTCGCCAACGCTGCATTCATGCATCATGCTGACTGATGGACATGATACATTAAGGGCCAAAACCCATTACCCAATTTCGCAATAATCGGTACATTTATTGGCTGAATATTGCATAATACACATAGATATTGCTCAGTTAGAGATGATAGGGTGTTGAAATCTAACAATAAGTCCCGATTTTGTGGCCGATTTGGCACCATACTGCAGACTCATTATTTTTATTCACGATTTTAACATATCAAACATGTTAGAAAGTCCTGGTAGGTAATGTATTGGACTGTGCCATCATCCTCAAGGTTGTACCCTTCTTTTCTGAGGGATTATTATGTACTAGCATTGATCATCACTCGATTTGTATCAGCTGACACATTGGTTGTCCTTCTACACCCCTACAATGCCCGATTTTGCAACCGATTTTGATGTTTACCCTGATGATCAGCCAGTTTTACAATCATCTAATGGGTTTAGGCCCTAATACATTAGTGTGCCTCAAAGGTCCATCCAGCCCTAACCACACACAGTCAACACTCACCTTACACATGTAGACAAACCCACATAGACCATAGAGATCAGATTGACCAGCCAGGCAGTCTGTCTGGGCCAGTTTCAGTGCATCATGATAGGCAGTGACAGTTGGGGGATGTGTATTTTGGTGGTGATGGTGGAAGTATAGATCCAGAAGAGGGAGGGAGGACCCTGACAGGTCTACCCCCACCTCACCCCTTTCCTCCAACCTCCCGCCAGGACCTGGAGGAGGCAGCAGCAGGAGCGGCAGGCGGCGAGGTGCTCATAGAGAGGAGGCCGAGTTGCTCAGTCTAGGGGAGAGTGAAGGGAGAAGAGAGATGGGGACGGCAGGCTGCCAGTAGATTGGGGATTGCAGGCGGTGAAGGAGCTGCAAAGACTGCCCTACCTAACTACGGTGGTTGAGACACCACAGGTAGTCTAACTGCCTGGTTACCATTGGGAGGTGTGCAAAGTGGCATGGTGTGATATCGGACCTAAAAGTTCACAGGGCGTGATGTCAGCCAAAATGACGTGACATTGGCTTGCAGAACGTGATACCAAGTCCTCTGAGGGGCACTTCTCAGGGCATCACCTTCCCTCATGTGATGTGACATCGGTCCTATTGTACAACTAAATGGACGTGAATTTACCCCCTGTGATATGACATCACCTCACAGGACGTGATACCTACTCGTGGGACATGAATAGAGCTCACAAGAAATGACCTCAGCTCATATGAAGTGACTTCGGTACATGGGTCAGTTCAGATGGGACAGACGATGTGACGTTAATTTACAAATTGTGCAGTTGAAGCTTTACGATGTGACGATACCATTTGCATGATGTGATAAAAGCTTGCAAACCGTGTTGACACATTGCCGTTATACAGTGTTTCAACAACGTCAAAATAGAAGCTGCACGATCTAGGATCTATCTTTAACTGCTGTGATATAAACTCACGGGCTTATTTAAATCCTATTGTAATAAAGTTTCAAAGCAAAACAGGTCATTACATCGAAGGATAATACATTGCAGTTGTATTTACTAGATGAGTGGGTAACATGAACTAGTATAACTGTACCAAATTGAATATTACAAATTTATATACATGATTCATTGTGGATAATATCTTACCTGATATACACTGTGCAAACATGAAAATTATGTGAGCTAACTGCCATCGGTTGTGATGCATTCCTTGGGTACATGATTTCATAAGCTCAACAACTCGGCTACTGTAGTGTTCAATGTAGGTTACAAATACTTAATATACATTGGGATTACATCACTGGATACAGGCAAGCGATTGCAATTGGTGTCGCTAGTACATAAAGTAGTGTCATTGGTTTCCACTGTGGCAAGCTAGACAGAACGATACGACACTGAACATAGTGGCTTGGGGCAATCCGTTACATGATGTGACAAAGGATCACTAGATGTGACAGATACCAACACCATGTGAGAACACAAGTTGGGTAACGAGGCAAAAGCTCCCAGGACGTGACAAGAAGTTTGCATGGATTGACAAAGGATTATACAACACGCCACCATTATCAGCTTGCTGCCCAACTCCCTACTGATTCCCCTGAGACACCATGGACAGGACCAGGGGCAGAGGTCCATGTCACTAACAGGATTCCAGCTTCACATTAAGTGGGGAAACACGTGGCACTGGGCTTGCTAGGTGTCTGTATGCCTACCCAGGCCACACAATGTTGGAGGAGGGCCAGATTGGTGACGACTGCAGCCCCCGATGTGCAAGAGCAGCTCTGATGAGCAATACCATGAGGGGCTGCAAGGACATGTGAATAATCACTGCTGCCGCTCTACACTCATGAAATAGGTAGATTTGTTGAGTAGAATATGTAAGCAGATGGAAATGGTGTTGTCACACTTAGCCGAATGCCTGGGGCTGATAATGGATAGTTGCTGAACATCCCCATCTGTTACATAAAACCTTACATGGACAGTTTTTCCTCTGTATGTATACATACACGATGCTCCGACAATGAATGTGGTATTAAGAAGTAGTTACCAACATCTGTGACTGTGGATCCTACACATGATGCTAGCAGTTGGCTTGAGCTGCACAGAGGCGCAGGGCATCAGTACAGACAGGTGAGTAGATAGCTGGTGTGGATAACCTGATAACATAATATACATTGGCATATATACACACCCTGCCTCTACCGACTGATCCTTATCATGTGACTTTACCCAGCTGATGTTGTGCACGTTACTCCACGTGCACAGGCTCCTATTAATCTCTAGAGAACTATTACATGTGTTAGGAATGAGTGAGTAATTATACTGAAGGCCCACAGACAATTAGGCCATATTCATTAAGACAGGATTCACTGGATAGAGAGCACAGAAAAAAATAGAGAGTGCAAAGTACATGTTCCTGAGACAGAATTTTGATATCTTGTAATTCCTGTGGGTTCCCATGACTCATCTAGAAGCTTTCAGGATTTCAGCAAAGATCATCAAATGATCAGGTTGGAGACTACACTCTATATGGCTCCAGCCATACGTTTATGGCGGTGGCCATTTCTAGCCCTGAATGGACAGATCTAAGTACTATATCTAAGAGAAATTAAAAGTGTATTTTCACCATGTTTCTATTACTTTTATTATTTTGTTGATAGCACAGCATAAAAGGGTAACATTTATTTCCCCAGGAACAGACTCAGCATGAAGAATTACAATATATAATTATGTGAAGTAAATCATTGATTTTGTCCCCAGCTAACCATAAAATAGGCACTTACCTATTAATTAAGACCTTATTGAATGTATTTTATATGGTGAGAAATTGATAGCTATGGTAAAAATAACTGTTTTTGCTTTTTAAATGAAGTTATTATGTCAATTTGAATGGAAGTTATGATCATTCAAACATCCTTAGTCAAAGACGATATTCTGCCTTGGTTCTGTCAGAGCGCACAGTTCAAGGGAAAAGATGACATCAAAAATTTGCTTTTACATTGTTTGAGTATGATAAAATGTATCATTATTTACATTCTTGAGGGTATATCTTGCTTATCTGAAAAGAAAATTGCCCAAAATAATCATTTTAGTGATCTAGTTTACCTTGGATTCATCTTGCTTTATCATAAAATTACACTCAAATTAAACTCTTAACTATAGCAGAATTCTGGGTCTGATTTGGTACCTTTGACGGGTCGTTATTCCACTTGACAAAGAGACTTCATTTAAAAAGGAAATCCACTTTTTATTCAAGATCCATCCATTGATCATTAGATAGGTTTAATGGGATAAAGTCTTGAAATATTAGGTAAGTGCCTACATAAAAGGTACCTTTAGGTACCACTAAAACCTATTTCTGATTTTGGTGTTAAATTTCCTAAAGAAAACACTTAGCCCATGTAAAAGCTTAGAGCATTTTGCACAAGAAAATACTAAAATGTATAAGATATGAACCTTCCTCCTCAAGAAATTAGCAATTTTCTGACATAAAACATGGTGTGGCTTCCCTAAGAGTACAGTAGGTAAGGATAGGTGGAGGGGGGTTGGATTCACACCTCAGTACCACCCACACAGTAATATCAACTCATGCTCTGCTTGACTGCACATCAGTAGAGGGTAGTCAGTGTTCAGGAGGGTGTTGCTCCTATAGTATAAGGAAGAGCTGGCTAAAAATGCCCTCGTTTCCAGTCCTTTCTTTTCATGTAGTTATAACTTGTCCCTTTTGTTGCTCACAAGTGGTCATTCAAGTATAGTGCTAAAAAAGGGGGATTTGAGTAGGTACCTAGTTGGGAAAAGTCAGTCAGTATAATAAACTATAGAGCGTGTGACATGAGTAGGTACCTGGTAGTGCAGCTCTCTCTCTATTTTAAACAAGGCAGGTGACTTTTCAGACTAATGTGGTGAGTGCAAGTTGAATGGTGAAGCTTGTTTAGAAAAGAGGGCACATACTCACAGCTCTTTTTACAATAGGAGCAACACCCTCCAGTGATCACAGGGAAGCAGGGTAAGAAATGGCCCTTGGTGTACTTCTTAAGCTGTAGATGGATGTGTGGATGTTGATAATTTTGAGTACAGGGTATATTCAAAGTTTGGGGTTACCTGTCAGCCTCAGCTCAGACCTGATGATATCCAGGTAGTCAAGAGCATTATGTATGACTCTCTGATACTACTGTGAGTAAAGTAGGTTCCTCCATCCTATTGCATGCATGCATGTTGCCCCCCCCCCCTCTCCTAGTATGACTCAAAGTTACTCTGTGAGCTACCCACCCTGGAACAGCCTCTTGTGACCTACTTGTGGGTATGTATCCTCCCGGGTAAACACACCTGTCGGCACCACAGGTGTGTACCTGGGTTAGGTTAGGTACCCTGTAGCATCCGTGTATAAGGTAACGGGGGATGTTTATGTGTCATTGGCACTGATACTTATCTACATATATAGCTGTGCCTGTATCAGCTAGGGTAGCTTACCAGGCTAGTTTATAAGATATTTTACCTCGCGGTTTGAGCAACTTAATTTTGTGATACATTTCCGTTGGGTTGGCCGTATGTTATATGTATGCATAGAAAGATATCTGAGGCAATTTTATTAAAATAACTTGGATTGCGGATCCACCGCCTAGATTTTTGGCAAAATCAAAAAAAAATAGCCTTTTACCATTGACCGCTGAGATTTTTCAAGATTTCTGGTTTAAAAAAAAAAAGAAAAAAACATCGATAGTGAGCAGCAATTCTCAGCCTTTCTTGTATACGCCCCCAAAAGGTATTTTATTTGTCAAACGGTTCTTTTGTGTGCCCGAAAGTGTATTTGAGTGGGCATTCCAAATATCAGCTGAAAAATCCCGTAATCCAAGTTATTATAATAACACGGTCAAAGAGTTACTAAATCTCGATATAATTCACTCAGAATAGCTTTTAATGTTACTTGTCGAGAAAGACCATACTGAACATACATGGTCCAAGCATATTTGAAAGGTATTTTAGCATTTGAAGAGAAAAATACATGATATTAAAACTTGAGTGGTCTATATGTAGAACCTTTAACAGGAGTCACCCACCTTAAAAAAGAGAAACACCCTTGTTCCTCTCCTCTGTCTGCTCTCATAGTTTAAAACCCATTTCACTTGGCCTCTTTTGCGCGATCAAGCCATACATTTCCTATATAAATTTATGCGATAGAAGCCTATTGGACTATCGATGTTACTTTGGTGAACATGGATGGCGCCGTTCAGGTTTGATAACTACAAAAAGGAGGCTTGATTGAGAGGGTTATAAAACCAAAAGAAATATTAAGGCGAAGAGGGCAGTTCATAAAACGTGATGATTGATCCAGAGCAAAGTGATGCCTTTAATTCATTGAAACCATCTTAGAACCAATATCGATAAGATCTGATGCAACGTAAAGTTATTAGATCATTTAGAATTTAAAATCATTTAAGAAGGTTTCTATATACCTGGCGATATCTACTGTATTTTTCAATTACTAAAATCACTGTCTTTTTAATCGCCCCTAGGGTATTAACAAAGAGGCGATCCGACCTTTGGCCAGAGACATAAAATGAAAAATATCGGTGTACAAAAGGAAAGGAGATGTTCCTTTTTGCAGCATGACATAAGCTGATGGCAAAGTGGTGTCTAACGATGCTAAGACCTGAACGATGTGATTCCCTTAATGAATGAGAAAACAGATATGTGTTAAGGTAGGACAGAGACCTACCATTAGTGTCAGACATGAGAGTGCCGATGACAAATATGTGCACATTCATCACTTGTGGCTCATCAGACCTTTTGACATAATATGGATTGAGATTTATTATATATTAGTGTACATTGATAGATGAATGTGACGTGTATGGCATACATCTAAGTGGCCCAGTGTTACAGCTTTCATCGATGATGGTAAATTGGTATTTCAACAGCATTAGAAGATTAGGGGTGGTCAATGCAAGGGATATGTTAAAATTTTAAGAAGCAGTTTTAGGGCTTTCTTCGATGCTTTTGGAGAGCATTTTTCAATAATCCTAATTGAAGATACATTCCCACCTTAATCGACCCAACCCCAAGTTATGAAATAAAAATATTGAACTGAGGTCTGGGGTATGGGGTCTCGCTTGGTAGACCCTTACCTGTACTATGCATTTTGATTGGTTATAACGCACCACTTGCTGGTTTTGATAACTGTCGCCTTTCAGTTATATATTTTGAATGCTATAATGGTCTTGTTTACACATATAGACAGCAGTAATAGGCTCCAAATGCCCCATATAGACTTTCAGGTAAATCTCACATGGAAATAAGATACAAAGAAATCTCCCAAGATCAGTTAATAATGTATCCTCAACATTAACAATCAGATAGGTGCTCATCTAATGCAATATATATTCCTATGTTGTTTGTATCAGTTTTAATACATATTCCATATGATATCCCAAAATAGCTGTGTTCATATAAATATAGCGCTGTACAGCTAGATATTAAACATTCTCTATAGCTAAAGACCATGTCCTGATAGAAAGAATCTCATAAAGGTGGCTTAGCATCCGTGTTACACGGATAAGAAGGGAAACATTTCAATAAGCCTGCACCAATAATCCCCCTATCAATTCTGTACAACAACTATTGATTTAAGGCTTGGGGCGATGTGTCCCTCCCCATCAATGGAGACGGGCTTAGGGATTGGACGCCTGAGAACTGAGGGTAAAATGACACATAGGCTAGTCCCTCTTTGCTTAGTCAAAGAGCTAAATGACTTGTTAGGGAGCGAGATTTTTTGGTAATTTGTTGGTAAAACCAAAGCTGGGTGTTTTTTTTCTCTTTTTAAAAAGAAAATTCTAAGTCTAATCTTTTAAAAATCGTTTTCAAAACCATTTCTCTTTCTATTTTCTTTTCAAATTTTCATTCTTTACAAAACTGTGTAAAATGGTCCAAACGAAATCGTTATAAGAAAGAATTTAAGTATTGCTCTTTGTAATCGTTACAAAATCTTTTTATTTTCTTTTAGTGAAAAGAAAATATTTTGGTATTTTCTTTTGTACAAATCTGTTGCTCAGGGTTAAGTTAGGGCCACCTCTTGAGGTGGGGATAAAAAATTTGAAAACTTCCACATACATTTTTTAACATATTTTTCCTCAGATTATCAAAGAATATGACTTTACAAAGGCTATAAACATAAAAGAATTCACAACAATGAATTTGGTAGTGTTTTGTTTTAGAAAGACTCAAGTCATGTGTAAGATTTTCTTCATATTTTCTTTATATTTTCGTTCTTTTTAAAAATCTTTTATGGATATGCAGATATGAATGGTTGGTCTATGGATACTCTTTTTGAAATTGTTAAGCAAATTTTACTTCTATAATCTCTAAAGGTGAAAAATGAAATTACAAATAGAAATAATTTTGTCACATGATCCCCGAGAGCCAATGATTGAAGGGATCCCCTCCTGACATTATGACATCATAGGGTGTTTCCCAGGTCTGTTCATCAGAATGTACGTATCAGCATAGAAACAATGTAGAATTCATTCTCTGAGAATCTAATAAAGATTTTAGTATTCTAAAGAAAATCCAAAGAATGAAACAGATTTTCTCTCTGTATTCTTTACATGTTCATTTTCTTCAAAATATATTAAAATACATTGAAAAGAATTTTAAGGGAGAAATGGGTTCTCCTTCCAAGTTGAATATTTTCTTCATTAGCTCTTTTCTCTAAAAAGAATATGTTAAGATTTCTTCAAAATAGGAGAAAAAACTACCCTGGTGCGGTATCAATTATCGTGGAAAGGAAGGTGTCCACAGACTCAAAGGTAACCCTTTTATAGATGTGGGTTTCCATCAGATAGTGGGCAGCAGGATTAATTGGTGTTGTGTCAGGCCATATGAACATATATGGAGATGGATATCAAGTTATCCAAGAAAAGTATGTGTTTCAAGCTAAATCTATTATCTAACAATCAAGGGTATGGAAGTCGAAATAATTATCCTTCTGTTACCCAAAACAGATTACTATCCGGTCTTTTTTTCATGTTTAGAGAAAAAATGCTAGGGTCAGTCTTATTCTCCTGCGTAGGGTGGGTTAACTTGCAACACCTTTTTTGGCCTGTTTTTAGATCTCATCAATATTCCAAAGCCTGGCGGTTAAACCCGCTTTATGTTATTAGGTACTTATTTAAGTATGATGTATGAGGATCATATATATACTCGACCCTTTTATAGATATTGCTGAGTGCAGCTTACGATCCATGTGCCATGGGTATGTTCTTCATCTGCCTAGTCAGGAAGGAAATCCACATCCATAAAAGGGATCTTAAGGAGGATAACATAAAGCAAATGGCATGCTATAAGGAGTGGCATAAAAAGTCAGGAGAGTCCGCCTTGAGACTTATTTGCTTCTCCATTCACGTACGGCGACACCCTATTGAATCATTGTACTTTAAAGGCCAGGGCTTATATCACTATTTAACCTGATCATCTCAAAACTTCTCTGGTGCTTTGCTTACCTTACTGCAGAGACATGTATTTGTCAGATATCCCAGCCTGATATTGGCCCCTAAGCATTACGTATAGAGGATTTTAGTTTTAGAACAGTCATAGCAGTCTGGGCGCTAATTCAGGTCAGTATACGCACTAGCATAGTAAATTTCTTGACGATCTGAAACTTATGCTGTCATCGGAGCTATTGAAATAAGCCCAGGAAATCCTCTTCCACACTGGAATAATACATATCATGGAAGAGGATTAGTACATCTTATATAGATCCTCATTTCATGGGACCAGTTCATTGGCGGATCCAGGATTTAGAGGGGGCGCACCCCCTAATTTTGGACACATTTTGGGGTCCAAAATATGTAGTTAAACTCCTAAGTACTGGGCAAAAGCGGGGTGGCGCCCCCTCCCCCTCTAAATCCGCCACTGCGCCGGTGGCCTGGGGCATATTCCAGGTCCTTGCACAGTGTTGCACTCCCAAAGCAAGAATGGTATCCACCTGATTTCCTCTTCTCAGAAATGACCCCTTTTGTACGGATTCTGAGGTGAAATTGCACAATTTCTGTGAGAAAACACTGACTTTCTGAGGTCTAAAAACTAACCTATTTTCACCGACATTCTTTGGCTTACCCACTTCGCATTGGTTTTTACAACCATGTCACTAGACATTTATATACATTTCTTATGTATAAATAGTCTAGAACCAAAAGGGACACACAAAAGTATCCATGGAGGATGTAGGCACGAAATATGATATTAAATATTCTCCTGACAATTTGAAAAGAAAATATCAGCATAATATGGACTCTATTGTATATCCACGTGGTGGGCGGGCAGTGTAGAGTTGATAATAGGTGTCAGTGGGTACTGCTATCTAACACCAGTACAGACCTGTCCGTGTCTACCTGGAGGGCGTTGCTCCTATAGTAAAAGGAAGAGCTGGCTAAAATGCCCTTGTTTCCAGTCCTTTCTCTTCATGTAGTGATAACTTGTCCCTTTTGTTGCTCACAAGTGGTCATTCAAGTATGGTGCTAAAAAAGGGGGGTTTGAGTAGGTACCTAGTTGGGAGAAGACAGTCAGTCTAATATACTATAGAGTGTGTGACATGAGTAGGTACCTGATAGTGCAGCTCTCTGTTTTAAACGAGGCAGGTGACTTTTCAGACTATTGTGTTGAGTGCAAGTTGAATGGTGAAGCAGAGCATGCCTTCTTTTGAAAAGAGGGTACCTACTGACAGCTCTTTTTACCATAGGAGCAACACACTCCTGGTCATAAAACTAGGTGCCACTAAATGTATGTCCTCATGATTACGCTCCTTTTCACTCTCTCATTTGGTAATGTGTGCCTATCCGTAATAACAAAAGGTGTATACTTTGATAAGGGCAATCTCACAAAGTGGAATGGAATGGAGGTATTAAGCTACACTTTGGGAGAAAAAAGAAAACATGAACTTGACACTACCTTCCATTGGAATTTGGTATGAGTATATGATGCATCTTAAGGAAATATTAACAGATTGGTCTTAAAACTGAATTACGTCATGCCAAACTTGATATGTTCAGAATGATGCTTGTTTCACTGTATGGTTTAAGCCAGAGATGCTGTTCTATCAATAGAATAGTGTTAATTCTAATATCAAAGGCATATTGATGTATCACTCCAGTTTTAGAACCAAGATATTATAACAAATCTCACAATCAATATTGGGCAGTGGCCTTTGATCCTATTCAATGTGATATTAATCCATGTACATATTCTATCTGAGCATAATAGGATTATGTTCTCATAAGCTGATAGCCTTCCCCATCCTGACCTATGATGAATCAACGCATTTTACATATTTCATTCATGCATGGATCTGGTTCTCAACTACAGAATGAATACGTGGGAGTTGGGTACCTTTATATAGCTATACCTTTCTTTCGCAATTCGAGTGAGTATATATGATGCATCTGAAAGAAATATTATTATCTGATTGGTCGTATAACTCAATTAAGTCATGCCGAAACTTTGAAGTATAGACAAACTACATCCACATTCAAGCTATCAATAGTATTTAATGGGACAGTATTAAGTAGATTGTAGAGGGAATGTGAAAATGGTTGTATTAACACTCTCAGTCAATGACATGTGCTGTGCTGCTGTGGATAATTTGTGAGACATTGGACATGCACAATTGATTTCAAACAGAGAGTCTAGCTTTAGGGATGGTGCTAATAGTACTAAAATGGCTCGCATCTTCCATCAGTTTAAAAATGCATGGGATGGTGCAGATATAAAGGACATAATGTCAAGGATAGTATAGGTTCCCTAGGATGTGTTACTTCATAGAGTCATATAGTACACACCACCACCCCTCTACCCCCCCCCTTAAAAGAAGGCTCCCTTTTATGTCCAGTATTGAGTCCTATTTAAGATTAGAGGTTTTATGGGGATGCAAGGTATCTATCTTTATCAGACTGATATTAAATGCAAACAAGGTATCACCTATACCAAAATAAAAACTGCTGAATCCTTAGTCTACCTATCACTCATAATACCTCTCTCTTGAAATCTAAGGCTTAATCAGTTTTCCCTAAAAGGGTTAAAGGATCATAGTTTACCTCTTACCTTTGTAGCTCACTTTCTCTGTACATTCCATTAGTCTACCTATCCTCAATCTGCCTATCATTCATTTTATCTATCCCTCATGGTGACTATCCCCCAACTGTGCACATCCCTTATGTTTGACTTCTGTCATATTACCTAGCATCCATGTTTCCTTTAAATAATGCTCACCTTGCAAGGTACTCTCCGTGCCTATCTCTTAAACTGTTTATTACACATGCTACCTATTCCCTTTGTTGCCCATCCTTTTAAATACAGGACCTATCCCTCATGCTCACTTTACAGTTTTCCTGGCCATTAAGACCAATCTTCATTATGATGACCAAATCTAAGTCAACTTATCCCCTAAGGTATCATTCCAACAGTCTACCTCAAACCATTCATCTACCTATCATCCATACTACATATCCTTCCATTTACCTATCCTTCAGGTTGCCTATTCTTCATGGTATATATTCCACTTAGTAAAAAATATTTTCTCAAAGTTTGCAAATTTTTAATGTTTGTGTTTTCAGCGTTAAAAAAAGTTCTGTATAAACATTTTAAAGTTAAATTTTTTTTACATAAAAAAACATGAAACCTGAATTAAAACATATTTAACGTTAAAAAATGTATTTAGCCAAGTGGGATTCCTTAGTCTAACTATGGAGCCCCTAATAGGACATCCCAAAAATAAAATTTTCTTCAGAAAAAATATTCTTGCGGGTACTGAACAATTCTTGCAGACACTGAACAACTCTTGTGGGTACCAAACAATTCTTGCAGGTACTGAACAATTCTTGTGGATACTGAACAATTCTTGCGAGTACTAAACAATTCTTGCGGGTACTGAACAATTCTTGCAGATACTGAACAATTTTTGCAGGTACAGGGATATTCTTGCGGGTACTGTGACATTCTTACATATACAGTAATATTTTCTAGATGAATAAAAGAAAATACCCCCAGGCCTAGTCTCTGCATCAGAGGTAGACCTAGATGGTAGGCCCTCAGGGCATAGAAAGGTAGAAGTGGGGGGGGGGGTCTCATGACCACTTTTTTTCTGCACCTCAAAGAATTTGTTTTCAGACAGAAAAAAGATAATTGTGCAGCCACATAAAATGTTGCTGCACCTGTAAGAATTGTCTGCACATATGAGAATGGTCCTGTTTCTGCAGGAATGTTCCTGTTTCCAGAGGAATGTTCCTGTTTCCCCAGGAATCTTTCTGTATCTACAGGAATCTTCCTGTGCCCGTAGGAATATCTTTTTGGTATTGTTCAGTATCTGCAAGAAATTTTTTTTCTGGTGAAAAATTATTTTTGGTGTGTCCTATTAGCTTTTACATGTTTTAAACCCTCAAAATGTAAGAATGGTACTGTGTCCGCAGGAACATTCTTGTATCCACAAGAATCTTCCTGTAGCCAAAGGAATCCTCCAATACCCACTGGAATATTTGAGTACCTGCAGGAATCTTCCTGTTTTGTTTGTTTATTAAGCACTTTCGTTCCGGAACATGGAACGTTTTTATGCGCGCCATTACATATATAGCTTTGATAATAATATTGCATGTGACTATAGGGGAAAAAATACAATGATGATGTAGGCCAGACTTAGGCTGGGAGTTCTGCATTCCATTGGTCAGTACTTATCAATGCAATGCAATGACAATAGCAGAGTTTGAGCATTCAAAATATTTGAATATTCACATTGGTATACTTAG
The DNA here is from genome assembly GCA_949317995.1 of Acholoe squamosa. Lineage (NCBI taxonomy): Eukaryota > Metazoa > Annelida > Polychaeta > Phyllodocida > Polynoidae > Acholoe > Acholoe squamosa. The sequence goes on along the minus strand of OX439049.1, from coordinate 29,136,633 downwards.
ACAGTGTGCTCTAGCAACACCCCTGAATGCAATTTTGTGTATTATGTGTTGCTCCTGGTGCGATAGGTTATTCCAGAGGGATACTCCTCTGTAATATGGACTCTTTTGGTAAAAAGAGGTACGTGCGCGTCTTCGGGCAAATTTTATTTTCCGGTCCCCACGGGTTCTGATATTTTCTACTATGATGCCCTCACCATTTTGGCATTTCTTCCAGATAATCATTAATAGTTGCACATTTCTCCTATCCTCTAAGAGGCTAACTGAACAGGACCCATGTAGAGCTTTGATAGACATTTCTCTGACACCGACTCTCAGGCATATCCTCAATGACTGATTTTGCATTCTTTGTAGTTTGTCAAGGGCAGCCTGATGCCCACTTCCTGTGTAAAAGCTACAATATTCCAGGCAGGGTGAGATCGACGATTTGTAAATCGTGACACAATGTTCAGCAGGAACAAATTTCCTTATTTTATTCAGTTTATACATCTTATTACCAAGATTCTTTTTAACCTTTGAAATGTGGTTTTGCACACTTAATCGACCATCAAGTTCTACTCCTAAGTAGGTATATGTTTTGCAGATTGGGAGATTTTGATTTCCCATTTTGATTTCTGGACCAATGAGATTGTCAATTTTTGTGCCTGAACCAAAATACATTACCATGCTTTTCTTGGCATTAACTGTCATGAAATTATCTAAGCACCATTGGTGGACTCTGCTAACATCTGATTGTAGCAGGCGCTCTGATTCCTTGGCTATTGGGTGGTTGGCGTATAGTAATACGTCATCGGCGTACATAACACATTTGCAATTTTTCAATACTTTTGGCAAATCATTTATATATAAAATGAATAATAACGGACCCATTATGGAGCCTTGAGGGACTCCAAAGGTTACCCTTTCCTTCTCTGACTTTACCCCATTTGCTATTGTTACATAAGCCCTGTTAGCTAGGTATCCCTTCATCCATTTTTTCAGAGTGTTGTGCAAGTCCAGCTGATTAATTTTATGAATAAGGATTGAGTGATTTACACTGTCGAATGCTTTAGTAAAATCTATGAAGCATGCTGAGGTCACATGACCATCATCTCTGTAATTATATAGATCCTTGAGTACATCAAACACAGCATCGGCCGTGCCTCAGTTAGGCCTGAAGCCATATTGGCTGACATCTAATATGTTGTGCTCCTCTAAGAATTCTGAAACAGTACTATGGATTATTTTTTCCAGCAGTTTACCCGGTAGAGGCAGTAATGATATGGGCCTCCAGTTTTTGATATCCATTAGGTCGCCCTTCTTAGGGATTGGGACAAGGAGGCCAGTGGACCAAGATTCCGGGAAAATTCCTGTTCTTACCGAGGCTCTAAAGATACAGGTCAACTGAGGTATCAGCAGAAGGAGGGCTATTTTCATTACCTTGGTATTTACTCCATCAAGGCCACAGGATTTGTTTATATTAATATTTTTTACTAACTTGAATACCTTCTCTTCAGTAATGAGGTGGCATACATCAAGAGGTTCCAGTTCTACAGGGATATTAACATCTATATCCGGGTCGAGGGGTATTTGTGGTATGTTACCTTGTATCAGATCTTGGTAAAGATCATTTCCAATGTGAGAGAAATACTTGTTAATGTATTCAGCAGTGTTGTTGAAATCAACAGGCTGGCCAGTGTTTTGATCTTTCAATTGTATAGTGGTTGTCTTGCTACAGGGGTTAATTAACCTATTTAATTCCAGCCAGAAACGTACTGGGTCACCACGACAGTCATTTAGTAACTTAATTACCCATTGCCTTTTTTCATTGTTCTGCATACGTTGTATCCTGTTTCTAAGACGACCAATAGCAAGACAGTTTTCTCGGCTGCCATTACGCTTATTATCCCTAATTAGATCCTGACGATCATTCATAAGCTCAAGAGTTGTTCTGTCAGTCCAGGGATCAGCCACCTTTTTTAAGGTAAAGGACTTGACAGGGCAGTTTATGTCAAGATATTCAATGATGGGGAGATAGATGTTCCGCCACTGTAGTTCAGGATCGTCATTTGTCTCATTTATCATTGACACATCTAAATCAAGAATATATTCTTTGAAATCATCTATGTCAAAATTCTGATAGGAACGGCCAGTATAATGAGCACTGTCATGTATTTCTTTTGGTTTTTTTCGACATGCATATATGGGGTAATGATCACTTATAAGGCAGTCTCCAATGTTGCTGGCACTTACAATATCACAGTTTGTCATGATGTGATCTAAGCAGGTACCGCTATCATCTTTAGGTCTAGTAATACCTTCTATCAACCTTTTAAGGCCCTTTTCCCTACACAAGTCAAATAAGTCGCTACAAGCATCGGTGTTTCTCGTACGCGTGTTAATGTTTATATCACCCAGAACCCACAGTTCAAATTCTAGGTGATTAATATTCTCTAATACAGCCCGCATGTCTTTAAAAAATTCAGTCAAATCACCTTTTGGGGGCCGGTATACATTTACTATATACATGGTTTTTAGCTTAGGTCTATCAATGCAAAGAACCTGTACCTCAACATTTGAATTCATTACACACAGGTCATCCAATTGGACACAGTAAGGGCTGAGTCTGTCTGAAATGAATGTTATCAATCCACCTGCTTTATCGCTGTGTCTATCCCATCTAAAAGGTTTTTTTCCAGACCAGAAAACAATGGAATTATCCATACATGGGTCTAGCCAACTTTCCTGTACACAAATGATATCAGCCTCATCACTCTACAATTTAATATCTGTCATTTTTAATTCAATGCTGCGTGCATTCATACTTATAAAGATAAAACCCTTTAAAGTACTTAAGAACTTTGCTGCATTCAGGATGGCTTTTCTTCTCTCTGAGGCTAGCACATGGTGCATATTCATGAGGCTGCCTCCAGTTATAGCACTGGAGGCAGGTGGGGGGATTATAGCCGAGAGCAGTAATCTCAACCTCAGATATAACCCAGGGAAATTACTAGATAGGTAGGGTGTCTTATATCTATAACAGATGATCAACCACAGAAACAAATGAATACAGTACAATTGTTCAACACACATAGGAATATAACGTTCAATTTACACCGAGACAAACAACAGGGAGCCAGAGGTAGGTATGTAACATATATACACAATAGGATTGCATCTAAATGTCCGCCAGTGAAGTCATGTGAGTGAGGAAAGAGTTCATCAAGTGCAGAGTCTATATAGCAGATTAAGAAAAATAGAAATGGTTCAATCCTACCTTAGCTGGCTCTTATACACGAATAATATGCAGATAGGTATTAATCCTTAGGCGTCACGGTGTATCACTTGGTGGCCATGGGATCAGCTGTGTGTTGAGGTATCGGGGCCCACTGTGGATGGCATCCTGTAACCTGAGGCTGAAGGTAGGTAATGATCCAGTGAATATAAGTAAAGCTATGCTTAGTAAAGCACACAGGAACATGCCAATACAGTGGGTACTATTGGCTAGTGAATGGTGGTGGGATCGGTTGCCATGGTAACATAGTGTTAGGCTGATAGTTAATGTTAGACCTGTAAGGTGGTAGCCTACTGCGAGATCTGTTGGTGTGCATTACGTTCCCAAGATTTTGGGCAATGCTATTGGCAGTGCTTTGGTCAGGGTGGCAGCCATCTCGGAGGCTGTGGTAACGGTTTGTGTAGCGGCCATGATGGCCCAGGTAGCGGTGAATATAGTGGTCAGCGCGGGGGGTTATCACATCAGCGTGTGTATTCAATCAGACAATCTCGATATTGACGTCATGGATAATTTCTTCCAGAGTCTCTTGATCGGATGTGACATCTTGCCATCTGTTTCTAGCAGATAGATTTACTGCATAGATACTCGATATCACAATTTGCACATGTGAGAAGGAGCGCCTTATCCGTCTGATAGCAGCGTTGTAACGCTGCATGAGCCGATTCACAGCTGACCTAACATTACGATTTTCTCTCCTTAGCATAGGTTCTCTATGATGATTCAACTCAGTGAGGTCGCAGATTCCGGCTGAGAGGTAAACTCCGTTCACATACGGATGTGTTCTCAAATATGAAATAGCCTCCTGGGCAATCTGACTAATGTTTCCTCCAGATACAGAGCGGACAGAGACAATGTCAGAGTAGATAGCAGAGGTATTTCACAGTATCCCACGTATGCGGGAATCACCAACAACTACAGTATTTAGCTCTAGATTGAGCGCATAACGTCTCATGTCTTCTACATATCTTAGATTATCATTGTAGTGACGCTGTGGGGTGACTAAGTTGGCAGCGTGCACCCCATTACTGAGGTGGTTAAAGTTTATCACTGACCTTATCTGCCTATCTATTATTGTCAGTCACTAGTGATATTCTGTTGGTGGTCCGGAATTTTTCGGTTTGTACCCTGCGGATTTGTAGAGGAAGTCTCTGATGTCCGTGTTCTGTGCTGGTGGTCAGGTGTCTAGCTGATCAGTAATAGATTGGGTGATGGTACTGAAATTAGCTCCGGCAGTCACTGTAGCTGTGTGTGTTTTGTCCACTGAGGTCGTGAGATTATGGCAAGCCAACTGAGGGTTATTTCTCAAGTTGTTTCTCACTTTCATCAGAATCTCTCCAAACTTGTTTGAGCCTGGGAATCTTCCAGCATCATACATCTTGTGACTGTAGACTAGTCCCCCTCCAAAGAACCAGTCCTTAGTACTCTCTATTAAAGGGACATCATAGCTTATCAGTTTATGTGCCAGATCTGGATTCTGTTCATATTTACATGACGTGATGTCTAGCATAATGGCTAGCCTGTCCTCCCACCAGGGGTGGTCAGTGGGGAACTGTACTTCCTTTCCATCTTCTTTGTTTTTGAAGGGACAGTCTTTCTTCATTATCTTCTCCGCTGTGTCCATTCTTCCACCGTAGACAGCCTTGTTATATTGAAAAGCCTGTTCACCTGACGTGAATTCCATTTCCTCCGTGTGTGTTCCATCTTGAAGCAATGGGGCATATTTAATATTACATCTATACATATTGCTGAAAGGGGCCCTAGGGCCATTGAAGATAAGGCCAGCAGTGGTCATGCGCATTTTTTCCTCTCCAATAGTTGGACGTGGGTTCCTTTTAAAAAGTGCCTGTCTTTCTTCATCTAAGTCTTTAATGTGGGTCTTCAGTTCATCTGTCATAATGAAGTCTGGTAGTGATTTACAATCTTCGTGCTTGTATGTGGTTCCATTCAGCAACATTCCGTCATCAGTGAGGTAGATAACATTTTCCGACTTCTCTCTATGATATCTGGCGATTTCCCTATATAGCCATTGTGCCTCTCTGATTTCTGCAGGTAAATCTCTGTTAAAGAAGATTTTCTGTTTTCCTTTTGGGTTTTTTGGACGTAGGCCTTGCCTAAAGGACAAAGCTTCATCAAGTGCCGCTTTATTACTGAAACAAACCAGGAGTTTTGTTGGCTTATCACGATCTGGGGCCACTGAAGTAGGCCTTAGTCTGTATGATTTTAATATATCACCGTCTTTTATGTCACATCCTAACTCGGCAAATTTTCTCAGAATCATGGGCTTACACTCTTCATCCTTATCTTCAGGCAGGCCTGATATGACGAGATTTCTTGTTTTTGCAGGAACGGCATGTAATACTGTGGGGTCGTTACTCTCTCTTACATCACAGTCAGTGAGGGAAGGCTGACTGTTATCCTTAGTCTGGTCAGCTATGCATGACGACGTGCTTGACATATGGGTTTCAAGTGTAGCTTTGATTTGCCTTTGGAAGTCCAGGTTCTCTGTATGCCTTTTGTCTAATTCAATGTCACGGTCACTAATCTCCCCCCTGAGGTTACGAATGTCTGTGACAACATTGTTATGTAAGTTTGTAAACTTACCCTCTAGGCGTTGTTCTAGTGCTGTGACCTGATGTGAAGTAGCTAGAGTACTCAGAGTGGATTGTATAACCTGCTGGGAGCTTATGACTGAATTCAAAAGACTCGCTAGGTCAACTGATTGTTGTTGTTGTTGTTGTTGTTGCTGTTGTGGCGGGTGTTGTGGAGCGTTAGCTTGCTGGTGACACATCTGATTTATATTATAGGAATTCAAATTGCTCTGATATGGAATATGCTGAGCAGGGGTATTCTGATAGATGTTTTGTGGAGGACCCAATGGGGCAGATAGTGGGGCAGATAATGGGGCCTGGTAAAGAGGCTGTGATATACCTTGGGGTACCGGGTTGTTTGAATTCTGATCAGTTATGTCTTTATGTTTTTTACTGACAGAAACAGAACGCTTTTTTCTTTGGCCAACAGGCTTCAGTTCCTTATTACTAAGGGACGAATCTGGGTCGGCAATGGGGCTTGTGGCACCCCGCTTGGTGCTCCGGCTGCGCCGGGAGGTGGTGGACGCTTCAGCGGCCTCTTTGGCTACTCCTTTGTTAGAGCTCTCCTTGGGAGGCATAACCGTCAGTGGTGAAAATCAAAATCTTGCAAATGTGAGCAAAAGTACATACCTAACACCGACAGATCCTTTTTAGGTCCTTAGTATGATCCTTTTTGTGGCACAGTTTTGTCCAATAATTTCACCGATCCCACCAAATCATCGATAAATATCAGAGCACCTACATGCATGTCCTCACTCGGCCATGACGTTGATAGTTATCCTGTACATGCAGGAATATATGACGGCAGTAGTTATCCTGTACATGCAGGAATATATTTTGCATGAAAAAAATCCTTTTAGTATGTTCCTGTTTCCGCAGGAATGTTTCTGTTTCCGCAGGAATGTTCCTGTTTCTGCAGAAATGTTCCTGTACCCGCAGGAATGTTCCTGTACCCACAGGAATATATTTTGAATGAAAAATATCTTTTTAGTATGTCCTATTAGGGGCTCCATATCCAACTAACCAAGTAGAGGTTTAGAAAATGTTTTTGGGAGTACATGTTTTATCTACCAATAAAACAAACTTACGATGCTGAAAGGAACGGTTGTTTGACATAAAAAACTTTTTTTTTGGCTAAGTGGGATAGATCCTATATGGCAAAAAATTTGTTTAACGTTTAAAATGTTTGAAATAGGTTTGGGTAGAAAAATATGCAAAAAGAAAGACGTTTCTTTTTAGTCAAAAATATGTGCATTTAAACAACGTTTGAACATGATAAAAATAATGTCTTCTGATGTTTGTTTTTCAACATCTGTTTAATGGTCGTAAAATGTTTTTTAATGTTTGTTTTTGTTTTTCCACCTAATATAAAACCTTTTGATATAACATCAAAAAGGTTTTTAGTGCATGTTTTAGACAAAACATTTGAACAATTTAGGAACCTAGAGAAAACATTTTTAACCTTGAAAAAAAACGTTTTTTGCCAAGTGGTATAGCATGAGTGATGCAGCATGGTGGATAGGAAGAGAGGGATAGACATCAAGAGGGATGTGAAGCAAGTGGGATAGAAACCTGGCATAATAATAATCATGGTGAGGCATATACAAATAAGCACGGTAATTCAAGAGGCTGAGGGATATGTAAAGTAAGCATGATTGATATGCAAGCTGGGGGATAGGCACCATTAGGGATAGGTAGGCATTATTAAGGTAGACCTTTAGACTTGAAATAGTAGACACAATAAGAAATGCACTGTAACAATTAGGGCTCAGATGAACAATATAGAGTAGACATGTGGGCCTGAGGGATAGTCACCATAAGGGATAGGTAAACTGAATGATTGACAGATTGAGGATAGGTAGCCTAAGGAAAGTAGGCACAGAGAGGATTAGTTAAGGTGAGGAGTCAGCTTAAGCCTTCATGCCATTTGGGGATAGCCTTATTTTAACTCAATATTCTTTGAATTCAAAAGATAGGCAGTATGAGTGATAGGTACACTAAAGGGATAGACAGTATGTTGGATAGGCAGAGCAATGCCCAGGAACAGTCCTTGTCAGAAAGACAGGCAAACATTTGGATATATAGATTGAATATTAACTTTGGTTTATGTGTTGTATCTATAAAGAGTTCCAATATTTTTCAATATTATTTTTGTACATTTTCAAAATATTTTTATTATTAAACCTCATTTTTGGGTACTTTTGATCAATTTCTGAGAATCAAGACTATAAATTTTAGATTCCGCAGAATATTTTGGTTTAGTTGGTACCTTCATACCATCTGGTATCAACCTGATAAAGGCGTGCCACAGTTTCATAAACCACCTAATCCTCTATAGGAATCAAGACTGAATACACAAAGCAGCCTACTTTTGAGGGAGGGGGGGTAGAGGGAGGTGGCTTGTTACACATTTCTCATAATCCTTGATAATGTGCCATATTAAGATTATGTTGAATAACCCAGGGCATTTAACTCTTCCTTTACCAGACTATTTTCAGAGCAGATTTCGGGTTGTAGTAGGTGTCAAAGCTTTCAAAATCTGTTGGAATTATGTGAATATTCCAATTAGAATGGAAATGGTGATGGGTTATGCTGGGCTAGTCAATCAGAAAGAGTAACACAGCGTTTTCTCTATCTACTTTATTTTCTGAGATATAGGTTGAAAAATGTGCTGTACTAATGAGAGAAATTGATCATTCACCCAAACTTCAAATTATGATATCTCAACACTCCCTGTATCAATTGTAATGAAATAAGGTGCATATTGTAGGAAATCTAATGTTTTGCTGGAATTTTGATAAATAATGAAATTTAGAAAATGTTCTTTTTGGTTACCATAGCAACCAAAGCTATGCAAAATCAGCATTTGTAGCATATCTATGAGATCTGTTGCCATGGTAACCAGCCAAATTGACCCATAATGCATCAGAATACACTGAAAATTCCAAAGTAATTTTGTTGAGCATGAAAAAATATACAAAGTTAATTTTCACCAAAAAAAGTATATTATTTGATGTTTTTCATGATTTTTTGCCTTTATATTGATTATATCTATGGAAAACTTTCATGGTGATTCAGAAATCTATCTAAGTTTGCACGACCACAATACAAAAAGTATTTGAGGTAGAGATTAACTCCTTAGACTCCATGGTGAACCCAACACAAGGTGCAGCACTGTAAAAAATCTAAGACTTTCAGTGGATTTTGAGGAAGTTATAGGCTACTCAAAATCGGTCAGAAATCGGCAAAAATCGGCCCAAACTACGCATAAATGCGTAATCGGTAAAGGAAGAGAGCAGGATTAATATGACAGGAATATTGAGGTTCAAAATGACCTACAATTAAATTGGCAAATGTCAGTTTCTTATTACGCCTGGGGTGAAGGGTAAGGTGTCACGTTGCCATATCAATTCAGGATCTCAATAACTGTGATCGATTTAGTTGTATATTTAAAAGTAAATAACAAGTATAACTTCACATATCAAGGTGAATTCAAAACTGTTTAATAGCTCCTTTTCCTTGCAACAGGTTCATAATTGTACTCAACCCTGGAACTTATGACATGAAGAATGAGAAGTATGTTGACATTTCACCACTGGTATGAGTGAGAGGAATCTGAACTAGGCCTTTAAATGTCTCTTAAATGCAGGTAGCAGTCCATTGTGATTAAAGGACTGTTCAGTGTAGGGGCCGTTGATATGTCGTCATCCAAAAGCACCTTAAATCAAAGTGCAGTGCCTTTGGACACAGTCCTAGCTCATCAGCAGAAAGATGCAAAGTCTTTGACTTACACTAATGATTGTGGCAATTTTGTTTCTTTATAATTCTTGCTTGTTATCCTGGGACAAGTATGTTGTTCTCAAATACATTTGAGATTTGAACAGTTTAATGATTACGTTTAAATACTGTCAAAAAGGTGTAGGGACTGATGGAGCAAGCCTTTGCTTAACTTTTGTTCAAAGTAATAAAATTGAAATCGTTCCTCATGTTAAAGCTTCTGTTGCTTTGATCCCATTGTCAGAATTGTGTGATGATACTGAAAGAGGATTGAATTGATTTATGTGATGTCACTGAGTACAAAATGTGGTCCAGACATGGATGATACAGCAGTCATAAGTTTCCTCTGCCAGCACACCTTCCTAGATACAATAAGAAAACTGAGATCATAGAATTCTCCTTTTCATTGGGTTTCAAACAAGATCCCTTCCTATCACAGAGATATCACTTATCAGATGATAATTAAGGGTGTCCATTAATTGCTACTAAATGGCTGGTCAGGCAGCAGACTACTGCTTGTGGAGCCTGATAGGCTGATGGTAGCATTAGTCTTATTACAGGCTGCTGCTGCTGCATGGTAAACCTTAATTATCCACCAGCTAATGACTGTGGTTTGGTACCATATATACCACCAGGCTATAGTACCCCTCTGCATTATTCTGGCAAATTTTGATGCCATAGAATCAGAACTGGGTTCTGATTGTGACAGGTCATTGTCTCTGTGACTGCAGTCTGTTGGACTCCATTAGAGATGGCAGGGATAACAACAAGTCCAATCCAAATAATCAAAGGATCTGTCCCTGTGCTTAATCATCTCAACCAGTACATCCTCAGACATAGCCTCCTAATAGGTAAGGGAGAAGAAATATGAGTTCTGTCATACTTCTGATGTCCTTTGAGGTACACAGAGTAGGATGTTCCTGCTAGTAGCTACCTATTTGAGTAATTATGCTAGTCACATGTCCATGTATTGTATGATTATACAATCTGGCCGTGATTTCCTTCATTAAGCTGCCAAAGCCAGTGTGATTCTTGACCACTGCTCATAATGTGGTTGTTGCTATCATCTTCATTAGTAGAAGATGCAACAATAAGTTAGATACACCAATTGAGATGAAATAATTTATTATACCAATGTAAAGAAAACCCGTTCATTAACCCCAATGGTGAAACATATGATATCTCATACATACTGGCTCTAAAACCAGCCACTAAAAGAGTGCCGGCCATAGTATATCTCTACCAGTCTGTTGTTATGGTCATGCTTATACAGGAATTGTTGACCTGTGGCAAATCATCTCAGACACCAGCATCCAGCGAAACAAGAGCTTAGATCATCTGCCCTAAACAGCAGACCCTCCACCAGATTCTGATTTATGGGCAATGTTCTCCTGCAAGGTCATCAGAAAGACTAGACCTAGACAATAATACTTTATGCCTACCCAACAACTTCTTATAGAATAACAGTTGTTCAAGGTGCAACGAGCCCATATTTCAAGTTATTCTACTCTAGGGCCATATCAATATGTTCACAACTTCCATCATCATAGGGCCACTAGTCCATCTTGTTAAAATGCGATATTGGTGACAGACTACATTTTCTATTTTTAGCTGCAGGTCCACTATGCAACATAAGTGCGATTTTGAGTTAGTTGCATAGAAATAGAAACAAATGGAGTGAGCTGTATGTTCTGTTGCATAGTGGACACTAGTATTAAAATTGTCACTCTTGCAATCACTTGAAAAGCAAAATTTGATGCAATCCAGGAAAAGGTGTCTTAGTGCAGGGTACAATAAGACCCCCTATTTACGTACATGTCACATAATTATCATATGTGAGTTAGTCTGATGCAACTGCAGACCCAGTGCAATTTCTAGTTGCAACAAGGTTTAGTCTTATAGTGGACGCTTGCCTTTAACACTGTCTGGACAGTGAAATGAAGTACTGCTCTGGACAGAGGCAGATATGTCTAGCTTATATTTTCTGAAATCTTATTATGTGTGGAATCTCGCCTTTACAATATAACTTGTCTTAAAAAGTGGGGGATAGTGTAACATGGTGAAGGGGAGAAACCAGAACCGTGTGAAATATCTCATAGAATAATATATTTCACCAAGGCATGCCTATTATGTTAGCAAGGTTTACTCATGAGCAGAGTGTGATGTGGCAGCCAGACTGCAAGTACAATAACCATCACATAGACTCCAACAAGTGCTTCTTTTTTTATTTTATGGTTACATCATCTACTCACATTATCTGGGCATGATCATATCATCTTTTCACAATGAAATATATTTGACGGTATGTATTTACAATGTTATGGCACCATCCAAAATATTACCTGACCAGGGTGTGTGATAAGAAGCCTCCGTTCCTAACATTGCCCGTGTGATACAGTGAGGTACTGGTAGTGCAAACTTTATAGCACCTTGTATTTACTATGAAATAGGTAGAAGGGAATCATGTTAATCATTTATACATCTGTCCATATGTTAGACAGGAAGGGTGGGAAAAGCCTCATTTACAAAAAGAATCCTTAGTTCTTGATCTCATTCAAATAGAGATGAGTGCATCCATTATTCATTTAAGGCCCATCCTATCACTAGCGGTTTTCCCTTCCTACTGGTGATCAATCAGGGTATTTGCATATATATTTTTATCTAGTGGCAGAACAGGCTATTAAGTTTGAAATGCATGTTTTCAAAAATGGTTTTCACTTGGTTGTCAAATAGTTTTCACAATTTTGACCTCTGTTGACCTGTTTTGGCCAATGTAGCCATCTTGGGTCAAACTGGCTTGTTTTATCTCTGGCTATTTGATTGGTCTTTGGTCAATTTGACCTTTGCCTATATTGACCTGATTTGACCAAGTTTACCCATCGTTTGTGCCAGTCTTTGGGCGAATCTCTGTAAATTGGCCCACCTTGGAACAATTTTACCTGATTTACCAAACATGGGTCTATCTGCCTTATTTTTCTCAATCTCTGGCCTTTTGGCCCATTTTGAGAACTAATGTCAATATGGGCCAGATTGAGTCAGATTGACCCTAGATGGGTAAGTTGGGTCAAATTAGGTTGATATGGGTCAAAATGGGTTGAATTGGCCCAAGATGGGTCAACTTTCCAGTGATTGAGCCAAATTCAGGTGAGTAGACACAGGGTGGGTAAAATGGGCCAAAACCATACATTCCTGCCCTCACAAAGGTGCTTAAATTGATTTTGAAGTCCTACTGAAAGTAAAAACCTGTAAGGGAAGTATTTTACATCGCTAAGAATCCTACCAGACATTTATAATTTGTTTCTAGGATAGGGGTTTTGAAAGTAACTTTTGGAAACATACGGACCTGATAATCTCACAATTATTTGTGAGATAGGGGCCAATTGGATCCGGCCCTATATCTTAAGATTTTATAGGATAGAGAATTTTTGTAGGTTAGGGGCTTTAGTTGGACCCTAAATCTCAAATGGCCCCTATCCCACAAATGTTTGAGGTATGGGGACATTTTGAAATTTAAGGGCCTCACAGATTCTCCATGATGTATGAAGTATCATGTATCTAGAGTATACCTACCTTAAGGAATGTGTGACACCAAGGAATTGAATGGACTGAACAAATTAATGATTAAAAACAAAAAGTTCGGTATCGCAGAATGCAATAACGGCAGTGCACATAAACAGGGAAACAATGGCCCTATACATATTGCACAGATATACAGTTATTAAAAAATAGGCAATACAACTAATTTCATTTGGTGTAGGAGTTTGATGCGAAGAAAAAGTAAATGATGCTTGCTCATTTCAACGTGCTGTTGCCTGCACTAAAATTACTTAGAGGCCTGTACACAGACAACATGTAGAGTAGCTAGGGTCTTCTAATTGAACAGCATAAAATGAACGAGTCAAACCCTGTCAAAACTGACTTGTCACCCCTGGCACAGGCTCTTCATCTTGACATCTTTAGCTGGTCAAGGCACAAAGTCCCACCTGACGACCTACACTGCAAAAAAGGTGTTTAGATTTTAAACATGTTTAGGTCTAAACACATTTAAAACCTAAACATATAGGTCAGTTAGGTGTCTCATCGACTATACATTTAGGAAATGAACACTTTTATTCTAACTACATAAATAATAATAGGTGTTTAGATTTAAACATTATTATGTTTAGATACATGGATGCTGAATCCACACCAGGTAGCAGCACTACCTTTGAATGGACTATCTTTACACAATTATAATCAATTTTTGTGACAAATGTAGCCAAACCCTATGTTTATTATAGTTTTTATTAATTGAATGTCATGAGAATAGAAAGGGCAAAAGAAGTTGACTAGATTCACCTTACAACACCATCATTAGCATGAAATAATCAATAAGCTCAAAACACAAAAATTCATAAACATCTAAACACAAAAATTCATAGATATCTAAACACAAAGTTTAAACCTAAACACCTAGATTTCTAAACACTTGAGCTAAGCACATTGTTTGGCCAAACATGTGTAGTCCTGAAATTAATGTGATTACAAAAACGTTGCAAGAATATGTTTAGAATTGTGTTTAGGATCTAAACACCATTTTTGGAGTGTAGAGTGACATGCCGTGAAGTCATCACAAAGAGTCTGTGACAAGCTAAATCTGACAGGTGTTGCCTCATTTATTTTATACTGCTCATTTTGAAGAGTCTATTTTTTCAGTGTGCACTCTTATCAAGTACAAGAAGGAGGGATTTTAATTATTGTGAGGATAAACTTGCTTGGCTCAGTAATAAAGAAAGACATCCTTACTTCTTAATGAAGTGTGAAAAGTCCGAATATGGTCTGTAGTAGAAGAAGCTAGCAAACCATTTTACTTTTATAATATATAACATATCATCCATTTTACAACATGCCCCTTTCAGCATCGAGTATTGTGCAGCAGTGATTAGAAACCGAGAGGGAAAAAGTTAATTCTGACTTATAGACATTCACCTTATTAATTAGCTAGGAGGGATTAGAGTTTCTGGTATCTGCACAGTGCACATGACACCAGTCCTGTCTAGATCTCATTTTGAATAAATTGGTTTTATTCTGTAATTAGTTTCTTCATCTGGTGTATTGCCTACAACAAATCTGCAACACAGTCTCTGGGCAGCAAGGGTCCTTATTCATCTGCAGAATTCTGACTCTACAATTAGTTCAACTGCCGAATGGTGCAAACAGCAGTGGGAAGTTGTATTGTGAAAAATCCGAACTGCAGCTTATACTACTGAATATTACAAGTTAAAGCAAGCTTGCTCCCATCGAGATTTAAATTAATCATTATCAAAAGGACTTACAGTAGCCTTTAGCAGGTTGAAGACTTATTGCCTCAGACCCAGATGAAGGGCTGTGGCCATTTCTAGCCCTGCATACATACAGCATTATTATGGGGCCAAGGATGATTTTAAAGTGACATGAATAGCGTATCTTTTTACCCGTTTCTATTATTTCTATGGTGTTGATGATAACACTACATAAAAAAGGAACATTTATTTACCCAGGGATAGACTCAGCATGAGGATTACAGTGTATGTGCAGAGTATATCATGGATATTGTGTCCAAATGACTATAAAGTGTACCTGTAGCCAACACTGTAACATATTTCCGATTCTTTTGTTAAAATTCCCAAAGAAAATCAATCATTGGTCCATGTAAAAGTTTAAAGCCCTTTCTACAAGAAAATACTTAGTGTTTATGACAATCTTCAATTTCAAGCTATTAGCAATTCCGTATCTATCTATTTGATATATATATCGCAGATCCTGTCACATATGTAGAGGTCAGCGGAAAACGTCTTTGGAGAAACCGGGACTCAAACCCTGGACCCTCCAACTTCGAAGCGGAAGCTCTACCCCTGAGCTACTTCCCCTGGCCTGACGTTCTCTACCTTCCACCTGCACCTGGATCGGTATGACACACACTAGGGGAGCAGTGAAGACCAGGCAACCCGCTCCTGAGAGTCGGTCTACCGGGTGGAAGGATTTCCAGTCCCCTTACACTCCTCCCAACCAGCTTCAAGCTAGGGTTCCTACAGACTCCCAGGACTAGTACTGAGTCACATCCAGTGTCCATTGTGTTCCATTCCTTGAACCACCTGGAGGCGCCCCCTGTTTCCAAGGCCCCCCGTACTAGCAGGCTGAAGCATATCTGTGTCATACCGGCCCAGGCACCGAGTTCCCCGATCCCACTATTAAGTCGCGCGAGGACAGGCTCGGTTTCTCCACCAGTGTAGAGGTCAGCAGAAAATGTCTTTGGAGAAACCGGGACTCGAAACCGGGACCCTCCAACTTCAAAGCGGAATCTCTACCCCTGAGCTACTTCCCCTGGCCTGACGTTCTCTACCTTCCACCTACACCTGGATCGGTATGACACACACTAGGGGAGCAGTAAAGACCAGGCGATCGGCTCCTGAGAGTAGGTCTACCTGGTAGAGGGATTTCCGGTCCCCTACACTTATATACTGTATGATGTTAAAATGCATCTCAGCTGGGAATCCCTGAAGTCAGTGTTCTGCTTATGCCAGTCTGATTCGAATGATTGCATTTAATCTGGTTATCATCCTCAATGATAAAAGTAATAATATCATACTTGGATGTGTATGCTAGACAAGAATAAATGATTTGGTATTTGGTGCATGGTTTGACAATGCACCAAAGGACCTCAATACTCCTTGCCTAGTCAATAAACACAGTCAATAAACTACATTTTCTGTATCCATAGCTTCTTGTCTTGAAGATGTGACAGTAGGGTAACAGCTAAGGAGACAGCTGTCTGACAGGATTTAGTTATTGAGGTCTTTGTAGCCTAGGCTCTCTGTTACCCAGGAGACATGGGCCAGCTTGGTGCCACTGGTCAGAATCAATGGGAGTCCCTCTTTACCAGTGACACACTGACATAAAGGACATTAGGCTTGGGTATAGAGGCAAAGGTCTATGAATTGGATATAAAGATGCTCACAGAAGATGTTGTAATCTATTGAATCTGGCAGTTTTCACCCTACTGCATACATAGATTTAAATGCTAGAATAAACCGGGGAAGAATTTTCAACATCTCTGTTATTACTGTTAAGGAAACCCCTTTGCCAATGACAGCGGGTCTTGCAGGCATTGTATAGACTCAATAACTCTTGTATGTGCACGACATTCCATGCCCATATGTTCTGTGGTATTTTTAAAAATCATAGAATGAATTAGGTCATACCAGTTATCATTTTTCAATATTAGATATAATAATCTTTCAGAAACAGCAAGTATTCTTTTTAAGCAACTCTAGCAGTGTCTAGTACTGATAATATCCTCGTCTACTGACCTTGCAGCACCTCTTATTCCCCCTACCATTTGCCCCTTTCAGATCAAAGACCGGTGACTCTTGACTTTAAGTGGTCATCAACATCACAGAACACCTCTCTCATTTGTTCATTGCAAAATTGCACCTCGGTGGCCCATGTTACTTTTCCACAGGAATCCCACGCAGATAAGGATTCTATTGGAAAAAGGACACAAGGGTAATTTGGAAACATGGAAATTTTGAGTGTGTCCCGTTTCCAAGTCTAGTGGTTTCCAGGATGTCCTGTAAGGCCCGTCTTCAACAAAGTGATGAGTGTAGTATAGGAGACGGGGTGGAGCTTAGAGAGTAATTGAATAAGTTTGAAATATATAACGACCTTTCTAATCTATATACTTAGTGTTACAGAATCGGCCATTCCCTCTTACCTTTTTTTACTTGAAGTATGGCTAAATAATTCAAATTGTGTGACTCACCCTTTCCAATGTCATTCCTTTAGCCTAATACATTTATATCTGCCTACTAGGTACCCTTGTGTTGGGAAACATGGTCTATGCCATAAATATCTGACTCTAAGACCCTCCAAGGATGTTGCGGTAGACCATTAGAGCAAACTCTTGGCCCAGATAGACGGAATAGACTATTTATTATGATTAGAATGTAGAGGCAATGGGGGAACTTTGACCAAATATAGTATTCCCAATCACTTGTATAAGAGTCCTGGTAAGATAAGGAAATGCCTGGCAAGTATAGTCAAAATACTTTGGTGCACATGTATAGGTTGATGACTAAGAACAAAATCAATGTATTGATTCTTCATTCTCCTTTCCCTGCCTCACACCTGAATCTTATTCAAGTGCTTGTGGCGTGTACATTACCTATAAAAGTATGTGTATAGACTGCTGAATGAATTCCTGCCGGTAGATATAATTCTTTCATTCCTCTCCAAATTCTCGCATAGGCCAAGCTGCCTCTTCAAACACCTTAACATTTCAAGAAAGCTACTTTGGTGAAGCCATATTAGAAACCTTTAGTATCCCTCCTGGGAAAGGGGTTCATCCCTGAAGCTGTGTCCCAATAAATCCTCGGTAGCTGAATGTACAAAATCCATACTGCAGCTCTTTCCCTCCCTGTATAAGTGTATTATGTTGCATTATATGCTCAATGTTGCTTTCTATATATATATATATATATATATATATATATATATATATATATATATATATATATATATATATATATTATATCCTTACGAATTAAGCAAGTTTTGTATGAAATCTGAAAGAAGGGTCAACTTTTTGTGTTCTCTAGTCTCAAAGTGTCCTATCCCTCAAGGACACTTTGCCTACTCCTTTCATCTGCTGTCTGTCTGCGTTGTCCTTTGTATTACTTTTATTTTCTCTCCAACTATCCAAGTAGAAAGTTCCTGTTTAATTAAAGTGTAAGCCTCATAAATATCTAACTTCCCTATTAGCACTTGCCATTATGAGTGAAAATTGAGCTGGGACTGACGCCCTATATCTGACAGATAAAGCTGTCATAATTGTATTGTAAAAAAAATGTGAATGATTATTATCATATTCCAGGGCAACACAATGATGTGATTTCATCATTACTCCCTACCAAGAAGGTTATAGGCCAGGGCCCCATTAAAATGAAACACTCTTATGAATCCCTTTTGTATATTAGTTCCTATTTGTTAGAAAAGCCGGAGCAAAATTACACGAAATAGGTGTAGCATTGACATAATTAAGATTTAAAAAATGGTGTTTACTTTTTTGGAGGCCAGGCTATACTCATAACACTATTGCACAAACTCTAAAATTTGATGTGCAATCAGGCAATAATTATTGGATGGATGCTGACTACCAGAACATGCTTAATTCTATGTTCAAGTAATATCATTGCACTATATTTTTTAAGTAACTTTTGTAGAAATATAAATAGTTGGAGATTTCAACTATGGATTCTGTGCCAGCAGTTCTTATGTGATCGATAATGCAGGGTGACATCGAAGCTATCATAATATGGAATGGAATGATTTGTTTTTTTTAGTGGAACATATATATCTTGGGAGGATAAACATAACAGAAGTGTATGGGTACCTCAGCATGGCAACACAGAAGTCAGTGTCTGATTCTCCTCAGATAAGAGGATTTGACAACTTACAACAGGAAGAAATATTGCGTGGAGTTTAGTACTAGCCAGGATGCTGACGAAGAGCTATCTGGTAACCAAACTCAGTCACTCTCCCTTTAACTGCACTTTAGGAATTAACTGTTGAATCTACCAGGGATTCTCATAAAACCTAACAATAAACCCACATAATGGTATTGCAGTGAAGCAATTTAGTCTCTACAATGAAGCGGTGCAGTACACACTGTGGCACAAGGAATCTCTGGCAAAACAACGATGGATCTCTGGCAACTTTGGGTCAAGGATTTCACCATTAATTTAAGAACATTTTTCCAGTGTGTGCAACTCACTCAGAACATCTCATTTTTTAACACCTTTTTCTCCCCCGCCCTCCCTCTGTCTCCCCCCTCTCTGTCTGTCTCTCTTTCTCTCTCTCTCTCCCTTTCCCTTTCTCTCTCTCTTGTTTATAGATTATAGTCTCACTCCTTATTTACAATAGGTCATCTACACAACATGCACCCACTCCTTGTCACCTAACCCTGGCCTGACACTCAGATATGATAACAAAATTAATGATACCTCAGACTCCCCATCACCTTAGCTGGGGGCCTAATCCCAAAGGTTAATACTGTTGATTCCAAAGGGGAGGAAGGTGTTGTGATACCCAGGATGAATTAGATCCATGTCTACATAGCATGACACGAACCCCACCCTGAAGCAATTATCTCGAGATAATTGCATAAAAGTGGGGTTCGTATCATATTGCCTACTCCTACAAAACATAAGCTTTTGGATTATTCTACACATAAACACGTTGTATGCAGGCTCGAGATAAGGTGTGTTTCCAGCAACCAGACTCCAAGATGGATCTCTCCTTGAACAGCCATATCAATTGTGTAGAGGCAAGGAGAAAGGGTCAACGTTAAAATTAAGATCACTAGCTTTTCAGTGATATATTGCAAGAGAAGATACTCCTGTTAGTCTAAGAGGAATGGCTCGCTAAATATGGGTAGTTATGACCATTTCCTGAATGGCAATAAGCTCTACATCTAATTGGTCATGAGATACATCTAAAATTAGCATAATTTATGCTAATAAGTTAAATTAGCATAACCTTTTCATTTTTTTGCCCATAAACTTTAAACTAGAAATGGTATTTTCGTTCTGTTTTCACCATAGTAAACCTGTTGAAACATATCTTCAAATGAGATCATTGATTTTCCTATGAAAAATCATGTTTCCATGGCAACAGAATTCAACAAAAATGCCTATTTAGGCCCAAAAATGTTCTTTTGACATGCCTTGTTTGGAACTTTTCCACCCAAAATAGAAAATTTTATCAAAATTCATTGAATTCATTGAAAAAGTACCCTAAAACAGTTTTAGCCATATTTTTCCTATTCTAGCCCATAGTGATGCCCCCTGGTGGCTAAAACAGATACTAAATCCCGCAGGAACCGCCATTTCTGCTTGCTGGCTCACTTATATGTAGATTTCTTTTCTTATTCCTCTTGCCTGTAACCCAAGTATGACTTAAAATTATATTTTTTTTAATATGGGACAAATTACTTACATTAGCCTCTCCTCTCCCTCAAACGACGAGGGGCGTTGTTAATATGACTTTGCTATGATGGGTTAGGCTTGGTGGCAGAGCTAACTCCTTCCTCACCCACTTCACCCCAAGGTAAATGATAATGAAGGATGTAATCACCTAACCCTGGCCTCAGGGGCTTGTCTCATCATGCCCTGCTTTCATTGTCAGACCAATCACAGGGCTTGCTCCAGGTCATCTGCTATGATCAAAGACTGAGCATTTAGACATGGTGCTGATCTTTAGACATGATGCAGGCATTGGGACGCTTGTAGAACATATCATGTACAGGTTATGAGAGTAATATAATCATATACATGTCTTTCACATAACATCTCTCTCTCTCTCTCTCTCTCTCTCTCTCTCTCTCTCTATATATATATATATATATATATATATATATATATATATATATATATATATATATATATATATATATAGGGCCTTAGGGCAGGCCAAGCAATTACCCAGCCTTTTTATAAAGGCGTGGGTTAAATATTAGGTAATCACAACTGGTAGTATACCATTAAAATAAATGATGAATGTACAAGGGATCCTTGTAAAACTGAACAGTGAACCACTGTAATTGTATGGCAGGGAACCAGTGTAGTTTTTACAAGAAGCCCCAGTTGGCAGTGTGGTGGTACACAAATGTAGGCCTACAAGTAATTTCTGTGAAAATAACGATGGATCTCTGGCAACCTTGGGACGATGATTCTGTTATTTTTTCAACAACATTTTTTTTACAGTGTACCTCATCAGCAGTTACTTTCAAACCTTAAAGTCTGCTTATCAGAATCGCTAAAACAGCATTTCGTACAGTTTGTAGTGGATCAACACTGATTGAGGCCTTAACTCGGATTAGGAACAGCAGTATTTTATGTGAGTTCTAATCAATTAATTTGGGGTCTATGCACCAGATGTGTTTGTTAATTTAAATTTGCCAACAAACATGGTTGTGTCTTAGGTGGCTTATTTAGGCCGTATGGCCAAATCACGGCCTCAATGCATAAGAAAGGTTATGGATTTATGGAGTTTTGAATGACTTGGGAATTTGAGAAAATCAAAAGGTTTGATTTTGTAATCCATGGCATTAACTCTTCTTCTACCAAATTGTTTTTGGCTTAAAATCGGCCTATAGGGGCTGTCATTGTCTTTCAAATACTGTTGGAATCATCTTGATATTCCTACTAGAAGCTGAGTAATGAGTGTCCAAGGTAAGGATATTGACAACAATTGATGGAATCCTGATTGTCTGTATCTGTCTGGATAAGGCAGATATGAAGGCTATAACGCAGCATGCATCTCTTGTCAAATGGTGATTTCATCAAACTTCAAATGATGATATTTTAGGACCCCCTTTATCAATTGACATGAAATAAAAAGCACATGGTAGATATTATTGAAGATTTTCAGAATTTCCAAGTTGCATGGTCACATGGTAAATGGTCTATTTGGTTACCATGGCAACCAAAGCTATATAAAATCACTATTTTCAGGGTATCAGTTGCTATGGCAACCAATATTCTTGTCAATAATCCATCAAAATACACTAAAAATGTTGGTACCATCGTTTTCTTCATGGAAAATTACTAAAAGTAGGTTTTCATTAAAAAAATTAAATCATTTCATATTTTTTATGATTTTTTATTATAAATAATCATTAGAATCAGCCCAAACTTTTTTTAATTCTGAACCATGTTTAGAAGCTCACCATATCTTGGCAATGCATAGTAGAGACTAGTGGTTTAAAATACACAGAGATCACATACCATAGAGCAGTTTCCGAGAAAATCCCAAAATTTCATTAATTTTTGAAGGAGTGAGGGGGTACCAAAAATCGGCGATTTACTCGCAAAAATGCGCGTCTGGTAAAGGAAGAGTTAAGACTAGACAAGCTATAGGTGCAACTTTCCTATGCATAATAAGGAGAAACCTCTTGGCTTACGGAGAAGGGTTTATTAAACTTTCTAATGGACCCTGTAAGTCTGCGCGGGAAACGTGCCCAAGGACCTATTACCCAAATGTAATGTGTTAATTTGGTTGAGTTTAAAACCATCAACTTGTACTCTGTTGACAAAACCAGATTCCCTATTTGTGTTTCAGTACCTCAGACCCTGAATGAATGCACATATGGACTGATTTTCATTGTGTACCACTATATTGTAAAACACCGATTCTCATCATGCTATATCTATATTTTGCAAGGCTTTCAACCACCTGGGTCATTCTTAAAATTTGTCTTTTTAAGTAACGATAATGAAAAGGGGTTGTTAGAACCAGTCCCCAATCCATTTTAGAACTCCTCATTAGTCTGCCACGATGCAAACCTCAATACCTGGTAATACATGGCCCCCTTCTGCCAAACCTTGCGTGATTCTGAGTTACTTGTTTTTAAGGCTCTGTCTCAGGTTTCTGTGTGTCATGACGATGAGCAACAGCAAGGGAAAGAAAGAGAAATCGGAGAGATAGGGCAAATGTGTTCTAAAACAGAGAGGAATGAAGATTGTAACAAGACCAAAAAGGGTTACAAAATAGAGTTTGAGGTAAGGATAGGTCAAATTTGGTGTGTGGGCATTGATTTGTGATGTGGAGCTGAAATATGACATGAATTTCACTACCGTTGATGATACTTATCACACGTTTCCTGTAGTGGAGGGGATGTTCTTGTTATCAAACTTCAATGAGTCCTTCCATGACCACCAAAAGAGGTTTCTATCCTGATTCCAGCTCTTGCTGCATCCACTATATATCAGGACATTCTCGCTTTATCTCTGGAGTTCCTTTTAGTTCTTAAACCCAAAACCTCCTCCAAGCGGCTAATAAAATGGTCAGATAACGTTCCTTATCGGATACATGTCTTATGTCTGACAAAAATGGCACAAAAAGAAGGCTTTAATTAGTTTCACCAAAGGTTATCTCACGAGGTGAAACCAGACCTAACTAAAAACCCAAAACCTCCTCCAAGCGGCTAATAAAATGGTCAGATAACGTTCCTTATCGGATACAGCTCGTATATCTTACAAAAATAGCACAAAAAGAAGGCTTTTATTAGTTTCACCAAGGTTTATCTCACGAGGTAAAACCAGACCTATATCCAAATGGTTTAGTCAAGGAGCCTTGTGACATATTCTTCCATCTAAATAATTGCTCATCTCACATCTTCTCTTCTCACGTTGAACCACAGCTCTGCAGTGTGGCAGTTGTAGTAATCTGGGAATAGCCTTCAACTGTGTGTCCTGACACCTCAGTGGTATGGAGCACGTGACTCCTGCACCTGAAGGTACTTGAGCACCCTACTTGCATCCTTAAGGAGCACCTTCACAGCTCACCCCCATCCCCCCACACACAGTCGCTATCTGCTTTAAATGACTCACAACCTTTCATTTCTGCAGTCCCTTCAGTGACATTCTGGGGGGCGGCGATTCCAATTAAAGTGACAGTTTAGTTAATTTTTACCCTTTCCATGAAAGCACAATGTAACATTACTTAAATCTTAACAATAGTGAAGGGTACAGGGTTTGATTGTTATCGCAACCATAGACTTAAACAAAATAACGATTAATTAGCCTCAACCATTGCAGTACCCCATGCAGGTGCCTTTTAAAATGGCATGTATTGAGGAAACACATTATGATTTTGATCCAATGATTTCTTGCAAAGATGACTAGCCAGAGACTTAAGGGGTGCATCCACTGCCAACGGATGGACCATCCGTCGGTTTCATCCATCCCATTTATCACTGATTTCTATGGAGAAATAGACGGATGAAGGGAGACGGATGGTCCATCCGTTGCAGTGGACGCAGCCCTTTAGTGTCAGTCATCTTTATTACCTTATAAATATATAAAAAGGCATTAGTTTGTCGCTGGTCCCCACCCCATTGAATTACGCTTGAGTGCTTGCCAGGAACATATAAACCAAAAGAGGCTACATGAAAGTATGTACTTTTTTCCAAAATTAACTCGATTTTTGCTCTTTAAAAATGTAATCACATCTACGTTTGCATATTAACAGTTGATTCAGGGTTGAAACCAATTATATTAAGGTGGCTGGCGGGGTTTGGTAGTTCAGCATTTGGACAACAGGGGTCATTTTACATTGACACTATGGATAAATGAAATGTGCAAAATACAGGAAGTCTTGGCTTGGATTGAACTCTGGATCTCCTGAGAGTAAGGCAGAAGCTCTACACATGAGCCATGGGGACTGCTGTTTGTGACCACCTAGAAGAGGCTACATAATCTACCTGTCACCATTCTAGCCATTTCCTTACATTTGTTTTTTCAATCATCCAAAACATTAGAAATATGCCTGGGACCATATATCAATATTATATTTACTGCAAAATTATGCATAACATCTAAGTGCTAAAGAAGTTATGAAACGATTTAATTACTTTTGGATATGAATCTGGGGATTTATGTGACAAATCACTATATATAACCCTATATAGGGTTGAGTCTTCTGTATCTCAAAATTATGCATGGGACCCCCATACTATTTTTGCACATATGAAAAGTACATATCATTTTGGGACTCTGGTGAGAATATGATGAAAATTTAATTACTTTTAGCCTATCCCCGCCAGCCACCTAAAGCCATAATTTCACTTCTTGAAATGGCTAAAAGCTGAAAACACATTACCATTCTACTAATTTAGTAAGCACCATCTACATCATGAGTGCACACTTTGCAGAGATGCCTCCTACAGATTTCAAGAGGGCTATAGTTCATTACTAATATTGTTCTTAACATCTTGAATGCAGGTTAGCTTAAGCTAGACATTGTGGAGACCTGTGCAGAATTAAGATGACCCTTGTGTGTATGTATTAACAAAAAATACATTTTTTTGGGGTGAACACACATGTAGTTCCAATTTTCCTTCTCTGTCTAACCTATTTGTCAGTCTGAATAGAGATATGATATGTGTGCATTTACTAAGTTAAACACAAGTCAATGATAATACCAAATGATTCTTCACGCTCTACTTTTAGCAATTTAATATGTATTATGACCTAAAACTTTCTTTCCATATGCCAAACCCAGATATGATATATTTTTCCTTATTTTCACAATAGAATTTAATATGTTTTGGAACCCAACTTTGCATTCTCTGATCTAAGACTACTTTGTCTGGAAACTTTTTAAACCTTGCCCATAAGGAGCAGCAGGTGCAGGGCTGTCCTTTATTAATAATCACTGTCAAAGTGGCAGAAACAAGTTCAAGTTTACAACTGTCTCCTGGGAGTTAGTTTGTCTACAGTTTCATAACAATTCAATGCTGTGTTTTATCAGCAGGTTAAAGCAAACTGTCGTGTCAGTGCTTAATGGACAAAGCTATCAGTTGCCAGGTCTACAAATCCTTCATTCGGTGATATCACCAGTGCACAGTCAGTATTCTACTCTGTGTGCGCTAGTATTGCTGTGGTGATTCATAGGAAAAGGCAGGGGAGAAAATGGTCTACACTAATCCTAGACAGATATAAAGTGGTGAAAATACCGGAAACAGGAAGCAACACATTATGTATACCTGTTTCAGTATTGAAGTTTTCTACTTTTCATTAGGTTCATATTATATAAACTATATTGATTGCATACTGCACACTCTGTTCCAACATTTGTGAAGCTGAAAAATCTCATAGTCAATTACATCGATATTGATACCTGTATAAAGGTGTCTCTATTGTATTTGTAAAGGCATGTATATTGAAAGTGGCCTTATGGCTATTCAATAGAAGCAAGGACTGTAGGAGCAAGTGTTTGTGTCATATATATATATATATATATATATATATATATATATATATATATATATATATATATAAGCTTTGCCTGACAGGATCACGGAAAACAATAGCTACAGCTGTGGGGATTAAAACTTTCTGTAGACCTATTTCATCTCTGGATTAGGTGGTTCCATGAGGAATGATATGCCCTCAGTCTTGGATACATAAAATATGTGATATTGCAATGAAAGCAACATTTTGTGCATATATTTCGCAAACATTTAGTGCATAAAAATTCACTTGAAATACACACAAAAGAAGTTTCTTTTTGTATTTCTCTGGTAGTGGTGTCCTGGTTATTAGTAGTGCTGGAATAGATAGCGAAAAAATAACAATTTAATTATTTATCACCCATTTTACATGCAGCCTTGCTTCTCAATCAAATTTGCATACCATTTTGACTGATCCCGTTCAAAGGGAGCCCTTATGATTAAATGAATAAAGACAGATTTTTAAGAATAACATCAATGGTAGATGTTTTTGTCAAATCTACCTCTCCCTTTCTGTTAACCCTTACGTGCCCAGAATAGCAAAAGTGCTCTCTTATGCATGTAAATATGTTTAACAGACCATAATGTGTTTAATATTATTCAGGTTAGAGTAATTTAAACACCAAAGGTTTCGTAATATCAAGGACCTTTCAATAGTACCAAATTTACCATGGTGTATTAGGTATATAATTATCAATAGATCATATGAGAGGAAATAATGGATTGAAAATGGGTATAAAATGCATGAGAAGTGCGGGCTCTGGCTATGAAAATAAAGAGAAATTACAAAAAGATCACTAGATTTACTAGAATATTGATGAAAATACCAAAGATATTGATGACATATTTTCACATGACTTTCCCCAAGTAATCCAATTACAATATACATGTATATTTTTCAATTTCCATCAATATGGTCTTCTTTGAAATGTTAAAATATTGGTTTATGAATTGAAGCCTATTACCCACCAAAATAGAATAATAGGGGAGAAAAACGTGATAATAATTCTGAGCAACCTTATCCAAAACAGCCCATTTCAACTTCTTGTGCCATTGTCAATTCCCTATTGATTTATATACATGTAATATGCTAACCCATGCTTCATATTGCATTTTTCAGAGGTACATGTATTTTCCTGCCCTCTCTGTTACTATTTGAACCAGTACCAGTACTTAATCTGAAACTGGCTAAGGTAATGGCATCTACTATGTCAAGTTTGTTGAACAAAATCAGCTTTCTCAAAATAATTCTGGGCAAGAAAGGGTTAACAGCATATCCAAGACTGTCCTTTGAATAGTCAGCAACTGTATGAGTTGCAAGTAATGTATATAGAAACATTCAGATGAGTGCATTTCCAGTGTATCATGACATATTATGTGAGGCACACATACCTGTGTTCATTAGTTACAAGGGTAAACCACAGTTTACTTTGCGAAACATAAGAAACAAATGAAAAACTATTATATGCATATAGGTAGAGTGATGGCTACGGAGCCCCTAAAAGGACATACCACAAATAATTTTTCCCTTAAAAAAATATTCTTGCAGGTACTGAAGAATTCTTGCGGGTACTGAAGAATTCTTGAGGGTACTGAAGAATTCCTGCGGGTACTGAACAATGTCTGTATGTACAAAAACAATTTTTCACTAGAAAAAATATTCTTGCGGATACTGAACAATTCTTGCGGATACTGAACAATACCAAAAAGATTTTTTTCATGAAAAAAGGATTCCTGCGGATACTGGAAGATTCCTGCGGGTACTGGAAGATTCCTGCAGGTACAGGAACATTTTTGCAGGTACACAAAGAGTTCTTGTGGGTGCACAAAGAATTCTTGTAGGTGTTAGAATTATCCTGCTGGGTGCTACCAAAAAGTCTTTTTTTCCTCCAATAAAATCTTTCTTGTGCCAGCCAGAATTGTTCTAGTGCAAGCCAGAATTGTTTGGTACCCGCAAGAATTGTTTAGTTTCCGCAAGAATTGCTCAGTTTCCGCAAGAATTGTTCAGTATCCGCAAGAATTGTTCAGTTTCCGCAAGGATTGTTCAGTTTCCGCAAGAATTGTTCAGTTTCCGCAAGAATTGTTCAGTTTCCGCAAGAATTGCTCAGTTTCCACAAGAATTGTTCAGTTTCCGCAAGAATATTCTTTTTGTGGAAATTTTATTTTTGGTATGTCCTATAAGGGGCTCCGTAGATGGCCGATAGAAATGCTAATATGAGAAGAAATAATAAGAACGAAATAGGGACGAGCTTTAACTGGACATTGTCTTATATTCATCTGGCTTAACTCCACTGTTTTCTTCCTGTACAATGGGGGTATGCAAGAATAAAGACTTGTATTATTGAGCTTATCAATAGGTGGGTTATAATAGACAGGGCCTACACAGAAGCCACACCTGTTATGTGTTAGCTGACTACCTGACAAGGCATGGATCAGGTCATTATACCAATGAACTCACCTCTGACCTGTGTGAGCTGCTCCACAGGGGCCACCACTGGCATGGACAGGTTGATGGGCAAGGTGGGCTACAACAGGGTTATTGGCTGAATTCCCCATGAGGCGGTCATATCATACCCTCAGGGGCCTAATTTAAGATAACTAAAATTCCAAGACTATTTGGCACTCATGCTGTCATTAGATATTCCTCCCTAAAATAACCACACTCGTGAGACTTTGCCAATGTATTTAGGGGAGAAATTAATGTTATGTCTGACCTATATATGTTTCTATAGAAACTAGAATTCACACAAGTAAGTAAGTTTGGGAACAGTTCCAATAAGTAAATTGTGAAGGAGTTTTTTTCTTTCTCACACTATGGGCTACTGAAAATGCCTTTGACTGCAACTGGTCCAAATGGAGAAGGTGGGAGAGGTTAGCAGGGTCAGGAGATTTGACTGCCCTTAGTACTAGATTAGAGATCTATTGGTCAAGTCCCTTCCCTGTAATGTAACCTACTGAGTAGGTCTTGAAACCTGGCCATTTGCTTAGAAGCCATATAGATTTGCTCGCAAAGA
Source organism: Acholoe squamosa (assembly GCA_949317995.1). NCBI lineage: Eukaryota > Metazoa > Annelida > Polychaeta > Phyllodocida > Polynoidae > Acholoe > Acholoe squamosa. The sequence continues at coordinate 29,107,173 of OX439049.1, read as the reverse complement.
CTGCTGTAGCATAAGTGGTTTGAGAATCGGTATGTGTTTTAAACTGACTAAGCGATAGTCAACTGATAGTGTAGACCTATTTAGTTATAGGTAGAGCATAGGGATAGCTAGGAATTACCTAGCTAAACAAACATGAGTGCAAGATGTTATAAATAAAGGAAAAAAACTACTATTCACCTACAGGCTGATTAGGAAGACACTGCAAAGTTTATATCCCCCGGGCCTATTTATTTTGCAATTAAGGATTGTCTCTTAATACTTATGCCAAGTTTAACCCCTCTTTATATCTCCTTTCTTATGTCTGAGGCATTGTTGTTATCAGGGATTTATATGAGCTTTAGGATTTACATATTTTCCCCAAAACCACTCTATATAATGTAGTTACAAAAAGTCACCCCAGTGCTGTTGCTACAGTCTGTCTGACAGCTGTCATAACAGCTGACATCCTGCTGTCCAACCAGAAAAATACCTGTATAACATATTTGAGCACTGGCATTTGGGATGTAATGGAAACTTGTTAATCTGCTTTGCATTATGCACATTCAATTCTTTGTGTAGGCCTATCCCTTTATTCTTCCTCTTGGTATTGCAATGGAAGAATATGAAAAATGAAGGAGGAATGAATGTTGACTATATCAAATTGAATATCATGTGGTGGCCTTCTAACTACTGGGTCTGTTTTGATGTAGGTGAAATCAAATACTTGCATGATAATGGTCACACATATCAAAAGGCAGTCCCAAGGTTCTAATCTTGTTTCATTCGGTGTCTACACAAATGCAGATCTATCCTGTAGCTGTACAATAGGATTTGGTGTAGAAACAGCTAGCTGATGTCAATTTACAAATTTCTCTGGATGTCTCTGCTCCAACCTCATCAATTACGCCAGCACCAACTGCCAATGGTGCACATGGCTCAGTTGCTCACAACAATGGTTCTGGAGTTTGGAGAAGAGATGTACCATTTTCTAAGGCACTGAGCCTCCAATAGCAGTAACTCATTAAGCAGAGGAAGGCTCTCACAAAGGAACTCATTATTAAGAGCCTATGGGCAACTATCATTTAACCCTTTAAGGCTGAGCACGCTGATGCTTTTGAAATGGAGAAGAAATTTAGTAAACTTTTTGTATCTGGTAACTGATGTGGTATATATCACCCAGTTAAGCTATATATCATAGGGCTGGCTATTCAAAATACCCATCATGAACATATTATAATATCAAGTTGTGTATGGGCAATTACCTCCCAATGGAAGACAGCTTTAAGCTTTAGATAGAAGTGATGTGAGACCCATGTGTGTGTCTGTGACTGAGAGACATGCAAACAGGTGATGTGCCATAGTTTAACAGTTAAATCTTTATCATAATATTGCTCAAAGGCCTTCAATATTACTCACCTTTATGGTGCATGGGTTGAGCTACATATTCTATTAACTTTGACTCCTTATAATTATAACAACAAAGACTAGATTGTCAAAATATACACAATTTCAGTGGATCTTTTTAATAGTATTCTTGTTATTAAAAAAAATTTTAATATCATTCTGTTTATTATAAACATGGTAGAGAGATATGGTAATCATAGAGACGCAGGGAAGCGCAAGTCAGCTTTCAGCTTTTTATGTTCTGTATCTATCGGGGACACTAGGAACTGTGACTATAAATAGGAAAGAAGTCCACTGCTCACGTCATATTATATTTCACAATGCAGAAGGCAGCTTACATTGCAAAGTTGCATTCCATTGCAAATATAGATAACTATGTGTAGCATTTTAGACATAAACAAAAATGAATGGCTTGCTTTTAAAATGTAGAAGACAAGGACAAATTCTCTATTTGTAATGTAGATATCTTTGCATTCCAGTGTGGTGCGGTGGGAAATTCTGATGATGAAGGCAAATCTTTTAGCCAGTGAATTAAATGGAAATCAATAGTCAAACCCATTTTGTTGACTTTGATGGATCATTTCTCTTCCCATGTGATTGAGAACTCCATAGTCACTTTGATCTCCATATAGCTACTTTGACGCTGCACTATCAGACCCATTCGTCATGATTGTCCACCCAGTGGGCTAGAAGACATTGGCACTGCTAACTCTTGTATGAAAGTTCTGATAAGTAGATCTATTAAAGATAAACAGGATTTGACATCATTTCATGATATGCTATGATGTCTGTGAAATGGTTGACATAGAGGAGAGCTAGAACCTAAGATCACCTTTATAATCTTCCTGTGATGATTTTGTGGGTCAGCTGTGATTTGAGGTTGTTTTGCCTCCTGAGCTCTGGTGGTGTGGTGACAAACCCTTGTCATTAAATGGTGGATAATTAAGGTTCAGCTCACAGGAGCAATCTGTAATTAAATTAATCTGTCAGCCCACGAACTTATATCTGGACCAGTTTGCTGGTCGCCCATTTTGTACCAATTAATCAGCACTCTTGTCAGGGAGCTGTGGTACTAAGATGGTTGACACCACAAAAGGACATGCATATTCTCCATGTGAGCTCAAGCTGGGCCATGTTCATGGTAGCTACATGCATTTACATGTTCTGGCAGAATTTATCACTAGCATAACCCATTGTTGGAAGACCTGTAAAATATCTTACAAGGTCTTTATAATTATTGTGTAACCCATAGATATCATATGGTTGAGATATCAAAGAATTGAGATGTGGCATATTGATCTAATTCAACATAAATAAGTAAAATGACCCTATCATATTCCTGATCATATTCCCTAATGTGGTGCCAGTTGTATTCCATGATTCCTTATAGACACTGAGGAGAATGTAATGCAAGGATATTCCATGGAAGTTGATATCTGCATTGTTTCATGGTTTGGGGATGGTTACATCATCTACTTACATCATCTAAGATATCTTAAAAAGATTGTGTAACTAGAGCATAGAATACAAGCATATTGTATTCCATTGGGGATGGAATACTGAGCCTTGGTTAAACATGCGGGACTGCTTTACATTCACTATGATATAAAGAAGAAAATGTCAATGATCATGGGATATTTTAGCAGTGTATTCCCTGATGTGTGTCTGTCCATACCCCATGACGCCTTATAGGTGTAGTGGGATGCATACAGACACACCTCAGGAAATACAATCTAAAAACAATGAAATTCTACTGAATTTGAGCTAAGATTGACTTTATTACATAATCAGAATGTCACATGACCTGGCCACGGAATACGGTAATGTTGTGCTCCATGGCTCTATGTGATATGGAGCTCCTTGGCTAAACCTATGAAGGGGTTGTATCTACCATGAAATAAAAATGTCTAATATGTTGTATTTCCCTTATTAATAGAACTTGTTTTCAATGTGGCCTTATGGCAAATTCATACCTTTGAAGAATCATCCAAAACCTGCACCGGGTATCAAAAGAACTTGCAGACAAACTTTTATGATGAGGAAAATGAAATAATCTGATTACGGGATCTCGATAACAGAGGAATCCGGTTTCTAGCTGTGAACACAAAATGAATCTATTATCATGTGATGTTGTTGTTGACAACTTATTTGATAAGAATGCTTGTTGGACCAAAGTCACTTTTTCATTTTTAAAACAAGACTCATCTGTACTACCTCTGGAAACATAACTTCGATATAGATTTAATTTTCAATTTTTTTGATCTATTGTTTGGCTGTGTAAAAAAATATTACTGTATTATAGGACACAAACCAACAACCTTTTTTTTAAGAACACTGACACCTTTTGTTTTGATACCTCTGCAGCTTGGATAACACTTTCGAAGCTCCAACTAACTGGACCTTTTTTCAGTAAAGGTGCCAGTACCAGTATGATGATGGTGTTTAATATTGCACAATATCAGGTTGTACAGAAGTCTGCCTCGAATATGTGACACGTTCTGCGAAAAGGGGGCTTAGTACAGAGGGTTCTAAGACCCCTTCTCCCAGAACAAGTCACATATGTAAATGATTAAATATGGTTTCTAACAAAAACTCAAGATTCTGTGTGTACTTTCAGATTACCACCTTCTTGACTGTATGGGAAAAGACCTCTCTACAAATATACTCTCACATAGGGTAAGGCTGTTTTACACTGTTAGACATCATGACAGAGGCTCAGGCAAATGGCACCCTTAACTGAGAGAGGCCTACAAACAAGAGAAATGTCACCAGGGACTTCAGGATGACATGCAAATAAAAAAAAGTTCAGGTTGTCTGGAGATGAAGGCCCGCTAATGATAAAATTAAATTTCCCTGCTATTTCAGAGCAAATTATCTTTACAATGTAATTGTTAATCATATTACTTGAATTGAGCAGACATGTGAGTTGTCTTTCAAGGACAGAGCAGTGGGAATCTAATTCTGACTGAGAAGTACTAGTTAATGACCATGTCCTCTCTAACCTGGCAAAAGGGGAATGCAGATTTCTTTGAGTATTTCCCAATCTATAATAGGGAGAGCATGAGTAACTGGATAGCCTGTTTACACTAATACACCTGGATTACCTGAGAGCTGCTGCACAGTAAACCACTCTCTTGTATCAATTATTTATACAGTAATGGAATACAAAATTTCTGAATGACTGATAGTCAGACATTTAAGCTATTGTCAACGAACCGTCACAAGTCGATGTTGTAATTAACACTGAATCCAGAGAAGTTCTTTGATCCTTGTTTATTGCATGATGACAGAGTGTACATATAGGTGGTAACAATGATACACTTGCCAGCGTGCAGGCTCTACCCCTAAGCTCCTTGCTCAACCTGTCATAGGTCCTAGATACTAGGGAGGTTATATGTGGTATAATGTAAGTAGGAAAAGATGAGCTTAGAATAGATGATTGGGAGCTGCTCACCAGGTCTTAAATACTAAGGTGAGCAGCTCACAGGGTGATGAAATGTCTTGGTAGGAACAGGTCAGATCTGGTCAGATCTGGTTGGGTCTGACTAGATCTGACGCGTCGCCATACCCGGTAATGATTCTATTTATGGATTGACCAATCAGGATGAAGGGAGGTTGTGGAATTTCCCTGCATCCTAGAAACGTGTCCACAGGTATGTCGGTATGTTGTGATACTCAGGCAGTGAGTCAGTGCCCAGAAGTAGGATGGGTCCTGCTCTCACAACATCCTGGTATGGGTGATGTAAGAGCAGCTCACTGTACACACTGGGGGGGGGATTGAGCTGTGAGCTTGTGAGCAGGTCCTGGGCGTATATGGCGAAGAATTTGATAAATGTGTAAAATAATGAATAATACCCAGAATGGTCCATTGACACTATGCAAAAATAAGGAATAAAAGGGTGAGATTCTGAATATATCAACTAGAAGAAGTTAGTGCAGGTTTGAGTTTGAATATCAGAAGACAAAGCAGTGAATTCTGTTTGAATTCAGTATGAATAAGCAGATTTAGAAACAAAGGTTTCTAGAATCGACCTATGATGTTTGGTATGACATCAGTATAATTTCCTCTGTACATATTTACCAAGCATGTAATACACTGTGGGGGTAGTACTTCACTGGATTGAGCTGTGGGAGAAAAATGGGTGAGCTGTGTATACTGGAGGACACCTTTAGTGCAGGACAGATATGAGGAAATCAGAAAGACAGTAAGTCATCAATGGGGATGGACATACACAGGTTTTGAGAAAGATGTATACATATACAAAAACTGATATAGGCCTATACATGAGACTGGCGATGTGCAGGAAGAGAGGGCGTATTAGGTGACTCTTTGGTGTCCTACTAAAAGGAGAAAATGGATTAAAAGAGGTTTGTGTCACAACTTTTGATATCTGACTATGGATATATTGTACTGCAAATGGAAGGCATGTCCCCCATTCTGATATGCAGGCAATAGCTGCCAGTATCTGCCAGTGGCAGTGCACTGCAGGTGTCAGGTGTAGGCTCTCGTAGGTCTGTTTGACATGTGCCCATCTAGTAAAGACTAGTGGGCTGCTGTTGGACTCTAGAAACGCCACCTGTATGCAAGCTTGCAAGTGGGAATAAGTGAAAGGATAAATGAAAGAATTTTCAATTTCAACTTTAATATCCCCTAGGTTGCTGTTGTGGTATCATAGTTTTGTTTCCCATTAGTAGCCTTATAGGAAACCAGCAAAAGGGAAGCACTACCAGCACTAAATACTGTGTTGCCTATTGGTAAGGTACTTGTCCTTAAGGATAGTGACATGATCTTAGTGTTTAAAAAAGGAAAAGGAAATATTATAGAGGAAATCAGCTTTCCTGTAAGAGTAGGAGAAATAGGAGAAGAATCAGGCAAACAAATGTCATAGAAACAGGGTTGGAGCTTATAGGAAGAACTGTGAATGGGAATTAATGAAAAGGAACAAAATTGCAATAAATGAAGGAAGATATCAAAGCAGTTAGAGCAAGAAAGGTCCATATAAAGGGTGGGGAGGTGGGACTCAATGCTGACTGACAGTAGAACCTAAATACTGTGAAGATGATGCATGCATGCACTAGAGGTTATTTCTTTACATGGTACGACTTGACTTGTTCCAGTCCTACTATGACTATTAGCATAGCCTAGTTGCACTGAGCAGACTTATGGTCTCCCACATTGTGCATCCCTTCAATACAAGGTGAAAGGCATATGGTATATGATTGCTCATTTTGACTAGAGGCCATCTGAGTGTTTGTACTGACCGTATCTAGTTGTATTATATTAGGAAGGGCCCTGGTGGAAGGCATTCTTCAAACATAATTGAGAAAAGTGGAAAGGCAAAGGAGCAGGACATCCTATATAATATGAGTGGTTTGGTTCCAACATAATATGATGTGGAAAACAGGTCTTTTATACAGGCGACTGGACTGAGATTTGTATATCAGTGTCTGGGGAGTGGATATACATCCAGGAGTCAATTAACGTACAGCAAGTAAGGCAGATCCAAATATATTCAACTGCAGCTTAGAGGTGTTGGAAAAGCAGACTCTACTAGGGAGTGTAATGGTTCGATAAATTATATTTAGAATAGAGATCTCCCCCCTGGAACTCTCCCCTCTTTAAAATCTCTAGGACAGTCTGTATACTTGCGACTGGGGAGAGGGGCAATGTGACATAAAGCATAGCATAATTATAAGCCACGGCTTATAGGATTAGGGTTAGGGATAGGGATAGGGTTAGGGCTAGAGATAGGGTAAGGGCTAGCTTTAGGGTTAGGGATAGGGATAGTGACAGGTTAGGGTAAAGTGAAGGATCACTAAGTTAGGGTTATACATAGGATTAGTAAATAGATTGAGGGGGGGGTCCTCTACAGGGGGGTGGGATTCCAGGGAGGGTGATGGATTCGTAGCATGATTCTCTATGGTGGTATGCTTGATCCAACCTGAACTCTAACATATTATATATATATATATATATATATATATATATATATATATATATATATATATATATTATTGGAACAGAATATAAACCTCATCTATCCTTTTCTTTTGATTGAGAGAATCCTAGTGTATGCATATATATATATATATATATATATATATATATATATATATATATATATATATATATAGATAACTGGGGAAAAGAACTTGCTTCTGGATATCTAAGCAGAAGGACTTGTCAAGACTCACTTATCCCTTTACTGTTATCAAAATAGAAAATGCACTATTGTGTGTATCATTTGCCGAAGGGAAGCAGCCAACTGCAGAGCATTTATATGGATTTTGTAATATCTGCCTCTGGCTGAAGACTTACTGCTGCTCGTCCTAAGGGATGAAATGTTTTTCCCAGAAAAGAAAACCGAAGCTGGTAATGTGGAGCCTTTTTGCCAAAACCCTTTTTTTCTGTCTCATTCCATGTTTAGGAGGTGGCAGACAAGGTGTTGCTAGATAAAGTTGGTGGATTTCAAAAGTATAGTTAAAGACAATGTAATTCAGAAAGTCTACTCAAGCTTCAGCAGTTCACAATTGGAGCTAAATCTGAGGTACAACATGAAGATTTGCCTGCGTGTCTGTCTGCTACATTTCACTCAAAAATCATCTTGAGAGTTGAAATAAGATAAGGAGGTTAGGATATTGCTTCAAAATGAATGACCTCTCACAGAAGCCATATGTTGTTCAAGCTGGATCATACGAATCAAGACTTACCCTAACTGGTGTTAGCCAGCAGATTAGCCAGCTCAGTCATGATGATCACGCCGACTGTATGCATCACCGCTTGTCTTTAATCTTACTCAGCAATGTCTATTAATGCCCCCTGCATAATACACAGTACTAACTATGAGAAATTACAATGTAACAACATAATTATTATAGAGTCCTATGGAGCAGTGCATCCTCATGATGAGGTTCCCCATCAGAATTCTGGTAGGCAGGAGGACTGTACAGGCCTACATGCCTTTGATAGATCAGTCAGCCCTTCCTGATATGTGAGGGTACCACTCTAGCAACAGTAGGATGGTAGCACACAGAGCTATAGAAATGGCTTATAATAGCCTGGAATCAGGTAATGGTTTGTGCTAGACATGACTAAACAAAGACCAAATATATTGTGAAGTTATCACCCAGTTCCTGATCCCTGATCAGGAGGACTGTCAGCTATCTAGAGTACTCTCCTCCAGGATCCCACCACTGACACCAATGCAATAGTAGTGCAAATATCTCCCAGCCCTTTAAAACACAACAAAGCTTCTTGTCATTGTGTAGTATCAATGTTGGTCTACAGTTACAACAAAAAGGTAAGGTATTGATGGTCTTTCTTTCAGAGGGAAAATTCATACATAAGAGTGGGGATTATTTTTGGTATAAAGTTATCTAGCCATGGTGTGGAGCTGAGTGAGGTACTGAGGGCAAAGGAAAGCTTGAAGATTTGTGTGTGGGGTCATTATTTACTGTCACACACATCAGCCTATGCCCTGAGCTCAACGGTTCCAATAACATGGTGCTACATGATAGCATTTGAAAACTATATGATATATCTTTAGGAGTATGGAGATTGTTTTGTATGCTGTATACCCCTCTTAATTCCATTTAGACATGAAATGGCCCTCTTTTCCGTTTTAATGTACAGGTCAGGGCTAAGGAAGTCACAGGTAAGAGGAAAGTGTCAGCGCAACCAAACTACACCATTTCTGCATGTTACTGTGCAATATATCAAAAGCTTTCATTCCTCACTTTTGAGGAGCTTATTTCCCATTTATTCACCTCCCAACCAGCAAGGAAACACAATACAACTTTTTTCAACCATTTCAGTAGCATGCAAAGTTCTTTCGGTGACAAGGGGAACATGCAATGCAATATTCTTAGGGTAGCATTGTTACAGACACTCCTTTCAAGAAAATAACTTTGGGAATCTGATTCTGGCTGAAAAATGGCACTGATGACCCTCTCCTCTTTAATCCAGTGAAAGAGGAATGGTTTTTCTTTGAGGATTTTCCAAATTGTAAAAGGGTGCCATTGGTAACACAAAAGTTAACCCTCTAAGGGCCAAACAGTGGAAAATGTCTCATGGCCATTGTTCATCATAATGCAGCCCTGATAGGTATTCATGCATTATATCAACCATATGGGATTGATACACTCCGATGATCATGGGGATCAGTGGGATATTAGAGCAATAAGGACATAGTCTGAAAGCATGATACAACCCTCAAAGGGATATCACACATGGATTACCTAAGGGCGGCGGCAGCATGAGCTATTTTGCTGTGCCACTTCTGGAATCCTATTTTCATCACTGACAGAATTATTCATGCTGTAATGTAATACAGAACTTCTGACTAACTCCAGTGAAGATTGTTTTAGCCATGTAGAAATATTAGGAAAAAGAGAGTGGGAGTCCTAAATCAAAATAGAGAATGATTTTATTTAATTACTTGGCATCCCATCCATGTTTACCAAAATTTCAGTCTGTGAATGTCTTTTTACTGATATTAGCCTGGCTCCAAGATTGAGTTTATGCCCTCTCTGGTTGTTCATAAACGTGATCTCAATAAGTTGTATTAAAGGGAACGTAATTATGCAGTTCCACTAAAGTGTTAAAAAGGAGAGATGAAATGAACATGTGTCAGAGTTGGTTCTTTATAAATGTGATGCCACCACCTAGTCATTGATTGCCCCAGATACCTATAGAAAGTCTGCTGCTTAGTCCGATACTTATGAAAATAAAACTATGGGGCATTATCTCTGGACTATATGGTTGGGACCTCAGTAAGCAAATGCCAGAACGTTATGTAACATTTCATAATCTTACGCTATTGTTCCTTGTTTTAGCAAAATTGGACACTTTGACATGGCAAACCAGACAGAACTTGATTGAAAACATGGTCACAACAAGCTGGGTCATAGTTCATAAGGGAGCTAAGTAATACAACAAAGCAAGATGAAGAGTCATTCAACCATGGATAGGGTTTGTTGGGCCTACCCTTGTAGAGGGATAGACAACAGCAATACTTGGTTTTCAAGCTAATCTCACGTTACCACACTCCATTACTTCATCTTGTAGATGGCTGGACCAAAGCAGAACTAACCAATCTCTTTGTGACTTTTACCTGGCATTTCAGGGACAGATCTCTGTTGCTCTGCTTTAGCAACACAAGAAAAAATGTTTATCACAATTCATCGATTGAGTGAATCCCGTTTAGACTACCTTTTATGTGAAATGATATTTTTAGAACAATTCACATTTTGTAGACCTAAGGTTTGTACATACAAAAGCTTTTATCAGGATGTGAGTTAGATGTGGTATTTCACATGGGAGTTATTCATTGGAGCAAACCACTAAATCAGTAAGTTTTTACGAGGTGTGTTGTATTCTAATTCCCCATTATGCATTTAAATTATAATCATTGTGTTGAACCTGACTCAGTCTGCGACATCTCAGCATTACTCTGTCTTATTCAGTGACATTCTTTACAAAACAATGTGTTTGATTTTTTTTTTTGAATTGTAATAGCTTATTGGCCATGAATTTATTACAAAGATATTATTCTGATTATAGCCAATATTACAGGTACACTTCTATTTTCTTAGAGATGATCCCTGACAGCTGTATTAAAGGGGACACCAAAAGGTGAAGAAGGAGAGATGAAATGAACATGTGTCAGAGCTATCTGATATCTGACTGGGGTATACTGTACTGCGAATAGAAGGCATCCACCAGATTCTGACATGTAGACAATACCCACCAGTATCTGTCAGTGGCAGTTCACTGCAGGGGTCAGGTTTAGGCTGTCAGAGACCTGTTTCACAAGGGCCATATAAGAGTGACATAGACTTATGAGCAAGATACTCGTAAGGTGGTGTTAAGATCAATCATTGGGTTCATTGGTCATATCTCCAAAGCTCACTCTTAGTAGGAAGTGTTTCAAAAGGAAATGGGGAGTGAAGCTTTCAAGTAAAGACTCAATGTAAGAGTGACATATGACCAACAGAAAGTAGCTGATTTATGTGGAAGGTTAAGGGTACACATAAATGGGATAAATCATATCAACTAGTGGAATTCCACATATCTTTTTAATCCATGATGTCAGGAATATATCAAAATAAAATGCCCTTTTATAATACCTTTTTCTATTATGAAATAACAAAGTAGAGGCATATTCTGCAGCTGGGTGATCTGTCTTACTAGCTGAAGATTGGCCTGTGAGTGACCAAACAACTGATCTTGATTACTGCCCCTATGTCCAATTGACAGCTGTTTCTAAAGGACCAGTCTTAAGTTCCAATAAGAGTGGCAGCTTGTTCTGAAACACTGATAGTCATTCCTAAATGACTGATCTTAAGTGGTCACTCATAGAGTGGAAAGATCGATCTTAAATAAAGAATGCTTATAAAACAGGTCTCTGAAGTCTGTCAGACACATGTCTGTTTAGAGTACGCTAGAGGAATGGTGTTGTGTAGCTGTATGCGCTGTAAAGAAAATAGCTGTTGATTCTACCAGGGATCCTTATAGAACTGAAGAGTGAAAGAAATTATTGAAAAGCAATGCACCAGTGTAATTTTTACAAGAAGCTCCAGGTGTCAGTATGGTGGTACACAAATGTACAGGGAATCTCTGTGAAAATAACGATGGATCTCTGGCAAATTATTTGAGACAAGGGTTGCACTGTTATTTTGACAGTGTGTAGAGCACTGTTAGTAACAGTGTGTAGGGCACTGTTAGTAAGGTATTATCCTCGGAAAATGTGGCACAGTCCTGGTTATCGTGAAAAAGTGAATTAAGAGAGAAAAACAGATATTCAGTTGAAGTAGATGAGAAGGAGGCTGTAGGAGGGGTAGAACATCTGACGGAAGACTAAGAGTCAGATAAACAAATGACAGTAAGAGGGAGAGACCATCTGACACAAGACCAAGTAGAGTTAGATGAACAAATGACAGCATGTTAGGGAAAACTATGAAATATCATTGATAGGTAATTGCAATGAAGGAAAACCTCGAGCCAGGGGAAATTGAAAGGAAAGATGTAAAGGTTAGAGCAAGAAAACTTAGATAAAGTGGAAGCACTGAAGGCTGTCTAATATTAGGGACTTCATGTACATTTTGAAGAAAGCAGGGACTGGCAAAGTAAATGCAAATGACAAAAGGGACATTATCAGAGATAGAATAAAAGATTGATTCATCTGCTCCACCTAATCCCCTGAGAATATGTAAAGGACTCCCAGACCCCATTGCATACTCCAAATAGGCAGGAGGCAGGCAGCCAGTGGAAAGGCAAATGAGGAGGACATCCCATAAGGCATAAGTGGTTTGGCAGAACTCTACAAGGCAGAAAACAGCCCTTGTATATACAACGACGGGATTGAGAATGGTATAGCAGTGTCTGGGGAGTAAACATACATACTAGTGTATACCAGTATTCCACTATGGTACTCCAAGTAAGTCAGATGTGTGTTATATTCTACCCACATGGGCCACTTTTTCACCATGCACCTTTACAGATATTCCCTTCAAATCCTGTCACCTGCGGTTTATACATTATGTCATAAGTTATTACAATCATTTTTGCCAATGAGATAAGGTCTCAGGCATTATTTCAGTATACTTGCTTTTGAGAAGAATTTACCCAAACCTGAGCTATGAAATATGGTGAGTAGAGACAGTCAGCTTTCTCCAAAATGCTCAGAAACTTGCTCTTGCACACTCATTTTGCAATATCCATGCGAAAATATATATAAACAGCTTTCATTCTATATAAAAAGTGTGTATTTGAGTTGTTATTAACGCTTGTGGCTTTGCAAGTGTTTGTGGTAAATGTTTGCCCACAAGTAACCACAATGTTTGCCCACAGGTAGCCACCCTGTGACATAGCTATATGTGACAGGATCTGTGGAAAGGGACCTTTATCCCGGGGTCCATCAGTGTCCTCTTTGGTGGGGAAGGTAACCACTTGGTTAATTAGTACTGGTCACATCCTGATGGTGGCAGCACTGAGTGGTGAGCTCTCCTGTCACACACAAATATCAAAGTCACCACCAGTAGGAAATATGACTTTACTTTATGGCTTAAATGCACAATTTTGGGCTTAAATACATGCATATTGAAGCAAATTATCATCCAGGAATATCTACTGGTCCAACCTACAAAGTTATACCCTCTTTATAATGGCCATGACCCCCTTATTCCAATCTATTTGACTGTATGTCTATTACCTCAAACACAGTGAGTCAAAACCTGAAAATAAGTTGTCATACATGTGACTCTTTGGAAGGGAATGGCATAGGATAGGATCTAGCATGATGGCAAGGTGATGCTGGATCATTTGCCCCCTATTGCCACACCTTTGATAGATTAGCCCACCTTGCAACTAACCTATTCATAGGAATTGTTTATCCATGAAAATGATTTCATGAACTGTGACCAAGACAATTTGCACCCCGGTAGTACACACAGACAGAACCAGTTGAGTATAGTTATGCAAATCTCACACTCAATGAGATTAGAGCAGCACAAAACTAAAGAGACTATATCCTAGTAAATAACAACAAAAGGAACATTTTGGTTGCTATGGAAACCACACTCAGTCAGAAAATTCTCTCTCAACTGAAAGGTAAAGTAAAAAAGAACCAGGTGCTTATGTGAATTCCATATCAAAGACGTGTTCAGAATTATATATATGCATAGTCTTTATCGCTGGGGTGATTTACATGTGAAATAAATGGAAAACCATCAAATAATTCTGGGCTGGTAAAGGTTAACACAGATATATGGTTGAGTTTAGATTGGTTACAACATATAGAATATATTAAGATTTTGCCAAGCACTGTGATGATAGAAATGTAGAAAGTTGAAGTTCTATATATTTGACATCTTGTACCATCTTTAAGCTATTAATAGTGTTTAATGGGGACAGCATCAATTAGGCCTCAATTGCAGACGGAATGTGAGAATGGCTCTATTAACCCTCTCAGTCAATTACATGTGCTGCGTTGCTATGGATAATTTGTGAGATATTGCACATGCACAATTGATTTCAAACAGAGCGTCTAGCTTTAGGGATAGTGCAAATTGAACTAAGAATGGCTCGCATCATCCATCAATAAATTTAGAACTGTATGGAACCTGAGCATGGGACGGCAATTCCAAATGATGCAGCCATCAAGGACATGATGTGCCATATTAATCTTAAATGTTAAATAACCCCCGGATATTTAGTGAAGGATTAATGGACAGGAATGTGAGATTCAGAATGAATGGGATGAAGGGTAAAGTGTTCTGTTGCCATATCAATTCAGGATCTCAATAATAGTGATCAATTCAGTCCTATATTTAAAAAGTAAACAAGTATTTTTCATAGCTACGATAATTTTATAACTTCACATATTGATATGAGTTCAAAGTTGTTTGATAGCTCCTTTACCTTGCAACAGGTTCATTATTGTACTCTCTACTCTCTGTAACTTATGACACAAGAAATGCAAAGAAGGTTGACATTCAGTGTTGAAGGTGTTGATACACATGTCATCATCTAAAAGCACCCTATATTAAAATGCAATGCTTATGGTCACCAATCATCATCAGCAGAAGGATACAAAGGCATCAATTTACACTAATGATTGAGGTTATTTTAATTGTTTATTTAAAATTCCTGCTTGTTACCCTGTGACATTTACATTGTTCCCCAATACATGTTAGATTCAAATGGTTTAAAGATCACGCTTTACTGTCAAAAAGGTGTAGGGACTGATGGAATGAGCCTTTACCTAATTTTTGTTCAAAGTAACGAAAATGATATCATTCCTGATGTTAAAGCTTCTCTTGCTCTAATCCCATTGTCAGAATTGTGTGATGATACAGAAAGAGGATTAAATTGATTCACCTGATGTTACTGAGTACAAAATGTGGTCCAGACAGCAATCATTATAGGTTCATCTCCCAGGACACTTTCCCAAAATACAATATGAACACCCAGATCACAGAATTCTCCCTTTCTGTTCGGTTTCAAACAAGATCCCATTCTATAATGGAGACATCGCTTATCAGATGATAATTAAGGGTGCCCATTAATTGCTCAAAATGGCTGGCCAGGCAGCAGATTACTGCTTGTGGAGCCTGAGTAGCATTATAGTCTTATAACAGGCTGCTGCTTGGATGTAAACCTTAATTATCCACCAGCTAATGACTGTGGTTTGGTACCACACCACCAGACGGTAATACTCCTCTGCATTATTCTACCATATTTTGATGTCATAGAATCAGAACTGGTTTCTAATTATGACAGGTCATTGTTTCTGTTCCTGCAGTCTGTTGGTCACCATTGCCGACGGCAGGGATAAAAACAAGATCAATCCAAATAATCAAAGGACCTGTCCCTCCACCTAATGATCTCCACCAGTACAACTTCAGAGATAGCCTCCCCCTAAGAGAGAACAAAGATGATATCTGTCATTCTTCTGAAGTCCTTTGGGGTAGATAGAGTAGGGTGTACATGCTACCTATTTGAGTTAGTAGGCCAGTCACATGCCCATGTATCGCATGATGATTATACTGGCTGTGATTTCCCTGCTATAGCCAGTGTGATTCTTGATCACTGCTTATAAGTTGGTTGTTGTTCTCATCTTCAATAGTAGAAGATGCAACAATACCTTCAAATACACCAATTGAGAGAAAAAATATATATCGATATATCATCACCTCAAAGGGTCAAAAATATAATATCACATATGTTCTGGCTCCAAAACCAGATATAAAAAAGGGCCTTGGCATAGCTCTACGAATCTGTTGTCAAGCTATTACTTATATAGGGATTGTTGTTCTGTGGCAAATCAGCTCAGGCACCAGCATTCACAGAAACAAGAGCTTAGATCATCTGCCTTGTGGAATATCATAGGCCCAAAACAGCAGACCCTCCAACAGATTCCGTCCGATTTATAGGCAATGCTCTCATGCTCCCTGATGGATATTAACTTGGTGGAGGCATAATTATAAAAAAGAAACTAGATAGTAATACTTTAAGTCTATCCAGCAACTGATTATAGAACAACAGTTGTTCGATGTGCAACTTAGACAATATGTCAAGTGGCTTGAGACCAATGTTCATCTTGTTAATCTTGTTCAATGTAATATCTGTGATAGATTACTTTTTCTATCTTTAACACTGTCTGGACAGTGAAATGAAAGCTTCTGTAACACTGTGTCAGCTACCTTGTAGGATCTGGTTTTGGATGCCTTCCTAGCTTAGCTGCACTAGTACCTAAACCGACACTGACTCAGTGGATCTAGCTCTCTCATGTTTCTTCTCAGGGAGATAATGTGAATGGCTTAAGTGCTGCTCTGGACCAGTGTTTGGAAAGAGGCAGATGTCTAGTTTACATTTGCAAAATCCTCATTCTTTATTATGTGTGGAATCTTGCCTTTGCAATATAACTTATGTTAAAAAGGGGGACAGTGCAAGTAAATTAGGGGGAGATACCAAAACCTTTTGAAATATCTCATGGAATATTTCACCCAGGCATGCCCATTCATTAGCGAAGTGGGCAGAGTCAGGCTAGCCAGACTGCAAGTGTTATAACCATCACTTAGAACCCCACAAGTGCTCCTTTGTGTTACTTTCATAGGTACCTCATGTACTTACATTATCTGGTCTTATTCCACGATTTCTGGGTTACTGGGTGCTTTTTGGTGGCTATTCCCATCCACATAACTGTCGATATTGCACACCCTGTAGGCTGTAACATCAATTTTGTAAGGCGTGCGGTTATCCATGGATAACCTGTGCCCGTGTGGGTTATCCATGGATAACCG
The DNA here is from genome assembly GCA_949317995.1 of Acholoe squamosa. Taxonomy (NCBI): domain Eukaryota; kingdom Metazoa; phylum Annelida; class Polychaeta; order Phyllodocida; family Polynoidae; genus Acholoe; species Acholoe squamosa. Next base: position 29,089,986 of record OX439049.1, on the reverse strand, counting down.
CATGCCTCTCATGTCCTTACGTGTCATATGTTACATGTTAAAACCCAAGAAATCTTATGACCTGGGCAGGGCTTGAACCTGCAGTCTCAGATCCCTAATCCAACACCCTATGCATTGCGCCACAGGGACTGACGTGTGATGGTCTGGGTTTGCTTGGTAAGATTGTAGAGGTAGGCGGGACGAGTCCCGGTCCAGGCATATATTTTCATTCCCTATACTGTCAAACATAGCCAAGCCGAGACGGGAGCTGAAGGAGGAGACGCGGTGGTCTAGCGGTTAGCACTTTGCACTCAGCCGTCAGAGGTCCGCAGATCGATTCCCGGTCCGGGCGCGTCTTTTTTTCGCCGTGTGCGCTGTCTGCTGCCGGGCGAGGAGGTGTATTATACACAAACATAACCGCGAGACGCATTCAAAGCAAGCCAAGCCGAGACCGGGGCTGTCGCTGTCTGCTGCCGGGCGCCGAGGTGTATGTACCGATCATGTACACACAATGGCTGGCATCGAGTCCCGGGGAGGGGGAATAATTTTTGTTTTCAACTTGAATTTATTGATCTTCTATTGATTATTTATTGGTTTCGTGGAATAAAATAAGTAGTTGATGGATAATTTATGACTTGTGTGTGTTAGCAAAGGCTAATAACACTCGGCCTACGGCCTCGTGTCATTAGCCTTTGTTAACACACACTCGTCATGAATTATCCATTGATTACTTGTTCAATGTTCATGTCATCTTTTCACAGTGCAATTTATTGGACGGTACATGTTTACAATGCTATGACATTCTGACCTTATTCATTCTATGCTGCCTTGGTGCTCACTTTGAAGACACCACTTATTTCAGTGTGTACACACTCTTATAAACTACAAGAAAGAGGGATACTGTAATCTCTCGCATATAAGGCGCAGCTCGCGTATAAGGCGCACCCCCAACTAAGAGAGGACTGTTAGTAATGATAGAATATGTTTGATGGGATCAGGAAGAAAGAAAAACATCCTTACTTTTCAATGAAGTGTAAAAAGTCTTCATGGTCTGTAGTAGAAGTCGCTAGCAAACCATTTTACTTTTATAACATATAACACATATTATCATCCATTCTATAACATGTCCCTTTCAGCATTGAGTATAGTTCAGCTGTGCCTAGAAACAGAGAGGGGCTTATAGAGCTGCACATTATTAATTAGCTAGGAGGGATTAGAATTTTTGGTATCTTCACAGTGCACACGATGCCAGTTCTGTCTACATCTCATTTTGAATAAATATATTTTACTCTGTAATTAGTTCCTTCATCTGTTGTATTCCTGGCAACAATTCTGCATCTCACGGCCTTTGCACAGCAAGAGTCCTTATTGATCTGAAGAATTCTGACACTACATTTGTCTCGACCACTGAAGGAGAGCAAACAGCAGGGGAGGATCTATTATGGGGAATACCAACTGTAGCTTTAATATTAGTAGGTACTAGATATTACAGGTCAAAATAAGCTTTCTCTCCTCAAAATTTAATCATCATCGAAAGAACTTATTGTAGCCTTTGGGGGTATCTCATGGGCGCAGACATCTTTTTACCCCTGAGGTTTCTATAGTTATCAAACAGGTGGCCACACGTGAATGAGGAGCAGAAGATTAATGCTTCTGTCCATGCTCCCTTTGGCACGTCTATATCTACAAAACACCAAGTAATAGCTGTTTGTGCATATAACCCTGATTCTGGGAGAATAAACTGCACCTATGGACTGAAAAGGGTGCAATTCCTTACTACAGTCTATATGTATAACACCTCATAGATAGAATACCCTTTGGGACAAGGTACAGGAGCAATAAGTATAAGATCTAAAATGGGCAAAACCCTGACCATGGGCGGCGCTGGGGTTGATGAGAACCTCCTCTATATATTTTGAAATATATGGTAGGCCTTTAAATCAATTGATTTACACCAATTGAAAACACCAACAGTGTAACACCCTGCGCATAATGGGCAGTCCATATATAAGGTACCCCCAAACCTTTTGGTTCTGTTAAAAACATTGAAATGATTAAAATACTTTTATTCTAACTAATGGATTCTCAAGATTGAAAAAAAAAACATGTAGGCAATTCAGAGCCCCTGCACCCTCTTATGTGAGACGGTAGGGGAGAGCCTGTGGCAGATATTAGAGAAACCCCTCTCTCAATCTATTGTGCCCTCAGGGTATTGCAGTACTGTACACTGTTGCCCCACATTATAAGGCATACCTCCACCTCCAGCCATTCATACAAAAGATCTTATTTTAGCATAAAGATGATCAAAATTTTGAAGAATTTTGTTTTTCTTTTTGCATATATCCGATGAATAATGTTTTAGACATTGAGCTTACAATGTGGTATGAGCTATCAACATAATCTTTTTAAAAATCTCTATAATATTTGAAGATGAAAAAGAAATCGAAGATTATTATGGCATTTGTCACCTGACCCCTGGAGAACCAACGAGGAGACCGACGCCGTCTTGACATTATGACATCATAGGGGGATCCCCATCTTCCACAGAGAAAATTTAAAGAAAATACTTTCCATCCATAGGAACAACGTAGTCTACTTACTTGTACTTTGTGCAATGCAACCGATACAAAACACATGCTTCTGTTTTATTAGCAATCTTTCTAAAATGCAAAACCAATGTCAATGCCACCAGGTTCTCATTGTGTGTTGAGTTCCTGTCTATAGGATCCTATGAGAAAGATGATTATCTGTTCTAAGATTATTTTGAGAAGATGACCAGCCGACCAGCCAGGAAATTGCTGCTGGTAGAGTATGATGGCCTGAGAGTAGTATTAGTCTAAGGGAGCGTTCATTATTTATGGCAGGGGGGTGAGCAAATGAGGGGGGGGCTCAAAATTTTTAGAGGTATTCAGAGGGGGGTCATTTTTTTCAACCTATTGTGAGAGGAGGGGTCATTTTTTTCAGCCTATTCCTGAGGGGCAGGGCAATTCCTTTTTGGGGCTATTCGCGAACACAATCCAAAATTTCACAACACAACACAACGCAATTTCTTTTTGCGACACGTCACAAAGTTCACAATTTTTCACCATCTAATATGTGGGATTTATGCAAATATTGTTTGATACATAAAATGACTTACCATGAAAAACATGTAAATAGCCCCCCACCTCCATCACACCTATGGGTAAAGCTATTGAATGCTGTAAAGGTGTTAGGGCGATATCAGCTCCCCTCCCACGCTACCAGAACTCTATGGTGGCCATAGCTTTTCACACCTTCCCATGTGACACTTACACCATCCAATGCCACCATCATTCCATCCCATGCTGCCCTCACATCCTCCAATGTCATGGTAACACCTTAGCAAGGCTTTCCCCACAACTTAGGCCTATTCAATGTACATGTAGGTTGGCTTTTACAACAGTTGGAGAGGCTATGTCTTACAGCATATGTCAAAGGTTCGGGATGCACCTCATACAAGGGTTTTTCAAAATATCAATCCAGAAGTAGTAGGAGTGCCTTATATGCAGAACACACATCCCTGAGTTAGGGGTGCACCTTATACATGAGCTGTGCCTTATATACACGGGAGATTACGGTAATTATGTATCGTTATTTAGGGAATATCTAAATTCCAAACTTAGAAGTGAATCTCCTTACCAAGGTATGACATGAGCGCTTTATATGATTGGGACTCTCACTGTATTCAGTGTTAAAAAATAGATGATGAAGAAAAAAACCACTAAGGTTTTCAGCTTTCCTTGTAGGAAAACTCTTAAAAAAAAGACAAGCAGATATCATTTTCAATAATCTTGGTGGCCAAAAGAGATCACAAAGCTTTTTTTTTTCTGTAATTCCAATTACTATTTTCTTATTCTATGTACCACTTAGTTTCACTTTTAAAATTGATGCTGTTGCAATTGTTTACCATCACACCTACTAAATTAATGTTAAAAAATTAGATCAGAATGAAATTGAAACACTAGAAAAATCTCAAAATGTTTGTCTTTGTATGCGCAAATTTTGAAAGAGACAGCTGCAAGTGCCTCAATCACTACAGTTAGTCAGGGATAGGTCGCATGATATAGCTGGTTAAAACATCCTCTATTTCCCAGTGTATAAGCCCGTACAGGCTTGTAAACACACTAAGTGGCAAATTTACCAGGGTTATAAACAGGGCAGGCTTATATTTCTCTACATGAAATAATGAGGGAGTGGCAAACAGTTTGCTTAAGACTTATCTATGGTTTATACATCATTCTTTAGACATTTTCTATAATCCTTTATCTTTCTTTGCAACAAATATAGGGGTAGGGGAAATTTATATAGCTGAAAAAATATAAAAATACCATATAAAAGTAGATAATGGTCCAAAATGCTTTATCATTGAGCACAGAGGCCATACACAGGGAAATATAGTACCCACTTAAACTGCATCAGTAGTGGCCCATGCTGGCGCACCCTACGGAGGAGCCTTCAAAATAGGTACTATTACAGATGTCAATCAATCAATGGCAGGGTATTCACATTTCAATTTATCAAAAGATTGGAACCATTTTGAAATAGGCTTTGCATTAATGCGAAATGAAAGCTGGCCAATGGCTGATAGCTTTTACGACATTCTACAACGGCCACCCCATTTTTAACACATATTTGGAATGGTTTAAATTCAGGTGAAATACACTTTAGCTGGCGCATATCTTGCTGCATGTTAGGATTAGCATAGGGTTGGCATTAGGGTAGCTAAAGGGTTCACTTCAGCACCTGAAGGAATGAAGCGACCTGATGTACATAGACTTTGTTGAACATGGTTAAATGTATAAGGTAATGTGATGGGAACCATTTTCTTTCAATCAGTTCTAAAGGGGGGCGATTTTTTTCAACCCATTCCTAAGGGGGGGTGTCACTTTCTTCAACCTATTCCCGATGGGGGGTAATTTTTTTTTTTGGCGTATTCGTTCTGCCAGATTGGCACCCCCCTGCCATAAATAATGAACGCTCCCTAATTGCAGGCTGCTGCTGGATGGTAAACCTTAATCATCCCCTGGAGGCCATTTCACCGCATTTATTACAATAAATACGGACGTCCGTATATTAAATACGGACGTCCGTATATTAAATACGGACGTCCGTGTTTCACATTTATGCCCATATCTGAACACCTACTGCCCCTACCCCCCTCCGCATTTGAAATATGCTTCATATTTCAAATGCGGAGGGGGGTAGGGGCAGTAGGTATTCAAATATTGACATAAACTTGAAATACGGACGTCCGTATTTAATATACGGACGTCCGTATTTAATATACGGACGTCCGTATTTATTGTAATAAATGCGGTGAAATGGCCTCCTGGAGATGCCACCAGCCCACATCATGCTGTCCCAGTGGCTGTCCACCCATTTTGATGTCAAATAATTCGCATTGGTAGCTTGTTGTGACAGGTTATTGTCCTCAGTTATTCATGTCGTTTAGTATTAGCAACCCTTATGAACAACATAGGGACCCCCTCTCAAGCCCAATCTCTGATACTTACAAACCTATATCTGTGATCTGATGATCCACACAGGTATCCTTGCTACATTTAGTTACCCTATATATGAAAAGGGGTTGTTTCGTTGCTTGTACCCCCTCTCATTAAAATAAGCGTGTGTGCTTGCCAGAAATCAGAAGCAAATGAGGCTATTCCATAAAAAAATACTTTTCCTTAAAGTTAATTCGATTTTTCTTTTTGAATACTGCTCTTTGTACTATAATTTGAGTGTACTATATTTAGTTCTCAGTCCCAGAAACAATTCATATAGGCCTCCGCTGAGAGAAATATAACCTTTGATACAATATACTCTCGCACGTACATATAGCAACAACACCTAGGGAGGTTTTGAAAGTCTGCAATTATTTTCTACTCAAATAGAGCACTAACATAGCATATCTATCGATAAATATTAAAAGACTTAGGCCTAGATGAGAATAAAATGAAAAAAAAAAAACAAGAAATATAGGCCTATCCCACCTCAAATATCATAGCATTACAAGCTGAAATATTCGAGATATGAAGGGCTAAACTTCTGATTCGGTGCCTCTCCTTCTTTACGACGTGGCTCAAGATTGACCATCACATCAGGACTGGGCCCAGTCTGTGTTGCTATGGTTATATGGAACAGACGGACGCTGCCTGTGAACGTCGGCAAATTTGGCGCGCAGTTCCCAAGGAGCCAACCCCACAGAGCCTGTCAGAGGGTGCACTGGGACTGATTCACACGCTTGATGGTGGGTGGGGGGGGGCAGGGTGATGGGGTGAGGGGTGGCTGTCATTGGGCCTACACTACAGTCGGCCTATATAATGAATTATAGACCTACTGGTTAGGCCTACATTATCATTGGGAAGTACCCACAATCTAGTGGCGAAGCCACTATAGTTCCTAATGTAAAAACGGAGAGAAGAATAAATGGTCTAGCTGTCATGTTGCTGAAGGAGAAAGGATGTTACTTGCTTAGAAGACTGGTCAAGTGACATATATCTATCTATATGGTATCTACACTCTATAATGTTAGAATGCATCTGGGCTAGAAATCCCTCAAGTCATTGTGCTACTAATGAACGATTGCATTTTATCTGGAGGCCATTTCTCAATGTACTACGACTGCACACAGCTACTACAATTTAAAAATGCCAAGAATAAGCCAGGCTATCGCAGGAACTGCCCTACGACTGCTCACTACGATTAGCAGCTATGCATTAATTACATAAGGTTTAGTAGGGCAGTCGTACTGGTGCAGACATTAGGGACTACTAGTGCATGGTACTGTTATGGCCAAATTATTAGGTTCTCACTACGATTTAAAGGACAGCAGTCATAGTGTGTTAAGAAATGGCCTCCTGGTTATTATCCTCAATGATAAAAGTAATAAGAAGAAATGATTTGGTATTTGCAAGAACCTTTCCAATCTGTATCATCTGTGCTGATTATTATCTAAGCATTTGAATATGTATTGCCTCCCAAACCGGATACTGCAAGAGGGTCAGGATAATGAAATGATAATTGCTCAATGCATAACCTAGATTATAAAATGTGACCCATCAAGCGAGAACACCCCTCCACAGGGATTTTTAATTCCCTATTTGGCCAACAGAGGGCATTGGAGGGGCAAAGTTACTCTAAAATCATTATAAAAATACATTAAGCTAATTTTTGATGCAGAATTCAATGGTCTCATTTAAAATGCACCATTTTCTGTAGAAATGGCCTGTATTTGGATGGCAAAATTTTTCATGAGAAATCAACCTATATGCCTGTTCCTGGTTGCCATGGCAACCATTCCAACATCAAAATTTGCATTTTTTTATTCCAGTTTTTGGGAATACTCACCAAAAACCAAAAACTGATGCATTGGGCCAACGTTGGCTGCTCATTGGGGCGACGTAGGCACAATGGCCGATCAATGGCATACCAAATGCGGACATTGGGCCAATGTTGTCAGGACATTGGCAAAAGTGGCCGACCATTTGCCAATGCTAATGGGTGCCGACCAAGAGCCAACGTTAGGCCTATGTTGGTATTTAGTTGGCAACATTGGGCCTACATAGGCAGGATGAGCAGCCGATGTAAAGTCGATGGTTGGGCCAACGTAGGCCAAATGATGTGCCAATGTCTCTGTGCTACCTGGGGTGACAGTAGGGTAATAGCTAAGGTGACGGCCATCTGACAGGCTTTATGAGGTCTCTGTAGCCAGCGTCCCCATTACCAAGGGACGTGGGGCAGCTTGGGGCCACTGGTCAGAATCAGATTGATACTGATTCAATGGGAGTCTTTACCAGTGATACACTGACATAAAGGATTTTAGGCTTTGGTATAGAGGCATCTACAAATATAAAGATACCTACAGAAGAAAAGAAATCTGTTAAACCTGGCGGTTACCACCCTGCTATATATATATATATATATATATATATATATATATATATACATATATATATATATATATATATATATATATATATATATATATATATATATATATATATATATATATTAAACTAAGGTAGAATTGTCAATTGTCTTGCAGGCATTATATTGACTCAATGACATCAGCCTTTTGACCTTGCGCCACATTCCATGTCCATTCCTTCAGTGTGATTATCATTTTTCAATGTGAGAGATTATAACCTTTTGGAATCAGCAGCCGTTTTTTATGCTACTCTAATACCGATACCACCTCTCATGCCCGTTCCATTCACCCCCTTTGCACCTCAGTGGCCGATGTTACTTCCACAGAAATCCCGTGATACATGGTCGCCATTCCAATGAAAAATTAGTAAAAGTGTATAGAGAGTGACGGAAGGATTCAAACTAATTGCATAGAAATGCCCTGAAGAAGTGTTATCTCCTCCAAAGTGCTTAGTGTAGTCTAGGAGACAGGTTGTAGCTTAGAGAGTGATTGAATAAGTTTAAAAATATGACCTTTCTAATTGATATACTCACCATTACAGAATCGGCCATTCTCTCTTTTATTTATTACCTGAATATGGCTAAATAATTCAAAATATGTGACTCACCCTTTACAATGTCATTTCTTTAATCTGATACATTCATATCTGCCTATGACACCCTTGTGTCATTGGGAAACATGATGGAGGCCATAGATGTCTGACTTTAAGACCCTCCAAGGAGGCTGGGGTAGACCGTTTAGCAGGCAAAATAACGTATATAATTCGGAATACTGTACCCTTGTGAGGCCCCCACTTCCAAAAATACCTTATCATCCGGTTTCTTGTAGATTCTGGGATCTCAGAGTCAATAGACGTTGTAACCTCACACACCCTACATGGTTCACCAGGCAATCACAATGCTTAGACAAAAAGAAATACCATAGAGGAAAGCAAGCAGCAGAGCTTTAATTAGCAGTTTTGTAACCTCTGTCCCAGCAGTAAATTACTGTGATATGGGTCATGCTACTACATGCTCATTACCATAATGACTATAAGCAAGACTATATATTCCAATTCTTGATATCATCTTATCACTGCAGTGTTACAGGCAGGGTGTTTTCCTTTTCTTACTCCGAAAGCATTATTCTCAACCGAGCATGTTCAGTATCATAAATATGAGATAAGGTTGCTTCTCTATCTGAATTGGAGTGGCTAAACTGATTCAAGATGCAGGTGTACACTTTTAGCATTGGCAATCCAGTCACTCTGTATACAAGACATTTTTTTCACCTCAGAGGATTGGAATCAACCTTTCAGTTTATGGGATATCCTCCTCCTTTGCCTTTCCACTAGCTTGCTGCCTGTACCTAGCAATGGGGTTAGGGCCCCTTTACTATTTCTCAGGGGATTAAGTAGGGTACATGCACCAACTGTAGATGTGTTATTTCCTATCTCCTGTAATGTCTTTTGGTTATTGTTTTTTTTTCCCTTTACCATTCCCTCTTTCCATATCACACTGAACTGCATTTGTAGAATGAGTCTTCTCATCATCATTCCTCCTACCAGAATCCTGTTTCTCACCCCAAATTATTTTGTTTCTCTGTTCCTTCCCTGCTGCATCTACTCCTTGCATCTGCTGTCTGCCTGCATTGGCCTTTGTATTACTCTCCTTTTCTCTCCAACTTTCCAACTAGAAAGTTCCTGTAAACTTGATTAAAGTGTAGGCCTCAAGTCTATCTTCCCTATTAGCACTTGCCATTATGAGTGGAATTGGAGCTGGGACTGACTTGCTATATCTCACAAATATAGCTGTCATAATTAAATATAATTATATTTAACAAAAAAAACTTGATGAGTAATGCGAAACATTATGATCATATTCCAAGGCAATGGCATGATTTCATTATTACTCCCTATCAAGAGAGTCAAAGACCAGGGCTCCATTACAGTGAAATACTCTTATAAATTTGTTCTGTATATGTGACATGTACTGGGAGAAGGGGTCTTAAAACCCCCTGCACTAAGCCCCATTATCGCAGATCGTGTGACATATTAGTTCTATTTGCACTATTTGTTAGCAAAGCCGGTGCAAAATTATGTGAAATAGGTGTAACATTGAGAGAATTAACCTTTTTGTGCCCAGAATTATTTGAAGATTTTGCATTATTTCACAATTTTATCACTTTGTTGATACGACCATGTTTTATTTTGATCTTCTCTTTTGATATGGGTTCTGCATTGCATTTTCTGAATACTTATAACTCAATGATAAATTTCAGTCAAGGATGTGCCATTTCTAGTCAGGTCTGGTAACCATAGTTACCGAAACATTCCATTTGTTGTCATTTGTTAGTGTTTGGTCTCTCTTAGGCTTTATATCTATGTCCATATTCCCTGCAATCCTGAGCCTTATAGATCTTTCAAAGCTGATTGTTTCTGCATGTGTACTGCACTCAGGAAACATAATGTGCTAGTAGCAATTAGTGCATGGATTGTCTATATGGATATGAGCAGTTCTTATAAAATCTAACTAGAGTATGGGGACTTGGGTGTATATGATCCTGCATCATGTTGGTATTATTTCAGATATTAGCTCGCTGGAGGGTCGCCCTCTACTGAATCACATAAAATGACAGATCACTTTCAAGTTTTGACTCCTAGTGCTTGATATAGTGGAGATAAAGCAAAATAGATGGTTGTATCATAATGGGGATGTCAGGACCATTCTAAAGAGGGGCTAACTTTGCAGATTGGATCAGTAGAAGTTTGATAATGACAATTTCTCTCAATATAATGCATTTAGCCCAAAACCACGCTTAAATGCACCTATCTGCATGGGACACTGTCATGGTGTTAAAAGACTAATCAATCATTAACTTCTTTAAGTCAATGGCTATGATAACAATAAAATGCTTTACCCTTCACTATGTTGTTAAGGTTTTATCAATGTTACAGCTTGCTTTCATGGAAAGGGTAAAAACTAACTATATTCTCATAAAAACTTTAATTAGAATCACTGCCCCCCCCCAGAATTTCATTGAAGAAGAAGATTATGAAGGGATTGCAGAAATAAAAGACTGTGAGTCATTTATAGGGTAATAATTTACGGGGTCCATTAGAAACATCCATAAACCTTTCTCCAAGTTGCACCGATAGCTTGTCTAGTCTTAATGTCATAAATCATGAAATCAAAACTTTAGTTTTCTCAAGTTATTTGATAACTCCATGTATGGAGGGAACACATTGAGATTTTGATTCAATGATTCTATGCTCTATAAGTAATACAGCCTTGACCAAGTAATGACTGTATTACTCGTCGAATGAAATTGATTCAATATCACTAGCCTGACTGAAAACCCCAAGCACTATAAAGTTGGTAGTGACTTCTTTGCCACTTTATAGACGAGATGAAAGAAAAACAGCACAAAAATGATAAATTAAGATCTCAAATTGAATAAACTGTCGTCTTGATAAAGTTATCTTTCTTTTTCTACCACTGATGTACAATTTCTCTATACCTATATGCATATACTTGTTTTGTTTGTTTTTTTGGCTTCTCATGAAAAGCTTCTTGTCATGATTATCTTTAAGCCATGATTATCTTTAAGCCAATAGAAAAGGATTCAATATTCAACCATCAGTGCTGATTCAACGTTTGTATTTTTATGTTGATTCAACAGGTGTAAGGTGATTCTGAGTTGATATGTCAATATTGAATCAACATTCACAGAATCAATGTTAAATCAATGTTTCATATAGAACAATAATTCAAAGTTGATTATGTCCACTGTTGATCTGCTGTTGAATTGGTGATGGTTGACAAAAATGAACTGGAATCATTGAAAAAGTGTTGAAGATTTGATTTTGATTTGACTTTTATGCTCAACAAGTTACGTGTCTTACACCACGAAGTTCCATCTGGTTGTAAATAACATAATATATACACAGTATGTGAGAATAGCGGGTAACACTTATAACAGCCAACAGAGCTATAATGTAAAGGATTTCTACTTCAACCAACATTATGGCATTTTACTGTATGAGACGTGTTTTTCGCAATTAGAACTTGGGAGGTTGGGGTAATAAGAATCTAGCATCAAGTCAGCTTAGTGACTAGGAGCAAAAATTAAGTCATGTAAATAACAAATTATGGCTAATTAAATAGATGTATGAATAAATAAATAAATAAATAAATAATTCAGAGTCATGGGCAGTGCTCATGCAGGTTGATCAAGAAAGGTTGATCAACACATTTGCAACCAGTGGGTATGCTCTTTAGAACCAGTTTGGCCATAAATACGATCATTACCATCAAGGAAGTGTGGTAATCAAAGAAAATGATTTTATAGGTGCATACTGAAGTAATCCAACTACCGGTACCATAAACCTTCATGCATAGGGCACCCCTTGCATCTTGCTATTCCATGTTTCTATGCCATTTTGATAATCGAATACAAAGATCTCTTCTTCTATGTGGTGAAGGGGTCGATTTATTATGGGCCAGGAAATTCCACCGAGACTCTAGTTATTCCCACTCATAATTTAGCCCTGCTGGACGAGAAGAAAAGAATGTTATCATCAACCATTCATGCAGGAGGCTTACTGTGGGCATATCCTGCATAACTTCACCTTTTGAAATGGCTAGTAAGACACATTACATTTCACTAATTGTACTCTGTTTTAGTAGGCACCATCTAGATCAGGAGAGCACACTTTGCAGAGATGCTTCGTTTAGATTACAAGGGGGGTTGATTTCATTACCCAGTGGGCACAGAACATTGCATCAACGTTGACAACCAGTTGATATTGTGTTGATGGTGTTGATCAACCTGTCTTCAACACTTTTTCAATGATTCTATTTCAATGTTGTCAACTATCACCATTTCAACATCCAATCAACAGTTGACATATCAACGTTAAAATATTGTTCTCAATTCAACATTGATTCAACATTGATTTGTCAATGTTGAATCAACAATATCCATTACAATTTTGATTCAATGTCGATTCAACATTGACATGTCAACAAAGAATCACATAACTACTATCTACATTGTTTCAACATTGACACAATGTTGAAACAACGTTGAATCAACATAGAAATACAAACGTTCAATCAGCACTGATGGCAAGCTGTCGAATCACAGTTGATTTGGATCATGGGCCCCTCATGAGCGCCATAGTGCGCGAAGGAGGGGTCATTGGTGTCACACCTGGCGTCGCCACCTGCCCATACACATACCCCTCCTATTGCCCACCTCTACAACTACTACACACCTCACACACACATACCTGCCCCACTGCCTCATTCTGCTTTCGCCAGCCGGCGCCTACACAACCCTCTCACAATCTTTAAGCATCTTTAAGCAGCTTGGCACATCAAACAGTCGCCAATAAGTTATACAGTACTATATATTTTATCCACGTGAAGGGTAGCCAGCTGGGGGCACTTTACTATATCGCCAGTCATGGAGACAAGGGCTAGGAGAGCAGCCAGGAGGACGCACCGCGGTCAAAATGGCGGCCGGGATTCCACCCTCTCGGCCGCCAACGGCGGTAGCAGTCAGGACAGTTCTCAGCAAAGTCAGCGCTCCATTGTTTCGACTCAGAATGGGACAGATATTGCAGCTGCATCAGTGCTAACCACAAATGATGGTTCGACGGACGGTGAGATAACTTTTCATACTATTGACAGCGTGTCAGGCACCGGCTCCCGCAGGTCAGCAAGCCATACCCAGCCACGCTCATGTCAATCCAGCCGCCATGACACCACTCGGGCCTCTACACATACTAGCCGCAATGTCAGTCGTCACAGTAAGGCCCCAAGTACACTGAGGTCATTCTCCATGAACAGCTCACACACTAGTAGGGCCCCGTCTAGACGTAGTGCATCCCATCATGACTCCCGTATTTCGTCGTCATCCAGTGTTAGGCTAGACATGGTAGAGGGCGACATGAGGGAGGTAAAAGGGGACATTGCTCACATTAAAGACCAGATGCTGGGCCTGGGCAGTCAGTTGGGTGAGATCCTAAAGGCCATCGAACATAAAGATAAGCCCGACAGAGATGTACATCCAAGGCAGAGCACTCCTAAAAAATCCACTGCCGGTGCTCCTCCCATTGGACCTGGGGGTGCTGGCATACATGGGGTAGATCCAATCCCCCAATCTGGGTTAGAAGGTTTGGGCCACCCCCCTCCCAGGGAATTAAAACGTATGCCAGAGCATCAGGATTTTATAGACAGACATATTCAAATGGAGGATATGAGACATCAACACTCTGATGGTAAGGCAGCATTTCTCACTGACATAGGCATACATAGAATGCACTACAAGCCTTACATGTTTCTAGAAAAGGAGGGAATGTCTACCATTAAACAAAAATTAGAGCACCGACATCGTATGAGTAGGGATGAGTATATTAACGCATTCTTAGCTCTGCTTAGGAACCCTACCACTCATGCTCCAGAGGATCATGATCACATGTTCAGACATCTGCATCATGTGACTACTGATGGTATGACACGCCATTGGCCCAATGTACGTAATTGGTCGCAGTCCATGTTTGACAAGATTGAGTCACATGCCTTTGCATCGAAGGATTATGTAGAAATCCAGGATGAGAGAGTCCGCCTCGCTATGACTGCCCCCGTTATTGACAACCCTTCTGGGGGGCACTCTCACAGTAACCCATCACAAGCTCGTCCTACATTGGCATGCCCGGATTACAACAGTGATAAAGGGTGCAAACATAAGCATGACCACAATGAGGGCCCATATAAACTCTTACATGTTTGTGGCTATTGTAATGCCAAAGGTAAACGTCTACATCACACCATACAGCTGTGTCAGAACAAGTACCGTGACGCTCCCCCCCCAACAGCGGGTCAGCATCAGGTGGGTGCCCGACCACAGGGTCCCATGGCACAGCCGCCATTCCATCTTCATGCTCCAGCTGCCATGCAACAGCCAAAAAACTAGTGGTGGGCGCTGCACATGCAATCCCTCCTGCAGCGCCCCAGACTGACAATGTATATGATATTAAATTGTTTGACATTGGCTGCAGCAACATAGACGAGCGCCACGAGCGCGAACCACCTGCTGCGGGTCTGTTTGCAAACACGGCCCGCGACGAGGCCCCGCCCCCTGACGTCATTGGGCGCTCCGCCAATCGGGGCGCTCGTCGTGTGGCCGCCCCAGTGCATGTCTCGCGCCCCGATAACTCAGGCGAGAGCCAAGATGGCGGCCCCCACGACAGCCCTGTTGTGGATCGGACGAATCTTAATTCAAGGATTATTAATAAGAACACACATGTAAATACGTTAGCTATGCCCACAGCTGAAATAGATGGTGCCGACATGGGTCGGGCATGCACCACCAGTGCCTCGAACACGGGCGGATGCAGGCCTGACACCGCACACGGACTGCTCGCCCCCCGTGACAGCGACCCAGACTACTCGGATGTCGAAAGCCGATCACCCGTGCCTTCGGCGCTTGTAAGGAACAACATTGATTTTGCCGCTATTAGGGAGGTGTGTGAGAAAGACCTATTTCGAAATGACATTGATATGTGCCCCATCAGTTTTGCACAGCACAGGTAGGACCACTGGCCTCACTTTGCCGCAATAGATGCTGACCCTAAGCTGGTGTACATCTATGAAGCTGTCAGAGCCAGGGGAGTCCCCAATTCCTGCGGGGCACGCATTACCCTCCCCACTACATTAAACCTGGACTCTTGGGATTCATACCTCAAAGGCACTCCAGATGGAAACCAGTTGGCGGACTTCATTAGGTTTGGTTTCCCCATGGGATACTTGGGCCCAGTGAGTGATACCCATGGTGTCCCCAATCACCCTAGTGCCACCAACTACGCCAAGTGTATTGACAAGTTCATTAGTAAGGAGGTTAGCCTTGGGGGTATCATTGGCCCATTTCAATCTCCACCTTTTACACCCTGGATGCATACTTCCCCATTGATGTCGAGGGAGAAGAAGGGGTCTGACGATCGCAGGGTCATCATAGATATGACCTACCCAAGGACAGAGTCTATCAACGCTTACATATTAAAGAACAGTGTATTTGGTGAAGTTAGAGAACATGTCCTCCCCACCATAGACTCTGTAGTTGAAGAAATGGTGACCATGGGTAGGGGGACGTACCTCAGTTCAACAGATGTCTCTCGGGCATACAAGAATTTTAAATCAGACCCGATGGACTGGCCATTATTGGGCATGGAGTGGCGGGGAGGATTCTTCTGTGACGTCACCATGCCCTTTGGGGCCAGGTCATCCAGCTGTCATATGCAGCGGGTCGCTGACAGTATAGTACATATCCTTAGGAGTAAGGGTGTCAGATGTCAAATGTACCTGGATGACCTTATTATGTTATCTCCTAACAGGGAGAAGGCCTATGAGGACTTCCATGTGGCTAAAAATCTTCTACGTGAGCTAGGACTACCGGAAGCAGAAGATAAAGCCCAGGAACCCAGTCAGTGCATTAGGTGGCTCGGAATCGACATTAACTGCCGCCAAATGACCATCAGTGTTCCCAAGGATAAGTTGGCTGATATCCTCCGAGAAGTAGCCAAAGTCCATAGGTGCAGGAGCATTAGTAAGAAGTGCCTACAGTCTGTCCTCGGCAAGTTTCTACACATAGCGAAATGTATCCGCCCGGCCCGACTTTTTGTGTCCAAGCTCCTTGAGGCACTGAGAGGCATGTCATTTGAATACATCGAGGTCAACCAGGAAATGAGAGCTGACCTAGAATGGTTCTTGCAATTCGGGGCCACATGGAACGGCACCTCTGTCATACCCGACAGGGCCCCGACATTGGACATATACGTGGACGCATCACAGTCGGGTATTGGGGCGTCAGATGGGAGTCGTGCTTATTCAGGTCAAGTATGCCCCATCAAAGACCCAGTGGATAAGATAGCTGAACTTGAGGGAGCCAACATTGTAGTGGCTATGGACACATTCCTTGATCGTAGACATGTGGGAAAGCATATCAGAATCCACTGTGATAACCAGAATGCGGTAGGAGTATTCACATCAGGACGAGGTTGCAACAAGGTGTTGTTAGACTCGGCGAGGCAAGCATGGCTCATTCAGGCACGACTCAGCATCAGGATGTCATATGTACATGTTCCGGGAGTTAGCAATGTGGTGGCTGACCGCCTCAGCAGGGCACACCTCGGCAGAGCTATGTATGATGAATCAGTTAAAATTGTCCAATCTCACAACCTCACCATCATCACTCCTGTAACACATATATTTGATGCCATTACACCTGGCATTTATTGCAGATCCGGTGGTAAGATTGCTTCAGGAGTGGGCTACAGCCCGGCAACGGCAATCCAGGGCAGAGGGAACGTGGCTCAACCACAAGTCAGCAGTGGAGACGTATCTAGCATTCTCCAATCAGGTGGGATTCGACCCAGTTGCCCCGCACCACTCGATGATATGTGTCTTCATAGAATATCTGAATTTACATGTGAAGGCACCACAATAGCGAACAATGTTTCACACGTCAGGATATTTGTGCGCCTAACAGGACACTCATCGGAGCAGCTAGACCACCCCAGGGTCGGCAGAGCTCTGGAGGCCCTAAAACGCCACAAAGACTATACCCCGAACATAAAGGAGGCGGTTCCCATGGGGGTCCTCAGACAGGTACTGTTATCACTGGACAATTCACCGGAGCAGAAACTAGTGAGAGCAGCCCTCCTCATACAATTTTACGCAGCATTGCGGAAAGGAGAAGTCTCGCCACCATCGGTGAAGAAGTTCTCCAGCACAAAGCATTTTACAAGGGGAGACCTAACATTCAACAGGAACGGTGTCTGCCTGGTGTTGAAGTCAGGGAAAACAATTCAAAGACCAGATCAGTGGAGGAGACTAGTACTGCTGGCTGCACAGGACAAATCAGTATGTGTGTCAGAGGCACTGAAGGAGGCCATACGGCTGGTGCCGACACACAATATGTCAGACCCTCTCCTAATGTTCCCAGTTACCAGGAATCCAGTACCGGTAACTTTTGTCGAGAGGGTATGGTGGGAAAAACTAGAGCAGATGGGTTTAGGAGCATCACAGTTCAGCCTCCATGGCCTGCGCAAAGCGGCAGCTACAGAAGCCTACGACGGTGGCATGAACGAATTGGACGTTCAAAGATATGGAGGATGGACGTCAGACACCCATAGACAATACATTTCAAAGACCAAAAGGTCACGAGTCAACAAGACTCTTATCTCATCTCTTAAATACAAAACATAGACTTATATACTTATCATAATCCTGTTATACATACATACCTTTTAAATATATTTCCCACCCACCACTCCTCTACTTTGCAGGCTTGGCACTTAATTTTATATCTTATCTTATTATCATCATATACTTATCAATTAATCTTATAACTTCATATTATCTCTCTCTTATTGTCGTTAATCAACTTAATCTCAATGGTCATTATCTTGTCATAAATTAATAAATGTGTTATTAATTTCTCCCAAGCCTGCCTTCACAACTCTCTTCTTTACGCCGGTTAAAAGTACATTAATGGGCCCCTCATGAGCGCCATAGTGCGCGAAGGAGGGGTCATTGATGTCACACCTGGCGTCGCCACCTGCCCATACACATACCCCTCCTATTGCCCACCTCTACAACTACTACACACCTCACACACACATACCTGCCCCACTGCCTCATTCTGCTTTCGCCAGCCGGCGCCTACACAACCCTCTCACAATCTTTACCCACCCACTCACTCCTCATTTAATTTGTTTTATGTCTTATGTTCCACTTAATTTTATATCTTATCTTATTATCATCATATACTTATCAATTAATCTTATAACTTCATATTATCTCTCTCTTATTGTCGTTAATCAACTTAATCTCAATGGTCATTATCTTGTCATAAATTAATAAATGTGTTATTAATTTCTCCCAAGCCTGCCTTCACAACTCTCTTCTTTACGCCGGTTAAAAGTACATTAATGTTGTGTACTTTCAAATTCACCTATGGGCCAAGATTTACTGCACATGTGGTTCCTTGGGCATATAATAGCAAGGGAAACACTTCTACACCACCAATAATATTTTTATTCCTAAGTGGGGAGTCATAGCTAAGATTTCCCTATGGTTTGGGTGAGTCTTGGGCCATAATCTATTTTCTATATGTATTTAATAATGAATTTTTAAGAGTGGACCCTTACTGATAGAGTCCATCTAACCTGGTTATGGAATATCACCAGTCTTCTTATTATATGCAATCAAGAGGTACCCCTGGGGGGGCTTCCTTAAAAAAAAATTTTATGTACTCCAGGAATTACCTATTCCAGGTACATATTTATAAGTGATTTTCAATGCACATCACGATCAGTAACGTTGCAGGGAAGTTACTGATGGTTACAGATATTGCTGGATGATCAAAGTTATATTTTCATAGTATCAACCTACCACCTTGTATAGTGTTTGTAGCATTTCTTCTCAATTGTAGACATGTCTTGCTTATGTGAAAAGAGTACTTGGTTTATGTAAAGATAAATTTTACCACCACATATGAATAGGGAACGTTACTGATGGCTACAAGCATTTTTAAGATGATTAGAGTTCTACTTTTATAGTGACAACCTATTATCTTGTATGGTGTTTCTATCATTTGTATTTAATTGTAGACATGTTTGGCTTATGAGAAAAGACTATTTGGTGTATGGAAAGATATATTTTAGCACCATATTGGATGTGCGAGTAGTGACAAATGTACAAAAAGTTATAATTTTTAATTTTCAGAGTGATATTAGACACCAACGATGGGCCTTATGCTTGTTTACATGACTCTAGATATGCAGTGCAAACTCTTTTATCATTGTTTATGTGATGCCAATGGAATATGATGATGTATAGATGAGCTGTGGCCATTCTTTGAGAGGTAAATGAATAGGGAACATTGCTGATGGTACATGCAATATGGCCTCTACACAGGTACTGACTATGCAGTACAAGTATATATATCAGGCTAATTGTAATTATTCTGTACAGTAGTTCTACGAGAAACAATGGACAGTTAATGTAGTCATTGTATAAAGGATCAAAAACCATTGAATTCTCCATAAAAAGTAGCCTATAACAGTTTTTGCATATTTTTCATATTCTAGCCCATAGTGGTGCCCCCTGGTGGCTAGCTCTGGTACTAAATCCCACAGGAACTGTCCTTTCTGCTTGCTGGCTCACAGTTTACTTCGCTAAACATGAAAAACAAATGGAGTGATGGCCGATGAAAATGTCAAAGAATACATGTATTCTTTTGTATTTTGATCTGGTCTTGTATGTTTGAGCTTCTTTAAAGGTGGGTTATAATAGACAGGACCTACACAGAAGCCACACCTGTTATGTGTTAGCTGACCACCTGACAAGGCATGGATCAGGGTATTATACCAATGCCTGTGCCGCTGACCTGTGTGAGCTGCTCCCTAGGTGCCGCTACTGGCAAGGACATGTTATTGGGTAAAGTAACACGGTCCACGCTATATTGCTGTTATTGGGTGAATAAACCATGAGGTAGCCATATACCTATGACTATTTGGCAATCATCCTGGAGAGACATGCCCCCATCCTATCTTGTCCTCCATGGTCTGATCTTACAGAAGACATTCTAGCCTTTCAGAACAATATGAATTTGCGTCTGTCGGGTAAAAAATCTTTGAGTTAAGCAGTCTTAAAGTCCCAAAACCACTAAAAATCCTATTTTTTGCAGTTTAGGTCATTTTGCACATGTCCTACTGTCCACTCAAAGATTAAAAAAAAAACATCCAAATTAGCTTGTGGTATTAGGCATTTATGTTAGGCCTACACTATTTATGTCAGTTTAGGTGGATGTTGATTGAACATTTTTCGCTATGGTCACTTTTGTGTGGAGTTTTACTCTTTGAGGCATCTGTGACAATAACTGTTAGGTCAGAATAACTCTATCAATAATAGTGATATAATGTCTCTAATACATGTCAAATAAAGAACTTATAAAGGGGTGAAGTTGGTATCAAGATTTTAGCCATCGGTCAAATGGTCCCTGATTTGTGGGTCAGAATGTCAATGTGGACTGGGTTTTCATCAGACACACCTCAACTACATGTTTTAATGTTGATGAGCATGCCATTTGCTTTTCTTAGATGTCATATCAACCAACACAGCCTGCTCATCAATTCTGACTCTCGGCCTGCAGTGTAGCATATTGAGTATCATTTTTCATATAGTGGGTTTTCGTCACAGACGCCTCACGATTTTGTTTGTTGCAAAGTTGGAATTATCTGGTGTTACCCAGTGGAAGTCTTTTACTTGGGGGAGCCTTGTTTTTGTCAAATAAGTGTTACTTCTGGTTGTTTATCAAAGATTTTCTGAAGATTCTCTTTAGACTTTGACAAATTTTGCCATCAAAATTTAGGAATCCGATCAAATTTCTTTTGCAGTCCAAACATTATACCCCCTAATACTGGCTGACGTGGTTAGATTTGGTTAAATTGGCCTCATTTTGATGGAAACACCATAGCTTGATTGATTCAGTAAGCCTCTTGGACTGGGCAGGTGCCTGCTATGTGGATTTTTGGGGATCTTGGATACAGACTCATATTCGTGAGGCGTCTCTGTCAACGAAAGGTCACAAATCATAGAAAGTGTGCATATGGGGCCTTACATGTCATTCGCCCAGACATGTGCCCAGAAAAAGAATTCTTATAAGTAAACTTCTTTTACAATAGCAAGGACACATCTGACATAAATTATCATATGATTTTCCTAATCTACAGGTCAAAATAGTCTGGACCTGAGATTTTCATGGAGGTATGAAGATTGTTTCTGTAGGAAATTAAGCCCTCAACATGGCTTGTAGCTCAAATGTCATTCTCCCAGACTCAATTTCGCCCAGACAATTTTGGTCATTTTGGGCACATTTTACCCCCCTGGAGCCCAAAATATGCATATGGGACCATCAAAACCCATATGTAACATGAAGATCTCATCCAGCCTGACACTTCGAGCCAAAGAAATAGAGGGGGAAAGTAAAATTCAAAGAGTAGGGGCTGGAATACCTCCAAATTCGTCATATGCAAACCTTCTATGATTTTCGACCGAAAACTCCTGTTAAACAAAATTCTCTCTGGCAAGCATCATATGGATTGAAATGTGTAGATATGAGCCCCAATTATTTTAGGGCATTTGTTACATGTTCTGTTGATTTTAGTCAAGAGTTGGTGGGTCTAAATTTATGTTTGACCCAAAATTGCCTCAAATTGCTACAGAAATTCCCACCTGTACATAAAAATTCGGTATTCAATCTAATTTTCTGTGGTTGATGTTAAGCAACAATATAGTTGATGCGCGTATTAATCACCAGAGGGAGCCTAGTCCCCTCACCTGTACAGGTAGACTATTTCAGGTGTGCTGACCCAGTTACTCCTTCACCTGCACGCTGCAGGCCCAATGCTGGCTCCATGCTTGTCACAAAAATAAACCAGCCATCGAAGCGCATTTGAGTGCTGAGCATATGTGGGTCGTAAAGAATTTATCCAATCCTAATTCCAATTCACAGGATAAGACCAGCGCCAGGAACAGACGCCGGCGTCAGCGGGGACAGCGTTCTTACAGCAACACCGCTGGTTGGCCTACCAAGGTATGCTGGAAGTGGAATCTCGGGTCTTGTGACTATGATCCATGTTATAAGAAACATGTTTGTGCTACATGTAGGGGTCAACACAAGAATAGGTTCTGCAAGAATGATGATTCCAACGCTGCCAGCGCTGCTCCGCAACAGTATGCAGGCCCTCATGATAAGCAGGATAAACACAAGCCATGACTGGATGATTTATTTTGGCTGTGGCAGGGAGTGAAAATAGAATTACATGTGCACCGTCATTATCAAGTTTATTGAACACCTATAGTGATTTTGTTTCTTTGTGGGACTGTAATACTCCTTTGTTTGTCCAAGGAGTGCACGCTCAATTTAAACCATGCGGCTGGCGCAAAATGTTATCAGGTGGTGATGACCAGGTGTTCGGTAAAGATGCTTGGGATATTAATTCCCACTATTTATTAGATGGCGTCCTACACGGCTTCAGGCTGGTGGACCCTAGTGCTCCTTTGAAGAATATTTTTGTAAAAATTATTCTTCGGTCACTAATGACGCTTTCAATGCTATTGACGCTATCATATCAAACGAGTTAGAAAGTGGTAAATTGTCTGTTGTTAAGGAACAACCAAAGTGCATTCACGCTCTAGGTGCGGTCACCAAATCCAGTGGGGGTTATCGTCTGATTACTGATGCTAGTAGGCCTTTAGAGAAAAGCATTAACAATTATATGGATCAGACCTTCCATTCATTTAGCTATAAGTCTATTGACGACGTTTCAGCCTTGATGACTCCCGGCTGCTTCATGGCGGTCACAGACATCAAAAGTGCTTATAGGACAGTTTTGATAAGGCCTGACGATAGAACTCATCAGGGATTATTTTGGAATGGTGAATATATCCAGGACAATTTCATGAGTTTTGGTACGAGAGCGGCACCATACATCTTCAGTAGCATTTCTGATGCGGTCGCTCACTATATGACTGCTAGTGGTTTCTCCTGTCTGAATTATCTAGATGACTTTATTGTTCTGGGAGCCACTTATGATGATGTAAAAATGCTCAGCTTTACCTACATGCTACTTTACGCTCTCTAGGTTTTTATATAGCCTACGATAAGGTTAGCTCACCGTCACAGGCTCAACGCTACCTGGGTATCGAGCTAAACTCACTGCTGATGACACTAAGCCTCCCACAGGATAAAATAGAAAAGCTACACTAGGAGCTGAGCTTTTTCACTGGTCGCCGCAGGGCAACAAAGCGGCAGCTGCAACATTTGTGCGGCATACTTAGCCATTGTTCAACCCTGGTGCCCGGTGGGAGGACCTTTTCACGTTGAGTCATCAACATGCTACGCGCCTTCACTGCTAGGAAGAGATATATAAATCTTTCTGAGTCTTTTCAAGAAGACCTATACTGGTGGAACCAGTTTGCTGTATGGTTCAACGGTTCCGCCAAAATAATTCGTCCAGCCCTTAATGTATCAGCCATATATACTGACGCATCTGGCACGGGATACGGTGCCATACATGGACTAGATTGGTTTTGCGGCCAATGGATTGACAGTTTGATTATGGAGTCTGATCAACACAGCCATTGTTTACCACCTCCCAGTATGGAAATCCCTGTCAACATCAATGTGAGGGAATTATACCCAGTATATTAGGCGTTGGAGCGCTGGGGCCCCTCATGGAGGGATTGTAAAATATTATGTTTCACAGACAATACTCAAGTGGTGGGTGCCATAAACAAGGGCAAGAGTGACAATTTTGTTTCTATGTGTTTATTGCGTAAAATGTTCTGGCTAAATGTTATATTTAATTGCCAGCTAGTAGGAGTCCACATACCGGGCAAAGACAATATTGTTGCTGACTTGTTATCCCGTGTTACATCAGCAAGTGATATACCACTATTTGTGTGTTGCAGGGGTGGAGGATCGAGTCAGGCAATTGGACTTTGAGGCTTCTGAATTGAGAGCTCGGGCTTGGGCTCCCAGCACGTGGCGGACAAAAGCCTCACAGTGGAAATGCTATATAACTTTCAGTTCTTCAGTCCTTACCCCAGCTTTGCCTTCAATGCCCAAACACATGTGTTGTCACATAGTGGACCTTTCTAAGAATCTGAAATATTCAACAATTCAGAACTATGTCAGTGGAGTGATTTCCCTAAGTGCTTATTATGGTTATGATGCCAAGTACATCCGCTCAGATTTTTCTTTTATCATGATTCTGGCAGGGATTCGATGTGTATTCGGTGATCCCGAGCCAGTTCGCCCCTCTTTTACATTGAAGGATATTCTCAGTATGTTTGCTTTTGTGGACATGTCAAAACTAGAGGATAGAGTCTTGTGGACCTGTCTCGCTTTAAGTTTTCGAGGACTACTGCGCAAATGTAATATCGTGCCCGATAGCTTTGCTGCTACTGGTGTGTATTACCTCAAGAGGGGCGCCGTGTCGTTCACTGATTGGGGCCTGGAAATAGCGGTGTCAAGTTCAAAGACAATACAACATGGTCAACGGGTATATAAAGTACCTATTACTTTTGCTCCAGGGTCCCCACTGTGTGCAGCTAGCTTGATAAAACGACATATGGCTGAATTCCATAGTAAGGACCCAGAGGCCTGAGTGTTTGTATTACCAAGAAACAATATCCTCATGCCTGTGACATATCTAATTTTGTTGGGTTTTCTAAAAAGGCTCATGAAATCTGCCTCATTTCTGATTGAACGAGCTGGCATGCATTCATTCCGCAGAGCTGGAGCTCTTTATATGTATAATCTTGGTCTGACAATCGAGAATATCAGACAAGCTGGAGATTAGGCCAGTATGGCCGCTCTTCTATATCTGACTAAACCTTACAGCTCACGTATTGACACTGATTATGTTGTTTGTAATTGCTTGTAAAAAAACTTAACCATTTAATTCTTACTTGGAGTCTGCCGGTGTTCAGTTTTCACAGGTCCAAGTCCAGATGCTTAGTTACTTGTTCCTATTCTCCTCATAAGGATTAATGTTAAGCATCAATATAGTTGATGCGCGTATTAATCACCAGAGGGAGCCTAGTCCCCTCACCTGTGCAGGTAGACTATTTCAGGTGTGCTGACCCAGTTACTCCTTCACCTGCATGCTGCAGGCCCAATGCTGGCTCCATGCTTGTCACAAAAGAATTCTCTTTATTTTTCTTTATTCTATTTTTTTTTTAATAAATAGACCGGTGTTCAGTTTTTCACAGGTCTAAGTCCAGATGCTTAGTTACTTGTTCCTATTCTCCTCGTAAGGATTAATATGATGCTGTACTCCTATACATCAATTGTGTGTGTTATAATTAGAATTCCATTACTAAAGTGTAGAAATGAGTTTTCGTCACAGACGCCTCCTCCTCTCTATTCTTGGTAGACTATGATACGTTATTGTTCAATGTCCTGACCTAAAATAATTATATTTCCAGCATATTAATTTAAATTTATTGCATTTCAAAATTGCCCCCCCCCAAAGATATTTTCAGTCCATATCAGCAACTAATTTTTACTTAACCACAACATGCCCCTAGCCTAAGTCCATTTTGGTATAGAGCAGCTTTGCAATTGCTGAAAAAAATCTTTTGGGGACCCCTTGACTTGTGTGAAATTTGGATTTTCCTCATTTTTTCCATCTCGGCAGACATTCCATACTCAAGGGTACAAAATTGGTTCTAATTAATGAATCCCCACCTTCAGAGGATACATGTATACTTACAATGGGGGTGGGGGAGGTGCTTGTCTTACTTCCCATGTCCCCTGCACCATTCTGTTGTTTTATTGCCACTTCTGAAGTGATGAAAACATCAAAGGTGGATATAATTGTTGCAACATGAGTGAAAAAGCACTTTCCTTAAGGCAGGTCATAGGTCTTCTTAACAAATCCCTTATTTTTTTCTGATGTATCCTTTCTGTCAGGAGTAAAAATTAAATGTGTTTGCGTTTCATGGCCTGTAAAAGTTGATCCTCCAGTTGACTGAACATAGACAAAGTTATTGTATATGAAGTCCCTACCAATATGGTGAAGAATCATAATAGATAGCCTAGCTTCTGGGGTCCACACCATTTCGGAACAGTTCCAATGAGTAAATTGTGAAGAATCTTTTTCTTACTCACATGATAGGTTACTGAAAAAGCCTTTGACTGCAACTGGTCCAAATGGAGAAGGTGGGAGAGGTTAGTATGGTCAGGAGACTTGACTGCCCTTAGTATTAGATAAGAGGCCTACTGGTCAAGTCCCTTCCCTGTTATGTAACCTACTGAGTAGCTCTTGAAACTTGGCTATTTGCTCAGAAGCCATACAGAATTGCTCACAAGACTGCTGTAGGGCCAGTGGCCGGGACTCGGTGTGTCTTTTAAACTGACTCAGTGAAAGTCAACTGATATTGTGGACCTAATTAGTTATAGGTAGAGCATAGGGATAGCTAGGAATTACCTAGCAAACATACAAGAGTGCAAGATTTTATAAATAAAGGCAAAGGCTATTATTCACCTACAGGCCTATTTGGAAGTCTGGCACTGCATTTATCCCCATGGCCTATTTATGTTGCAATTAAGGATTTTCTCTTAATACTTTCTAAGTGTAGCCCTTTTTCATATCCCCTTTCTTATCTCTAACGCATTGTTGTTATCAGGGATATATACTTGCCTTAGGATTTACAAAAAATATTTTCCCTAAAACCACTCCTTTATATAAAGAACCATCTAAATAATCCATTTTTAAAAAGTACCCCCAGTGCTGTTGCCACAGTCTGTCTGGCAGCTGTCATAACATCTGTCATTCTACTGTCTGACCAGAAAAAAAAACTATATAACATATTTGACCTCTGGCATTTGGGATGTAATAAACTCTGACATGTGGAATTTAATGGACATTTGTTAATCTGCATTGCACTATGCATATTCAACTCTTTGTGTAGGCCCATCCCTTTATTCTTCTTCTTGGTAATACAGTATAGGATGAATCTAGCCTGATTTCTATATGCAAGGGGAATTATTGTCAACTGTCTCACATTGAATACTGTGCTGTAGCCGTCTTACTGCTGGGTTGATTTATATACATGCAAATTATATACCTACCTGATAACAGTCATACATATCAAAAGGTAGTCCCAAGGTTCTAAACTTGTTTCATTCAGTATTGACACAAATCAAGATCTATCCTTTAGCTGTACAATAGGATTTGGTGTAGAAACAGGTAGCTGATGTCAATTTACAAATTACTCTGGATGTCTCTGCTCCAATCTCATCAATTATGCCAGCACTGACTGCCAATGGTGCACATTGCTCAGTAGTTAGAAGTAATTGCTATTGTAGCTCAGCTTTAAGCTTTAGAAAAAAGTGATTTGAGGCTCAGGTGTGTGTCTGTGACTGACAGACATGCAAACAGGTGATGTGCCATAGCTCCACAGTTAAATTTTTATCATAATATTGCACAATGGCCTGCAATATCACTCACCTTGTGTTGAGCTACAGTCTAAGGTGTCATAGATATATAGAAGATTTGGGAAATTTGAACTCCTTACTCAAAGTCCAATCCTTAGCCATATTACACATGATATTTTACTAGATGCTTAATATAAGATGTAAAGTGTACATTTATTTCTCTTTTTTATCCACTGGAGTATTAATCCTTTGAAATGTTAGTAAGAAGTATGCAGGGAAGGACTATTCCGGTTTCAGCTTTTTGTGTTCTGCATGTATCAGGACACTCGGAACAGTGAATATAAATAGGAAAGGCAGGGTCCACTGCTAAGGTCATATTATATTTCACAATGCAGAAGGCAGGTTACGTTAGAAAGTTGCATTCCATGGTGAATACAGATAAAAATGTATAAATATGCTCCCACAACAGGATGACTTTTGAGCCAACAGTTTAGTCATGAACAATTAATCCACACCTAAAACAAACGGCTTGCTTTTAAAATGAAGAAGG
The DNA here is from genome assembly GCA_949317995.1 of Acholoe squamosa. Classification (NCBI taxonomy): domain Eukaryota; kingdom Metazoa; phylum Annelida; class Polychaeta; order Phyllodocida; family Polynoidae; genus Acholoe; species Acholoe squamosa. The sequence goes on along the minus strand of OX439049.1, from coordinate 29,061,511 downwards.
CAAGGACAAGTTGTCTCTCTCTATTTGTAATATCAAAAGCAAAGATATCTTTGCATTCCAGTGTGGTAAGGTGGAAGATTCTGATGATGAAGGCAAATCTTGAATTTAATGGAAATCAATAGTCATACTCATTTGGTTGACTTTGATGGATTGGTTCTCCTCCCAAGTGATCGAGCACAATCTCCATGTAGCTACCATAGTGCTGCACCATTAGACCCATTGGTCGTGATTGCCCACCCAGTGGGCTAGAAGAAATTGACACTGGTAATTGTTGTATGAAAGTTCCACAGTGGTTCTGATTAGTAGATCTATCAAAGATACAGGGTTTGACATGATTATATGATCTTCTATAATGTCTGTGAAATAGGTGACATAGAGGAGAGCTAGTCTAGCATAATTATTACTACAGGAAGGCATTTCTCAATGGGGTATGACTGAACACAGCCACTACAACTTGAAACCCTGAAAATTAGAGAGGGTGATTGCAGTTAATGCCTTACGACTGCTCTGTATGATCAACACTTAATATAGCAATTACATGGATTAGGGCACTGTTATCAGTGCAAACATTAGTGACCACTAGACACCTGGCTGTTATGACATTAGAGTGACGGATCCCACTATGGTTTTAAGGGTTTAGTTGTACAATCTTGACACATGCCTTCCAGGTCGCCTTTGCATCAGCCCTGAGATGTCATTTTGAGTCAACTTTTATTTGAGGTAGCTTTGCCTCGTGGCCGTGTGGTGGCAAACCTTAATTATCAAGACTTAGTAAGTGAATAACCAAGGAGCAGCCTGTAATTGAACAAATGTTGCTGTAGGCCCACCATCGTAGTTTGCTGGTTTGCTGGTCGGCAGTTTAGTACCAATTAATCATCGTATGGCACTAAGTGGGTTGACATAGCATCAAAAAGGATATGCATATTTCCTAGGGTGTGAGCTCAAACTGAGCCATGTTCTTGATAGCTACATGCATAAATTTGTAACATGTTCTGGCCACAAGCATGACCCATCGTTGGAAAAGCTGCGAAAGGAGTTGTTGAAACCAAAGATAATGGCTGAGATATCAATTGAGATGTGATAAATATTGATCCAATTTAGATGAGTATATATAAGTAAATGTCCCCAAGGTGCGGCGAAAGTTTTTAAGTATGCAACAAACGAAAGTGGAAAAAAATTTTCCTCATTATTTATCAATTCCAGTAGAAAATAAAGGTCTTCATGACCATGCTCATGGAATTTCATGACATGTTTTTCCTCTTTGCCACGGAACTTGGAATATTTTCAAACAAAAGGCCCATTGCTAAGCAACCATTTTGGAATAGAAAAAAATGAATAGCATCATTGGATTCCTTGGTATCGATTTACAGGGGTAGGTAGCTTTGAAATTTTCATGATGATTACGGACACATATACAGCCCCATACGATCCCAATTAATCTCATTTAACCCCATATGCTGTAACGGACGCGTAACGGACGCGTAATGGACACTCTTAACATGGTGGTTTTGTGAGCTTATAAACATACAGAAAATATCAGATTGTGGCCCAACAGGCGAGAACGTGCCTCCGGGGGGGATTTTTAGTACTGGATTTTGCCACCAGGGGGCAGTATATGGGTAAAACACTGACAAATATGCTAAAAAAATGATTTAGACCAATTTTGATGAGGAATCCAGTGGTATGCTTAAAATCATTCCATCTCCACTGAAAATGTTCCATTTTTAGAACGTTGGTTGCAATGGAAACATAGAATATTGGTAGATAAGGCAATTTCTGGTTGCCATGGAAACCACTCCCCTATTCCAATTGGGAAGTTTTGCCACAAACATTTTTTGACATTCTTTCAGGAACCCAGAACTGAAAACAGAGCTCAAAAATTCCCTCAAGAACCAATTTTATGATAAAAACATCACATTTCTTTGGTTATTTTTTTCACAAAACTGTATTTTTTGCATTATCAGTGTTTATGATAGGATATAATGCATTTAGAGCTTATTTACCATTTTCTGTTGTACACACCAACCTATGTTTGATAAGCAATTACAACAAAACTACCGGGGATATTTTAGCTCAAGATACCTCATTTTAAAGCCCATGACTTAAATCTTAAAAAGCCATTTCCTCCCAGGAGGCATGTTTTCCCTCACCTGGCCACATCTTTTTATAAGTTTTTAAAGTGTCAATATCTACAGAAAATGTCCTATCATTCTATATCGAGTATGTCCTTTGCTGTTTTATATTTTTGGGAAATCTTCTTAAACACAAAATGAATCCTGTGATATCGTTTTTGGAAACATCTTTGATAAGAATGCCAATTGGACCAAAAAAGACTTTTATTTACTTGAACAGGACACATCTGCATTTGGAAATAATTTATAACTTTGAAAAAGATTCAATTTCATTTCCTTCGATCCTTTGTGTGTTAGTGTAAAGAAATCCCACTATAGGACCTGCCACAAACCAACAAGCAAAACCTGTGGAAGATCTTTTTCAAAAAGACCTGCTCCCTCTCGTGTTTTAATACCTTTGCAGCTTGGATACTTTTTTAAAGCTGGAACTAACAGAATCTTCCTCAATAAAGGTGTCAGTATCAGTGAGGCTGTGATGTTTATCATTACACAATATTGTGTAGAACAGATTTCTGTCTTGGTGAATATAATTATATCTAGGCCTACAGTAGATATTAGTTGACAAAACCTTTATGTTCTGTGTATACTGCCAGATTACCATCTTCTTTGCAATATAGCAAATGGCTTCTCGACAGACAAACTCCCACTTGGGGTAAGGCTTTTTTACACTGCTAGACATCTTGACAGCCTCAAGCAAATAGCAGCCATAACCAATATTATCGTCATAATACATATCACTAGACCATCTTCTTTAGGCCTACTTAGGCATTCTTCCAATCTACTATCTCGTTCTCTACCTAGGGTTGATCTGGAGGTGACTAGATTACCCATGATACACTATTTTTAACAGGCTATATCCCTGTTGGCCAGTGTTATAATCAGTCCATAATTGTGGGTTATGATGAGTATGAGGCTATTGCAATTGGATGCCTGAGAACAATGATTATGACTGTATCCAACACTAGCTACTCTCGTTTCTAGATCTAGATTAGTAGTTCAGAGCAGATTATCTTTACAATGTAATTGATCAGATAACTTGAATTGGGCAGTCACATCTGCATACAACTCTCTAAGCTTGTGAGTTGTTTTACAAGGACAGAGCAGTGGAAATCTGATTCTGGCTGAGAAGTACTAATGGCCATATCCTCTCTAGCCTGGTGAAAGGGAAATAGATTTCTTTGAGTATTTCCAAACTGTAAGAGGGATAGCATGGGTAATTAGATAGCATATATCCACTAACTATAATGCACCTGGGTTACCTGACGGCTGCTGCAGAGTCAGCCGTTTACTTGTGTTAGTTCTGAAATCCCATTTTCATCAATGCCAATGGCCAATTATATAAAGCCATGATTTTCATCTCTTGAAATGACTAGAAGCTGAAAACACATTTCACTAATTGTATGTTGTTTTAGTAGGCACCATCTACATCACGAGAGCACACTTTGCAGAGATGCCTCCAACAGATTATAAGGGGGCTTGAGCTCATTACTAACATTGCTCTCAACATCTTGAATGTATGTTAGGCTAGAATGTAAGAACACTTGTGTGTATGTATCAACAACGAAATATACATTATTTGGTAAACACACTTGCCCTGTGTGTAGCATTGGTCAGTTTTAATAGAGATATGACATGTGAGCAATGGGTTCTAGAAAACAGACTAACAGTAAATCCTAATAAGACAAAATTTATGTGGTTATGTAGTGCACATAAATTAAAGTACTGTCCTGATCCAAAAATAGAATTCAATGAGAGTACTGTTCAAACAGTGACCTTCTTCCCTTATTTGAGAGTCCACATTGACAGCAAATTGAGCTTTGACAAACAAATTAAAATAGTTAAAAGAAATGTATGTAATAAATTATTTCGTTTTGCCAAATTAAGAAAATTTCTGACTCAAGATCAGAGTGTAAAGATATATTGTTGTACAATAAGACCAATTATAGAATATTATTCCTTCATTTCAACTAGCTGTAATGAGGAAGGTTTGAAAGCTTTACAACGCTTACAAAATAGAGCCTTAAGGACATGTCTAAAATGTAAGATAAGAAAATACAATGTTAAAGAATTACATATGCTGTGTGATATAACTCTATTGGAAAAAAGGTTTGACATGCTTCTATTGTGTCTGATGTACAAAAAGTCTAAAGATATAGAGCAAAGGCCACATGCACATAATACACGGTCACAAAATAAAATTGTCTTTGATTTACCAAGAAAAATTTCCAGGCATTACAAGAGATCTGCATGGTATAGAGGGGTGGCACTCTGGAATGTCCTACCTGAGGACATCCAGAAAGCCACCACCAAAGTCAAATTTAAAACTGAAATAATGAAAATAAATAATTTGAGGCAAAATTTGAAAATTGGTTACAACTAGTATATGAAGCAGGTGTAGTTACCGCGCCGCTTCCAGATAATTGTGTTGAATCTTAATTACCGTTATGTTACTGCCTAATATACTAACATGACTGTTAAATGTTATGTAAAGCTTAGCTGCTATACCAATACATTATATCTTATACTATCTTATAACAAAAACGCATGTGTGTATGTTACTATGATCGGACAACCAGCTCCTTAACTCTCCAATGTTTTTCATCTTGTACAAATTGACTATTGTCATGTTATGTGTTTAGAAGATGCTGTTCCTTATTTTGTTGTTGAAAAATCTAATAAAACTTGGTCTGCTCTATAGCATCACGTAAATGAACATAACAGTTCATTGATGCAATGAGCGAGTCCAAAAAAAAAGCAATTACTGAGTGAAACACATGTCAATGGAAATACCAAATGATTCTTCATGTTCTACCTTAAGCAACATAATGGGACTATATACACCCGTGTATATATATATAATTAATATGTGCAGTGGTTGGATCTACTTTTCCTCCAGGGCGCGCATTGGTATGTGTGACGTCACCGTAAACATCCTGCGCCTATATAAGCTGCGGGATCCAAATTAACCGTCAGTTGGCGTATATCCTCCGAGCTGCACACACCGCGCTGGGTGGTGCCAGGAATTTTAACTTTATTCTTGGTTTTTTCGAATATTACGGTATTATACCCTGCAATATGGGTAGGAAAACAACCGGTAGAGCATCTACCAAGCCTGGTACGAAGAAAATACCAAAGAATACGAAGAATAAGGCCAACTCTAGGACTTCGAGCAGCTCTGATCCAAGTATGGGTGACCCGGTGTCACCTGTTCCAAAAGCTTCGGGAAAGAACTTGGATCTAGCTGCTGACCAGACGTTCGTCAATCTGGAGGAGAGGACTACGGTAATTGAAGACCAGCTCGCAGATATCAAGGATCTTTTAGAGACTATAGCGGATAGACAGAGCAATCCGGTAGAAGGGGCGTGTCAGGCGGACTCACGTGGTGATGTTTTGACGCTGGATTCGAAAGGCGCCGTGACCAAGCAACGGGGGAGACGTAGACAGCGCTCGCCTAGTGACCGTGGAAGCCATGCCAAACCCAGATATTTTACCTCTTCTTCGAAATAGAATGTAATATGTTTTGGAACCCAACTCTGCATTCTCTGGCTTAAGACCACTTTGGCATAAAACTTGTAAACCTTTACCCATAAGGTGCAGCAGGTGCAGGGCTGTCCTTTATCAATTGTCACTGTTAAATTGGCAGAGACAAGTGCAAGTTTACGGCAGTCTCCTGGGAGTTAGTTTGTCTACAGAGGAAAGTCTCTAGTTTCATCATAATTCAATGCAGTGTTTTATCAGCAGGTTAAGCACCAGTTGTGTCCATGCTCAATGGACAAAGCTATTAGTTGCCAGAGAACTGTACTGGTCTACAAGTCCTTTATTCAGTTTTCTACTCTGTGCGTAGTAATAATATGATGTGGTGATTTTCAGGAAAGGGTAGGGAAGAAAATGGTCTACAGTAGTTCCAGACTTATCACATATTCCAGTATCTATGAAATTAGTATTATTATGTAGATAGATGTAGGGTATACAAAGTGGAAAAATAGCAGGAAGAGAAAGCGACACGTTATGTATACCTGTTTCTGCATTGAAACTGAGTGCTCTGCTTTTCATAAGGTTCTTATCATATACCCTATATTGATTGCATACTGCACACGCTGTTCCAACATTTGTGAAGCTGAATCTAATACCCAAATATGAATGAATGAAGCTACCTATTGATAGCTCTCATGGAGAGATTGATATGATTCAGCGATGAGCTGTACAACTTATTTTTAGTTGGAAAATAAATGTGTGTATAAGTCTCTCTACTGTACCTGTAACGGTAGGTACAGGGTAAGTGGCCTCAGGGTTAGTCACTAAAACAGGGACTGTAGAAGCAAGTGATTGTCTCATAGATAGAAGCTTTCCTGACAGGATCACTGAAAATGATAGCTATAACTGTGGGGATTAAAGACAAACGCTACCCAGTACACAGAAGCCACCTGGTTGCAGAAATCAGAAGTCATCATTATTAAAAATTGTGGACAGATGAGGGGAAAGGGCCCTCCCTGTGGGACTTTTAGTACTGGATTTGGCCACTAGGGGAGCTACAGAGGTTAAAAAGACCAAAAATTACTAATTTGTAATTTTTTATACAGAAAAAGATGGTTTTCTCAAAAACATTCTATTTTCTGGCACTTCCTGAGTGTTTGGAGTGTAAATGGAACATTTTGAATTCAAAATAAGGCCTTGATTATCATATTCAGAGATACGGGTTGCCATGGTAACCAAAATTATATTCCAAATAAAAATGATATTAATGTCAATTGATAGAATGATTCATATTTATTCATACACTGAAAAAAGCATTAAGATACCATTTCTGGATCCAAAGTTATGCCCAAATATATGGAGAGGGTTGGCCATTTTTAATTGATTATTTAAATCATTATGCTAATTAGATGCCTAATTTACTTGAAACAAGGAATGATAGAGCTTATTGGTTGTATTGGTATAATTATGTCATTCCGTTTTCATGAAGCAATATCTCCGAGACCAGAGGAGCTATCTGCATTTTAAAGCTGATGACTTCAGACATCTAAACTCAGTACACATCGGAGATAAACCTATCAAATTACAAAGTAAGTTCCCTTGTCCACACTGATTCAAACAACTGAGCCGTTCCACAAATCTACGACGTCACATTTTTTCACAACATGAAGGGGTCACAATTAAAACTGTACCAATCTTTGTTATTAAAACCAATGATGGCAAAACCAAAAACCTTTGTAAAGGCCGCACCAAAACTTTATCAACAGCACCAATCTCTCCCAAAATTCAAATTCTCACTTTACCAACTCGTTGCAGAGAAGCCTCCATCATCAGGCACAGAAGCCAAAAGAATCAACAATTCTGATGGAGGAAAAACTAAAATTAAAATCAATAACTACTCAAATTGGGACCAACAACAAACCCAGCCGCACCACACTACCAACCAACCCAAGTATGGACCCGACGACTCGAAAGACTTCCAGACATGCCCACCCACTCAATATTATCTTGAAGAACAGTCTCAAGAAAAAGAAAAAAGTGGCAATTACACCTCGATTTACTGACACTGTCTCCAATAATGACATCCCTAAGTCTCTACTTAAACTTTAAACTGCCACTCCACTACCTACATATACTACCAGTGCACCAGTAGACGTACTGGTAGTAAACACCACCAAGCCCATACTACATATGCCGGATCTATCAGACTCAATTCTGCAAAGTCTCCATGAAGATTTAGCTACCACTGACAGTGAAGATGATGAAAAATCCACCACTACCACAACGCCAAGTAACCCTAGTAACAACCCTGTGCTAATAAAGAAAGATTCAGCCACCTCGAAGGAAGATTCCGAACTCCTAGAAATTGACACCACCATGGAAAGTCGTTCTGTCAGCCCAAGCCTCAGCACTACCAGTACCAGCAGTATCTCTAGTAACATTAACAAACGTAAATTAGTAGTACATGACTATGATGATGAATATGAATCTCAGAAAAAGGTGAAATCTAAAGTTGTATGTGCATCCTATGTACCCACCCCAATTGGCAATACCAAAGATGCCAAAACTCAAACCGAATTCGACCCAACATTTTATCACAGAGTCGTGCTAGCCAAAGATGTCTTAAAAGACCTATATTATTCTAAGATGGCCTTTATATATTCTGAGAGTCTCTTAGATGAATCAATAGAACGTCATTAGCTATAATTCAAAATACAAAAAGAAATTTCCCATTCATACCTGTAGTTAAGGCATTTTCAATTAGGTGATTAAGATCTTTTTAACCAAACAACCTTCTGGACATACTTGTCTACTTGAATTACTTTAATCATAATATATCATGTGAGTCACATACATGTGTTCAATGGTCACAAGGGTAAACCTCAGTTTTCCTTGCGAATTCTAATTAAAAAGAAAGGAAGAAATGAAGAAAGAAGAATAAAAAAAATAGCATAAATCTATCTTAGTCCTCTTTTGGCGGTTGTTCATTGCGTTTAACCATAAGTCCTTGTCTCAAACATTGACAATAATATTTTTTTGATCATTCCCACAGGAACATTTATGAAGAAGGAAAAACTGACCTACCTACGCATGATTTCTAGGCCCTGTGACTTAAAGCAGGAGCCCTTGTTTTTTTGCCTGTGTCTACTGCCCAAACACATCAAGAAAAGGTTTCTGTCCTCTCTGCATGTCCGATGAGCCTATATGCATAGCCACTGGCACATTTATCAACTATGAACCTGATATGAAATGTAGTTTTCACCATAACTTGACCACAGCTAGAAATGGCGTTAAACAATCATTCACTCACTGCTTATAAATGCTTGAGGATAAGATTTAATGGTAAACCTCCAGGTGAATGGAAATAGACAAAGTTATTGTATATAAAGAAAAGCATACATTTTTATTCCCAATTAATATTGCAAAGAATCGTAATAGATAGCCTAGCTTCTGAGGTCCACCCTTTGGGAACAGTTCCAACAAGTACATTGTGAAGGAATTTTTCTTCCTTACACAGTGGGCTACTGAAAATGCCTTTGACTGCAACTGGTCCAAATGGAGAAGGCGGGAGAGGTTAGCAGGGTCAGGAGACTTGACTGCCCTTAGTATTAGATTAGAAGCCTACTGGTCAAGTCCCTTCCCTGTGATGTAACCTACTGAGTAGCTCCTGAAACTTGGCCATTTGCACAGAAGCCATATAGAATTGCTCACAAAGACTGTGTAGCACAAGTGGTCAGGGACTCGGTGTGTCTTTAAAACTGACTCAGCGATAGTCAACTGATAGTGTAGACCTAATTAGTTATAGGTAGAGCATAGGGATAGCTAGAGATTACCTAGCTAAACATACCTGAGTGCAAGATGTTATAAATAAAAGAAAAAAGGCTATTATTCACCTACAGGCCAGTTGGGAAATCTGACACTGCATTTATATCCCCCAGGCCTATTTATTTCGCAATTAAGGATTGTCTCTTAATACTTATGCCAAGTTTAACCCCTTTTTTATATTTCCTTTCTCAACTCTTAGGCAGTGTTGTTATCAGGGATTTATATGAGCCTTAGGATTAACACATTTTCCCCAAAACCACTCCTTTACATATAGAACCATATACATGTATATAATCTAGTTACAAAAAGTAACCCCAGTGCAGTGTCTACAGTCTGTCTGGCAGCTGTCATAACAGCTGTCATCCTGCTGACCGACCAGAAAAATACCTTTATAACATATTTGAGCTTTAGCATTTTGATTGTAATGAGCTCTGGCATTTGGTGTAATGGAAACTTGTTAATCTGCTTTGCATTATGTACATTCAATTTTTTGTCTAGGCATATCCCTTTATTCTTACTGCTGGTCTTGCAATGGAAGAATATGGAAAATGTAGGGGGAATGAATGTTCACTCTATCACATTGAATACCATGCTGTGGCCTTCTAACTACTGGGTCTGTTTTTATGTAAGTGAAAATTATTATGTATTTGCATGATAATGGTCACACTTATCAAAAGGTTGTCCCAAGGTTCTAATCGTGTTTTGTTCTGTGTCTACACAAATGCAGATTTATCCTGTAGCTGTACAATAGGATTTGGTGTAGAAACAGGTAGCTGATGTCAATTTACAAATTACTCTGGATGTCTCTACTCCAATATCATCAATTACGCCAGCACTGACTGCAATGGTGCACATTGCTCAGTCATTAGAAATAATTGCTCACAACAATGGTTCTGGAGTTACTTGGAGAACACATGTACCATTTTCTAAGGTACTGAGCCTCCAATCGCAGTAACTCATTAAGCAAGGGGAGGCTTCCTCAAAGGAACTCATTATGAAGAGCTTATGGGCAACTATCATTTAATCTTTTGGTCTGAAATCACAGAAGGTGTGCAAATGGGAATTTTGGTGAAAGTCAGCCCCCTACACTTAGGATTTTGATTTTTCCCCAATTCTTTTTTGGTCACATTTTTGGGCTCAATGAGTTCTTGATGTTATATATGGGTTTTAGTGGTCCAATATCAATATTCTGACCTCCAGGGGGTTGAACATACCTAAAATTGACCCCTTTCAGCTTGGAAAATCAATAAAATCGACATATTTCATCATTTTTTGTAGAATGAGGACTAGGTATGTGTCTGTCCACTTTTATTATGTAAATTATAGAGTCATGTGGTGAAATAGGAGCAAAAATTATGTTCCTGGTCGGATTTTTTCTATTCTTCTGGAGCATTTTACTTTTTGTAAAGTGGTCTGTCCGGGCGATAATTTGGTCATTTGGCCTCCCCCCATTAAATATCTAAAAGTGAAATGTGTTCAATTATGCCTTAAAAGATTTGCTACATGTTGGGGGTAACGTATGTTGAAAATAAAATTTGATTTCCTCCATAAACTTCACTGTGAGGGGGCAATAAGTGATTTTCCTTGAAAATCCCCCTTTTTCCTTGTCTGGGCGAAAAATCATGTTCCTTCCCCTCCTGTGTAGGATTAACACATTTAACTATCCTAACTAAGTCAGTTATTTACCCCCTACATATACCTAAGTGCCCAATGTATAGGACAATGGATTACTCTCCATCCTTTGTAGTAGCAGAGATGGGAAGTGCTATTTTGTCCGGGCGAAATCGTGTCCGGGCGAGTGACCATTGAATAACATGCCATGTTGAGGAGTTGATTTCCTACAGAAATTAAAATTTTATCTTAATGAGAATAACAGCTCTAGACCATTTATACCTTTAGATTACAGAAATCACATTGTTATGTATGTCAGATGTGTCTTTTATATCATAAAATGAGTGTACTTATAATAAATGTTTGTGATTCTTGGCATATGTCCGGGCGAATGACATTTGAGTAACATGCCATGTTGAGGGCTTGATTTTCTACATAAAAAATTGTCATAATACCATGACAATATCAGATCTAGACCATTTTGACCTGTATATCATGAAAATAACATGTTTCTTTATGTCAGATGTGACTTTATTACCGTAAAATGAGAATTTTTTTAATGGTTTTTACCATGATTCTGCCTACATTTCTTGTCCTCACACAAAATTCAATATTCCTGCCCCTCCTCTGCACAATAGGGATATTCAAATATCCAAACTATGCCAGTTATTTACCCCCTACATATACCTTAGTACTCAGTGTATGGGACAATTGATTGCTGCTAAACCTTTGCAGTATCAAGGATGGGAAGTGTTTTTTTGTCCAGGTGAAAATGTGTCCGGGCGAGTGACCATTGAGTAACATGCCATGTTGAGGGTTTGGTTTCCTACAGAAAAATTCATTTTATCTCATTGAAAATCACAGATCTGGACCATCTTACGCAGTAGATGATGGAATTCACATTGTTATCTATGTCAGCTGATTCCTTGCTATCATAAAATGAGCCTACTTTTAATGGATTTTGATCACAATTCTGAACATAATGTCCAGTGGAGTGATGAACTACAAGGTATTTTGAACAGAAATTACAGATTTTTTTCCCCATCAAACTATATAGCACCTGAAAGTACATGCCGTGGGCATTGTATTTCATGTAATCAATAGTTCCTACCATAGTCTGTTCAGCTTTTATATAGAACAGAAAGAAATAATTATCTTAGAATCTGAGATTTACTTGAATTCCAGGCTAGGCCCTATAGGAAAATGACCTGAGGGCAACGCCAAAAGCCCATTACGTCTGACTACAATACTCCAAACCCAACCATTAGACCCAGTACTACAGGCAAAAACATAATAACAGTAGACCAGAAGCATATCATAGGTCATTTTGAATCAATAAAGGGAAAATACCCCAAATGGTCACTCGGGAGGACATCATTTCCTGGTAGATAGGTTCTGGGCATTGCCATAGCAACGGTTTTCATATTTAACTCATAATATTTCATGTGCAGTTACCCCAAGACCCATACACTATCCACAAAAAATATTTTTGAGATACTACATAATTTTTTCTCAGACCTCTCAAAACTCCACCAAGGCCTATTTGCACACTTTCTATGATTTTTGACATTTTAAGACTTGAATCCTCTGATGTTTCAAGTCTTTTTAAATAGATTAGATCTGAATTAAAGATGTGGTATCCCTTTTTATATCTAGAAACTAATTCGATATATCACCCAGTTGAACTATAATATCACATGGCTGGCTAGGCAATATGTGATACCCATCGTATACATGATATACAATTTGTGTATGGGCGATTAACTCCTGATGGAAGACAGCTTTAAGCTCTAGATAGACGTGATGTGAGACCCTGGTGTGCGTCTGTGACTGACAGATATGCAAACAGGTGATGTGCCATAGTTCCACTGTTAAATTTTTATCATAATGTTGCACAATGGCCTGCAATATCACTCAGCTTAATAGTGATTGTGTTGAGCTACAGTCTAAAGTGCCATAGATATAATATATATATATATATATATATATATATATATATATATATATATTATATATATAGAAGATTTGGGAAATTTGAACTCCTTATAATTATAATGACAAAGACTAGATAGAATATACACAATTTCAGTGGATTTTTATAACATTTCCTATATCAGAAGAAAACGTAATTATCATTTATTACAAACCTTTATATTCAAACAAATAGAGAGACACGAAGAGATATTCCTAATTGATTAGCATGTGTACTAGTGGTATAATGATAAACTTATGTTGTTACTAAAGCCAAATGCTTAGCCATGCTGCATACAATATTTTTCTGATTGATGGCCCAATACAAGATGTAATCCTTGGAAATGTTGGTAGGAAGTATATATGGGGAAGCACAAGTCCGGTTTCAACTCTTCATGTTCTGCATGTATCGGAGACACTGGGAACAGTGACTATGAAGAGGAAAGGCAGGGCCCACTGCTCAAGTAATATTATATTTCACAATGCAGAGGGCAGTTAATGTTACAAAGGTGCATTCCATGGTGAATACAGATAAATATCTATAAATACACTCCCACAACAGGATGACTTTTGAGCCAACATTTTAGTCATGAAAAGTTAAATACCATCCAAATAAATGGCTTGCTTAATGAAATTTGTAATGTCAAAATCAAAGATATCTTTGCATTACAGTGTGGTAAGGTGGGAGATTCTGATGAATTAAATGGCAACTAATAGTCAAACTCATTTTGTTGACCTTGATGGGTTGTTTCTTACCATGTGACTGAGAACAATCTCAGTCCAGCTAACTTGATGCTGCACAATCAGACCTATTCATTATTATTGTCTACCAGTGGGCTAGAAGAAATTGATGCCGCTAATTTTTGTATGAAAGTTCTGCAGTGGTTCTGATAGGTACATCTGTGAAAGATATATACATGTTTGAGATGATCTGCTAGGAAGTCTGTGAAATGATTGACATAGAGGACAGTAATAGCATATGAACACAGGTCACTTTTGCAATGGTCCTGTGATGTTATTGTAGGTCAGGTCTGCTCTGAAGTTGTTTTGCCTCCTGAATCCTGGTGGTGTGATGACAAACCCTTGTCATTAAATTGTAGATAATTAAGGTTTACTACCCAGGAGCAGTCTGTAATTGGATTATCGGTGCTGTTAGCCCGCCAACTTATATCTAGACTAGTTTGCTGGTCACACATTTTGTACCAATTAATCAGCACTCTCCTAAGGGTGCTGTGGTTCTAGGTTGGTTGCTGTAGCACCAAAAAAACACATGCATATTACCTTTGGTGTGAGCTCAAACTGAGCCATGTTCATGGTAGCTACATACATTTACATGTTCTGGCAGAATTTATTGTGTAATCCATAGATATCATATTGGTGGAGATATCAAGAAATTAAGAGGTGGCATATTGATCTAATTTAAATTGGTATCAGTCAAAATCTGACACTTTGTAGTAGCGCTCCAGGGGGACACTCACACACTGTTCCACTCTAATTCAAATGAATAAATAAATAAAATGTCCACAACCAAGGAATATCTGTGCATAGTATTCCCTGACATGGTGCTGGTCGTATTCTATGATCCCTTATAGATACTAAGGAGAATGTGATGCAAATATATGGGAATGGATATCTGGATTTATTTCATGTGTGGGGGATGGCTACCAAATCTACTTACATCATCTAGGCACAACTATATTATTATTATCTAAGAACTCATTAAAAGATCATATGACCAGGGCATGGATATTGTATTATGTTGGGGATGGTATACAGAGCCTTGGTTAAATATGCGGGACTGCTGTACATTCACTATGATATAAATAAGCAAATGTCAATGATCATGGGATATTTTAGTAGCATATTCCCTGAGGTGTGTCTGTCCATATCCCACAACACCTTTGAGGTGGAGTGGGATGCATACAGACACATCTCGGGAAAAACATTCCATGGGAGTTGACATTTGTATTTATTTCATGGTTTTACAATCTAAAAACAATGAAATTCTACTGAATGGGTGCTAAGATTGACTTTCCCTCATCATCAGAATGTCACATGACCTGACCACGGAATATGGGAATGTTGCATTCCATGGCCCCATATAATACGGAGAAGGTGAATGCGATTCAAAATTATTCACGGGAGTGGACATTTGCACTGTTACACAGGCTTAAATTAAGAAGAAAATGATCAAACTTTGTCACATGATCGCTAGCAATGGAATCCAGGCATATTGCATTCCATCCCCCCATTTAATATGGTGGTTCTAGTACTTATCTTTTCTGATGATCATGTCTGCCATAACATAAGAAGTTCTGGCAAACGTCTATCCTGTTCTATTTTCCTTCACAAATAGCACCTGTATTCAATTTGGCCTTATGGCAAATTCATACCTTTGGAGAATCACTCAAAACCTGTACCAGGTATCAAAAGAACTTGCAGACAAAGGAAAATGAAATAATCTGATTACAGGATCTTGACGACAGAGGAATCTGGTTTCCAGCTGTGAACAAGAAATGAATCCTGTGATATCATTTTTGAAAACCTATTTGATAAGAATGCTTGCTGGACCAAAGTCACTTCTTCATTTAAACAAGACACATCTGTACTTCCTTTGGACATATAACTTTGAAATAGTTTCAATTTTCAATTTCTTTGATCCTTTGTGTGGCCGTGTTAAGAAATACTACAGTATTATAGGACACAAACAAACAACCTTTTTTTAAAGAACACCTGCCCCCTTTTGTTTTGATACTTTTGCAGCTTGGATAACATTTTTAAAGCTCCAACTAACTGGACATTTTTCAGCAAAGGTGCCAGTACCAGTATGGCCATGGTGTTTAATATTGCACAATTAGGTTGAGCAGAAGTCTGACTTGAATATGTTAATGATTATATGGTTTCTATTAAAAACTAAAGGTTCTGTGTGTACTTTCAGATTACCACCTTTTTGATTGTATAGGACAGGACTTCTCGGCAGACATAGTATGTCTCACATGTATTACTCTCATATGGGTTAAGGCTGTTTTACACTGCATTGCATCATGACATAGACTTGGGCAAATAGCACCCATAATCAATATTGTCATCATAATACATACCATACTACCCATTCTTCCCATCCGCTATCTACTTTCTCTACCTAGGGTTGAGCTGGAGATTACAGATGATGCACTATTTCAGACAGGCTATATTCCTGTTGACCAGTGCGATAATTAGTCCATAATTGTCTGTTATGATGAGTATGAGGCTATCAAAAATGGATATACAAAAATAATGATTGTGGCTGTATCCAACAGTGTCTACTCTGTTTTCCTTTCAGGTTCTGTTTGAATTCAGTTATGAATAAGCAGATTTAGAAACGTAGGCTTCTAGAATTGACCTATGGTGTGTGGTATGACATCAGTGTAATTTCCTATCTACATATTTACTGAGCAGGTAATATACTGTGGAGGTAGTACTCGCTGGTTTGGGCTGTGGGCGAAGACTGAAGAGAGCTGTGTATACTGGATGACACCTTTAGTGCAGGACAGATTGGAGCAAGTGTCAGTGAAAAGTGTAAGGGGCATGGCTGAGGAAAGGGAATAATTGAAGCCACCAGAGAATAGGACAGATCTGAGACAATCAGGAAGACAGTAAGTATAGTCAGTGGGGATGGACATATATACACAGGCTTTGAGAAAGACATATACATATACAAAATTGATATAGACCTTTACATTAGACTGGCGATGTGCAGGAAGAGAGAGATATATGGATACCATGAGGTGGTAGATGAGCTAACAGGAACATAATACAGTAAACACAGTGAAATTGACAAACAGAAATTGAACAGAGGAACAGCTAGGTATTAGGTGACTCTTTGTGGTCCTACTAAAAGGAGAAAACGGAATAGAAAAAGCTTGTTTCACAGGTTTTGATATCTGACTGGAATATATTGTTCTGCAAATGGAAGGCATGCACCAGAGGGGTATTCATTAGCTGCATGCCAGCCATGTGGCGTGCGCCACAGGCGCACCTCCTCTGGTAGCTGGAGTGTGAGCGTGTTCAGGTCTGGACATGCGGCCTATTGAATGCCCCTTAGATTCTGATATGCAGGCAATACCTGCCATTATTACACGATTTCTTGGATTTTGGGTGCTTTTTCTGGATATCCCCATGCTGATACCTGTCGATATTGCACACCATGATGCATGCATCATGACTTTTGTAAGGTGTGCCTGATATCCATGGATAACAGGCACTAGTGCCTGATATCCATGGATATCAGCACACCTTACATGTCATATGTCACATGTTAAAACCCATGCAATATTCCAGGCCAGGGTAGGGATCGAACCTGCAGTCTCACATCCCAAATCCAACTCCCTATGCACTGCGCCACAGGGACTGACGAGAGGTGGTTGGCTAGAACTAAACCAAACAAAGGAATCCTAGCCGGGCGCCGAGGCGTGTGTACCGATCGTGTATACATAACCAAAGGACGCGTTCAAATCAATCCAAGCCGACACGGCTGCTGAAGGAGGAGACGCGGTGGTCTAGCGGTTAGCACGTCGCGCTCAGCCGTGAGGGGTACATGGATAGCGCCCCGGTCCTTGCGCATCTTTTTTCGCCGTGTGCGCTGTCGCTGTCCGCTGCCGGGCGAGGAGGTGTATTATACACAAACATAACCGCAAGACGCGTCTTTTTTCGCCGTGTGCCCTGCCGCTGTCCGCTGCCGGGGGAGGAGGTACACTATTTTTCGCCGTGTGCCGCTGCCAAGGCGAGCCGAGACGGCCGCTGTCGCTGTCCGCTGCCGGGCGAGGAGGTGTATGTACCTGTACCCACACTATGGCTGGCTTCGAGTCCCGGGGAAGGATTTTTGTTTTCAACTTGTTTTTATTGATATTCTATTGATTTTTTATTGATTAATCGTGTAAAAAAGACAGTAAGGAATGGCCTATCGGGCACCTCGTTCAGTGTATTGTAGGATATCGTAACTCGTGGCCTACGGCCACTCGTTACGATATCCTACGATACACTGAACTCGGTGCCCGATAGCCCATTCATTACTCTCTTAGTATCTGTCAGTGGCAGTGCACTCGAGGTGTCAGGTGTAGGCTCTCCGAGGTCTGTTTGACATGTGCCCATTTAGTAAAAACTAGCGGGCTGTTGTTGGACTTATAAACGCCTCCCGGTCGCTCTCCCCGGCTGTCCGGTTTGTAGTCCCGGCTGTCCGGTCTGTAGGACCAGTGGCCCCATCTGTGGTCCCGGTTGTCCCATGTCCAATCATTTGGTCCCCTGATTTCCATTGTGGGTTCGGGCATGTACACTCCGGACATGCCTTCTTATTACCATGGTACTCATGAGTACACAAGTCGCATACCACCATGATTCCAGAAGGCAGAAAAATACAGAACTGAACTGAACTGTCTCTGACCGGTGAGCTGACTGAATGACTGTGTGGGCCTGCCTGTGCAGGTGAGTGAAGAGTGAGGTGACAGGTAGGAACTGGGTCACACAGGTGGGAGGCCCTAAGTACCAATACCCCGAACAGGGTATGACCATTGTTCGGTACCATAAACGCCACCTGTATGCACGCTTGCAAGTTGGGATAAGTGTCAGAAGACAGTTGCCATTATATCAAAACATGCCATGGGCTAATTATGTGTTCAGGATAAATGAGAGAATTTTCAATTTCAACTTCAATATCCCCTAGGAAGCTGTTATGGTATAATAGTTTGGTTTTCCATTAGTGTTGCCTACTGGTAGGGTATTTGTATTTCAAGATAGTGACATGATCTTAGTGTTTTAGAAAAGGAAAAAGGAAATATAGAGGAAATCAGCTTTCCTGTAAGAGTAGGAGAAATAGGAGAAGAAGAACCAGGCAAACAAATGGCTGAGGAACAGGGCTAGAGCATTTTACCTGTACCTGGCAAGATGTTAGAGAGAGTGATGCATACTGCTTCATCGAAACATAATAATTATTGAAATTGATAATATTTTGTCAAAAAACCAAGGGGGGTATCAAAAAAGAAAATCGACCCTGGACTCTGTTTCTAAATTTGTGGATCATGTATTAAAAGAAAGAAATTTTGGGAATATTACTTTGGCAGCCTTTATTGATATGAGAATGTGGATGTTGATGTGTCACACAAAACCAGACGACTTCAAATTAAATTTCAAAATCTTATTAATAATCAATAAATCACATACAACAGCAATATATGATGTGGAATGCGTGGAATGGTTGGTATGGTGTAGAAGTAATGATCAACGTTTCGATACATTAATATATCTTCTTCAGGTTTATGAGGTGATTCTGACCTATATATATATGGACTTCAGGATCGCACTTCCTGTTCAATGGTTGCCATAGTTGCTTAGAACAATGGATTATTATGGGATGTATACTATTGATACACTGGTCATGACACCTGGTGGGGATCAATCATCCTTTTATAGCATAGAACAATTATGGAATGAATACTTTAACATTATGTTGCTATGACAACAATGATACATTAATAGATACAATATTATATAGTATGTGGTAACAACAAGAAGACCAGTAATATTAAAAAAGACATTACATGCTAAAATCGATTTGAGAGCTTATGAATTCAGTCCTGAAGTCCAATGTGCCCAAAATTGGAATGCCCTAAGTGCTACACATAGGAGTATCGAATCTATTGATGCTTTTAAAAACCTGGTCCAGAGTAA
This sequence comes from Acholoe squamosa, assembly GCA_949317995.1. Lineage (NCBI taxonomy): Eukaryota > Metazoa > Annelida > Polychaeta > Phyllodocida > Polynoidae > Acholoe > Acholoe squamosa. Next base: position 29,041,796 of record OX439049.1, on the reverse strand, counting down.
ATTTATGAAGAGATAATACTGTATCAATGGCTGGTTCTGATATATTTTGACCCTAGGTAATTTTTGTTTTAAATTTTGGGGTTTTAAAGCGAGTTTGTTTTCTCAAGAATGTAAAGGTCTCATGGTCACTGTCATTTTTCTCCACAAAAGGTTGTTATTATATTTACCATTGTCAAACTTGAAGTTTTCTAGCACTAGGCCATAACAACAGTTTACTGATGGTCTATCGCTACCTTTTTTGGTCAGTCACATTTTTTAGTATGGCCTATTGATTTGTGTTATTACACAATGTCATGTACTTCAATTGATACCTGTTCAATATGATGGAATCTTGTCATTCGCCATACTTCAGTCACACTTGTCCTTGATGTAACTGTTACATTTATTGACAGAAATAAAGGTTAAATTGTTCTAAAAAAACGAACTGTGAATGTGAGTTAATGAGAAGTAACAAAATTGCAATAAATTAAGGAAGATATCAAAATGTTTAGAGCAAGAAAGGTCCATATAAAGGGGGGTGGGACTCAATGCTGACTGACAGTAAGACCTAAATACTGTAAGGATGAAGTATGCATGCACTAGAGGTTATTTCTTTACATGGTACGACTTGACTTGTTCCAGTCCTAATATGACTATATTGTAGCCTAGTTGCACTGAGCAGACTTATGATCTCCTACATTGTCCATCTTTTAAATCGTGAAAAGTGTCTGATATACAATTGCTCATTTTGACAGGAGGACATCTGAGTGTTTGTAGTGACCATGTCTAGTCATATTATATCAGGAAGGGCCCTGGTGGAAGGCTTTAACATATTATTAGAACGGAGACCTGATCTGTCAGTTTCTTTTATTTGAGGGAACCCTAGTGTATGCAGATAGATAACTGTGTAAAATAACTTGAGTCTGGATATCCAAGCTAAACAAAACTTGTCAAGACTCACTTATCCCTTTACTCTTATCAAAAAAGAAAATCCACTAGCGTGTGTATCATTTGCCGAAGAGAAGCAGCCAACTGCAGAGCATTTATATGGATTTTGTAATATCAGCCGCTGCCTGAAGTCTTATTGCTACTTGGCCTAAGGAATGAGATGTTTTTCCCAGAACAGAAAACCGAAGCTGGTAATGCTGTACCTTTTTGGTGAAACTTTATTTTGCGGTGTCAATCCAGAAATCATCAGGAGGTGGCAGGCAAGATTTTCCTGAATAAAGTAGGTGGATTTCAAAAGTATAGTTAAAGGCATTTCCTGTAATTCAGCAAGTTTACTCAAGCGTCAACAGTGCACAGTTCAATGGCAGCAACCTGAATTAGAACATGAAGTTTTGCCTGTGTGTCTGTCTGCTGTTTTGCACTCAAAAATCATCTTGGGAGTTGAAATAATTATGTTCTGCCTATTGATTCATCAAAAAATAGTAAGCTGCACAAGGAGATTTTATGTAGGGACTGAACATCCCAGCCATGATGATTTATTGTTCATCTAATATCATACTAGAGTGGATGGGGAGGTGGTGTATAGAGATACAGAGATAAAGAGAAAGACAGAGACAGAGAGAGAGGCAGATAGACAGACAGATATCAGAGAGAGAGGGAGCTACTGAGGGAGTTATTATGATGGGGAGGTTATGACATTGGTTCAAAATGAGCCCTCGCAGAAGCCCTATGTCGTCAGCTGGATGATACGAATGAAGACTTACCCTAACTGGTGTCATGATGGTCACGCTGACTGTATGCATCACCCCTTGTCTCTATGCACCAGTAAATGCCACATTTTGTACATGCACATAGTACTTTACAAGTAGATCTACGTGTTGCTCCTAGGTTCTAGGAGATTTCCCCCCTGGAAATCCCCCCCCCTCAGAATTCTCCCCCTGGAGATTGCCCCCCCCTGGAGATCCCCCCCTGGAGATCCCCCCCCCTGGAAACCCCTGGAGCAACACTTTATAGTCTTTAATCTTACTCATCATGAGGATTGTGGTAGGCAGGAGGACAGCACAGGCCTACATGCCTCTAATAGACCAATCCAGAACCAGGAGGATGGTAGCACATGGTAGAAATGGCTTGAAATAGCTGGGATCGATATCAAATCAGGTACAGGTCCATGCTAGAAATGACTGAACAAAAGTTAAATAGTAGGCAACTAGGACCACAGGTTATCACCCAGTTCCTGATCAGGACGTTAATTCAAAACGGTTCACCATCAGGCCCCTAACAGTGGTAGTGTTGGCAAATTTTGTGGATTTAAAGAAACATTCCCACCTCATCGTGGGTGATTTTCAAATTTCCACACGTTTCGATAGAACATGTACCTCTAATTATGTAGTGGAAAACTAGATGCTGTAAAGGACCAAGTAAAAAGTGTTTTACCAGATGCGGGACTCAAACCTGCGCTACCTCCATCTGGATCTCAGTGTGCTAACCACTACACTTATCTGGCTCATCTACTTTCCATACTTGGGAACCTTGTACAGATCAGTCACTAGGAGGTGCAGGGCAACCGTACTGACCCCCTACACTAACCACCAGATCCAAGCACTGGGGTGCCTGACACTACCCCCAGCGCCACTGCATTGAGGTGCAAGACACTACCCCCAGTAGATCTATGGATGAGCTGCTGGTTACCAACCACTCAGTGCTTGGAACTCAACACCAACAGACATCCGAGGGACTGACTACCATTTTTCTCAGAACCGCTGTCCCTGGGGTCCAGGTACACATGCATCTGGTGCTAATGTAAAGGTACCAAGTGAAAAGTGTTTCACCAGATGCGGGACTTGAACCCATGCTACCTCCATGCGGATCTCAGTGTGCTAACTAGGAGGTGCAGGGCAACCGTACTGCCCCCCTATATATATATATATATATATATATATATATATATATATATATATATGTGTGTGTGTGTGTGTGTGTGTGTGTGTGTGTGTAGAGGCAAGGAGAAACGTAGGTAGGTGTGACCATTTCCTGAATGGCCTGAATGGCAATAAGCTCTATGCCTAATTGATCATGAGATACATTTATAATTAGCATAATTTATGCTAATTAGCTAAATTAGCATAATTCTTTATTCTTTTGCCTATAACTTTTGATCTAGAAATGATATTTTCATTCTGTTTTCACCATAGTAAACCTAGTGAAGGATTCTTTCAAATGGGATAATTGATTTTCCTATTTAGAATGAAAGTCATGTTTCCATGGCAACAGACATAAACAAAAATGCCTATTTAGGCCCAAAAACGTTTTTTTTTTACATGCCTAATTTGGAACCTTTCCACCCAAAATAGAACGTTTTATCTAAAATCATTGAATTCTCCATTAAAAAGTACCCTATATTAGTTTTAGGCATATTTTGGCTATTCTAGCCCATAGTGGTGCCCCCTGGTGGCTAAAACAGGTACTAAATCCCACAGGAACCCCCATTTTAGCTTGCTGGCTCACATATATATAATATATATATATATATGTATATATATATATATGTATATATATATATATATATATATATATGAGTCATTCCAAGATATCTAGGACATGGGTGGCTGATACTGGAATTAACAAACTCAGTATTTCTTAATAACATTATATTTTATTGAAAGCCCTATATCTTGGCTTATTCATTCAAGGATCCAACTCCTAACATGTGAGTTTTTATCACAGATGCCGTAAAACCTTCCAAAAACGTGAAGCGTGAGTGAACGAATATAGTTGCAGCATGATTGTAACTACTAAATACAGGTCTAGCTGCACCAAATCTTGTGTACAACTTGGTACAATATATATCTTTATGTATACCAAAAGGTTAAAGCAAGGGTCGGAAACTTTTGAAATTACATGTTGGCAAAAATATTAGAAAAGATGAAAAATTAGTAATTATTTTTCCCATTTACTAATTTTATCCTAGCTGATTAAAAAACACTTATACAGTGATTATATTAACTGTCCATTGTCTCCAGTAAGTGTATCTCATAATTATAACAATGGTAGTTTGCCTCCTATACAATATCAGTTCTGCTTCTTCAGCAACTACTTTGAGACTAATATATAATTCACTCATGCTTCACGAAATTCACTCATGCTTCACATTTCATCTATCTTTACAAGAAAGGCCACAGCTTAGCTATACATCATCATATTACAATGGGATTGCATATACAGTGAGACAAGAGGTTTATACACACATAAGACCCATCTTGACTCACTACTGTAACTTTGAAAAAAAGAATCACAAAATTTCTACACTTCTCGCAACATGCACATACCATATGGTAGAGAAATATATCTTAACATACACCAAATACTCTTTTTTGATAACTCAGACAGGTCCTTTGTGGAATAGAAATGATAGAAACACCATACAAGATGATAGGTTGACCTCATAGAACTTTAACCATCCAAAAACCCTTTAAAACCTCCGCAATTCACTCACGCTTCACGTTTCATCAACCTTTACGAGAAGGGCCATAGCTCAGCTAGACATGGTCATATACCAATGGGATTGCATAAACAATGAATTAAAAGGTTATAAATACTATCTGTCTAGAGTCATTTATACATTAGGCACATCTTGACTGACTATTAATAATTTGGGGAAAAAAATCAATATTTCTACACTTCTTGCAATGTGTGCATGCAATGTGTTAACATACAAAAAAATACTTTTTTTCACTAACTCAAACATGTCTATAGTGAAATAGAAATGATAGAAATACCATACAAGATGATAGGTTGACCTCATAATACTTTACCTTTAACCGTCCAAAAACCCTGCATGCTTCACTCATGCTTCATGTTTTATCAAGCTTTATGAGAATGGCCACAGCTCATTATACAACATCATAATTATACCAATAAGAGCACTCAGACAACAATTGATGAGGTTGTACTACCAACTAGAGTCATTTATACACACATAAGGCCCATCTTTTACTGACTGGTACAAGACCGTGAAGCATGGGTGAATTCGGTGAAGCATGAGTGAATTCAGTGTGCATTGAAAATCCCTATTATCTACCTGGCTTGGGTAATTCTCAAAGTACATCAACAGATTTTCTATGGAGATTGTATAAAATAAGAAGAATTGTGCTCTTTTGTAAAGGGCTGGATGGCCACTTTGAAAAAAATTCACTCAGCCTTCATCATGTAAAATCCATGATTGAATGCTCATAGAAAAAAAATTATGCCTCAAGACCCCCCCCCCCCAAACCACATGGAAATCTTAGCCATGACCCCCCACTAAGGAATAGAAAAATTATTGGTGGTGTAGAAGTGTGTCTCTTGATATTATATGCCCAAGGAACCACATCTCCAGTAAATCTTGGAATGACCCATATATATATATATATAAGTTATCTCGCTACACATGAGTTTGGTGGGTTACTGACCTTGGGGCTATCAGCACGATACATGCCTTTATTAATAAGATAACCATTATAATTAGTTGACAATAAGCAAAGTCAGTAAAGATTGACAATAGTAATAACAATAGTAAGAATTAGAAATTTTAAAATCAGGGAAACACCTGGCATGGTGTTACCTGTACAGGTGAATCTGGCCAACTGACAGCTGATTTAAAGCTGCTCCTTGGAGGACTGTTTACCATGACGTCACCCTATGACATCATAGATATTACTGCGCTATGAAAGTATTCCCCTAACCTCACTACCAGGGGAGAATATACCGGTAATAATGAAAGAATGCAATATGGAAATGGTACGGTATATATGCATATTATAATGAAGAACATTATAATAAATGATCTAATCACAGACACATTAGTTTGGTGGGTTACTGACCTTGGGGTTATCAGCACCATACATGCCAAACACACACATAAACACGGCAAACACATGTAAACACACACCAATCAGCATTGCAAATGAGATTGGCACAACCTATCCAATTCTAATAACCATACACAGCATTGGATATCCAGTTAACCATTCTTTTGATTGCCTCTATACTGAGGCCAGTATCCTTTAACATTGTGGCACCACCGTGCCTAAGAGAATGGGTAGAAATACAACCTTTAGCATTAGATTGAATGACTAAGTGTTTAAGTTTTGAATTGACATACTGATATTCCATACACTTACCCTTAGATTTAAACAGGCAATCATTTTTATTTCTACCAAGTGTCTTTATCATTTATTCTGGTCAGGATGGGATAGAGCTACAAGTGGTATATAGGTTTTGCCTATCTACGAGGCATATTTAGGGAGCTGGGACCTCCCTTGTGTTTTGGTATTTCCCCCATAGCAAAGGGAAAATTTTAAGACCGTATGTAGGCAAGTTATTTTTTATGCTGGGGCAAAAATGTATTTGTGCAGTTTTGCGTGGCACCCGTCAGAGACCCTAACATTGCTCCCCTGCTCTATTTTAAATATAGCAGGGGGATGAGAGAGATGTACCATGCAAAGCCTTAACATGTCTTTATATAATGCATAGAAAAAAAATTGGGAGCCTAGCTGTAATATCCTAGCTTGGGTGATCTAATGATACATTTGGGGTAGTTTTTTGCAGCACCCGTCGTAGACCCTCGTAGACCCTACTTGCAGTCCTACCATCCCTCCATAATGTATTTAACTAATATGTTATACATGATAAATTACCTTGTTACTAAGGTATTTTACCCTGTAAGTACCAACCCCATCCTCCACCATTGGACAAAGATATGTCAACATAACTTAGTGGCGGGTCCCGTTGTAGACCAGGCACCCGTCGTACCCCCTGGCGTAGAATTTTCAAGGAATGTCATGATTATAACAATAATTAAGTCATTGCCATGATTATAATATGAATAATGTTCTATGGGATGGGTGGGGGGATAGGGAGTGTTAGCTGGATTAAGTCATAACCTAGATGGATTAAGTCATTATATATATTTAGATTAAGTCATATGGTGGGGAAAGGGGAGTCAATAAAAGCGTTCTTTCCAGTTTCGTTAAAACTTGTTTCTGTTATACATTTACTATGGATAATGAATGAATTAGGATTCATATGTAGCCTGAATTAGCAGTAGAGTACACCAAACATAGTACCTCAAGTATAGAAGGGTGATAGGCACATTAACAACCGAGAGAGAAACATGTGGCACCCGTCGTAGACCCACTGTGTCAACTCCCAGTCTGTATTTACATACTGCAAACCCCAGAATTATATTTCACAGTGAGGGTGATTCATCTTTCTACACCCAACACCCAGATTCATATGAAAAGGTCAGTAAAAATTCATGTTTTTTGCAAGTTTTTGCCCTCAATAGCTCAATTTCCACCAAAACCCCCTTGAAAACAATGCATTTCCCACATGGTTATGGTTCTAACTTGACTCTAATAAGTGAATAGAAGGCTTAAAGAATGTTTAGAAACATGTTGGGATAGGTTGTAAGCAGTTCAACTGTTCTATAACAAAAAAGGTGGGAAGGAAAAAACAACAAATAAGGATTTAGCCCTCCATTTACGAGCGATCGTGGCACCCGTCAGAGACCCTACTGGAGGTGCTATAGCAGGAATACTATAAACTCTAGGCTAATACCCTTATACCTGGATGTAGACAAGCATATTAGCTAGCATAAAAAGCAGGAATAGGGGAGGTTACTCATTTGTGATTAGTGTTATAGAGTTTGACAAAAGGCAGGTTCAGTTGTGCGGGCACCCTCCTCAGGTCTCAATATTTCATTTTCTCTCAATAATTAAGAAAAAAACATTGAATATGCTTCTAAATTCATTCATAGCATGCTAAAACATGTTTATTTTATATAACATAAGGAATTATTAAGGTATAGTTCATATGTTACATGTTAAATATGCATATACTACTACAGGGCAGGGTCTCTGATGGGTGCCACGAGATATTGAGGTACTGAACTTCGCTGCTCTGCCCTTGATCTGGAAATGATATTTAACCTACCCACATATATGGAGCCTAAGCCCCAACATCTATACTATTTGTACCCTAAAACTTTTTAGGCTGGTCCAGAATATTTTTGGGACCCCCCTGCCAGCCCACTTCTGGACGATTCATGATTATTGGTCATATATTAGTGTATACCAGAAGTCCACTAGGGTACACCAAGTAATTCTAATCTATATAGATTCAAATGCAGCCTGGAGGCATTAGGAATGCTAAGGCTTTGGTGTATAGTAAGTGCAGGAGTCATTTCTCAAGAGTGTACAACTAGACGTCTTCAAATCAGAGTGGAATCCCTCACTCTAGTATTCACTAATGATTGCACTGGTACGACTGTCCTACAAAACCCTATGTCATTATATCAGTGTTTGCACAGACCAGTGGTAGTGCATTACCTAAAGCATATCAAAGGTGGCTATAATTATTGCACACACAACAAAATGGCTGCTAAAAACTGCCATGCTAGCTGTCACCCACTCGATACATATATTTTCTCTCGGAGGTCAATTCTATTATTTTATTATATAAAATGTCTCTGTGGTTTAGTATAATAGAACTCAATTCTAATAGAACAGTTTTCCACCAATATATTTTTTTCCTATGGACCCCAGCATGGCATTTCAAAAGGATAGGCCTATCCATGGCTATCATTATGAAATGCCCTCCTTGCCCAATCTGAATGATAGGGGATATGGGTGAAGCTGCCCTCAAATCTCTCCCAACTAACCAGACCCTGTTGTCCTCAGCCCAAATCATGATTTGCTTAAGCATTTAACCGTCAACCTCTGTTGCCTAATTTTTGTGGCTAACACAATAGGTTGAATTAGGGGATCACTCTCTTTTTTATGACCACACATGTCTCTTTTCTGTGATGGAAGGCTACTGTAAACTGTCCAGACGGTGTGAGAGCTGCCAGTGGGCTGCTGAAGATGTATTAGTGGCCTACTGAGGGCGTTTGTCAGTATTCTTAATCAGCATTTTTGAATAATGACCGCTTTGTCCTTTAGTATTGATGTATCTATGGATTATTAAGATCTAAAGTATATATGGAAGTGCACAGGTGCAATGTAAAACAGTGAATTAGGTATCTTTTAAATGGCACTTCAATGTGCTGACAGTGCCAGTCTAAATGCAGCATCTGTAGGCACTACTCAGGGTATTCCCTGCCCCTCAAGGCCGGAGTGGTAAGGACTGGAGAGGCCAAACAGGGTCAAGTCCTCGACTGCTCTTAGAACTAAATTAGAGGCCCTGTAGTCAGCTGACCATCAAAAGACTGCACTACCCTACCTATTGAATAGACCCCCAGACTCACTTGATACTATTCAGAAGCCATATGCTGTTTCCTACCCCTTTTGTGCCCAGAATTATTTTGAGAAAGCTGATTTATTCAACAAACTTGACATTGTTACCTATAACATGTTCAGAATTAAGTGCTGATTTAAATGGTACCAAAAAGGGCAAAAAAAACAGCTTTCAGAAAATACAATATGAAGCATATTTTAGAGTAGTACATAAACAAGTAGGAAATGGTGATGACACAAGAAGTTTAAATGGGCTGATTCGGATAGAATTGCCCAGATAACCATCCTTTCTTTTTATTTTCATTTTATTTTGGTGGGAATAGGCTATTTTCAATCCCTGAAACATTATTTTGACATTTCAAAGGATGTAATTCGGATGGAAATTGAAAGAAATATGTACTATAGTTGGCTCCCTTGGAGAAAATCATGTGAAAAATATTTTATCAATAATTTTGGTATTTTTATCAAGATTTTTGTGATTTTTCTGTATTTTTCCTTTTTCTTTCTCATGGCCAGAGCGCACACTTTTCATGCATTTTAAGCTATATTTAATTCATTATTTTTCTGAAATAGTGCCTACTTATAATAACATACTTATTGCACTATAGAAAATTTTGTATCGTTTGAAAGCTCTTGACATTTCGAGTATTCTGGTGTCGAAATCATCTCTTATTATTTAACCCATGGTGGCCTGTTGAACATACATACATGGTTAAGAGCGCACTTTAGCTATTCTGGGCACGTCAGGGCTAAACAGCCAAGATCTGTCTTCTTGGCAAGTGACTGTCTTTCACACCAAATGGGCAATGGATTTGATCTCCATAGTTAGAAGTGTAGTAGATATTTTGAAGAGACAACAGAAAGATACGGAAACAAGAAAGACGAAAAACTTGGTGTGTGTGGTACCAAGTTAACTTTGGAGAGCTGAGGGGTGAACTTCGTTCACTGTTTCCTTACAATGTGTACCAGAGTGATGCAGTGCATACAATATTTTCAATATTCAACACTAGTATGATCGAATCATAGGTGATTGATTTAGTATTGGAGCATTTGATAAAGCATAATCATAACACTTTGGGATGCCAATGTAGCACATAGCAACACCATTATTACACATTAACTAGAAATATAATTCATATAAACCGATATCACGAAAGAAGAAGAAATTATTCACATGCTATAATTACTGTATATGTGCGAAGATCTGCTATTTCTCATTTCCCCCAATATAATACGCCGAGGTAGGAGAAAGATGTTCTACTGTGTCTGTACAATAACATTTGGCCTGGAAACATGTAGCCGATGTCAATTTACAAATTACTCTGGATGTCTCTGGCTGGATCTCATCAATTAGGCCCCTGCTTACTCCCAGTGGTGCCTATTGCTCAGTCGTCAGAAGTAATTGCTCACAACAATGGTTCTGGAGCTACTCAGTATAGACGTGTTGCAGGTCTCTAAGCTGATTAGCCTCAAATAAGCAGTACCTAAACAGATTCAGCCAAAGATAGCCATAGCCCTTTATAAAGACTTCTCTGAAGGGGGAATTCCAATTTCTCAAGTTCTTAATCGAGTAAAGGGAGCACTTTGATGCATGCCACTGAGAATCGATTAAAATCAGAGAGTGTAATTATCTGCATGCTAGAATGTTGAACAAATCATGGATTGCGATTTAATTGGATCAGTGATGATAAAACAAAGGGGGTTACTAAAAGTAAAACACGGACACCTTTCTATAAATTCCTACCCAAAGTTTCCTTCCTCATCCTTCGATACATTCATTGGGAATGTAATTCAAATACGAAAGGCCAGTTTGATACTGTCGTTTCCCTCAATATTTGGAAATTACGGACATTAACTAGTACTCATACATGCAATCTCTGGAGAAGAAAAAACTGAGCCAATAAAAGTGATGAGATTTTTCATCAGAAGTAAGATGGAATGGTTAAAACTGGGCGGTCTGGCGGTCTCCCCTAGAAAATTGTTGAATTCCGAGAAGCCAAATGGTGCAAGCTGGTGCTTTTTGTGGATGGCTGATTCCCTTGTATCCGAAATATTCTAATACCACCCCCCCCCCTCTATATAAATGGTAAAATTATATCTCATTGGAACTGGATGAATCACCGGAGTGACCCTGACAGATCATAGAAAAACTGAGAAAGCTGAAAATACTGTATGTATGAGTTATGTAGAAGGAATGCAGGATCCACTTTTCAGGTCTTATCAATGCATGGCTAGCTTAGACTTTGGAATTTAACTCTCTGCATACTAGGAAAGTTCATTCCATTTTGAATATCCGTTTATCTGACCATACGTTACATGCCCGGGCTTTTATTGGAAAAAAGGATCCAAAAAAAATTATGTCCACCCCATCAACTGGAAGGAGCACAATCTCAAATGAAAATTCCCGGGGGATTGGCCTTCCTTCTGTGGTGTCAAAAGTGTGAGTTCATGCATCTCTAAGATAATAGTGGCATTACACTAAATGAAATAACCTTAGAGTAATAACTTCATTCTCAATTGCAACTCATTTCCCTCCTTCCATGGTATCTAGTGTCCAACGTCTAACTATGATATCTGTAGGATGTATAAGGGGATTTTCTGTTGGAGAGGGAAAGAAAGAAAATAATCATTAACAGTAGTGTTGATGTTAGTTGTATAGCGTATAGAGGAAATCTCATTTTATTTTAAACTATGGCACATAACATAAGCAATTAGCTGTATAGACATAGGACCTTAACCTGAAAGTACCCAAAGGGGCAGTAGGTAAGATGCCTTTCTCTCCAAGCCCAGCTTTAAAGGCTGCCCAACAGTAACCTAGCAAGGAGTGAAATCACTGCCCAATCTGCATCCAGGTCACTCTATAATGTTAAATCGAGTCAAACAAGGTGAAGAAATACCTCTCATGTGAAACACTACTAGCTAGTTAATAATTCACTATACTATCAAAGAAATACCTATCATAATAGACTTAACGCACCCCAAATATGTGACATCATAATGTATTAACTAAAATGGCGCTACCTTCCAGTGGTGTGGTGCCAAACCGCCATCATTAGCCGGTGGATAATCAAGGTTTACCGCCGAGCATCAGCCTGTAATTAGACTAATGCTATTGCCACCAGGTTCTACAAGCACTAATCTGTTAGCTAGTCGGCCATTTTGTACCGATTAATATGGACACCCCTGTCATGACGTGTAGACTCACACATACAGCCACATAAAGACATGAATTTCCTATCGTGTGAGGGTACAAACCTGTTAACATGTATGATAATCATATGCATGTGACACGCATTGGGAAAGAGGCATTTTTTGTTTCCTGCGCAAAGACCCCATCAAATTTTGCTTTTCAAGCAATTACAGAAATGACAATTTTAATAGTAGGGCCAATATGCAATAGACCATTCATCTCCCTCCGTATACATGTATCTATTTTTTTGCAACTAGCTCAACATCAAAAATGATGGTGTGATACAATGTCCTAAATCCCATGCATCCCAAATTAACACCAATTTAATGATATGCTGCCTTTAATACTGGTATAAAAAAATCCATGGAACTGCCCCTATATATACAATCAAATGAACCTCGCTATAACATAAATTATAAATGACATTAGCCTTAAAGCAACACCCATTGAGTCAATTTAGAGGTGGCATATAGGACAAAGGCTATTTTAGTAATATTAGCATTTTATGTTGTCAGTACCTAGCTACATTGTATAATATTGAATAGATTATCTTCCTTTCTGAATTTCAGTGCACTACGGCTGGAGTGTAGATACCATGTCTTCAGGGACAATTCCATATGGGGTAAGCTATAGTTCCTATATTTTTTTGTATTATTATTGTTGGAGCATCTTAGGTAAAATGTACCACAATGAATCTGAAAATAACCGTGTTCTACAAATGACAGCATGTTTTCATTCTTTCTCTCTCCTCAACCACAATGATACTGAGGCTGTTTTTCATCCCTCTGTAATCGGTGGTAGCCTAGATTCTAGTATAAATTGGTGATTTCGATATTAGACAATCATATCAAGACAATGAAGATGTGTAATTAATTAGCCAATTCTGGCTTCACCAGCTGGACATTACAATGATGAAATGTCCTCCATCGTCCTTAGCTCATAACCTGAGAGGTTATAAGCGTTTCAAAATTGTCCAAATGTATCAATCCTCTCGCCAGGGAACCTTTATCCAAAACCATTACCCAAGTGTCGAGTTGGACAAAATAGAATATTGAGTAATTCCTTTCCTGGTGGCTCTCCAGTAAGCACTATCTTTGCTGCTCTATAGTGAATTAGACTTGTAGGTATTGATATTAGAGGAGACAGATACATCTGATACCAGCTGCCCAATGCAGACTGAGTTCATTTACGACTTCACCATTAATTTTAAATATCTAATGAATACCTCCAACATAATCGGTAGATCTAATTCATTTGGGTGGTCGGTATCTTAGTGCTCCAAGGTGTCTAACATAAATCTAGGAAGAAAATTTATCACTGTGTAAAATTACTTTCAGATGAACTGCATTACTAAAAAGGTAGAATGTGCATGAGTGCACTGAGAAAATTCTTCCTGACAAAGTGACATGTATACCCATGTCAACTTGATTTGACACAGAGAGCACAGGTCATTGGGACATGTGCACATATGTCACCATGACAACTGTAGCACACAGTAATCCTCATATGATTTGACATGCCTTAAAATGCCATGTCATCTGTGAGTTGACCAGGGTCACGGCCATGTCGAAGGCACTTGACATGTGATGGTTTGACATACATAATTGTTCTAGGATATTCCACTAGATGGAGCAAACAACCATTTTGGTACCAGACTAATCACTACCAAGAAGTACTACCAACACTTGAGACATTTGATGTATCTGTGTCATTTTGTTTTCATGAAGAATAGATCACTAAGGTCTGTAAATACTATCAATAAATGGTAGTGAATTCTATTTCGTTGTTAAATCTGCATTTGTTATTGAATATCAAAATAGACACCCACCATCCTGAATACTCCAACTGGAGTGGTTAGACACCTTATGTGTGGGTCAGTGAAAATACCAAAGGACTGTATTCTAACCCACAATCTATAATCTCAGTATCTACAGTACAGGGAGACATATGGCATTGCCATGCACCTCCATGCCCTTGTCTTATGGACTGCATAGAGGTCCTCAGTCAAGTAGGAGTTCTGTAGATAGGAAAAAGTGCCTTAGTGTTGCAGGCCTGTGGGACTATGATATCCCCTGCCTTCTATTATAGGCCTCCCTTGATTGAACCATTGGTACATAGTTATTGACTGCTCTTGACCCTTACATAATTGTCTCACAGTATTACCTAGCACTCAGGTGAATGGATCAGAAATATGTGACGTGTCTTTATTACGCATGTCAAATGGAGTTGACAAACCAAATATGAGAGGGTCAACCTCATTTGACATGCCTTCATACATGTCATCTGGGAGACAAATTGTGACCTGTGCAGTATGTGTCAAAGCGATCAGTGTTCTTTCCTCTGTGTGCATGAAGGGGGGGGGGCAACATATGAATGAGTATTCAATATACGACGATGCTAATAACTAAGAAAGGATATTGAAAGTGGGTGATGTCAAACATAATTATATTACATCAGAAGGCTACTAACCTTGCCCTCCTGTACACCCAGGAGCTTAATTCAAAACATCCTGGGATCCCAACCCCAGCGATCTTAGTGTAGGCACATATCATAAAACCTGGCTGGTCTACCCTATGCAATGCAGTGGTTGCAGGCCTGTCTAGAATAGCTAGGCCTGGGATCACATCACTATTCCATTTCCACCACTAAGATCACTGCGATCTTAGTGAAAGACATGCATAGTGGTTTCACCTGAGTACAAGAGCACTTACAGGGAACACTCCTGATCGAAAGAGTGAATAGCCTGCTGCATACATAAAGAGGGGAGGGAGGACATTTGCTGAGTGTCCTTGAGGGCTGTTAGGGCTACTCATGTGTTAAGTGCACTGTAAGGTAAGTCTTCCCTTCTCTCTCTTTGTCCTGGGGGGGGCACAATGCTTCTAATAGGCAAGCATAAATCATACATTCATGGGAACAACTCTTGAGTACTGTACGGGGGTCAACTGCACCCTGTGCTCTTTTGTTAGCCCATATGGGGACGGGGAACGATTGTATAAGCACTCTTGTGAAAAAGAGTGACTCCACAGATATTCCTTTATTTTGGGACTCTTACCCCTGTGCCTAGTCAGTTCTTCTTGGAATAGTGTAGGAGGGCTGAGGCTAAGATCGATGCGATCTTAGTGCTGGCTAGGATATGTGAACCCAGTCAACTCTTAAGATCGCTTAATAGGATAAGGCTGATTTATTCCTAAGATCACTGGGGTCGTGATCCCAGGATGTTTTGAATTAAGCTCCTGGTTCCTCTTTGTAAAATGGCATATATGTATTGAGGGATATGCTGATAATCTCTATTTGTATTGAGAGAGATTTCTAATTATGTAGCATCTCGTGTAGGAAATATCAAGAAGCACATCTTTCTTGTGATGTTGGGGATTTAATAAGACAGGGGGTGTTAGTCTCACTGGGATGAAATGGGATTGTAATTAAGGCTCTGGGACTTAGGAATGGATGGAATTGAAAATTTCCTAGACCTGTACATAGTGGTAGCAGCAGTAGTAGTATACAATCTGCAAGGATCAGCAGCCAATTTCTTACAAAAACAATAACCAAAGTTAGGTTAAACTACCTCCGATAATGAGTTCATATATTATGTACATGTATTATGTGATACAGTTCACATAGGACTCTTGAAATTCCACATAGCACACATCATATTGAAATTTTGTACAGAGCTGTCTTTTTGTAGTCAATAATGTGTTTATCGGTTAAAACAGAAGTTAGCGTGAAACATTATTTGAAGTCCAATTCAAGCAGTAGGAACCATTAGGAGCTTTTAATCTGAAAGACATCATCATTTCCCTGAGGATTCCGTGGCCATCAACAAATATTGTTTTAATTCAGGATTCAAACGTTCTGTGGCAAAATTTCCATTTGCAGAAGGTGCAAGGGAAAGGAAATGTTTAAGCATTAACGAATTAAAACGAGCCAATAAAACAGGACTTGTCAAATATTGCATCCCCTTCATGACTCCATGTGAAAATTGTGAAACAGGATATTCAAGAACTCGTATTGGGCCTTTCATAGGAAACACGCCAACAGCATTTATTGCAATGAGATAACATCCCTCATACCATACATGGTTGGATTTGAGTAAATGTCAGGAAATATAACTATGCAATAAAAAATCACTTTGAAGGAAGGATTTTGCATGGTGTGAATATCAAAATGCAATTTCTCTAATCCAATGATTTTAACTCGTTTGGACCTAATTATCATCCCAACCACGGTTTACTTTTACCCATGCGTTGTCTGTTATTTGCTCGTTTATATCACTTTCTGCGACAAAGCAGTGTGCTGTTCATATCGACAAAATGCTTTCAGACAGAAGCTTGACAAAGGGTTTTAGACAGAATCTTGCCTCAGTGTGTAGATGCATACATAGCTCTATTATCAAAACTCATATATTATCAGCCATTTTCAGCATTTTCTTCGTGTCAAGCTTTGTCTTGTTAGGGGGCGAATCTCAATTTGTGTTCTCCTGACAGAAGGTCCTTTGGTCAGGGAAATGAGGATAGTATGGACGCTTTCTCTCACTGAAAACCTGCCGCTATTGGAAAGTCGTCATATATGACGAGTTTAAGGTCATCAGAGGGTCGTCAGACCTGCAAGACTACCCTAAGTAGTCATATTGACCACCCTGGCATTACTACTAGTCTGTGTGTGTGCCATAAGAGGTCCCCACTATGCATTTATCTAATACATAGGCCATGCCCTGGGGAGTACATGTCCTTATCTATACATTGTATTTGTTACATAATCTACAATGAAAAGGAGAATATAACCACCATTTGATAAACAATATACCTGTAAAAAGATGTGAATGTTTGAGTAGAATTGTAGAAAGGAAGATAGATTATCCTGGTCCACACCTCTTTTATGGCTGGTGTTTCATTATGACTCCTAATGCATTGAGTATCCCTAACATAAAGTAAATGTACATGTGTGTACTGATACAGTACTACATACTGTAAACTGGAACTATGACAGTGGATTGGAAGAGTTCCCAATACTACTGATTGATGGGATGAGGGGACATGATATAATGAAAAAGATCAAGTGGAAATTATGTGGAAATTTTGAAAGACAATGCAAGGATGTATGTTGCTCTGATATGGCTTTTAAGGGCAGCCTAACTGATGACTTTAGGTCGTCAGTGACGACCTAAAGTCGTCACCTATGACCACCCCATGACGACCTAAAGTTGTAGTTTTAGGTATTGTCAACCTGAGGACTTTAAGTCGTCACCACTGACGAGTTTCATACCTTCCAGGTTCTCAGTGCTTATTCAGCCCTCGCTTGAGTCCCCACTCCCAATAACTGAAATAAAATCTCTTGTTAGTGGCTGAAATATCCCTCTATATCTGTCGTATTTAGTCTACAGTATTGAGACCTAGCCCAGACCTTTAATAATGGGCCCAATTATTTGAAATCAAATCCCATTTGTGTTCAGGAAACAATTACCATTATTGGCCATACATTTCATTCAGATCCATACAATTGTGAATTTCTAAAATTTCAATTCCATAATTTGATAGATAATCTTTCGACAGACTGGAGCGGTTTCCTGGGAATCAAAAGAAGATAGCATCTGCTAATTTGCATAATGGCATCAGAGAATACTGTCATCTGCTGTTGCCGTTCACTACTGAATGATGATGAGCGCTACCATAACATCCCGAACGACTCCCAAGAGCCGTTGAATTTGAACTTGCCTCTTAACTTTTGCAAAGTTAGTGAAGGACAGCTGCACCTGCCTATTCTCCTGGGGATACATGTGTCAGAATAATTACTAGCTTAAATGGGCCGTAGATCAGAAAACCCAGATTCTATTGCATTTTTACCCAGGGATGAATAGAGTGTTACTGTTTTTATACTAAATAGCATTGATGAATATAGGCTCAATTTATGTTAAGATACTCTAAATGATGTTATCTATACCTCTATAGAAGATTACTATAAATCAAAAAGTAAACAAATTAATTGATGGATATCTATAATGCAACATTTTATAGTCAATGCTTCCGAATTCAAGGAGAAAGTATGGCCCTAATAAACCAATCATTTTATTTTCAACTGATCTGATTCATTTGTTTTGCCAGGTTTTCGATGGCTAAGATCGTTTTATTGGTTATCATTGGCGTTTGTTTCAATAGGTAAATGCAGTACTGAAGACATTGTTGGTTTAACTTGTAGTTTTATTCAGTAGAGGTGAACTGTAGTAAGGAGTGGTGTGCTGTGTGCCTTGCCTGATCTCTGAGTGCAGCAGGTGGAGGGCACTAGTAATATGCTTACTCACTGTGAGGGCTTTCTAGGTCAAGTTGACACACTTACATACATACAGGGCTAGGCACTGCTTTGGGCCTAGGACCTTAGTTTACACTGGGCTCACCAGAGGGCATCATATTATAACATTGTCACATCCCCAACACAAAAAAAAGAAAAGATGATCATATATGAAACAAGTTCAAACATAGTCTTTCAAATAATGGGGTTTGACTGAACGACGCAGTTTTTTCAGAGTAGGGGATTTTGCTGGAACTACTGGCTCTTTCTGAGGTGTTGTTGGTGCAGAAGTTACTGGAACAGACATATTTGCTGGTGGTGGTGTGCTTGGTTGATCAGGCAGATTGTCAGGCATTGGTGCAACTGGTGCATCATCAGGTATATCATCAGGAGTGATGTTGATGTTCTCCGAACCATATGATGGTCTTAGATGTATACGAATTCTTCTAAGTGAGTGTCCAGAATCTGTCTGAATTTCATACGATCTGTCATCTATTCTCTTTGATACAGTTGCGCCTTTCCAGGACTTATCACCAATGCGGTATGGTTTAGCACTAACTCTGTCACCTTCATCAAGAGTCTCGAGAGGTTTGGCGTTTCTATCGTAGTAGAACTTCTGTTTTGCTTGTTGGAATTTGAGCTTATCCATCACATTGGTGTGTTGAGTAGGACTCAGCAGCAAAGATGTGGTAGGCAGTAATGTCTTTGTCCTACAACCCAGGAGCCTTTGGGCAGGGCTCAGGTCAATACCTTGCTGTGGAGTATTCCGAATGTTCAAGATAGCAAGATAAGGATCTTCACCAGATTTGTTCGTCCTCTTCAACAATCTCTTAGCCGATTTTACAGCCGATTCCGCTTTTCCATTCGATTGAGCATAGTGTGGAGAGCTAGTAACATGCTTGATCCGCCATTTCTTCACAAAACATTTAAAGCGTGCACCAGTAAACTGAGGGCCATTGTCTGTTACTATCTCCTCATAAATACCGTAGCTGGAACAGCGGGCTTTAATCTTCTGAGTCACATCTTTTGATCTTACATTGTACAGTCTATCGATTTCCCAGAAGTTTGAATGGTAGTCAACTGTGACTAAATAGTCTTTTCCATTGAGGGAGAACAGATCAGCTCCGATCCTCTGCCAAGGTCTTGATGGCATATCATAGCTCTTCAATGGTTCCTTTTGTTGTGATTGACTGTACTCCTGACATACATCACATTTTCTTGTGTTTCTCCTGACATCTTCGGTCATCCCTGGCCAATACACTGATTCTCTTGCTCGTCTCAGTGACCCTTCCACGCCGGTATGGCCTGCATGGAGTTCAGATGTTATCTCTCCCCTTAGATCATTAGGAATCACTAACCTTTCTCCTCGAAATATCAGTCCATCCGAGACTGCAAGTTCATCTCTGAAACCATAATATTCTCCGATGGCAGTTGGAATCATGGCTTTCTCGGGCCAGCCTTCTTGTATCGTAGATTTCAAGAGAGATAGAACCTTGTCTTTGGACGTAGCGTCACGGACTCTCATGATTTGATCTTCTTTCATTGCCAGGTGAGTAACAGCATTCATAGTTTCGAACTCAGACTCTTTGTTGTTCTTTCTGTCCTTTAGGTGTGCTCTGCTGAGTGTGTCCGCTATTAACCCTTACTTGATTAGCAAAAGTGCGCTCTTAAGCATGCATATATGTTAAATAGATCACCATGGGTTTAATATTGATCAGATTAAGATGATTTTAACACTAGAAGAATCGTAATATCAAGGGCTTTCCAACGATACCAAATTTGTTATGGTGCATTAGGTGAATAATTATTGATAGATCATAATGCAGATAATAATGAATGAAAAATAGGCTTAAAATACATGAAAAGTGTGCGCTCTTGCCATGAGAATAATGGGAAAATACAGAAAATTCACTAAATTAAAAAAATATTGATAAAAATACCAAAAATATTGATGAAATATTTTTCCTGTGATTTTCTCCAAGGAATCCAATTATAATACATATCTTTTTTTCAATTTCCATCAATATAGCTTTCTTTGAACTGTCAAAATAATGCTTTATGAATTGAAAAAAACCTATTTACTACCAAAATCTTTAAAAAAGAAAATTCTGGGTACCTTCATCCAAATTAACCCTTTCAACATTCTGTGCCAACATCATTCCCTTACTGACTCATATAATATTCTCACCTATGCTTCATATTACATTTTCTGAAATCTATTTTACTGCCCTCTTTGCTATCATTAGAACAAATACATTAATTTAGACATGATATAGGTAATAGCCTGTACTATGTCAAGTTTGTTGAATAAATCAGCTTTCTTGAAATAATTCTGGGCACGAAAGGGTTAACATCTTTTTCCCCTCGAGGTACTTAATGTTAATGTCATACGCAAGTGTTCGAATGAGCATTGTCTGTAACCTTTTCGGAGCTCTGTCCAAAGGTTTTCTTGCGATTGAGAATAATGGTTTATGATCAGAATGTACTATGACGTGACGTCCGAATGTGAACTGATGCCACTTTTCTAATGAAAAGACTATTGCAAGCATCTCCTTTTCTATTGTTGCATACCTAGTCTCGGTGGGAGTGAGTGCTCGACTAGCATAGGCTAGTGGCTTGCCGTTCTGCATTAATGCAGCACCAAGTCCAGTACCACTTGCGTCACATTGAATGATTAATTCTGAGTCTTTGTCATAGTAGGCTAGAACTGGGGCTTCAGTGAGCAGTTTTTTCAGCATCTTGAAAGCTTCTTCTTGAGGGTTACCCCAGTGTCATTCAGTGTCTTTATGCGTGAGAATCGTGATAGGCTTCATCACATCCGCAAGATTAGGTACATACCTAGCAAGGTACGTTACAGTTCCTTTGAGTCGTTCAACAGCTGCTACATCAGTAGGTCTTTCCATCTTGAGGATTGCCTCAACCTTATCTGGATCGACTTTCAGTCCAGTTGCTGACACAATATGTCCAAGAAACTTGATTTCGGGAACATTGAGTTGACATTTGTCCTTGTTCAGTTTTATGCCATGCTTTTGGCATCGAGATAAGAGTCCATGAAGATTCTTGTCATGCTCTTCTTGATCTCTTCCATAGATGATGACATCATCTGCAACACACTGGATGCCATCTAGCCCCTCAAGAGCTAAACATAGTCTTTTTTGGAATATCTCAGAGCTAACGTTCAGTCCAAATAGCAGTCGCAGCTATCTGTAGCGTCCAAATGGAGTAGCAAATGTAGTTAGATAACTTGACTCTTCATCAAGTTCAACGTGGTGGTATCCTTGCTTCAGATCACAGATGGAAAACACAGTTGCAGCAGCTAATCTTGGAAGCACATCGTCCAAGACAGGAAGTCTATAGTGTTCTCGTTTCAGGGAAGCATTCAGAGTATGTGGATCTACACACACGTGTATAGTACCTGATTTCTTCCTTACAACAGACATCTGATTCACCCAGTCAGTAGGTCGATCAACTTTGCACATGGTACCTTCAGCAATATGCCTGTCCAGCTCCTTGAGCACATCGTCTTTAAGAGCCTCAGGAAGTGTACGTGCAGGACGCACTACAGGATCAGTATCCTCTTTCAGAGTCAAATGAACAGGACCTCTGGGTAGAGTACCCAGACCATCATCAAACACACTAGTAAACTCAGACCTAATGTCAGATTTGACGTTACACACTTCGAATGTATCATAGTTGACTGTAATCAGTCCCATATTTTCAGCTGTTTTTCTACTTAGTAATGGCATGAACTTTTCATTTTCGACTACGACATAATCAACATTCCATTTCTTGCTAGTTTTCAGATTTCTTACTTTGATCTTTACTTTACCCAGTGCACATGCACTACTTCCATTCCACATTTTCAGTGAGACAGGTTCATCACGCACTGTTCAAGTACCAATATACTTCATAGGAAGTATACACACAGTAGCGCCCGGATCTATCTGATGTATGACTTCTGTCGAATCAATGACCATTTTACAGTAGATAGCTTTAGTGTTGCTAACAGATGATACATCTGCAACGACACTTACCGAACCTTGAGTAGATGATTCATCAGAGTCTCGGACTTGATGAACCTTCTTCCTACTATACCTCCTTTTAGGTTTACCTTTGTTTGTAGGATTTTTACATTCTTTAGAGCCTGAGAAATGATTTTCTCTTTTGCATGTATTACAGGTTTTCCCCAAGCAGGACAGTGAGATTTACCCATAACATGAGTTTTAGCATAATAGTTACAGAGTTTTTCACCCTTATCACCCTTCTCCCCTTTCTTTTAAGAGTAAGAGTGATGAGACACCTTTGAGACCTCATAGTCATTTTCATGGTTAACAACCTCTTTCGTTTCATCATTAAGCTCCATAGATCTACAGATAATCAGAGCAGCAGGGAGATCTAGTTTTGTTTTAGACATCAGTTTGTCTTTCACCTTTTGGTCTTTATGACCAGCAATTATGCGATCCATAATTCTAGCATCTCTACACTTTACATCACAGAAATTACAAGTACTAGCTAGAAAACGCAACGCAGAGAGAAACTGTTCGAAGGTTTCATTAGGTTCTTGTTCACGGCGAGAGAATACCAGTCGCTCGATAAAGTCACGCGTTTCGCTAACAAAGTACTTGTCGTATTTCTTCATGAGAACTTTAGAGTCGTTCTTGTCCTCAGTTTCAGCATACACAAAACCTTTGTAAATTTTCTGCGCCTCGAAACCAATGGCTTGCAGCAGGACAGACGAATGAAATACATTATCTTGCTGGCTTGCACCAGACAAGAGAAGATATCTCTCTAAGTCCTCTCTCCAATCCAGCCATCGCTCTCGCTTCCCTGGAGATTCGACATCGAGTTCAGGGGGAAGTCTAATGTTGGGCAGAAATGGGGCAGGAGCAGGAGCTTGATTTTGATTGTCAGGCATTGTTCATGAAAAGGAATTCACTTCTGAGGAAAGAATCCAATAAGTTGGGGTGAGTCAGCAGAAATTTTTTTTTTCTTCAAAACTTTACAGAAATGGGTGTCAGTGTCAGTTTGTTGACCAGCAGTATCAACAAATAAGCCTAGGTATTGACAATCAGTGTCAGTATAGGCCTACAGGTGCTTCAGGTAAGCAGGTTGACTCTTAGACCAGACTAAGTCCCAACAACAAAAATGTGAAAACTGCCAGAAATTAATTTGACAATTTCAGAGTTCAGAGTTCTTGTTGTTGATAGCAGATAAGCACACAGGTTACAGTTCATGGGTTCAGTACACTGATAGTTCACTAGCAGACTTTCAGTGGTGAGGTGCTAGGTAGTAGTAGTAGTACTTTAGCATGGTACAGGTGGAGAATGACTTGGCAGTTCAGTGCACAGGATCCAGGTAGCACCAACTCCAGTCAAAATGTAGTCTCCAGAATATAAAGTCAAAATTGCCAATACTCACAGTCTATGCAGTGTATAACCTGTAGCTGTCAACATGTTTCAATAGGTAAATGCAGTACTGAAGACATTGTTGGTTTAACTTGTAGTTTTATTCAGTAGAGGTGAACTGTAGTAAGGAGTGGTGTGCTGTGTGCCTTGCCTGATCTCTGAGTGCAGCAGGTGGAGGGCACTAGTAATATGCTTACTCACTGTGAGGGCTTTCTAGGTCAAGTTGACACACTTACATACATACAGGGCTAGGCACTGCTTTTGGCCTAGGACCTTAGTTTACACTGGGCTCACCAGAGGGCATCATATTATAACATTGTAACAGCGTTGGCAGCATAGGTGCGATGGTATTATACTTCAGCACAAACAGTGGTAGCAGGTGGTCCTATATGTACTTTATGAAATTTTAAGTAGCTGCCACATTGGGCAAGGTGTTAAGGAGGCTGACAGGCTGCAGATAACAATGATTAAAGACAACACCCCTACTCACATCCTCGTCTCATCAATTATACTGTAGGAACTTGTGTGGTGTAACACCATAAACATCGGAATATTATTATGGTAATTGCTACTTAGAATGCACCTACCTTTAAGTAAGATTTAGGGAGAAGGTAGCTAATCACATAATCACAGCATACCAGTTGCGAATCGGTGGCCACTGGCCAACAGCTGCATGACCACATTCACTCATATGCATCTACAAAATGTGTCAGCTGCCAAGAAGTCAACAAAGTCGTAACTGGCATGCGTCAGGCACCTACCATTTGTTCCCAGAGCTGGCATGACAGTAGCACAATGTTGTGACAGAGGGTGCCTCATGTATGGGCTGAACATCTCAAGTCGAACTGTGTTAAGAAATGCCCTACCGATCACTTGTTCCTGGCACACAACAAGCCCTCGTTCTTAAAGCTAATTAGTTTTACCTTAAATTTGTCCCTGTCATAATAACGTGCAAACACTCCAGAGCATTTCTCTATTGTTACTGTTCAATCAGAGTCACGGCCTCCATTTCTGTAAAGGGCATTCACATAAAAACTTAAATAAGAAACCCCATCCTCCAAGATGCCGCCTCACAAAGGTTTATCTTTAAAAGGCAGTGGGAATCTAAGCCTGCAAGACATTCAAAGCAGGTGAGGAGAGGAGGGAGGGGGTGGCTTAGGTGCACTTTAAGGAAGAATTAACCAAAGTGTGTAGTCCTCTTAAGGTGTGGGAGTCACGTGTCTTATTTTCTAGGTGTCAGGAGGCACACGTTCAGGTTATTCTCATCCTCACATCACTGCCAGTACAAGACTACAGAGTGCTTGAGACAAGTGGAGATTCTCTTTGACCTGTTGAATATATTTCTTTACTGACCAGTGTTGAATTTTACTATGGTTGAACCGAAATGAGAAGGTAAGGCAGTAAAGATTGAGTTGCTTTTGCACATGAAAAAGGAAGCCATGGCTGTTAAATTAGTTCAGTGCAGATGACAGACGCGATTCTTGATGTTTGAGTTCACTGACCAAAAGTCCTCGGCCAAAAGTAGGTGAATAAAACCCTGTACTACACGGAAAAGGGAGGGGGCACACACCTCCGCGGCTCATCTTAACCCAATATTGTGAGTTTGTTTTGCTCTGGCTTTGTACAATCTTTCACTGATTCAACTTAGGAGCAGGCTTCAATCCGAAATTTACTTGTCTCTTTTTCTTGCCCCCCCCCTCTGACATATCATAGAAAGGCAATGCAAACATATTACTTCCAACAACAGCTTCAGAAGGCTTATCATGCAGGAAAATTGTGATTGTGGTAGATGTCATTTCAGAGGGCAAAATGATGAAAGGGGAATAATTGAAAGACCTTCTCCACATATGTGAATCCAAGAAAAATACCTGTATAATTTTTGCTTACAAAGCCCTTGAAGGTAGCTGCATGATCAGCAGCAGATTGATAGAACAGTCGGCGCCTGGACATGTGAGTCATTTTCACATTATGTAGGAATCCACATTCAATAAGCATCCCTAACA
Organism: Acholoe squamosa; assembly: GCA_949317995.1. Lineage (NCBI taxonomy): Eukaryota > Metazoa > Annelida > Polychaeta > Phyllodocida > Polynoidae > Acholoe > Acholoe squamosa. The sequence goes on along the minus strand of OX439049.1, from coordinate 29,015,716 downwards.
TAAAAGAAGAGGAAAGATTTACAGGGTGGGATGTCACAAGACATCTATTTGCAGTTACCTGTAGTCGTGAAACCACCACCACCCCTTCTACAACACCAAGACAGTGCAGATTGTCTCTGTTGCTGATTTAATATTTCACATATTTACAATTTAGAATGCTGAGGAGGGTCTATAGGTAGACTTAGTGTCATTATAGATATCAAGTTCAGACGTATTTCCACACTTTCCTGAGATTTGGTCCATTGTCATCCACCTAATTATATAATATACCTCCAGACCATGCATTATCATGGCACATGAAAACAGCATTGTATCCTGATGAAAAGCACGACTTCCCCATGTAGACAAACTGACTCCCAGGAGACTGTCGTAAATGTCTCTGGCACCTTTACAAATCCTCATATAAAAAAAAGAAAGACCTGCACCTGCTACTCCCTGTGTGCTGTTGAAATGCCTCTGTACTAAGGAGCTTAAGATCAGGAGAGCGTTTCAGAATGATAGCAATTGTGATCATTTTGAAATGCCCTTCTGAAGGTTATAAAATGGCCTACTTCAACCACTACAATGTTAGTGAAATGTCTGCCTAGCATAGCAGGCTATGGTAGTGATTTGGCTGTACCTACAAAATAAACCTAAAATGCATAAATATATATATATATATATATATATATATATATATATATATATATATATATATATATATATTACAATCGCATATCAAATATCTTCATATAATCCCTGGATAAAGGGTTCTCATGATATGAAAAGATTGTGGAGGAATGAGGCTGTAGTTGTATGCGTCTTAATATTGAATGTGGGTATCACATTTCCTGCCTCAAGATATCTCTACTTTTAACTCACATGAACACATCATTCTATGTGGTTGTCAGGAAGAGGAAGAATCATTTCTCTATGTCAGTCTTGCCCCTTAAGGGTAAATCTACTGCCACAGCTCATTCCGTCAGCCATGATTCCATTGTGATTCCATGTACCTTTGCAGAATCTGACATGATTACATCACCATTCCGTTAAGAGTCCTTGACCTTTTGAGACTTTGAAAATAATGTGCTATTCACAGATGAAACCTCCCTCAACCACAACAGCGCAGATTAATGCCCCTGTTGCTGATTTATATATATTTCACACACTTACACTTTAGATTACTGAGGATCTATAGATAGTGTCAATAGATATTAATTTTAGACCATTTTCCATACTTTCCAGAGGACTGGTCCATTGTCATCCACCCATTATATAATATACTTTCACCTGCCAGTTGAAGACAGCATTGTATCCCGCTGAAAAGGGAGACTTCCCCATGTAGACAAACTGTCTCCCAGGAGACTGTCGTTAATGTTAGCTTGCCTCAGGTACAAATCCACATATAAAAAGGACAGACCGTCACTGGCTATACTCCCTGTGTGATGATTAAATGTCTCCGTACTAAGGAGTATAAGGTCGGCATTTCAGAATAATAGCAAATGTGATGATTTTGAAATGCACTTCTGGAGGTTATTTCGAAACGGCCTAATACCACACCCTCTGCATTGTTAGTGAAACATTGCAGATACTCCAAGAAATGCTCTCATCAATTCAGTGAAATATTTGTGTCTATGAAGCTGGCATGTTTTGAATCATTGGTAACATAATGCCTTAGACCTCTAATTAATTACACTGTTCCATGGTGCATTGCTTGGCGTGCCAGCTTTAGATAGAAGGGCTATCAGTTGTTAAGATGAAACTGACTGGATTGTGCTGTCTAAATATCAATAAATCTACCTTAATTCCTTTACCAGAGTATTTCAGAGCAAACTTTTGGGTTTTATTTCATAACATAAACTCTCAAAAACCGTTGGAATTGTGTGAATTTTCAAATTAGAAGGGAAATGGTAACTGGTTAAGCTAGGCTAATCAGTTAGATAGAAGAACACCCAAGTTTTCTCTATCTAGTTTGATTACTGAGATATATCATCATAAATGTGGTGATAAGTTGATCTATTAGTTCACTTCAAATTGCAATATCTCAGCACTCCCTGTATCAATTGCACTGATATAAAGTGCATATTGTAGTTAATATCTAGATTTGTTGGAATTTTGGTGGATAAGGAATTTTAAAAGACATTCTTTTTCGGTTACCATGGCAACCAAAATCATGCAAAATCGGCATTTTTCATATCTGTTGCCATGGTAACCAGCCAAATGGCCAATAATGCATCAAAATACACTAGAAATTCACTGAAAAAAGTCTTCCTGACAAAGTGACATGTATACCCATGTCAACTTGATTTGACACAGATAGCACACGTCATTGGGACATGTGCACATATGTCACTATGACAACTGTAGCACAAAGTAATCCTCATATGATTTGACATGCCTTAAAATGCCATGTCGTCTGTGAGTTGACAAGGGTCACGGCCATGTCAAAGGCACTTGACATGTGATGGTTTGACATACATAATTGTTCTAGGATATTCCACTAGATGGGGCAAACAACCATTTTGGTACCAGGATTAATCAGTACCAAGAAGTACTACCAACACTTGAGACATTTGATGTATCTGTGTCATTTTGTTTTCATGAAAAATAGATCACTAAGGTCTGTAAATACTATCAATGAATGGTAGTGAATTCTATGTCATTGTTAAATTTGCATTTGTTATTGAATATGATCCTGAATACTTCAACTGGAGAGGTTAGACACCATATGTGTGGGTCAGTGAAAATACCAAAGGACTGTATTCTAACCCACAATCTATAATCTCAGTATCTACAGTACAGGGAGACATATGGCATTGCCATGCACCTCCATGCCTTGTCTTATAGAGTGCATAGAGGTCCTCAGTCAAGTAGAAGTTCTGTAGATAGGAAAAGGTGCCTTAGTGTTGCAGGCCTGTGGGACTATGATATCCCCTGCCTTCTATTATAGGCTTGCCTTGATTGAACCATTGGTACATAGTTATTGACTGCTCCTGACCCTTACATAATTGTCTCACAGTATTACCTAGCACTCAGGTGAATGGATCAGAAATATGTGACATGTCTTCATTATGCATGTCCAGTTGAGTTGACGAACCAAATATGAGAGGGTCAACCTTATTCGACATGCCTTCATGCATGTCATGTGGGAGACAAATTGTGACCTGTGCAGTATGTGTCAAAGCGATCAGTGTTCTTTTCTCTGTGTTGCCATGCCATTTTGTTGAGCATGAAAAAATGTACAAAGCCAATTTTCACCAAGAAATTAATACCATTTGACATTTTTCATGAATTTTAGCCTAAATATTAATTAAATCTATGAAAAACCTTTAGGGTAATTTAAGATTGCCATGCTAAAAGTATAAGAGATAGAGACTAACTCTTTGGACCCTGTGGAGAACCCAACTCAAGCTAGTTCTGACCAAAAAAAATCAAAGAGTACTAAAAATCGGTCAACAATCGGCCAAAATAGACCAAACTACACATTAATGTGTAGTTGGTAAAGGAAGAGTTAAACCTGTGGAACCATGTCAACTCTCAACACCCAGTCTTTGAACGCAGTACATGACCTGGAGCAAGCCCTGTGATTGGTCTGGCAATGAAAGCAGCACATCCCTCATCGCTGTCTGACAAAGGCAAACAGGTTGCCTGGTAGCAAAAGGAATTTCAAGCCTTTAGGTCTGGCTCTACTTCCCGTTCAGACCCATATTGAGCCATGTTTCAGGAAATAGTGAAATGTCCCTATTATATATGTCGACTGGAGTGGCTTCAAATTAAATCATAACTCATTTAGTTAACCCAAGCCATATGAAAGGATTTTGTTTTACCCACCCCTGAAAGAGAACTTTAGCCCTGTAGACAAACAGAAAGTCAAGCAAGCTCCAAATACGTTTGAAAAGGTTCAAATACTCACCTACATCATTTTTTAATCTTTGATGATGATATGGATAATATATGTTAGAAGTAATTCTTCTTAATGGGACAGAATAACATACATGATTCTTTATATTGGAGTCTTGATTAGAACGGCTCCTGAGTCTTTATCCATTTCTTTCTCGTAATAACACATTTAGTACAACATACTGACATCGGCGATGCAGTGACAAGGACTGTGTTTACTGAATGACATATATGAAGACAGTCTGGAGATGAGTATAGAGGTGAAGTCAATGGACAAGTAGCAGAGAGTAATGTGAGAGACGCACAGCACAAGAATAGGCGGAAGAATCAAGGAAGAGAGGCAAGTAGAATTTCAGACAGGGTAGACATATAGGTACTTTTAATAAGACAAACATGAGATGAAAAAGCTTACCTTAGCACTTTCTAGCATAAGTTACATATATGCCTCCCTTAGGACCTTCTAGCTTTATATAGATGACAGTACTCATTTGAATGAGTCACACACATGCAGAATACTTCAAACCTGGGTGTGCCCTAGCTCAAAGAGGATGCATCTAACAGGTTCAGACATGCTGTCAATGGCCTGCACCAGTAGGTGCAGAATGTCAAAGAACTGTCAGAAGTGGCGCTGTCCAATAATGGCTATAGGCAGGTATTGGAGTGGGTGGCAAGCAGTGTACTGAGTTGCATGTCAGTCAGGTATTGTATGGAAGGTAAGTGACATGGCTGCTGTTGTTTTGACAGGGCTATTGAAGAGGGATGGGGTGGGCAGCCAAGCTGTCAGAGTAAGGGTCAGGGAGGGAAAAAAATGAAACAAGGGGTATGTAATAAGAACAGCTAGGGGATCTAGGAGAGTAGTACTAAAGGATTCAAATCAGTGGGGTTTATAGTGGAGAGGTAATGGAATGCGAAAGAAGAAAAATAAAATTTGATATTGACAAGAAGAAGGGTCCTGAAATCTATAGATATGAGACAGACAGACAGAGACAGAGAGAATGATGATGGTTTTGACAGGAATGTAGAACTGCACTGTGTTTCCTATAAAGCGGAAGGAGCACACGCAAATAGTGAATCCAAAAGGAATCGTGGGTGCAAGGTAAAACTTTCTGCATCTACTCCCTAAAATCCCCTGAGAATGACTAGAGACCATTTCTAACTGCAGTGGACTAGGTTGTGTAAAAGCAGTGGAGGAAGAGGGCCCATACACTGTGAATGGTTTGGTCCAACCATCTGAGGTGGTAAACAGCTCCTGTATACAAAATGACTGTATAAGGAGTGAATCTACTTGCAGATCTAGAAGTCCATTTCACTGCACCAATAAAAAGATCTATATAATTACAGAAAACTATATCAGAGGGCTTTAATAGGAAGGGATTTCAAATAGTACAAAGGCTATTTAGGAAATTCTAGACATGAACAAAGGACCTCATTTGATAATGGACGATACTAGACCATTCATCAGTGTAATGAACACTTATCCTTGTGGTCCCAATTACAGCACATAACCTGATCAAATCTCAGGCCAGGCACAAAATCAGAGAATAGATACTGTGTGAACCTCAGGGTTTATGATTGACTGATCTTTGTAAAGCTACAGACATTACATTACATTCAATTATATTTCTTAAAAGTGCCATAAAATCAGGGGAATTCACCCACAATACCTCATTCTTAAGGTGCATACAAAGCAAGACACATGAGGCACTCCTGAGGCCAAATATTGGCCATTCTTTCACTATCTATTGGCCATCCTCGCCAATATGGCACACACTGACTTGGGGCCGTTCTATTAGATATGTACAACAATGATCGATCCTTGCAGACAAGATGTCCTCTACACTGTACCCACCTTTAGATGTGATAAGGAGATAACTGGCAGTATGCCTCTGAGACAAGAAGCATGGTTTTGGCGATAATGAATGTTATGGTGAGTACTTGGTATTATACCTCCTGCTTGCAGGAATGTTGCCAGAGCACTCTTTGAGTTTTAGAGTTGGTCAAAGTAATGGACCATTACCCTCAGTTTGCTTGATATCTTAGGTTTGATCTGTTTTGAGGGTTGGTCAAAGGTGGCAGGGCACATAGCATCAGTCCTTTCACATGGCAAGTACACCACTCCAATTTTGTACATTGCAGTGTCATCTAAAGATCATATCCTTACACTGGATTCAGGTAAGGTTTTCTTACCACTGTAGAGCAACAATGTATTCGGTCCCCCACTACCCCTATTTTCAAATCATAATAAATAGTGTGTTCCATGGCTTGGTGTGCCTCCTCAAGCCTTACCCCAGCCTCTTCAGAGGGTCATAAAACTGGCATGGTATCCACCCATACTGGTCCCAGAGTTAAGTACTAGCGTCCTAGACTCTGGTCTTCTGCCCTATGTCTGATGGGAAGGGACAGAAAAGTAGTCCCCGTTGGTATGGGTGAAACACTAGAGGTGGCTGCGGTTCTCAGGAGTGGATAAGGACTGCTCTTGGTGTTGTAAATGAGGTGGGGGCTTTACACCGTGTATGCCACCTGTCCACAATAGGGTAGTGGTTAGAACAGTGGACTCATAATGCAGGGTAACTTAGGTTTTCATTTCATTTTGCTCTGCTGCTCTTACCAAGCGTGTTTAACTGCTCAAAGAAACTAAAATACACATAGCAGAGGCAATGTCTTTTGGTAATGTCTTAATAGATCTGTACATTTCTTACAAAAATCATAGTATTGACCTGGTGGTCCTATGGTGACTTGAACCCACTTCCCTCACATTGGGAGTCCAACCCTCTACTGCATGAGCTACAGTACTGTTGTTGACTTGTGGTAGACAATCTCCTAATATAATAGTCTTTAGCCCAAGTACTATTTAGCTGAATGCCTAGTCACAGGTTGATTGTGTATGGTATATGATTTTGTCAGGTAAATATACTAGGTGAAACCTCTATACTGCTGGGACAGTGCACACCTGTACCACTGCACCTACTAGTATATATATATATATATATATATATATATATATATATATATATATATATATATATATATATATAAGCAGGTATGACACAATACATCTATTGGGCTGTAATAAACATAGGGACTGCTTCTTGTGTTGCCCAATGATATGTGCTTCTAATTAGCCTGTACAGGCTATATCCCACAATGCAGGGCGCAGAAGATCAGGGGTTACTAGGAGTGAGTTAGTGACACCTGGTATCAGGATGGGTATCCACCGTTTCTCTCAGTACCTAAAGAGCAAGCTCCCCTGTAATGTTAAAGGTAAACAATCCTCCACTGTACTCTTATCACAATAAATACTCTACACCGTAGACGATGATCTACCATGGCTTTTTGGGCATACATTTAGCCTACTTGGGGGCCAATAAGACCTGGCATTATCCCCTACGCTGTTTTAAAGGCATCCTGCCTGCACCATGTCTTTAAAAGGAAATTTTCCCAATATACTTATTATTGTTGGCCGGCAGGGATAGACTAAGATTTTCGCCGTATTCTCACCCTAGTCCAAAGAATATAATGTACTTGTCATATATTATGCAAAAGAAATATAGGGGTCCCGAGCATATTTCTGAGCTACACATATGAACCTTCAACCACATATAGGATCATATGTGGGCAGATGAGGAGAAAGGTCCCTCCCTGCGGGATTTTTAGTACTGGGTTTGGCCACTAGGGGAGATACAAAGGCTATAATTGTGAGAAATAGGCCAAAAACTGGTCTTAGGTACTCTTTTACACAGAAAAAGAAAATTTTCTCAAAAATGTTCTATTTTCACTCATTTCCTCTATATTTGGAAGGTAAATGGAACGTTTTGAATCCAAAACAAGGCCTAAATAAGGGTTCTCATAGAAATGTGTTGCCATGGCAACAAGAGAACATTCCAAATAGAAAAAGAAAATGACATTAGTCCATAGAACGATTCACAGGGGTTTTAATGCTGAAAACTACACATTGATACCATTTCTACATCCAATGTTATGGCCAAATGTATGGAAAGCATTGGTCATTTATCAATAGATTATTTAAATCATTATGCTAATTAGATGCAGGGTTTAATCAAAACCATGAATGACAGAGCTTATTGGCTGTATTGATATGGTTATGTCATTCAATGTTCATTAAGCCATATCTCCGGGACCGGAAGGGCTATCTGCAAGTGATATACCTCATATTAAAGCTGATGACTTCAATTTTAAATGCTACATTTTACCTCGGAGGACCCTTTCTCCTCATCTGTCGACATATAGTGATTTATCACATAAATACCAATATTCATATCCAAAAGTAATTAGATTTATTTATAACTTTCCCAGCACTTAGATTAAAATCATACCTATATGCAGTATGTGTGAAACTGATATATGGTCCCGGGCATATTCCTCATGTATTAAAATAAAAATGGTCAGAAATTGAGGAGACAATAACTGTATGAGTGGCTATGACATCTAAGGCTGTGTCCATCACTAGAATCCGTAGTAAGTGGTAACATGTTTTGCTTGGCATGCAGGAGGTACCTCGATCGAATCCCACCAATGGTACACTGTGCCGTTTTTAGTCTGATGGCTATTGGAAAGACATTCTAAAGGCATTCTATACCTGTGCAGAAAAATGCTCAATGAACGACTTTGGCATCCCCCCCAGACTCCTTAAGGCTAAGATTTCACCTTATATAAAGACATACTGTAAGTTAATCAAAATGAGTGCAATTAAAAGAACGTCAGGATAGGTAAGAATCCACTATTATATGATGTAAACGTTTCTTCATGAGCAGGAGGTTAGTATGCTAGATGAGAGAGGAGAGGAATTTGGACAATTGAATACTTGATATGGCACTTTGGCCTAATTCCACTATTAAAACTTTGGATCTAATCAACAGAAAGCGGCCCCTGTCATATCATATTAAAAAATTTGATGGTTTATTCAAAAAGACTTCGGTAACTTTTCAATCGATGTTGAACACCTTCTCTTTTCATTAAATTTGTGACATAAAGATGAATCATGATATAAAGCCATATTAGGATTTCAAATATTATGAGTGTATAATTTGAGTCAGTGTATGGCTAAATAATGATGAAAAATGGAACTAAAATAAAAACGAAATCCATTTATGTTAGTTATGGAAAGATTTTGCACTATCATGCAGAATAGAGATTATTACACTCATTAATGATTATCCTATTGATATGCCTTACAGCGTCCACACCTATTATGTAAGGGCACTTCACAAATAAATCATAATCATAATGTTGGGCTGCTATAGGATTCTTGTATGTGCCTTATTGAATAATGTAGAGTCAATAGAACTGCAGAGATGAAAATATTTAAGCAAGATGAAATATTTAAGCAATTTGTGTCTGTCTGACGGTCTTAGAATGAAGCCAAAAAGAACCATATCATCAATTGAAAGACGCTTTGGACTGAATAGTCTGTATCAGTATAAAGTACATCAAAGTTGGGTGTACCATGTCTCAGAACCGGTGCATGTAGCAGCATATAGCCGGTTCAGACATGCTATCTGTCAATGACAATACTCTGCACTGGCAGGTGCCTACTGCCAGAGGGCTGTTAGATGTGGACCTGTCTAGTATAAGCTAGAGGCTGGAGTGTGTGGCATGAAGTGTACTGAGTGGCCTGTGAGCCAGGCATTGCGCTGAATGAAATTTACATGGCTGGGGCTGCTTTTGATAGGAGCATTTTTTGGAGAGGAGAAGGGTGAGCAGCTATGTTGCCAGGGTGTTGGAGGAGAACAGTTCAAACCTTTAACCCTTTCCTTACCATTGCACTATTATCTAAGCGAGAGGGGTGAAACTTTGTCCTGTCAAGTTGGTGAAAGCATGACTTGGTAAATATCATGTTTGCGAATTCGAACTTTGGCTCACTTACATATTGTGACTTGAGATTTCAGTAGATGGCTATATTTTTTAAATGACCTCTGTCATTGAAATGTTATTGTCCTGCAGCCAAAGTCAATGTCAAAGGTCAGAAAAATACTAAATTTCTCTCACGGTCCAAGATATCTCTATGAGACTGGATTTTTGTTACGACTACCAAATCGCACATTCTTGACCGATTCACATGTGAGGGGGTGGTTTTCATGAAGAATTTAAGTGGCTTTCACCTCAGCTAACTTTCTAAACTGTCATATGCAGTCTAGACTGACTTATAGGGTTGTAAACATCAGACAAGCACTACCAAACAATAAAAAGTTTTACAAGAATAATTCTGTAGCATCAAGTTTTGAGTCGATTTTCACAACTAATACAATGAAAAAGTAAAAGACAAATAGTCATGTACTTCCAGAATACTAAGTTTCATGAAGACGTTCTGAGTGGGTTTGGAAATAGAGTGAATTAAAGAAAAAAAAACTATTATGATTTTTTGATAATGCCACCCACCCTTTAAATTCTATTGATACTCAGGGAAAGCCTGTAGGTGGGATAACATGCTGGTAAATCCATTATTACCTAGGCCTAGTAGTTCGTCCACAATTGGCTTCCAAAAAAATGAAAAATTCACCCATATTCCTACACTGCCTGAAAACCAAATCACTACCCCCTACGCACATTACATGATCTGGTCCCCAACTCTCCCAGCACACTCAGGGCACACCCTAGGGTGCAGTCTAACCCTCCTGGAACCTTCCCACTCACTTCCTCCCAACATAATATTATCTGCAAAACCAGTGTTTTTTCAAGGGACTCTTTTACAATACTTCCCTAATCCATCCAGCTTACTCACTACACCACCAATGTTTCAAAACATAATTTCTCAGGTTTCTTGTGAAAAAGTGCCAATTTCCCACAATTTATCAGCACCCTGTGTAGAAGGCTATTTAATTGTCAATGGACCATTCTGGGTATTATTCATTATTTTACACATTTATAAAATATTTCGCCATATACGCTCAGGACCTGCTCACAAGCTCACAGCTCAATCCCCCCCCAGTGTGTACAGTGAGCTGCTCTTACATCACCCATACCAGGATGTTGTGAGAGCCGGACCCATCCTATTTCTGGGCACTGACTCACTGGGAGTATCACAACATACCGACATACCTGTGGATGCATTTCTAGGATGCAGGGAAATTCCACAACCTCCCTTCATCCTGATTGGTCCATCTATAAATAGAATCATTACCAGGTATGGCGATGCGTCAGATCTGATCAGACCCAACCAGATCTGACCTGTTCCTACCAGGACGTTTCATCACCCTGTGAGCTGCTCACCTTAGTATTTAAGACCTGGTGAGCGGCTCCCAATCCATCTATTCTAAGCTCATCCCTTCTACTTACATTATACCGCGTACAACCTCCCTAGTATCTAGGACCTACGACAGGTTGAGCTAGGAGCTTAGGGGCAGAACCTGCACGCTGGCAAGTGTATCATTGTTACCACCTATATGTACACTCTGTCATCATGCAATAAACAAGGATCAAAGAACTTCTCTGGATTCAGTGTTCATTACAACATCGACTTGTAACGGTTCGTTGACATAATTCTCCAAAACTAGAAATGTGAAAACCAATGACAAAAGAAAGCTCAAATCTTCGTGAGGATCCTAAAAGCCATAATGGAATGCTGGCCTTCCAAAGTTGGCACATATATATTTTCACTGAATTACTCCAAGGGAGGCCGGTAAGGAAACTCTTAAGAACTGCAGAGCCTTCATCTCATTTAAAACCTTGGTGAAATATTTTCTATTGCTCAGATGATACTAAGATTTGAACTTTTAAGTTACACTGAACAGTATCAAACAAGAACAGCAATTTTCATGAATATGTCACTATTGATATCTACTACTATCATGCCATGGAAAGTCTGTGAAAAATTCGGCCATCAACCGTTTTCAGGAAAGTAGACATGGCTGTTTTTGGCCGTTTTAAGTTCTAACAGGTGAAAAAAGCTGTAGGAATGCAGTGGAAATTGCTATAGGATTTAAAGAAACCGATAGAAAGAAAGGTTTCAAAGGAGATGGTTTAAAAGTTATATAGAGTGGGTTGTGTGGTAAATACAAGGCGGGAGAGGGAAAGAACGAAAAGTAGTGTCTAGGTATGACGGAAAACAACAAAGTAAACACTTTCTGCAGATCTACTCTAACAAAAATCCCCTGGGAAGGACTGGAGACCATTTCTAACTGCATTATCCAAGCTAGTGTAAAGGCACTGGAGGAAGAGGCTGGGTCCAGCTGTCTGAAGCGGTAAACAGCTCCTGTGTACACAATGACTGTGTAAGGGAAATGGAATTTTCAATTTCAGGCCTGCTCAGTATAAAGGATTTCATTGGAGAATGGACAAGACTATATTCATTAGTCTGATGTTCATTAGTCTGATGAAGACCCATTGTCATGATCCTTGTCACAGCAAATAATCCTGATGAATTTCAAAGCCACACACATAATCTGAGAATACGTACAGTGTGAACCTTGCGATTCATGATTGATTAATCTCCCTAAAGCTAAAGATAAAATCCAGTACCGTATTCATTCTAATAAGTGCACATGTGCGGAAAATTAATTGTTAGATGCTCAATTCCTTAAATCAAAAATTATTTCTAATAAGCGCACCCCCTGAAGCCATAAAATCGTTGTTTCTGCCCTAAAAAGTCTAATTTTTACACATCTTTTGTGTAAATTGACATCAGAGGGTGTGCTCATGGCCGAAAAAGAGGGGTGTGCGCTTATTAGTGCATGTGCCCTTATTAGAATGAATACGGTATATTCAATCATATATCATGACGATAACATCAGCAAATCGGATTTCCATGGCATTTGATGGAGGTTTCTGGATTTAAACCTTAAATGTATAGAGCTGGTGGTTTTTAATCAGGTCTAGATGCTTGAGAAATGATCCGGGATATTCTTTACTGCAGGGTAATAAAACCTGAGCATACATTGACAGACACTTGAATAAACAACCTAAATATGGACAGTCAAAATGAAGGGTACCTAATGTTGAAGACATGGATAAGCTGACTAAGGTGCTCAATGTTCCTTTCAGTCGCAAAACAGAAAATGTGCATCAGGTATGTTAATTATTCTGCAAATGAAATGTCTCATAAGCCTCTATAGGACTTACTGTGACTGTGCTTAAAGGGATGAGCCCTTCTTCCTAGTAGAGACATTGTAAGCTGGTAATGCAACATTTATGTCTTCTATTCTGTATCCATTTCTAACTTTAGATGTGTTAATGAGATAAGGCTGAGTGCCTCTGAGAAAAAGAGCATGGTTTGGACAGGACATTTATGGCATGTATTTGGTGTTATTCCTTCAGTTTAAGGGTTGGTGGAGTTTTGAACTCATGTTTTGAAATTGGTAGGACTTGTAACCTGCCCTGTAGCTTTTGTGGCATCCACGCCACTCTAGCTTTGTATATTTCAGTGTCAGTTAAAGACTGCTTCCTAACGCCGGATTTTAAGTAAGGTATTCTAAAAGACTCCCACTGCCCCTATATTCTAATCATAATAAATTGTCTACACCCCACACCAGGCTTGGTGCGGCTGTTCGAGGCTTACACCTGCCTCCTTAGAGGGTCATAAAATCTGGCATGGTTTCCACCCTTTCTCACACTGCCTTAAGAGCAAATTCAACTGTAATGTAAAAGACAAACATACGTCCTTCACTGCTCCTACAATCTAATCATAAGAAGTATTATACACCCTAGACCATGGTCTGTTATGACTATTCATTATGGCCCTTCAACCTGTTTAGAAATGCTCAAATAGGATGAGCAATTGAGTTAACCTTGTTCTTCCAAAGCAGTAATTTGGCTACATGTCAATAGTAATAGTTCCGCATTACCAATGTTCTTGATCACTCAGTTAAGAGCCTTTTTTTATTAAAAACGTTCCCAACTTTGTTTAGGGTTTGTTTCTTTTGCATTTTCACAGCCCAGGCATATTATACTCAATCACTTGGAATCTCTTACACATTACATTCACATTTGCTGATAGCTGAATAGAATTGCCTAAAAAGAAGGGTGTAGCACAATTGGCTAGGGAGTGTCTGTCAAACTAAATACCAATAAATAGGTACAGTGGACTTTTTTGGTGACTAATGTGGACCAGCTGCCGACAACTATTTGGTATAACAAGGACACACGTATTATTATTTTATGAAAGGACAAGGGAACCATATTATGGGCTTCATCCAAGGGACACAAGGGGGATTATGTTTTTTGCTGAGAACAGAAGGTGGCACCTGTAATACGAGTTTGGATGGTTCGTTAAAAAAAGACCTGTGTGCCATATCAATCGATGCAACACCTGCCTTCTGATGTGCTTAGAGATATCAGATGAAGCAAACCCATCTTCTCATCGTACAACCAGGCCATCCTCATAATGGCATGAAGTTTTAGCAAACGGACATTCTTACTGGTATGGTTTAAAAATATAAAACGCTTAGCACGTGTTTCACTGATCATCATCCTTCAAAGGTTTGAGGCAAGGGTATCAGAGCACAAAGGGGAAAGCAGCAAGCAGAAACTAGGATTTAAGGTCCGCCTGCTATATTAATACTATTGAACCTTTGGGGTATTCAGTTTGGATAATGTTCATGGCTAATGGAGTAATCCAACAGCAGTTCAGTCTGAAATGGCTGCAGTATATATATATATATATATATATATATATATATATATATATATATATATATATATATATATATATATATATATGTGAGCCAGCAAGCTAGAAGGACCGTCCAAGGGGAATTAGTACCAATCCTGGCCACCAGGGGGACACCGCTAAAAATTGTATTATACATTTTTCATGAGGATTTCAACAGTCCTACAGGGAAATTTCCATTTTTGGTCCAAACCTTCCAAATTTTGAATGCAAATAGAATGTTTTTAGGGCATTTCAGGGCATAAATCAGTGAATTTGTTGATATGTGTTGCCATGGAAACAAGATTTCTACTCAAGATAGAGGAATAAAAAAAGCCCATTAATAGCCCCACTCACAGAGATGAATATACTCAAAAAATGGTAAAAATCCAATTTTTAGGTCAAATTCTATAAGAAAATGATTTTAAAGAATACGATAATTTTCCTTAATTATATGTATAATATTATGCATACTTATACTTATCTCAAGATATCTCGGGAAATATGCAAGTTAGAGCTTATTTGGTATTTTGATATGTTACTGACCACCCAAATTCATAGAGCCATAACTCAAAAACTATCAGAGATATTTTCTGATGTAAAACATCATTGAAAAGCTCATTACTTGAATTTAGAAATTGACTTTTCTCCTTCGGGGACCCTTTTGCCTTGGCTGGACACACACACACACACACACACACACACACACACACACACACATATATATATATATATATATATATATATATATATATATATATATATATATATGGCCAATGTTCAGTGGGAAATCGGAAAGCCAACTGGTAGGGTTGAAGATCAATAAAAGCTTTTGAGTGACACCTTTAGGTTCGCAGTGAGCAAAATAATTCGCTCAAGAATGCGTCAAGACTAATGCTGAGAAAACAAAATGGCGTGATTGAAATCTGATCTACTATTGGTAATATCAAGAAGAAAATGATTGTCGTAAAATTTTGTTCCATATTTCCTTTTGGCCGCCTACCCACTTGCACCTTTTGGTCTTGGCCTTCACATCGTGTTTAGCCTTTGCAGTCCTCAATATGTACTCACATGGCCGTAAGGTTACAGCACTGCATGTCTAAGCTCGGGACGGTGAAATTATCTGTAGACATACCAATTGATTAATCAATGCACTGGCTTCACGACCGTCCGTCAGGCGAATTTTTACTAATCCTACAATTCATTATGGCAAAGGTATAGAGAAAATTTGTTGGATCAGCAAATATTCACCTAACCGATGGCAGTGGAGCCAGCTCTCATTAATATCTAGAATCATATAAGATCATAAATCATGGACAGGTATGCATGAATATGATATTAATTCAACACTGGCGGATCCGAGAATCAGAAAAGGAGGGGTGATTGACAAAAGGAGGAGTTGTATTCCTACATTTCCTTGTTGGCAGAAAAATGACTAGTAGTATAGTTACACTTTAACCAAAATCCCTGACAAGTGAAAAACATTGACAGATTACTCCAGGCTGACTCGAGTATGCCACCTTGTGTGGCCGAAATACAGCACCTGCAGTGACAGGTGATGGTGGTACATCTATCTGGTGGGGAAAATGTACCCCATACAGACATATTTGCAGTTCCTTTGCACATATATAGTAGTTATTTTCAGTACAGTTCTGGGTTCAAAATAAGCGATTCAACTCCTTAAGAAAAGTACTGATTGGAAAAAAGAGAAGTAGGCATGTGTCCCTCCCTATGCTCACCTGTGTATATTCGCCACTGGAAAGCTGAAACACGTAGAGGATTTGTTGAATTGAATATTTAATTCTTTCCCAACAGTCTATCAAAATAAAGAAAGTAATCAATGTAGAAAAGAAAATGCAAACTCGTTATCGCGACACTAGGTAAGCATGCAAAATAAAATCAATCTATAAAGCTTCCGTGTGTTGTATCATTAGTTCTATTAGTGTACAATTGGTATACATTGTGTCAGCGTGTCATTTACATGACGCTTACAGTGTTGGGAATATCTAGGTCTCTTCCCTTTTTAGGGAAATATATGGAAACGTAATCTATAATCGTCGCTTACATCCATCTCATTCTGAAGAGTTAAGGCTAAGTAAAAAATAATTGATTTTAGAAAAAAAAAAAGTGATCAAATCTAAAAATATTCAAAAAGGGAAAGTGTGACTGGTAGTAGCTGAGTAGTCCCAGTCGCTCTTCAGATCCATCAAGATTAAGATCCTAAATTGTTGCTGTTTCAATAACACATTACTTTTCATATCAGATTTAGTGTGGACCACCCATTACACAATAAAGGTCATTGAGAAAGTCACATTTTCCTCACATTAAGTTTTCCTAAAAATTCCATGAGGTGATTTAACACCTGTGAAAAAATGAAAGTCTGTCATTTATAGCCACTTCATTTTGTCATTATTAAATTTGTGTTGAGGTTGCATGGGGCGATGTAAATACCATTACCCTATTTCTTCTGGGATAAATCACTTTCTTAAAACTCTGGCCAACCACTGGATCATCAAGATTACTTAGGGATCCAAGAATCACAAAGAGTGGTGCTTAGAGTGCATCCATTAGGTACCTGTGTCAGCAGATTAAAAACTTCACTTGTGAACCAATCAGATTCAAGTATGGACACTTGACAAAAAGAGTGGGAGCCCATACTGAGGCTGGACAGATGTTTGGTGGGCACCTTTGTTTTTGTGCTTTGACTATATAATGGCTATTTCCCTCATTAAATGGTCCAAAGCTGTATCGCACTGTCAACTTCTCTCTGAGTCACTGTGACATTGAAATTACTTCATGAATGACTGAAAGGCAAACCTCATTTGTGTGCTGCGACTTCAAGGATCTGTATTTCATGAATGCCATATAACCTTTTCATAATTCATTGAATATTTCATGGGTTGAGGTGAATGAAATACATTCTCCGTGGGGATAAGGAATTGGGGAATCACTGTGTATATTTGTACTATCTGGTAAGTCTGTCAATTTCAAAACGCTATAACAAGATAATGCCTTTTCGCACATCAACTTAATATTAATTCAGATTTAATTTTGGAGTCTACAGTACAGCTCATTGCAATTTCTAGGGATATTGAATAGTAGGTGTATATAAGATGACGTGGGGCAAGCACTGGGTGCCATTCTTCTCAAAATGTTAGCAAACATCTGAAAAAAACATTGTTCGTGAAAAATGAGATTTGGCTTTCAAAAAAATCTTCATCTCGGTTTTGATTAATGGAGAACATGCCAAAGAACCGCCCATCATTTTTTGGGAGACCGTGAAATTACCATCTGAAGAGCCTGCAAAGGGATCTGAATGTTCTTAACAATTAATGTGTTAAAACAGACCAATGGAGCATGCGGTGAATACTCCGGCCCCTTCACAGCCCAAGTTGATGGATATAAAAAGGAGCAGATAAAAGAGTTATTGGAATTTCTCCAAGAAACAAGAAATAAACACTTCTACAATGGAATTGGCAATAAAATGCTGCAGAGCCTACATGATGAGAATCAAGAACTTTTGCAGGAAATATGATCAGGAGTTTTAAAATTGGCAATATCTTGTGTAACCCCACTGACAGGTTAAGGGTACTCACTTTTTCTCACTGACTGATTTATGGTGAAGTCGTGTGGGTTGTTTTATTGGTCAGCAGTGTGTTGTTTTGCGTCTCGGAGCCATGCAGTGCTTCTACCTTTTGCAGTACATTTTGTACTACAATTTTGCAATAACTGCACAGTAGAGGTCTAAGTATAGTGAGGATAACCATTAGAATCCATAATGACTGCTCAAGTTAGTGATTGAAGATCTCACTCATAATAGGGCGAAAGTGTTCAACTGTAAAGAATGGAGGTAGTTCATACAGGTTTTCTTTATTGGATGATGATAATTATCATGTTTCCGATAAGGAGAAACCCATGCACTGATATCTACACTGATTAAGTAAGATTACAAATATTTACTGTCCACCATATCTGTTTACATATCTCCAGGGATTTAAAATGACAATGAATTGATGTAAAACGTTTTCTAGGCAAAGGCCTATATTTATCCATCATTCTTCCTGAGGCTTATGACTGACACCAGTGGTGGATTTAGTCGAGGACCACGGGGTTCTCTTTCTCGGCTATAGTTGAAGGTAAAGACAACCCTATTCTCAACATGGCTTCTTTTTGTAGTCTTGATATTGAATAAAAAAGATTCTGATAGAGCTGTAAGCATATCGACTATTATAAGGGCAGGCTTCTTGGGTGCATTCTATGATATCACAAGAGACTAAATGCACAAGGTGATGCATTGTTATATTACAGAGGCTGTTGCAAAATTATGTCTATTTCTATTAGAGTAAAGTGCTAAAGTGCACAACATCATGTATCTTATAGGATAACTTGGTGGGGCTATTAAATGTGGCCTTAACTGTTGATAATCAGACAAAATATACAACTACTTTCAAAATACTCCCAGCAGCAGCATTCATATATATATATATATATATATATATATATATATATATATATATATATATATATATATATATATATATAGCTAGCGATATGCATTTTGCATTTAGATGCATTTAGTCTCTTGTGACGTCATAGCTAGCACCTGAGAAACTTGCTGTCCTCCCTTACCATAGCAGATGTGACCAGGAGTATGTCAGCCCCTCTTTGTTTAATAAAATGCCTACCAAAAGAAGTCATCATGAAAATAGGGTTGTCTTTTCCTTTAAGAGTTTATTCTTTGACTTATGACCCCAAATCCAATACAACGGGTGCTCCCCGTCCCACTCGATTAGCCTGCCCACCATCCTTTTCCAAATCCTGGATTTGCCACTGGACAAAGATTGACACAACAAAGGAAAAACGGCTGCTGCAGATGTTATCGACTGAGCTTTTAACTTCTCTTCATGGTATATGACCTAAAAATAGATCTTTATAAACAAAAACTTTGCCTCTTTGAAAGCATCTGCCAGCCCCCTGCCTTGATCCCATGGCCATCTTGGGCTGTGACATAATGTCATGTTGACTGGAGGTAATTTCTTAAGGTGCTACGCATGTGTGATTGCACACGCCACAATTGTAGACTACATGTGCAAGTGGATAATCATAGGCAATGGCTATGACTTTTGTGTATGATTGGGGCTTATGGAGTGGTCATTTTTTAACAACAGGGGAGGGTCGGTGGATTTTCAGGTGGACGTGTCAACAATTTTTTGGCCCTCCCCCTCGGAGGGGTCAGAAATCTTTCGCCCCCCCCCTTTATTCTATAGTAATACACAGGCTATTTTACTAAGAAGGGGTGAAAGTTGTTTCCCTCTCCCCTAAGAGCATTAGTGACCACTTTCCTTTCTACCTTAGGAAATGACCACCAGAGTGTATGGATAGTCAATAGTTTCCCATCATGACAATCTATGATTAACGTTCATATTCACCACGAAGTAAATGGTGGAGTATTTCCATGAAATTTAATGTTTCTGTGGCCACCACATTTCCCGCACTGAATAATTCAGGGGCGGACGATAGACACTTACTTATCACCACACCATTTTAAAACCCCTCAGCTGCAGCTGGTATCTCATAATGATCAGACATTGTGCTCTCTACTATGAGTAGGTGGTGCTGGTGACACATGATAAAGATAGGTAAACAGTACAGTATTATGTCCAGAAGTAGGAAGAAATCTCTCATGATATTCTAAGCTCCTGTGACAGTATGAACTATTTTTCACAGGTAGATCGTCCACATCTGACCGAATATATAAGCTAATTCCTAGAGATAGGGATGAGGCATCTGTACCATGTGACTCAAGGGACAACAGTTGAACATAGTAAAGAGATTTTATCTACTCTGCCAGTTATCTAATATTGTATGATGAAGCATGATTAATAATCTAGTTTGTGTGGGGATTATTCCCTCCTTCAAACTTATTGTTGTGCCCACACCATTAGCATAGACGCTTTTGCCCATAAACACATGATCTGCCGTGCAATACCACTACTTTCAAGGGAAATTCTTAGCGTTGCTCTCTGAAATATCGTAAACCTTTCAAATTCCAGACAGCAAACATGTGTTAATGTGTTACTCTTTCCTGCTTGGGGCAGGTAGCAGGTGACTTTTTTACAGAGTAGATGGCATTTCACTCACTGGATGGCTGGAAGGTAGCACCAAATGCTGCTGAGAGCTACCAATAAGGGAGTACCTCATTAGGAATGTTGTATCACCAGTCCATAAGTCACTCTTATCTCGCTCTTATCTGAGTAAGAGTTTCTGGCCTGGAGAACAGTCTAGTACAATAGGCTGTGGCTCGTTATCAGGAAAAGGCTGAGCTGTGAGAGTTTGGTGTTCTTGTGATGAATAATGGATCCCACCCTGACCATGGGCTGTGTTAGCATGGGGCATTGTAAGCAGTGTAGGGATTTTGGGATATGCAGCAGGCACGTATAGCACTGGTAGAGATTATGGTCTTTGGTTATATGAATGTGAACCATGTACACGCAGTTGAAAAACCTTTACCTTTGACAACCTTGAAGGGGAGCTGGCCTGTGTATGCCGAAAAGGTCATTAGGTATCTTTGATAAAACCACCTCTCTCAATATTTCGTGGGGGTAAATAGAGAACACGTGGTCAACTAAATGGGCAGAAATCATATAATTAGGTAGTTCAAAAGCGTTGATCTCAATAGAGAAACATGGATTTTGTGTGAAAGGATTTATATGGTTAGCCAGATATTAATTCTAACCAACCAAACTGGCCTAGCGAATGACAATACCCTTTATAACTACTTCGCCATTAGTTCTGGTTTGAAAGAAAGTTCTTAACAACCAACCCCCTTATACCTGCTGCAACCCCTGGAGGGTGATTCTTAAAAACTCACGATTTGGAAATATGGCTGTCTTCTGTTACTAAAATGATTGTTTCTAAATGCATGACATGACCACAAAAGGATCGTCAGCTTTTTAGAATTGCCCTCCTGATGTGTTAGATTTTACCACATTATGTTAACTTGTTGGGGAGCCTGTCCTTGAAGCCCCAAAAGAGGATAGCATTTACCCTAGAGGCAAAGGTAGACAGAGACAGTAAGCTGTATTGGATGTGAGACGTGTAAGAAGGCAGTGACAACCAAATCCTCCCAATGCTCTGTGCTATACTTCTACTAGAATTGGAGACATCACGCAGATGGCACCTGTCTTCCACGTTCTCTTTACTTTCAGCCTAATATCCCTGAATGAGTCAGAACCATTAAGGTTTACTCAGACATAGAGACAGGATCCCTGCCCTGCTGTTGCCTACTATACAACTACTGTCAGTCCTGTATCTTCCTCCCTCCCTAGATTTCTAAAAGACGGATTTAGCTGTTTAAGAGAAATGTGGGGATTAGCTGTATTAATGCTGAGAACCCTTGAATTATTTAATCCTAAGACAAACAGGATTTCTCTGTAATTAGTCTACCACCTGCATTGGTTTTGTCAAACTAATGTCAGTCTTGCTCTTGTGGTTATAGGTCTAAAATGACTTCAGGTGACTTTGACCCTCTTTATTTCTTATTATGTAAATCATATCGGTATCTGCTATATGCAACTAAGCACTTCTACTCGAAACATTGTGTCCAAATCACGATGCTTATATCTCATTTAATTGTTAAAATGAAAACAGGTAGTGTTTGTTGGTTGTGTAATCTTAAAACACCGTTTATTTGCAAATCGTTCATTTTGAGTAATGTAAAATTTTTTCAAAAAGAAATACTCATAATTTCTGCTCTGATAAATGGAGACCATACAAAAACTGGCTTTCTGTTTTCCACGAGTCTTGTCTGAAGAGTGTGCAAAGGGACTGAACTGTTCTTTACTATGAATCTGTGAAAGACTCCAACAGAACGCATGGCAGATGCTCTGTACCAAGTGACCAGTGTGAAAGGGCATTCAAAAACTTTGATTTAAGATATTAATAGGAAACATCCAGGAAACACCCCTTCAATAGGATGTCCAATAAATTGCATTAAGCCTTACATGATAGAAATTGAACTTTATTTCTATGAATATGATTTTTAGAAAGAATTACAAGGCCTTGTTTATGTGCGAGGATGGACACCTAGTGCTCCTTATAGGCCAGAATTGGGATATACCTCATACACGAGGATATCATTCTACAGAAAGAGACAAACCTGCTCAAACCCAAGCCGCTGATCAACCCTAATGACCAGTGAGCACAGACATTACTAAAGCTTGTACTTATGAGATAAGCACTGATAAGTGACATCACTTTGGGAACGATGGCAGTTGACACCTAAGAATTCAGCAGGCTATATATAAATGTAATATATAATGATTAGACCTGAACTGGTTGGCTTCAGGGGGTGATAAAAGCATGAGCTGGAGGTGAATGCTTTTATCAAACTCATGAAACCAACGAGTTCAAGTCTAATCATTACACATTGCGTTTATAACATGGTGTCCACCATTAATTCTAAGTGTTTACCTTTAAAATTGATAGAATCCATTGTTTTCTCTTGCGAGTCGACGAGACGGCCCTCATGTTTCATGTTGATGTATGGTTAAGCTGGCGAGCTGGTGCAACTCCCATTCTCATAGGCTTACTACTGCGAATACGTTGAGACAGAGCTGTGCCAGTCTATAGCCTTATCCATTCTTTATACGTCAGATGGAGGCACCTGTAGTTTTGACAGAATGGTGAAGATGCACGGCCAGTCGCTCACTTCGAAAGTTTACTATTTTTTTATATTAAATACAGCCATAATATCAAGGAATCTAGTCAACAGGGAGGTAGAATAAGGTTTCAAGGATGTTATGTCCAAAGGATGTTGTCAAATTTGGTACATAAGCTTCAAAAATGGAGGATTTACCTTGGTGTCAACTAGTTGTTAAGGTATGTCCGGTCCACTGTCAATTTTTGGGTTCTTTATCCCGATATATGGGAACTCATTTTATCTAATTTCAGCACTCAAATCAGTGCGTAAACTTGATAACCATGTTATAACCAGTGATCTACTCTGTATGATAGGCCCTATGTAATCATCACATACACTCTCAGCCCCCTGCAACGCTCTGTATGATAGGCCCTATGTAATCATCACATACACTCTCTGCTGCAACTGTAATGGGCTATAAATACCCATAAATGTAGGCAGTAGAACCACCTGTACATACAGTAGAAGCGCTTTTGGTATGCAGGTTCATACCTGCAGCAAGTACAACTGTATTTCAGAATAATAAGGACTCTACTGTATATCAATGTGATGGGCGGACAGGGTAGGATTTGGTAGACATCCATAACTGCAGGGATTAGTGACCAATAATGTAGGACTGTTAGTACGCCAAAGTCAAGGCTCGCACTAAGATTTGAGAGGAGGGATTCTTAGCACACCAAGAAATGGCCTGCTGCTACAGGATATGAGTAAGAATATAAACTGCTTGCTTTTTACAGAGGATTGTCCCAGTCCTCCCTTCATAGCCATTTACATATTAATAAGGCTTAGAAACATTTCCCTCAAGGGCATTTACATAATTTGAAAGTAAGGTTTATAGCAAATTCCTTTACACTTAACATACCTAAAACAGAACTTATTTCTGTTTTCTGCTCGATTAACTTAGGGTAAATCCATCTATGTCCTACTCAAAACTCATAGTGTCATCAATATCCGGACAACACATTGGGCATATTATGTATACTATCCTGTTCGTAAAGGTGACATTATGATATGTCCACTGTTTTGGCTTCCGGAATGCCTGTGTCGTCAAGTTAAGATCTCCTCTGCAAACCTATCAATTCAATAAAAGAAACAGACCCCCCGTTGTAGAGACACCCCATTAGGAAGTCAGAGTGCAAGTATAATGAAGCTGATTATAAAATCATGTCTGTGACTCAAAGTACTTCCCCGCTGGCTAGACTTTAAGCACCATACTCATGACTATGTACCAAATGCTTCACAGCAACCATCTACTCATATTTCACCATTATCTGCTTGAATGATAACAGATAACCGCTGTCGAGACAGAGTGAATGGCACTTGTAGTACAGTCAATGGATGGACATAAGGTGTCAGCTAATGCCTCTGGAATAGATTAAAGAGGCAGCACCTCTAGCACGGCGACATTAGGAATGTTGTAGCACCACTCAAATAGATAGTTTTATGTCACTCTTTTGTTAGCCAGAGCTCCAGGCTTGGAGCACAGTCTACTTCAATAGCTCCAGCAATGCTCCACTGTTTAGACCAGAGATTTTAGATAAGAAAAGACCTTAAGGCTAAATGAATTCAGAACAAGCTATTTCTTTCAGGAAAGATTCCCAGAATGTTCCTAAAACATATCTAAAAGTCCCCAGATATCCTCCAGTTGCTCACTCGGGAATCCAAGATGGCATCCAGAATGGCCTTTTTTCTCCTTCAAATAAACTCTACTCACCAATTTCTTTGGAATTTAGTATGTTAAAACTGCCAGTCCACCATTAAAAGCTGTGTCGCAATATCATTTTTCAAAAATTAGTTCTCCTCTGAATAAGATCATATCTGGTCATATTATAAAATGGAAAAATTGGAGGAAAGAATGTTTCGGACGGCCCTGTATACAGACATCACCTGCCTGAAGCATGCCAGTGGTGATTGTATCACCGCATGATGATACCCTGATGCCCTGCTTGAGGCCAGCGATGGTGGAGAGCCTTGTTCTGAGTGCAATTGGGTCATTAGGTCATGATGTCACATGCAGCGATGGTGGCGGTCAGTGATGATTGATAGTGGAATCTAAAAGATTAGGGCTTAATTGTGAACCAAATAATCATACTCCAAGCTCTAATAGAACTAGAAAGCCGGGCAGGGCTAGGGATACTATCCCTATGCCGTCCATCAGTGACTGACATCCGTCAGTCAGACGTCAGTTTTGTTTACTTGTATATATACAGGAGGAATGGTCACATGACTGTTCCACCATCACTGGCCTCAAGCAAGAATAATAGAGTGTCAGTGGCATATCCATAGTGGCATGTCTATAGTAGTAAACAATCTGGAATTACATGTAATAGTGATAGATAATAAAGAAATTAAATGATTAGGCTTTCATTATAACAAAAGTAATGATTATATTTAAAGTAATGGGATATGCCACTGTTTTAATGCTGACATTTACACCATTTTAAGGCAAAAGATCATTCTGGACACCATCTTTAATTTCCAAGCGACCACAAGGGGGAATTTTTAATATGTATTTAAGGATTCGCATGGGCATCCTTCCTGAAAGAAAAAAAATAATATCTTGTTGCAAATTTGTCTAACCCAAAAGTCAAAAATTGCTGACCTAGTTGCCATCCTGAAAATTGAGGTGCAGTAGTTGGGTGTCCAAGGAATGAATAATGAATACTGCTGCTGCCGCCCAATGTTACTGCCGCTAGGCATTGTAAGTAGTGTGGGGATTTGGGATATACAGCAGGCATAGAGTACTGTCGGTGGCAGATTAGTACTATACTATGACTATGTGAACAATACTCCCATAGGAAAACTGCGGCAAGTATCCTCAGCCTCTAACACAGGAGTAGGGGTAGAGGTAGCATAGAGAGTGACATATGGCATTTGTCCCAAAGGTTAGTATGCATATATCTAATAAAGACTGGCAGGGATCAGATTTCCTGTAGCAAATAGAGAAAGACTCGGTGTTTAGCTGTTTAGGTGGTGACTGAACTGTCAACTCTCTCTAATTGTGATCACTCATGTCCAGGAAATGAGCTAGGGTGAGCTGATATTATTGGAGAGAATAAATTCCTAAACATTGTAGTATATTAGCTTCTTTTCCAATATGCTTTTTCTAACCAGATGTATCGTAGAAGTTAGTGCATTTTTTTTTTACTAGTCTTCATCATTTATTTTCACATGAGGTATTTTCTATGACTGCATACAATTTTGTTATATTGTCATCTATATCACTTGGCATAAACACTAGGAAAACAAGGTCAGAAACCATGTTATGCGGTTGTATCAGATTAGAGAAAAAATAAGGAAAAATCGAAAGGTTTAAGGACGATGTTGTTACGGACAAGACCATGCCATGCCAACGGTAGGTTTTGATTCATGGTAAGATAAAGTTACATTAAGGTGAATGATGAGGGATAATACAATTTGTCTAGGTTGCCTGAGGAGGGAAAAGAGAATAGAGAACATTCCATCGGGGGCGAAGTGGTATCCGCTTTATATAGGCACAGAGATAGGATGTAGGAGGACAGGATGCTTCATATACGTTCATGAGGAAGTGAGCTTTTGTAGTTATAAAGGAGAGTGAGTCTAAACTAGTTTAAACTAAACAACTGGGGGTGATCAAGGGCTGTTGAGTTGCATTTTCGATTTAAATTTAGTAAGATCTGCTGCAGTTTGGACGTCCGCTTTAATTCTGTTCCAAAGGGAGATACCTCTGTTTATGGGACTTCGCTTGTATTTCTCAAGCCTGGGACATCTCTCTTTGAACTTGACCTTCCTGTCTCCCCTAGTTCTGGGATTCGCAGTTGGTCTCAGCTCAAGCTTTCGAGAGAGTTTGTACATGTGTATGGCGAGTTGCTCATTTCGTCTGTCAGCAAGCAATTGGGTTGAGATGGCCTGATGTATTTCATCTGTGGGAGTTCTTTGATTGTATGCTTTTAAATAAATTTTTAAGCCCCTGTTTTTGCAGCCGTTGCAGCTTCAGAATATGTTGCTGTGTAGCACCTTCTAGCACAAAGCTACAATAATCAAAATAAGGTAGTATTGTCTGCTTATATACTGCTATGGTAACTGACTGAGACATTAGGTAGTGGAGTTTTCCAAATGTGAATGATTTATTTGTAATTTTCTTTCTAGTGACTTTCAGATGCTTATGTAAGGTCAGGTCACTATCTATCCATATGCCCAAGTACTTATAGCAGTTGGGTGTTGCAAAGGTGGTGCTACCCATTAGGTAATTGGGATCGTTTTGGCCTTCTCAACTTGAGCCTTATGGCCATACCAAACCACATAGGTTTTCTTGGCATTTATAGTGAGCCTGTGCTCGGGGCACCCTTTACCTACTCTATTCAAATTATCCTGCATGTTCTCTGCTGCTAGTGCCTGTTCTTTGTTTTTAGCCAACAAGACGATATCGTCAGCATATAACAAGATATCAGTGTCAACAACTGCCGTGACTTGGTTGATATATAAGATTAAGAGCAAGGGACATAGGATTGAGCCCTGGAGGTCACCATAATTAACCTTAAATTTGCTAGATGTCGCAGAGTTAAGGAAGGTCGCTTGCTTCCCATGGCCCAGGTAGCTGGCTAGCCACATTTCAGCATTATACCACCCATGCCCAGGCTGACAAGTTTTTAATTAACAGGGTGTGATAAATAGAAAGGAACGCTTTGTGAAAGTTGATGAATGTGGCACATGTTATTTCAGCATTATCTCTATTTGTATATAGGTTATCAAGCAGTTTAAATACTGCGTCACGGGTCCCCTTCCCTTTAACAAAGCCATATTGTTTCTCAGAGATATAAATTTATGTTCAAGTGCCCATTGCATAATGTGGGCATGCACTACCTTCTCCATAAGTTAATCGAACACACTCTTGTGTTTCGCATTGTACCTGTTGCCCTTTCTCTGAAGCCCTAGACTTAATATGACTCTTCGCACCCACCTGTATACTATAGTCTATAGTGGGGTCCTGACCCACATGTGACCTATGGTGTGGTTCCCTTTCATATACCTGTGTGATTTAAATCAAAATAACATTCGTAAGACTTGATAAAATGTAGGCCTGGACATGTACAAGGTTCAGCAGAATCTACCCAAAATGTTTTGAAGATAGAATTATCTAGAGTCGGATTCATCTAGATTTCATGTTGGTCATCTAATACCAAAGTACGATTACTGGACTTTTCTGAGTGACCAAGACATTATTTTTCTGACTTAATCTTCCTTTTGGTCTTTCTGTAATCGATGCTTTACTGAGGTTTACATTTCTATTTTCAGAAAACCTCTACCCTGGCAAAAGGGTAAGATCCCTCTTTATTGGAGACTCCCATGTGGTGAGCTATCTCAATATCATTGTTATGAGAATTGAAGCACTTGTACCGTATGGTTGGTCGAAACAGTTAAAAGGGTGGGTCGGCCTACTTTCAAGCGAGGGTTGATCAGAGATATTTATAAACTCAATCAAACAAATGATCAGAGATGTTTATACCCACTTGGCATAAAAACATTTGTTTTTTTACGTTAAAAGAACGTTTTTATTGGTTTCCCTATAATTTATGTGGTTGAAAATTAAAAACGGATTTTGCCAAGTGGGTAAAAATCTCTGATCAACCCTCACTTGAAAGTAGGCCGATCTACCCTAATACAATCTTTTCAATTATCCTCGAAATTACATAGATGTATTTTCGAGGACAATTTACACTTTATCCCTGGCTTCAGGGCATATAAATAAACATTTGCAGCACTTGGTAATTAAAGATAGGCAACACCACCGTGAAAAGATGAGTCAAATAACACGTTGTTCCTAGAGATGCGAAATGTTAGTATGTCCATATGTCACGCACTGTGCCAGCATTATTTTCCTCAAAGTTTCTATATAGATTTAAATACTGTGATAAAGGTTTGCTGGATCTAAAGGTTCTTGGCCTTTCTATCTAATGATTAAAGAGCACCTCCCAGGATCCTATCAAGGTCCTTTATTTGTATTAGGAAGGCATCGGGTGCAGGGCTTCTGTGTCACTAAAGTATTAGCACACAAACATTGTCTCATGACCAGAAACCATCCCACTAAAACAAGCAATGAAGCAGCCCCTTCCAAGGATGTACTTGCAATTACATCCTCTCAGTTTCTGTAATGCATGTCTAATAATGTGACTTACAATATGTTATAAATGTACGTGTCTACATGTACATAGACATTCAGACATATTTCTTTATGATTGAGGTATATTAGTAGCAATAGGTAGGGTTACCTCAAAGTATTCATCAGATCTATAAACTTGACATCATTGAGCTATACACTAGCTATTGATTCAAACAAAAAGAGAAACATCCTATTCACCTTAAGTTATCCTAATGTCATAGATCTATGATTATTGACATAATTATTGGCAGTTTCACTTGTGTATATACATCTGCCCCAAAGTCTGCTTTTTTTATTGACATTTTGTTTTACAATGTAGACTAGTTCATTAATTTTCATGAAGCCTCTTGGGTCTTGTTTCAATGATATCGTCTATGCTACATATATGTTCATAAATTAAGTGTGTAATAGTACATTACCACACAAAGGGAAACAACATAGAAACATGTCTGCAACAAGATCGGAGAGGGAAAGCAAGAGTCAAATATTCTATAGAAAGGATATGAGTAGAAGATGTCGATAGCACAGAATACAGATATCATATTTTATAAATAGACCCTGCATATAGCTTGCCATTTCGCCATCTGCCCTCCAGTAGATATAAGGTTCCAGTCTTTCCTAAAATAAGATATGACATATCCTTTGAAGGTCACGGGAGGAAGGCTCCAAAGATGGCCACCCTCTCGTTTGGCAGCCTTGGGTGATAATAGGATTATGTTGGCGACAGCTCAGGGTTGGCAAAAATACAGGCTGATCGCTATTTACAGGGGATTATACAAGGTCAGGCCTAACTCTGGCCATTTGCATATTCATGAGGTTTAGTATTACACCCCCTTTTACATGAGACAGAAAAATATTTGTTAAAACATGTGACCCATCAAGGGAGAACACCCCTTTGCGGGGGATTTTGAATTCCCCATTTGGCCACCAGGGGGCATTGGAGGACAAAATTACTCTAAAATCATTATAAAAATACATTAAGGTAATTTTTGATGCAGAATGCAATGGTTTCATTAAAAATGCACCATTTTTGGTAGAAAATTTGGATGATAAAATGAGCATTTTTCATGAGAAATCAATATATATGGCTGTTCCTGGTTGCCATGGCAACCATTCCAATAGTCATAATTTGTAGATTTTTATGCCAGTTTTTGGGGATACTCACCAGAAACCTAAAACTGAAAACAGAAATGGAAAATTCTTTCTAGATCAAAACCTGTGATAAAAAGCACCATATTATTATGATTTATGATGAAAAAGACTGATTTATTGTGTTTTTAGACATTATTATGGTTTATAATGTATTTAGAGCTTAATCATGGATTTCAGATATGAATAACGACCTATGTTCAAGGAGGGGTTCTGACATAACTACTAGGAATATTTAACCCAATGATGTCTCATTTTATAGATCTTGAGATGAACTTTGATAATGAATTTCCCTGCAGATGGGTGTTTTGGCTTGACTGGTCACATATCTCCCTAATCTTAGATGATGCGAGTCCATACTGCTAAATCTATTCTTCACTTTACTTACATCTTAATACCATGATACCTGAGGTTGCCGATATAATTCAAACACATTTGTCCGGGTATATATCATAAGCCAATAATTGGCCTTTGACGTTGATGTACAGCTGTTTCCTTGGATAAATGAATGCTCCCCTTCCTGTAGAAGGATGAGTTATTGCCTGTTTGACAAATATTATCATTCTGCTCCCTTTGAAACAAAGTGCAGTGTGTATGATATGAAAAAGCCCACTTTATTGGTTCGGAGAAAATGTGCCCATGTTATAATAATCATTACAATCATGGCTGCATTGTTCATAACCATACAGTATGGTTACTTAGGGCTCACTCCAAAATTACCCTTGCATGCAATTGTGCATGACTTCTTTTAGGTATTTTCCATCTGTCCATGTGGTTTGCTCTAGTGTTGATAAGGGAGTAGTCATTATTTATCAACAGGGGAGGGTGGTGATTTTTTTGCACAGATCCCTGAAATCTTTTACCTAACCTTGATGGTGGTCAAAAATATTTCTGCCGGAGGTGGGGAATATTTTTATGCCCCTTTTTGATCTATATAGTAGCATGCAACCTTTTTTGATAAATAGAGGCTAAATATTTTAACTCCACCACCACAAGATGGGTCAAGAGGTTTAACACCACCCCCCAGGAGTGGTCAAAAGAGTTTGCGCCTCACCCCCCCTAAAAGCCCATCACCCCCCCCCCCCACCCGTTAATAAAAGATAGTCACCACTCCCTATACCGAATAAGCCTATTCAGATATTACATTTTTGTAGTCTCAAATGGGCTATAATCTCAAATAGAGACTATATATAGTCTCAAATAGACACTATATAGTCTCAAATAGACACTATATAGTCTCAAATAGACACGTGTATATAGTCTCAAATAGACACTATACAGCATCGATTTATTTTCTAGGTCAGTGCAAGAGGTAAATTTGAAGTGACATCTTCCACTTTAAGATATTAGGGAGCAAAAATCTGACCATTAAAGTAAAAAAAAAATGTATATGCAGCGGTAGGAAGTTCATGGGTTATGGTCCATTTTCCCTCATCACCGCAACCATTGTGCAGGTCTATACTGCAACTACAGAAAAGACTCCTTTGTCTTGTGCGCACATCATCGCCTTTCCTAATTTACGGGCTTATTCTTTCTTCTTTTTTCTTCTTGTTTCATGTCAATAGGCAGCACCAATAGGTTTATGCTGTGAAAGTAACT
This sequence comes from Acholoe squamosa, assembly GCA_949317995.1. Taxonomy (NCBI): domain Eukaryota; kingdom Metazoa; phylum Annelida; class Polychaeta; order Phyllodocida; family Polynoidae; genus Acholoe; species Acholoe squamosa. The sequence goes on along the minus strand of OX439049.1, from coordinate 28,983,649 downwards.
ACAGTTAACCTAGATCACATATAGACCCTGTTCATAAAGTCTTAGAAATGTTAGACTTCACTGCACATCAACTGTAGTTCTTGATGTGTCTTTCTACAGTGTATCGATTTAGCAAATGCCTGACAGCAAAACATGTAAGTAATACTGGAAGTGGCTTTCCGTGAAGCATTGGCACGTCATACTGGTTCTAGCCGGCCCCTGGCATTAGGCCTATTTAGCCAAGCTTTTACTTTCTGGATGTATCTATGGTAGTACTGAGAGATACTGATGAGGGTCATATCTCTTTCTAAGGGACCTATTAGCAGTTATGTATCACAGGGCTATGAATCATTCTCTTGCTCTTATCTTGGGAAGGTTTGCTAGAATGCCATACAATTTGGTGAAATTGGTTCCAAGAAGGCATTATTGTTCTAAATCCTGCAGTTCTCCTTATATTATGAATAAGAGTGAGCTGCAAGAGTTTGGTATCTATGAATAATACAGGCCCTCGCGGCTATCCACTGCCAGTGGCATTGTAAGTAGTATGGGGATTTAGAGTATGCAGCAGGCAGACAGCACTGTAGGTGTGGGATTAGTGTAATGCTATGTCTATGTACATCATGTGTCCATGGTAGAACTGCAGAAAGCAGCCTTAGTATAGTGGCAGAGAAAACAGGTTCTATCTTAAAAACATATGAATTTTGAGAATTTTCCATGTGGCATGCTGTTACAACAATCAACAACCTTAAATCCCTTTAGGAAAGCAACTTTGGCAACTAAAAACTTTTGAATAGCTGAAGATGAATCACCATGGCACTTTGAGATGAAGACTTCCTAGACACAGTTGCATGAGCATACGCCTATGGAATTCATCTACAGCCATACCAGAATGTAGGTATAAACATTAATCTGATCTATGCAGAGGCCAGGTGTACGGTGCAGACATAATAATTATAGAGCAAAGGGAATAGATTTGGCGAAGAAACAGCTTGATGTATCCTTTAGCTGTTCAGCTGCTGGCTCTGCACGTTCTGATACAGTATAGATATAATTATACTCACGGTCCTTTATCATGGCCATCAGTATTCAGCAAATATATAAGTAAGTATTTACCCAAATAATCGAATTTTCAAGGCTAGAGGGGTCCTAAACACTGCTCCCTGATGCTAAAATTTAATGAAGATATGAACCCAGTGTGTTCTATAAAAGTATTCATTCCATTCCCTGGTTATAGAAAACAGCACTTCGTAAATGCCTTCTACTGTATACCTAGAGCTCCTCATTCCATGTCCTGATATCTTTTTTCTAGAACAATTTGACCAAAGAGTGATTTGAATCAATTCCAAGGTTGTACGCACATGATATGGCCCATGAAGAGGATTGTACGATAGAGGTTCTGGAAGACAGACAGTCAGATGCAGCGACTGAAGAAAGTTCAAAGATGACCGGTAGTCAGTCCCTACTGTAAACCTACCCCCACCATCACCAACACCTCCAGTACCTTTGTACCACTCAGCCACTGGAGATACCAGTCGGACTGTCACGTGACTTCCACGTTGTCTCTCACCATCCGGTCTAATCTCCCGGAACGAGCAAAGTCCATTTAAGCCTATTTAGGCCCACTGCCAGAGTCTCAGACCTGCTGTTGGCCAATGTACAACTTGTGCAAATACATTAACTCTTAAGTCAATCTGATCTTTCTTCGCACCTTGTCAGTTTTGTTCTTAACTATAAGGTTTGTTATATTCTGATCATTTCTAAAAGAAATACCTGTAATCCAATTTACTTTCTTCCTCATTTTACTTTCTCCATTTTTGCTGATTGGCACTGTTATGACACTATTCAGGCTTTTTCCTGACAACGAGAAAATGCATAGGCCTACCTTAGTTGGGGATGCTTTATAACGAAAAAAGAAGTGAGGGTGGGATTTGCAAGATGAATGGAAGTAGAGAGAAATATTAATCATCGCTTTGAGGCAGGATTACATGAACAGGAGCCAGCAGGAAAAAGGGCCCCCTGATGGAAGGGCCCAGGAACATAGGCCCCCTGACAGTAAGCCCCCATGAATTTAGGTCTCCTGATGATAAGCCCAATGAATACAAGCCACCTGAATAATGCCCATTTTCCTATTGGATTAAAGCTATCAACTAACTTCCAGTCCACCTAACATCTGGACCACCTAACCTCCAGTCCACCTAACATCCGGAACCACCTAACCTCCTGACCACCTAACATCCCGACCACCTAACATCCAGTCCACCTAACATTCAGACCACCTAATATCCAGAACAACTAACATTCAGTTCACCTAACATTCAGAGCACCTAATATCAGGAACACCCAACATCCAGTCATATAACACTACTGGTTGAATATTAAAGAGAATCACCTTATATAGAGAAACAAAAGCAGGTGAAACAGGAAAAGTGCTGCTACCTTCCCCACAGAGCACTACCAAACCCATGTTTCGAAGGGCTATAATAACGGATACAATGTGCATGGCATATGAATAATATCCCTACTGACGTATCAGTAATAGTAGGCAAAGGACTGACACAAAAACATAAAAACATTATCTTTGCATTGTTACCATTATAATGATCTGTATATTGTAACCATGATAATGATCTCTATATTGTAACGTTTCCGATTATCGTCAATGATTGAAGAACTCAACCTAGCGAGTGAAATACAATTGTAACATTTTATGGCCTAGCCCTCTTGGCCACACCATCTAACAACCCATCCGGGAACTTGTATCATGCATTGAACCACCGTGGGTAACCAATGACATCTGCTCACTTCGGGCTATCAGCTGGAGCTGACCCTCTGCAGAACATCTCATCTCTTATATACAACTCTCCACTGTGACGCTGCCACTCATGCAGCGTTCCAGTGGACCCTTCCCCCGAATTTTGCACCACTCTCCGAGCGAATGTGATGTAGCCACTTTGCGAGTCCATCTCCCTGCTACAATAGTTAAGAAAGAATGATTAAACAGGATTGCTTTCCTATACCTCTAGTGTAGCGATGCAAAACATCTTACCATTACTATCATAATAGGGAATCATGTTGCCATTTTGACACTAAGGCTAGAGTCGAGTCTAAGACTAGGGGGATATGCCTTCTCTGGGATCGCTTCCTATGTCTCTCAAAAGAGAGCACCACTGGTGACCTTGTGTGCATGACATAAGGAACGTTTTAGAGGGTGCTGAGAGCAGACTTAATCAACCACGATACATATTCCCCTGTTCTCTTTCTATCGTGTTGTTAGGCGTTTACCTCGCTAGAAATGGCATAGGGTTCTTATTAACCTAAAGCATTACCACTTATTGGGGTATTGACTATACACAGTCACAAGGACTGATTGTACTGATAAAGAAATAAAGTGATCTGAAACCATGGTGAGCTTCATGCCAGCTCTGGTGAGACTCTCGCTGCCAACTGCCGAACTGGCATACAGCCAGCCCCTTAGCTTGGATACGGGGTTCTGACGACTTCCTTGTCCCCACCCAGGATGGTTTCAAGTCAGTCACCGGTCCTTTTGTCCTAGCTACTATATATAGTGGTGTGGAAGGCCAGAGTCTCGCAGTAGCAGGAAGGTTTAGTGAATCACTCCATCGCAATGATGCTGATAAAGTGGGGCACACTCCATTGGAGTGGTGCCAGAGGCTACTCGGAGATCTCTCAGTCGCAGGGATCTTGGAGATATCCAGAGGAATATCTTGGTGACTTCAGAGGATCACACTGACTAAGGAGCATTCTGCTAGGGGGTGCCACTCAAAGACACTTCCGGTTCAAGTTGTATATAAGTAGAGGGAAGTCCTCTGAGTCCTCAGTCTGTGCTACAGACTCACACATCATTGCTCCAGACTTCGGAAGCAGAAACCAGACTAGTAATAGGGAAACCGTGTATAAACTGAATGTATGAACAGGCTCATCATTGATAGGCCCTTTGCTGATATATGATCTGTATATGTTGCTATTGGTATGGAGTTCTCCGACAATCCAGAATTAGCACGCATTACAATATATACACACAATATATATGGAACTATATATACGCTTGTGTATGTATATATAATTAGCCGCGGACAGTTAGGAGACTACTTTCATAGGGCAGTAAAATCTATGATGTCATAGTATGACGTCATGGTAAACAGGCCTCCAGTTTATAAGGGGCTACTTTGAACTAACCGTAATGATGGGTAAAAAGCCAACAAGGAGTTCTAATGCAAAGACTACTTTGAAGAAATCGGCCAAATCAGCCAACTCGGCTGCAAAATTGGACGTATCGGATGGAGGTCAGGTGCTTCTATCTCCCAACCAAATTACTGGGTTTGAGGATAGTCTACTCGTTGACCAGACGAGCGAAGACAGGATTAACATGCTGGAGGGCACTATTGAAAATTCTGATATCCTTAGACATCTATCTTATGACGGTACAGTGCAAACCCAAAAGGCATATACTTCTAAGTCTAAGAATGTGAGTAAATCTAGGGTCTCTAACAACTCATATTATGTATTCAACAGAGCTGAGGGGTGCTTGAGAGATCTCTGCAAATACAAACATATCTGTAGTAGTTGTAACATTTCTGGACATAACAGGATTGAATGTCAAAAAGCTAGAAATGATTAGGAATACGTTGGTAGCCAATGTCCTATGGCTGGCAGTAATGTTTGTTTGATGCCGGATCCAGTTATAGTAGGTTTGGTAGATGTTGGCTTACCTCCACATACCACTCCAGAACAGGAGGTGGAAAACGCAGGTGGGGTTAGTGAATTAACTCAACCACCTAAGCCCATAACAGAAGAGTAGAGTTTTGTTAACACAGTTAATTAAAGTGTATTCCAAGAATTTCGTTCTTTGGAAAATGTGGAAGAGGTTAATAATATTGTTAACTCAAATGACTTGTATGTTACATACAGTGGCCCAGTACAGGGTGAAAATGAACCATTATTTAACGTAAATGTCACAGATTTACCTGGCATCAGGGTGTATGACAGTTGTATAAATGGGATGTGTTAGTGTGTTCATTATATTTGTAGTGAAAAAGCCCAAATTTTACCATGCTGAGTAGCTTCCTTCCTTGACTAGAAGGGTCTTATTAATATTAATGACTCTGAGGCTAATTTTTTATGGCATGGTTTTGTTCAAGGTTTCAAGACTTATGACTGTAGGAATTATGAATCGATTCTTAAAGGAAGATTTTACAATGAATTTTGTGGCATATTATTGGATGAATTGGACACAGGTTTAGTTTCAAAAACTGAAAATAAGCCCCAGTGTATTCACTCACTTGGTGGGGTAGAAAAATCCAATGGTAATTTAAGACCGACAACAGATTGTAGTATGCCTGAAAAAGTTTCCATTAACAACTACATGGATTCTACCAGTTCTACATTTTCCTATAACAGTATCAGCACTGTTACTGCTCAATTGGACAGAAATGATTATATGAGTGTGGTGGGTCTCAAGTCAGCTTATAGATCCATTAGTGTTTATAGTCCTCATGCTACTATGCAAGGTTTCAGATGGGATTTTGGTCAAGGAGAGAATTATTATGTCAGTGATAGGCTAACGTTTGGTCTGAAGTGTGCACCATATATATCCAATATAATATCAGACTTCATTGTAGAAGTAGCTAAATTTTATGGTGTAAAGAAAATTATCAATTATTTGGATGACTTTATAGTCATTGCTGACACTCATGATGATTGCCTCAGCCAAAGGAACTTGTTAATTGAATGTATGCAATACATGGCTTTTATGGTGTCACGAGAAAAAGTAACTCAGCCTTCGCAGAAATGTAAATTCTTGGGTATTATTATAAACTCTAAGAAGCTAGAATTATCTTTACCTGAGGATAAAGTTGTCAAAATGATGAGTATATTATTGGATAATGTCAATAGAAAGTTCATCTCCAAGACAAATTTAGAAAGAATTGGTGGATTAATGTCTTTTTGCTCTTAGGTAGTCAAAGGAGGTAGGACCTTCAGCAGAAGAATATTTGACTTATGTGCTCACGCTATACCTAGAGTTTATATTAGAGTATCCGAAGGTACTAGGCAGGACATTGTTGGTAGTTGGATTTTTATAACACTTTCAATTATAAAAGTTTAATCCTTAACGACTTGGTAGATACCCCAATGTATTCAGATTCATCTGTTAAGGGCTTTGGCGCTTGGATGGGAAAGGATTTTTTGTATGGAGACTGGACATCTTATGATAAATTCAATTTAGGTGCGGGTCATTTTTCCCTTCCTCCAGTACTTGATAATCTGAGAGATCATCACAGAAATATCAATGTGTATGAATTGTACCCTGTTATGATGGGTTTGAAACATTGGATTTCTAGTTATAAAAATAAAAGAATCCATTGTATAATAGACAACATGCAAGTTCTAGCCATGATCAATACGGGTAGATCAAAAAATAAACTTTGCATGGAATGGTTGAGGGAAATCTTTTGGTTGTGTTTCATCAACAATGTAGAAATTTATGCTACTTATATTAAATCCGAGGATAATATTCTGGCTGATCAGTTGTCAAGACTTACTTATAAAGGTATGCCTAGAAAGACTATTAGCACTCTGCATTATAATATCATGTGCTCTTTTGATTCCCGAGTGGAAGAGGTTGCAAAAAAGAAAAAGGTATCTTTTGGACCAGGGTGTGTCAGAGAACACTAGGAAAACAAATTAGTTTACAACCTTTTCCTTGTTCTCCATCACAGGGTTCAATATATGCAGTGTCTCTGTCTGAGTACATGAAGCCATTATCTGTAAAAAAATAATATGCCTGCGGTTTGGTACCAATAGAAGTTAAAAGGTTTCATTGATTACAGCAGTAATTTCATGTTGAAAAAGACACTGGATCGTATCGATAGGCATGACATTAATCCTACAAGAGAGGTTCACCCATTGACCCCTCAGGAAATGCTAAAAATAAGGTCCAATTTAGACCTATCTAACAGAGCAGACATGACATTTTGGTTGGCTATATTAAAGTTTAAAGGTGAATATGTTATCTTACATGTAAAGACTTCTAAAACTGACCTACATGGTAGAGGTTCTTTTGATGTATTCTTGGCTAGAAATGATAGTTCCTTGATGTGTCCATATAGGGGCTCACAGTATTTGTGTAAAGGTAGGAATAAAAATGATTACCTGTTTAAATCTAAGGGTAAATGTATGGAATATCAGTATGTCAATTCAAAACTTAAACACTTAGCCCTTATATCTAATATTAAAGGTTGTATTTCTACCCATTCTCTTAGGCATGGTGGTGCCACAATTTTAAAGAATGCTGGCCTCAGTATAGAGGCGATCAAAAAGAAAGTTAACTGGAAATCCAATGCTGTGTATGGTTATTTACATAACTATAAAGACGAGTTATTAGAATTGGATAGGTTGTGGCAATCTCATTTGCAATGCTGATTGGTATGTGTTTACATGTGTTTGGTGTGTTTTTGTGTGTTTGGCAGTTTGTCAGTGTTATGTGTGTTTGGCAGTAACCCACCAAACTCATGTGTCTGTGATTAGATCATTTATTATAATATTCTTCTTTATAATATTCATATATACCGTACCGTTCCATATTACATGTATTCATTATTACCGGTATATTCTCCCCTATATATATATATAAAGGAAAGGAAAGGACCGCACCAATCTGAACATTGAACTTGAACTGGTGTCTTTTATTGCCTGGCAGTTTTGCCACACCAACTAAGTCTCTATGGAAGATGGAGGCAAACCCCAACCAGGTCATAGCTCAAACCGTCTACTGGAGGATCCACTCCCTATATATATATATGTTTGCAGATACTCCAACACTGCTGTGTGAGACACCATGCCAGCGTCAGAGGATCCCCTCCCCACGAACCGCCAACAGTGACTTGTTGGCCTCTGACATGACTCCAAGATTGATTGCCTCCCTGCTCCCATGCCAGGATGGTTTCAGCCCAACCGCCAACCCCTCGGTCTTCCCTAATATGAGTCTTTCTTCTGCTTCTGGATAATTGATGTGAACCGTGTGAGTCTGTAGCTCAGACTTCCCTTAGTTATATACAATATGAACCAGAAGTGCCTTCGAGTGGTGCCCCCTAGTGGCAGGTGCCGGAACCAGTGTGACCCTCCACAGTCTCCCAGATATACCTCTGGATATCTCCGAGATCCCTCCGGCAACACTCTAAAGGAGCGTGCCCCCATACCAGAATCACTCCCAAGGAGTGATTCACACTCCTAGACTTCAGCCTCCATCACCACCATATATATAAAAAAGGGTCCAGATGTTAGGTGGTCTGGATGTTAGCAGTTGTTGTTAGGTGGTCCAGATGTTAGATTGACTGGAGGTTAGATGGACTGGAGGTTAGGTGGTCTGGATGTTAGGTAAACTGGAGGTTAGGTGGACTGGAGGTTAGGTGGTCCAGAGGTTAGGTGGTCTGGATGTTAGGTAGACTGGAGGTTAGGTGGTCCGGAGGTTAAGTGATCTGGATGTTAGGTGGTCTGGAGGTTAGGTGGTCTGGATGTTAGGTAGTCCAGATGTAAGGTTGACTCCAATGCCATGTTATGTGATGGGTGTTAGATCATGAGATAAAAAAAAATCACATATTTCAGTCCATTTCATGTGACATTATTTAGATTATAGAAATGGCCTACATTCACAAGGGCTTCAATTGAGGGAGGCTGATTGTCTGGGAGCTGGATTCCTGGAGGGCTTAAGCTATGGGGCTGAATGTCAGGTGGCTACTCTTCAAGGGGCCAATCTTCCTGAGGGCTCTCGTTCCTGACACCTCAAGGCAGACAGGCTCTGACAACCAAAAAAAGGCCAGAGCAAAAAAAGCAAAAGTAGAAAATGTACATAGCAGAGTTCTCAAGACTGCACAAGTTCGCCTTCAACATCACATATGTATCAGGAGAAAACCATGAATCCTACAATGAATCTAAGATCAGTCTCACTCAATGGTCTAGTACATGCTGTCAGTTGGCTTTGTGAAATATATTTGCTGATTGTACCAACAATATAGCAATCTGTCTTTCTCTTGACCACTCTGATCCCCTGACACTTACTTCCTTAGCTTTGGCGTGGCAGTTGGCATGAGCTCCTTTATCAGTGGCTGGGTCAATATTTAGGTAAAGCTGCCAGAGTTAGAGGGGCTGTCCTCTGGGTATTGGCGCCCTTGTCAGTATGCCACATTACTGCTGATTGGCCGTATGTTCCCTGGCTTCTGATTGGCCGTCCACACTATGTCCACTGATTGGCTGGTGGAAATGGAGTTGGTTTTGTGTGTGTGGTACACAAGGATTGAGCAGCTCTGTACAGAATGAGGTACAGCCTGCCATAAATACTGAATGCAATAATATCTAAACCTCCAGACAGGGAAGATAATTTGGTTCTGGATTAACAGATTATGCATGTATAAAAATGATAGCCTTTCTACCTACTGGGCCATTCATTGTTTCATTCTACCATCCCATACTCTACGTAAGGAGATATGCAAATCATGAAAATAAAAAATTCCTAAGCTGTCTAGTCAATCTTAAAAACAGTTCAGATTTACCACTTGTATCCACTCTAGGTAATGAAGCATACCAATTTCCCCTGCTCCAAATATCATTATAATTATTCTGTGATTCCACCCGTCCCCTCCATCCACCTAATTCCCACTTCTCTACTACTGTATTCTAGTTCGCTAGATGTTCCAATAACTGTCTCTTCACATAGATAAATCGGGAAGTGATGGTTTAATCTCCAATGTTTTACACTAATTTAAAAGCCCTTTAAATTCCTGTTAAAGGGGCTAGTCGCCTTGGGTGTGATTGCAATGGGAGTCAAACACCAGTTATTTGCCACATGTCACTGAAAAAAGTCTTCCTGACAAAGTGACATGTATACCCATGTCAACTTGATTTGACACAGAGAGCACACGTCATTGGGACATGTGCACATATGTCACCATGACAACTATAGCACACAGTAATCCTCATATGATTTGACACACCTTAAAATGCCACGTCATCTGTGAGTTGACTAGGGTCACAGCCATGTCAAAGGCACTTGACATGTGATGGTTTGACATACATAATTGTTCTAGGATATTCCACTAGATGGAGCAAACAACCATTTTGGTACCAGGATTAATCACTACCAAGAAGTACTACCAACCCTTGAGACATTTGATGTATCTGTGTCATTTTGTTTTCATGAAGAATAGATCACTAAGGTCTGTAAATACTATCAATGAATGGTAGTGAATCTTTTTTATTGTTAAATTTGCATTTGTTATCGAATATCAAAATAGACACCCACCCTCCTAAATAGTTCAACTGGAGAGGTTAGACACCTTGATGTGTGGGTCAGTAAAAACACCAAAGGACTGTATTCTAACCCACAATCAATAATCTCAGTATCTACAGTACAGGGAGGCACATCCCATTGCCATGCACCTCCATGCCCTTGTCTCATGGACTGCATAGAGGTCCTCAGTCAAGTAGAAGTTCTGTAGATAGGAAAAAGTGTCTAAGTGCTGTAGGCCTGTGGGACTATGATATCCCCTGCCTTCTAGTATATAGGCCTGCCTTGATTGAACCATTGGTACATAGCTATTGACTGCTCTTGACCCTTACATAATTGTCTCACAGTATTACCTAGAACTTAGGTGAATGGATCAGAAATATGTGACATGTCTTCATTACGCATGTCAAGTGGAGTTGACGAACTAAATATGAGAGCATCAACCTTATTCGACATACAAATTGTGACCTGTGCAGTATGCCTCAAAGTGATCAGCGTTCTTCTCTCTGTGGCAGTGGTCTGTTTACTTCGTATGATACATCTGTTATATGTATAGTAAAGTTATCAAGTGGGCTTAGTCTTATAACCCTTTTAGAACTTCATTGATTGGGCATATTCCTTAAAGTTGGTATGACAATTGCGAATCAGTATTATCATCAATAGCATACAAGAGTACACTAATTCATTTCTTTGTTGGTAGTGAGGTCCAATGCACTGTGCGTGTAGAATTAACATAAGCGCATTGATACTTGTAGCCCCACCAAAAACCAGGAGCCAAGTAATCTTTGAGCCTGTCAGCAGTGACCACACCTCCGACTCGCCCCGGCTCCTACTTCTACCACTACACCCTCCTTTCACTCCCACCATTCCAGGCCTCCATGTCACTGTCCCATTACTGAAACCCACCTTTCCCCTTATCTATAATGCGATAAGCCCATAGCATGCATCTCTCCATCTCCTCTCTCCCTTCTACTAGCTATAATCCTCAGTTTTGCACCTCAACTATCTGCACTCCAGATCTCTTGCACCTCCTGCCCCCAATTATCCACCCCAAAGTACAAATGTACATATATAGAGCTTTACGCCTACCAGCTATACTATTCCTGTCAGCACCTACTATTGGGCATTTCTCTCTACACCTGCACAACTGACCATGCTTGTCAATAATGCTAGGTATAGACTTCTGCAGTATGAGCATATAGATGATGCATTGAAAGGCAGTCTACTGTATAAATCCTCATCTAAATGCACTCCACTTTCACACATCTGATACACATCCAATACTAACCCTGCTATATGGCCTCACTCGTGATCTAGCTATAGTCAGTGGACATTGGTTGACTGACCATTGTATCATCAATTTCAATTACCATTAGGAAAATGCATTATGAATTGGATATTGAATGTGTCGCGTAGGCTTGAAATAATGATCAATACCTTCAAATTGTGTATTTATGTTAATGCAAAAAAGAAAATAATGCTAATATTTGTCTCTAATGTATAAGCTTTAGACCACTCCCTTTTGCTGAAAAGAATATTGTAAATTAGTGATATATCTATAACTGGAACAAATGTCATACTCTGATATACACTGTTCAACTATCAATTGTAGAAGCCATTCGCTTGTAATACCTTTGTGAGGGATAAGTCTAGACACTTAATTGTTTGTGGATTTTATAGGTGGTCTTTTCCAACCCAGACACCAGTGGTCATTTGTTGCAAGGGTAATATTATGATACCCTAATGCTATCATTATCCTACAGTTAATTTTTGTCTGGTTAATCAAAGGTGCACTTGGCCAGGGAATATGTTCTTACCACCCTCATGCATAAACTCAATAAACAACACTTCTCTTTTACTTCCAGCCAACTACAACTGCTTGGAACGCCTCCTCCTGTTGTGACCCTGGACAGCTACCTGACACAAACCTAATGCTGCTCAATAATACATCTTAGTGGGCATGAAGGCCACCAGGGGGTGTGCTGGTGGGCAATACACCTGTAACCGACGAGCAAACCGAGTGTAAACAAAGAAGTCTGGCAACAACTCGATGGGAAAAAGTCGTCTGCCTGTTATCACCTGCTCATTTATCAACAATATTCATGAGAGGGATGTGGTCATGTAGGTTATTCTGATTATTTGATACTGTACAGCATGACCTTGAGAATAAAATAACTGATGCTATGATTTGTGCATCATGTGGGTCTTACAGGGCTGATGGAGGTATTGCTGACATGTCAACATAATACATTATGTGTGCACAAGCTGCCCTTAATAAATTAAAGGTTCATGAAAGCAATCTTACTTATAACTTTCTGAAACAAGTGATGGATGATTGGAAGCTCTTTACAAATATTAATCCAATCGGACATGTTGTTGTGACCCTGGACAGCTACCTGGCACGGACCCTAATACTGCTCATGTTGTGTCTTTTTTTTCAAATAATGTTTCTTCTATCGAATGGTGCAATGGGGGAATAAAGAGGAAATATTAACCTAGTCCTTATTTAAATATCCAGATATCTACGTCCAATGCAATGCTGTGCCTCAGATTTTTAGACGTTGTAATTGCCTCGCTTTTCACTCTAACTCCCTATGTTCACTGCTAATAGTCCAGATTATATCAGTGTATTGGGTTGTGAGCCAATGACATTCCCATGGGATCTATTAGCTAGCTAAAGTATCTACCCCTGTAGTCTATCATCAACATCTCGCCCCCCCCCCCCCAGTCCATCCTCTTATCGTCCAGGTCATCACCAGGACATGTCAAATGTAACTGCCAACAGCCTTGGTATAACCTTCCTACAGCCGAGGGAGTCAAGGCCACCTAAGGCATGTTTCGGTCTCATCGTGTGGGGTCGTGCTGGTCCCCTGTCTGTTGTCTTTGGCAGCATGGTGAATACCCCGAATCCATCCTGTGGATCCTATGTCCAGAGCGATCCGCTCTGGGCTGGGCCCAAACTTCCTCGCCACCTGCATCCGACGTACAGCGTTGCCTTAGACTGTGTCAGATCATCTAGAGAGGTCCTTGACTGTGAGGCTTGAATAATCCCACACACCCCACTTTAGCATCCCTAAGAGAATTTCATCCCTGCAGGCCCAAAATAATCATCCTTTTTTTTATGGGGGGAAAAATCCATAAATTATACCAAAGTTGGGCTCTTCCACACAAGGCCAAAGAATCCCAATACCAAGAAAGATGGCCAAATATTACCGAACAGCTCCTTCAAAATCTGAGAGCAGTCCTCCCTCTCCTTTGCAGAGGGCTATGGGCAGGCCTCTGGATCCAATCACCCATTAGTCAAAAACAAGTGTGTTTTTGAATTGTCCAATTTCCTCTTTCCTTGCCCTTTTTTGGGTTTACCTGGCTATTGCATGCGGTCACACACGATTTACTGATTGTTATTCTAAATGGAGCCTCCATCACATTCGGCTTTGATCATTGATAGGCCATGAAAGGCATTGGTGGGGCCGACTGATCCAATTCGATTAATTTGATTGTAATTGAAGTTGTTTTTATTGCAGTCCACCCAGTTCTGTGCTTACCAGCTTACATTTTGAAATTATCGATAAAAGTAAACATGTTGGTATTAATGCCAGTTGTAATTTGTATTATGTTTGATGGAATTGAGCAGCCACACCAGGAGGGTGCAGATCACCCTTTGTGCATGGCTGTGCCGTTCCAATCAGAACAGGCATTCATAAGGGATGATCGGCAACCATACTTATGACCCAGCTTTTCTATAGGGTGGCCAACATGTGATAAGCATCATGCAACCATTTGATAGAAGCTATTAAAAACGAGGGATAGAAGCTATTAAAAACGAGGAATAATAAAAGTTAGATTAACAATTCAACACCACCATCCGCACCAGGTTCACCACAAGCGGAAAGCCGCTTTAAATTCCGCCGGAAGTGTCAGCTGTCATCCATGTGCAGAACACCGAGCGAAAGCTGACCTTTGGCTTCTTCCGGTGCCATCCCCAACTGTAACCCTTCCCAAGCATTAATGTGCAGGCATTCCCTCTCCCTGTTGTTGCATTTGTTATATGGCCTTGATTTTAGCTTTGTTAGCCATTTTGGATTTGTGGGTTCTGTGTCTGTATTATTCATACTGGAAAATGTGAGACTGTTTGGTATAACAGGCATACATGTAAAGCACTTCATATGATGCGCCCTAACCCAACAGGGTGTGCACTATATTTACCATCCTGCAGCATTTCTCTATGTGAGTATTTGCTTCCTCATACTAATTAAAAGCAGAAAAGATACATGCGGTGTGTATTTGATATGAAGGGGTCGTCAACACATGTCGTCATGAGGGAGGGCGGCTGGGGAGGCAGGCTTCCTATACATTAGGGATTAATTATCAGCCAATGAAATCCCAATTTTTTCTTTCTTGGGGGGCAACTGGTACCCGACTGATAGCTCTTTTCAGTGACAACTTGCTGCACTGAAACCTTGAAGATCCAAAACTAGTCAGTGGTGACGACTTTAGGTCCTCAGGTTGACAATACCTAAACAACTACATTAGGTGGTCAAATGATGATTTTAGGTCATCAACCTGATGACCGTAGTTGTCAGAATGATGTCTCTGTATTGTCAGTATTGTCAAACTGATGACTTAGGTGGTCAGGATGACGACCTAAAGTTGTCATTTTGACCATCTAAAGTAGTTGTTTTAGATATTGTCATCCTTAGGACTTAAAGTCGTCACCACTGACTAGTATTGGATCCTCCAGGTTTTCAGTGTGGTAACAAGGTCTTGCAATGTGGTCATTGGACAATTTGCTACCTTGGCATAGGAAGAGCATGATGAAGGGGAAAGAGTCAAAAGATGCAATTCAGTGGGGTGAACTTACACTTTCTGGTTTCTTTGTCCAATTCTATTATTCTCCCAGTCATATTGATGATGATAGCAATATAGTGGATAGTAACTGGACTACCCTAATTCCATCCATTCCATATATTCGTTCATTCAGACCTCTCCTATGAAAACTTTATTGGGTCAGGGGTGGGGGGGGGGTGGTCACAGAACCGCTGTTGTGTTCGTGTCCAATACAATTGCACATCATTTTGTGATACATGTACTAACACCAATCTAATCATTATCTTTCTTCCTCTTTTACATTCTCCAGGAGACCGTGTACACAGCCCTACAGTGATCATGGCAACAAGCAGAACTATAAGAGCGGGCATGGAATCGTAGAAAGACCCTGTTCTGCCTATCTCGGCAAGCAGAGCACCTCCCTATCTGCTGCCTTCCTTCGCTCAGGCCAAAGTGTCTCCTGGTTACTCTCACTTTAGCTGGTTCCTGCATGCAAGACATTGACCTTCCTGGTTAGGCCTTCCAGCAGAGGTCCCAGGCCCTTCCCATCGGATGGTTCCAGACCTGCCAGGGGTAAAATCTCCTGCCTGAGTTTCAGTATTGTGTAGAAAGTAGTTGTGGCAAAGGAAAAGCTTAAGTCTGCTTGGAGAGTTTCCAAGACATGATAGGGATGCTGTCATAAACACGTCAGCCTCTGCCTGGTTTTGGCGGGAAAGATTACGCTGGCAGACGACATTTATAAATAAGCTTGCCGGGCGCCGGTGATAATACTGCTTAGAGCCATACGCCTGCTGGACACCAGCGCAGCCTCTTCACGTGACTAGCTGCAGGGTCACGTGGTGGAAATCCCCGGATTTAGAGTGGCTGTGAAAACGAGGCTTTGATCTAGTTTGTGGGAGGAAGTCGTAGGTCTCGTGGTTGATAGGCGCCTATCTTCTTGTATTGATCTCCATGCCTGATTCAGAATTTCCATTTGTCTGTCGGGTGGGAAGCTGTGAAGGGCAGGGCCTCACCCCATCTATTGTGAGCCTATAATGGCATTTCTGCACATTCTGAATGAATGGAGGTGCATGCTGCTGCAGCTTGGTTTCTGATATAGGAGGGGACTGAGGTGAGGCATTGAATATCATCAGACATTGCTCATCCTATAGCCGAGTGTCCTAGGGGTCAGGGTGAGCAGTATCGTCCGACACCTCCCAGTAAACAAGCAGTGTGTAGTGTGTGGCTGCCTTCTCCCCAGGTGGCCTTAGCCTCCTTCAGTGTACACCCAGACTCCCCATTGGCCACATGAAACCTATGTGACACACACCAAGGGCATCAAACTGCACAGCAGACGACATTGGATATAGCTTGAAGATGTAAGAACTGTTAGGTACAGGATGCAATGGAACCTGAGAGGGCCCCTTGAGGAACATGCTTTAGAACCTGGATACTTGTTGGTGATACTCTTCTCTGGGTTTTCTACAGTGGATGTATTATAAAAGCCCGCGTTCTGTTCTTTAAGAGCTCAGTGTGCTTCTAAAAATATATGGATAATACAACATGTGTTTTATATAGAGGCCAACATTGTAAAATGGCAGCCTCAGGAATGAATTAACATACAAGCTGAAATTAAATGGAACCCTTTGTGAACTTATACTCATGGAGATACCCATAGTAAGGAATACTGCTTGTACACACCTTTGACTATTATCTTGCATCTGTATTACAACAAGTAGGATAACAGAGATATTCCACATACCTAATTGCAGATAAATGGGATTGTTATCAAGATCCTTCCAGTTGATATCCAGTATAGCATATTACAAATATAACAACAAAGTGATCAGAAATTTTGGTATAAACCACAGCTGTCTGTGGACTTCCCATTCTAAATCCTTTTCCTTACACCGAATCCATGACTTCCCTCACATTCATAGATGATACTACGGAGGTAAGGAATAGTTTGACTCCTAATTCCCATACCCCAGAGCTGAATCACCGGTTCCCCTCGGTAGATGATACCGGATACTCTGGGGACGAGGATACCACATACATGGTGTTCATCCGAGCCCTAAGCGCAGCCCCCCAGCAGAAGAGTGCTCCCGGTATGCACCTCGAGATGCGCCTGGAGCGACGCGCAGAGCGGCGTGTGGAGCCGCAGCGCACGGTGCCACCCCAAGATGGTGCTGTGCTGCTTGGAAAGGATGATACAGGATATGACTTTATGTATGCCACGCGTGTGCGCATCGCTTCCCGGCGCATCCAAAGGGAGCGAGTGTCGGCTGAAGTTCTCCACGACTGCCTTGTACCTTGCTGTGCACCTGAGCACCGGATGCACTGGCGGGGCCGCATATGGGGTTTTATCCGCTCTGAGCTCTTTCTACTAACTCTCCACCTTGTGGTTATTACAGTTGGCTTGCTGAAAGTGTTTATCCATGATTCAGTGTCTGAACTAGGTTTGCACCTTGCACATGCAGTTATTGAGACTTCGTTGACTTGTGTACAGGTGATCATCAGATCCTTTCTTGGGAAGGATCGGTTCCATGAGATCAAAGACTTACGAATGAAAGCTGAAGTGGTCCTCGTTGATGGAGACACTCGAAGCACTGCTGTCAAGTATTGGATCTTCTTCCAAATATTCATGAGCTTTATACTTTGTACAGTAGCTATAGGGATCTTTGTTTTATGCTACCTATATGCACATTTAGGTTGGATTGTACTTAGTAATAACACAGTGCTCATCATCTCAACATTTGTTTCATCCCTCACCTACGCTCGCCTGAAGCTCATGATCTGTCGTATTCGGGAGGACCAACACAAGGTGGTTCTTCATGAGGCGGCATTACTGCTGACCGAGATGTACTGTGCCCAAACTGCGGAGCAGCGCAAGCAGGTACGGCACCGAGTGGAACAATTCTCTAAGGCCCTCAAGGAATCACCTCCATTCCACCTGCCTGAGTATATCAACACGCTGGATGAATATGAGTGTGATGTTGTCACTGCTCGGGAAAGTGGTGTATGAAAATGACATTCTGAGCATATGTTTTAAGAATTGCACTATGAATGAGAGTAACACTGCATTCAGCATAAAATCATTATGACCTTAAGACAGGAATATCAGAGTACCGGTATAAATGTGACTTACATGAGGAATATGACATTGGAGCATCTTAGCCTTGCTGTAGAAAGCAACTTAATTCATATCAGTGCTCTATACCATGGTGTAAGTCTGCTTATCAAATTGGCATTGTTTCAGGCCAATGCAAAAATAAAAGGTGACATATATGAAGCAGGAGAATGGCAGGTACTGACAATTTGATTTCTAGATTATAACTGTAAGGGAATCAATGCTGTGGTATAACTGCAGTCCTTTTGCTGCTATAGTTTCATCATCGAAACAATCTACCTTTCTAACTATAGGACGTCATAGCTGTCAATTATTCTGTGAACACTAAACTCGTGAAATCCAGGGAAAGATGTGCATCATATGTGATGAGGAAATCTATTTCATTAATCATCTTAGGGGCCCCAAGATTATTACATTGGCGCATGCACATGCTCAAAAAAGATTTCGCCACAATATGAAATAACACACTGTATATGTAGTGGCCAAGATAGCATTCAGTTCCTAATCTGTTGGAAACCGAAATGCACAAAAACGGCAGCAGCGGTTGAAAAACCAACCTAGACATTTCTAGTTCATCTTTCTGTGTCTTGTTATGTTCCAGAAGGTGCATAGTGAAGTAACAGTGTTTTAGTATAGCTGTAATGGGAATGTGTGCGATGTGTACAAACACTGGAGGTTATTTCAAAAGGTTGAATGACTGATAATTTAGAACTGTGGTTTTAAATGTTTATACCATAAATCAATGAGTGAACTTTGCAGACACTTCAATTCTTGCACTGCTATATAACTACTTAAGTATAACCCTACCATGGACATCAGCTGTAGGTCAGGGAGAAGCCTGTTCAAAATCTAAATTGTTGTGACACTCATCTGTAGTTTGGTCTTTTGAAATAACCTCAAGGTCATCTGTTGTTACATGGAACTCAGCTGCTAACGATTACATGTTTACAAAGAAATGTCATAATGTGACACCATAACAGTCATATTATGGGCGAATGAGCGTGCATCTGCTAAATCGTTTGCAATGAAAATCTGACCACCTTAGTCCATCGGACCTCAGAGCTTTCAGTCCAAATAGAAGAAATAGAGAGACTTGATAGATATGTCCCTGTCTTTCTGGTAGAACCCTCCAGTGTTGATAATATTCCCAAAAAGACCATCACGTCCTGTCTGGTACCATCTCCAGTATTTTATGATATATCTGGTATGTATTTCTGTAATAAAGTGAAGTATTTGTTACAATACCTTGTTGATTATTCCACTAGGTCCGCTGCACCAATAAAATTAATTGGGAGATTCAAGGTGACCATGGATAAGATGGAGACCTTATAACAGTAGTGGTACGCCCGTCCTTTGCACGGACAGTTAAGATAACTTCAGATGACAAAGATAAGTCAATGTCATTTCCAAAGGAAACTGAAGATATATTTGAAAATTTTATATCTCTAAGCTATCTTTTTAAGGATACTATTGCAAATGTATGACAAATAATGCCAGCTTCTATAGAAATGAAATTTTGAAGATATCACTAAGATATCTTCAGTGTTCTCTTCATTTCTGCCTATATATCTTATTGAGGATACCTCGCCACCCGTGCAAAAGACCACTGGTCTAGTCTTGCTTCATCTACACAGATACTAACAATCCCACCTCAGAGCATTCCTCTAGCAACCATCATAATTCGTTCATCAGCCAATACATATATCTACCCTATTTGACTGTACTGGCTGTTCGAAATGGAAATTTAAGACAGACATTTTCAAAGAAAATAACATTGTGTTGACCTATCTCTGTTCTGATACATTTGCTTTTTCTAACAAAGCTTTGGTGACTGTATCAGAGATTGTCTACCTACACCGTCCTCTGTTTTCAGGACTATATTAAGCTAACATGTTATTATGTCACAAAGCATATATAATTATGTCCATCTCAAAGCCATGCAAAACTTGACAGAAAAAAAATCCTTCAGAAACAATCGTACAATAATTTGGACTAATGAATAATGAGGACAAGAAAACATACTTTTCACCTTTCTTCGTGTTTATACCATCTACCGATTTGGGCCTTTTTGCCCAGTGGGCACAAAACGTTGCATCAACATTGACAGCCGGTTGATACTGTGTTGATGGTGTTGATCAACCTGTCTTCAATACTTTTTCAATGATTCTATTTTAATGTTGTCAACCAGCACCATTTCAACATCCAATCAACAGTTGACACAAATATTGTTTTGAATTAAACTTTGATTCAACATTGATTTGTCAATGTTAAATCAACAATATCGATTTCAATGTTGATTCAACATTGACATGTCAACAAAGAGTCCCTTAACAACTATCAACATTGTTTCAATGTTGACACAATGTTGACACAATGTTGAATCAACATAGAGATACAAATGTTGAATCAACACTGATGGTTAGATGCTGAATCACAGTTGATTTCGATTATGTTGTTTCAACTTTCAAATTCAACTTTATTTCAACCCTGAATCAACCGTTGATATGCAAACATTGAAAACATTGTTTCAACACTGAATCAACGTTGATGTGCCCAGTGGGATGAATGTTCTGAGTGGATATCCAGCTGCGCACATCGCTAAACCTACGGAAATCATATCTTATAAATGACCTCACTTGGGGTAGCGTATCCTATCGCCCCACCCCACCCCCACCCAAAAAAAAAATGCCTGTTATGCATCTTTTGCAAGAGAACAATACAGTATATTCTTTACTTTATATGATTGAAAGCTGTCCTAGTGTTGCCTGATCTCTTTTTCTGTGGGCTGTGGCGAATAGTGCATTGACGGAATGTTTTAGCAATGTCAGGACTTCTCACATTCAGTGACATCCTTTCATCTATTGCACACAATATCCTCCCTCAGGGCATATACTTTGAGAGACGTTCTGAAAAGTGAGTTTTTGTTGACATTTGAAATGCCTCTGAAAAAGTGAAACAGAGTCTGCATCTTGGAGGCCTCTAAAAGAAGGGGCCATGCACAATTAAACTTATTTGATATAAATCTGCAAGGTATTTTTCAACTTGGAAAGACTAGACACCATCAAAAATTAAATGCACCAGAGGGATATTTCAATATAGCTGATAATCTGAAAATTCACTGACAATTTGATTATCTCACTGAAGAGGCATGCCGTGGTCAGTCATTCCTTCCCCAAACTGCCCCTATGTAATTATACACATAGGATTTGGTATAACAGGAGTAGTTGTAGCACCAATTCAGGTCACTATAAGGGGCACATTGTCAGGGAAATAGGCCAGTGGTATATCAAAAGGGCTTTACATGGAAAAGCTGTTTGAAGACCAGCAGGCTTTCCCTTTTATGACATCGGTGGGATCGGTGCATTTTCTTCTTTTTTTCTTTTATATTTTCAGGATGCCTGCACAGTGTATTCTGTATCTGCAGATACCCAGTATCATCACTGAGAAAATATTCTTACTCACATGAGTCTAGATTCAGGCTCAGGCAATGTCGCCAAAATGAGTATTGTTTGAGACTCAACCTGAGCCTTGGATGATACTCAGGCAAAGCCAGAGTATTTTCCCAGAATCAGCCTCAGGCGTGCCTGAGTATCATCCAAAGATCAGGCTGAGTCTCAAACCATACTCATTTTGGTGACATTGCCTGAGTCTGGAGCTAGACTCATGTGAGTAAGAATATTTTCTCAGTGATGCTATTAATACCTATCTAGCGCCCACTGCCTCGGCATTTTGGAGCATCAGGTTCTTCAATGTCCCATCACATTGACAACTGGATGGGACTTAAAGGTGTATCACCATCATTATAGTGCCACTAACACCCTCACAGTCTCTGTCTTGCTGTCCGGACAGACTGGTCCTAAAGCCCCTCCATTCCCCTCTCCACATCCATCAAACACCAGCTGCAAGGTGATTCATAAAAAGTGACGACCCATCTAGAATTAAATGATGAATTTAGAAACGATCTTTCTAGAAAGGATTCCAGAAAACGCAAATCTTTTACAACCTTTCATGGTCTAAAAGAATATTGATTGAATTAATGATTATTGTTAATGAAATAGTGTGTTCCAAAGGCTATAATTCTATTATTTCCATGAAGTATCAGTATTGACGAATTACGTAATTCTCTGGTCATTTTACCCTGCTGATATCGTGTCCTTTTATGAATCACCCTCCTGGTGAGAGAATACTACCCCCAGGAGTGTACTGCCCATGTCTAGGTTATCACCTTCCCCAATAGCATTAGCTTTTCATTCAATACCTGCATTCCCTGACCGCACCTTCACTGAACTTCCTATTAGTGTCTCGACTTTGGGATGGTATCTAGGGGCATTCTAAAGCCATGTTGACGATATCCAATCACCAACATTATGTGTAACGCCCCAATTTTGGTCCACGATAGTTTTTTTGGATAGCAATTCCATCTTTGGTCCAGTAAGCACTATTCCTATATCCTTCAAAGACCATATGGGTGGATATTTTGTTAGCCCGATGGCTACGATGTTTTTGAACAAGATAACTTACTTGAGAAAAGAAAACTGGAATCATACACCCTGCAGTTTAGTGATGAATTAGAGACTTATGAATCGAGTACTTATTTCAAAAGAAAGAGATCTTGGGGTTAATGCATCATCCAGTATAGGCACTTCTCAGTTGTCTGTTGCAGAATAGAGAACGATTTTTGTTTCAGGAAATTCAAAATCAGAAATGATCATGAGAATGAGTCTAAGGTGTTTGACAGAAGAAGAAGCAACCGGGAAGGAATTTCTCAATAATGTCAATTAGCACTATTGAGAAATGCTCTCCTGTGTAACGCATCTACGTGCCACCCATTTTATATTGGATAGATTGATTGATAGGACCTAACAAAAAAGGTCTATTTCCAGTAACCCGACCGACCCTTGCAAAACAGGGCAAACCCTGGATTTCTTTTAATTTTGGGGAATTTTGGGGGAATCTTCAGGAATTTTATTTTCGGAACTTTCCTAATTTCTCATAAAAATTCCGCGAAGCTCATCTAGACCCTCATCTATTGGTACACTGTTGATAACTTAGTCATTCATATCTTTAACATATGCTTCACATTTCTCATGTTTTTCATATTGCTACTGTAAAATCATACATTTCTATACAAATCCGTCCTACCGACCGTAGAGTTTTTAGCCATGTAACTGGAAACACACATTTTTTTTCATATCGTTAATGCATCAGTAAAAGCACATGGCCTTATGATAAAGATCCCTATGACAATACAGTCTAGTCAACTGTATAGAAAAATACAGTTGACTAGACTGTTTTGGGAACGAGGCGACATTTGCGACATTGCATAGAGCGCTGCAGATATTTCACACTTCTTATTTTTTCACATATTCACTACACTGCTCTCCAGCCACTTTCAGAATGCCCATACCGTATTTCCTTGATTATAAACCGGGGCCCAAATATAAGCCTGCCCCGATTATAAGCCTGGTCAAAAGGCCTACTGGGTGTAATAAAAGCTGGGCCCCAAATATAAGCCTGGTCAGAACAAAAAAAAAAACTCATTAGAAGTCCCATAGAGGGACATAAATTTAGTCTTAATATGAATATTTTCACAATTATTTCAGCTTTGTGAAGCTAACATCACATGCTTTACTCTGATTATACAGTTAAAAGAATTATTCCGAGAAATATGTAGAAACAGTGGATGGGTATTGGAATTTTAGGCAGGGTTCCATACAGATTTGTCAAGCTTATTAATTATACGCCTGCCTCAAATACAAGCTTGCCCCATTTATGAGCCTGGTCAATTTCCCATTTAAAATCAATACAAACCCGGGCTAATAATCGGGGATATACGCTATATATTTGTACTGCATCCCCTTAGAGGACCTAGCCCAGATGGATAAAAGCCCATAATCTATTGCTAACGATTCTATTGCATCCTAGTGTGGAAACTGACAAAGCTGTCACTCACGATTTTGGCCAAGTTGCATTGTTATCAAATACAGTGACTATACCCCCAGGAGGATTTGCATAGGGTAGATGAGTTGGGCTGTATTGAGATGTACATAATGGCACTTACAGCACAGAGCTAGGGCAGTGATAGAAAGAGGTTTGACTAAGATATTTCAGCAGATCCGGGGTCTTGACAGAGAGGAGCTAGGGGCGGAGGGCAGGGGGAGTAAGGGATGATATTTGAGATGGTAGGTTGCTTGCTGGTGATCCCTCTTGCAGGGCAGTGAGGGGTGAAAGGAAGAGTCACGCTTAAGCTACCACCCTGGAGAGACATGATGTATGGGCGTTATTCAGTGTTGAGATAGATCAATTACCTTGACTTCCTACCGAGTAGCAATGACGTAACGATGTATAGCTTCTACATGATAACTTTATCGAAAATTGTTGGACCATCTGGTGGTTAATAAAAAAAAGTAAATTAGCACTGTTTTTAATTAAAGATACATTACCAGCTGATCTGGGGTGATTTTTCAATTCTAACATATTAACATAGATGGCATGTGTAATGGCACATAGCCTATATATGGGAAATTAGAAAGACTTAACTGCTTATCTAACATAATGAGCAACGTCATCTAGAATGCAGTCAAATGAAAATCAGCTTGCAGAAATGATAAGACCAGCAAAGGGTACACTATGACCAATTAAAATACATATTGTCATACCCTCAAAGTGCATGTACACACTGAAAACCTTCGAGGTTAGAAACTCGTCAACAGTGACAAGTTTAGGTCCTCAGGTTGACAATACCTAAAACTACAACCTTAGGTCGTCATGGAGTCATCATAGGTGACGACTTTAGGTCGTCACTGATGACCTAAACTTGTCACTATAGCTGAGGGTGAAGGCTGTATTGTCCTGGTTAGAAATTACATACATCTTATAGCATTGTCTTTCAGGATATCATTGAATTATTTTTTTAGATTATCCCCTTTATATCCCATCCCCTCCTCCATTAATCAGTGTTTATAAGGGATGTTTCCAACCCACTATCATGGTTTAATCTACATTATACATGTAGTACTGTGTGAGTACATCATCTACTTGTACTATATGTTAGATACACTCATTGAATAAGGGGTTATAATATATCTGTATCCATTAGACAGATGTAGACCAGAGTCATTTACCTTCTTTTCTATATTTCTACTCAAACAATAACATCTTTTACAGGTACATTTGTATCAAATGATGACTATATTTTGCTGTTCATAATAGACTATAAAACAAGTAAAATGTATAAATATGAACCTATATACGCCCCAGGGTACAGCATAGATATTACAGAAATGCATATAGTGGGGACCTCTTATGGGACACACACAAACTAGTAGTGAAGCCATGGTGGTCAGTATGATGACTTAGGGTCTTCATACAGGTGTGACGACCCTCTGACAACCCTAAAGTCGTCATATATGATGACTTTCCAATAGTGGCAGGTTTTCAGTGCATAGGTCTACCAAAGAGCCCTCTCAGTTCAATATTCTGACAGAATTGCATGAAAAATGGCTATTCTATGATAAAGGATGCTATCAGTTGATGAGGAAATGAGTGATAGAAGCCTGCATTGGGTCTTTTCATAAGTTGATTTTCTGTCAATTGAGGTGGCAATGTATCTTTACCTTTTCTACACTGCTATCCAGATTTTAATCTATACTTATTACTGCAAGGCTCCTCTTTTTAGAATGGCATAAATTATTCTGTTATCAATACATCTTTATTAGGTGTGCCTTATGAGCCAATTAATATATTTGTAATTGCTGTTGTAGGTTCTCCCATACTTTCAGTTGAGACATAGGCCTTCTTGGGTGATTATGCAGGTATTGATTTAGACAATGAGATGAGGTATGGTGCCTGCACAAGAACATGTATATACAGTGGATAAAGATGTTATTTCAGCTATAAGATTGTGCCTAATAGAATAGTCTCATCTATTCTAATTAACATGTGTGCTTTGGGCCTATGGGCCTTTTTAATAATTGATAGATGGGCATCTGCTAACAATGGAGAAGGGCGAGTGGAGACAAAGACTTCAGCCTCCAATCAGTGAAGAAATGAAAACCACAGGAAAAAGGAGCAGCTCATGTGCAGATGAATGTACCAGCTGTGACTGGTATAGAGCTGCTCATTAAGCTTTAATAGATATAAAGAATAGACATTCAGCAAAAAGCTAACAAACTTTAGAAAACATGTGTTTGGTGTCTAATCATGTTGAGGTCTAAAGCCGCTTTAGTATTTTTTTTTTGTACAGTAAATATAGGAAAATCTGTTTTTTTGTAACCTTTTTTAAACAATATTCTAGTAGTGAATCTCTATTTGGAGAAGCTTGTACCCTTATCAACATAATATAAGCTTGTGCTTTTTTTTCAAATATGAAACTGTTTAACTATGCAAGACTTCAAAAATATACCGGGATAGCCACAAGGCAATAAAGGAAAATAAGGAATCAGTGGCAATGCTATTGCTCCCTATTGTGTGCAATATATATTTATATGAAAAATGATTAGAGTATCCTTTGTATCTGTGGTTCTGCCTGGTGAGTGTACACTTACATGACTAGCTGTGCATTGGTATCAACTCCAATGGTCATGTCATTTCAATTCCAACCACAAAATTGATTAATCATGCATGTACAATGCGGTAAAAAATCCTAAATCCCATGATAAGATTTTAAACAGGAAATTTTAGAGTCATTTCCCCATTTCACTACAACTCTCGTACAGGCCTAGCTGTGCTTTGGTATCATTTCAGGAGGAGGTATTTCAAATTAATGTTTGTTAATTTCCCACTATTTTTCAATATACTCCCGACCTGGCTTTTTGATGTTAGCTGGTTAGGAGCAGCTGGTTAGGAAGACCACCACCCTCGGTTAACTGTAGGATA
Source organism: Acholoe squamosa (assembly GCA_949317995.1). Classification (NCBI taxonomy): domain Eukaryota; kingdom Metazoa; phylum Annelida; class Polychaeta; order Phyllodocida; family Polynoidae; genus Acholoe; species Acholoe squamosa. The sequence continues at coordinate 28,956,557 of OX439049.1, read as the reverse complement.
GTTTTTTTTTACTAAAGGACTGTGGAGGTTTCCACCTGCCACAGACTTTACACAGTGTCAGACTGATGGCCCTCTTGACTTCAGATCTAACACCACCTAGAGCCACCTACTAATTGTAGCTAGGAGGGTATAGCAAATTGCACTTTGATTTGAAACCTTAGTGAATCATATTGTGAGATTTCACTACGATTTGGAGGTCTACTACATTAATTTTTGAAAAGAACTATATGGGTCAATCCACTGAAAGTGGGCACTTGTCCACGGTAGAGGGTCATTTTTAAAAACTAAGAATTAGATCATGAAACTTAATTTTATTGATAGCCCTATAGCTTAGCTCTTAGGAAAGGTTCATTCAAGTCACTAACTCCCAAGCGGTCAGTTTTTATTGCATATATTCAAAATTATGAAAATGTAATGGGCGTGAGCAAAATGAATTCTTCTCTACATCACAGAAATATTTGTCAGAACTACATGATTTTCAGTTAGGATATTTGACAAAAGGTCCCAAAGACACACCATGAAGAAAATAGGAAAAAACGATGGATGTTTACAATACATAAGGAAATAATATGAATGTAATGGGCGTGAGCGTAATGGGCGTAAGCGAAACAACTTTCCCAGGCTTCAGACAGCAGCTCAGCAATATAACCTCACCCAGAATTAATCGAGGCAATAAAATTAATCTAAGAATACTTAAAGGATGCATTTGGAATGCATCAAGCCTGCCAACATGCTTGCAGTGCATTTTACTCATGCCCATTATGCTCACGCCCATTACATCTGTCAGTTAACCCCTCTTTTTGGCATAACCAAGGCATGTAGAGACTCCAGTCTTTTTTTTTTAAATGACTTATTAACAAAAGATCTTCAAGTTAGGCTGGTTGGAAGAAAGAAAACTTTAATAGTATTTGTCCTGGATGCAGAAATTTGAATGTAATGGGCGTGAGCAAAATGGACTTGAAAATACTTGAATATGTACTGCACAGTCATGCCTGCAAGTAAACCCTAAGTTTCTGTACCAGAAAATCCCCTATGATGACCCTAATCTTGGTGGGAAATAAGAAGATTGAGGGTAGTGTTTTAGTAGGCCTACCAGTGTACTTTCATTTTGCTCACGCCCATTACAGCACCTGTATTTGGTTATAGAAATGAACAGGGGAAAAGGAATGCCAACCAGAGCACCTCCAAACAACATGAAAATGTTAGATAGGACCCCCCACTAAGGAATAGATAAAGTTATATTGGTCTGTTGCTGTTTGGCTTGATGGTATAGACCCTGGGATGAGGTGGAAATTGAATAAAAAGGCAATTTTTGGCCATTTTTGAACTTTGGGCCACCATATCTAAAAAATAGCAGGCCGACATATATAAACTTGCCCTTCTTTTGAAGCCCAAGGTGTTTTCTTTGAAATGAAACCAGAAATAAGAAAACTGGTTACTTACTTCTTATTTTACAGCCCCCTGTATCCAAAAAAGACCAAAAAAGACGCAGGTGCCCACTTTCGGTGGATTGACCCATATATGGGGATTATTTCAACATCACTGACAACATCCTTAAATCCGCTATATGCCATCACATGCAAACCTACATGACTGCTAAAATCAACACGACTGCTCTACCAAATCTAGTCTACATGGTATCATTCCCAGCCTGATTCTTAGGGAGGGAAGTCATTTCTCAATAATGTTATAAATTGTTATTAAGAAATGCCCTCCATTTGGTAGTATGCCTCTTTATTAGGAGACGTGATAGCAAAATCATTAGTTACTTTTCATATCATAGGCCATATTGAAATGAACCCCTGGTAGGTGCAACCAAACAGATGTCTTGTCTTTGCTCTCTTGCTCAACCCACGTTGCTCTCATGAAAACCCTTCGGCACATCCTCCTCCAAAATGTTTTTGTTCAAGATTGCCGCTATGGTTAGAGGGGGGGGGTTAGATAAATCTACTTTTCTTTGGGGAAAGGCTCAAACTTTTTTTGGATCCACCTAACCTCCCCCCGAAGTTTGCCTATATTGTGGAAATACAGCCCAAATTGAGACCTTCAGAATCCTAATCAAACCTCATTATAAACTCAGGAAAGTGGTCAGATATATTCATTTGGGACCTAGAGAGACCCTTAGAAGCCATATTGTTGTGATGATAAGGGTATAAGCTGTCCTGGGGAGGGGGGTCGGCCTTGCTAAAATACTGATAAATTAGCTATTTTGGAGGCATTAGGTCATATTCAATCAAGTTCTTGTTCAGCCATGATACATGATACAATGAGATTAGATTAGGCAGTGTAGACCAGTATCGAGCCCGCCTAGAACAGGGGCGCATCTGGAAGGGGGGGCCAGGGGGGCACATGTCTCGCCTAGACCCCCTGAAAATGGACTTGCAATGACTATAGAAACTATTGAAATTCTGCTCTTGGAGGCAGTCTGTGCTTCCCACTAACCAAATTTTCCTGGCTGTGCCCCCCAGCCACCCCCTCTGGGTCCACCCCTGTAGAAGCCCTCATCTAAACCTATTCCCCATGATGATGCCCCCCCTCCAATACCTAAGATCCCACTTCCAACCAAACCCCATGCAATCACAATAAAGACAATGCTATCTTGTGATATGCAGTGAACACTGTGTTACATCCACACTCTCCTTTCACAGAAAAGATGCCTTACCCATGGGTAGGAGAGGCAGGGGGGTAGGGGGGGCATAGCTCCCCCCATCCCAGATATGGGGGGAGCTATACATTTGAATTTCCATAGTTACCAAAAAATTGGAAATAATTCAAAAATTCACTGTTTTTTGGTAACTATGGAAATTCAAATGGCTCTGTAGACCTTAATAATTGGAGTATCAGCTAACGAAAAAAAGCACCCCAGAAAATGACTTCTTTTTCAATTCTAATTCATCAAATCTCAGAAATATATAGAAATTCCATCTCATAGTGCTGTTCAAAGCCAAAGAGGCCAAAAAAAGAACGTTTTTGTTCCATCTGGCTCTGTAACCATGGAAACACATAGATATGGGAAAAAATTTACAAAACTATTTTAGACAGTCGTAATGGTGTATGATATGCATGGGTATGAAACATTTCTTCTAAACCATTAACGCAAAAGTGTTCTGCTCCAACCACCCTATTGTGCCCCCTTAATTAAGTAGTGGAGGGGGGATAAGCCCCCCCTGTTTCTTTCATGAAACTATTAATTTTTGTCAGAACAAGGAAGGCCAAGGAAGTAGAAAAGCATATTCACATACATACTCAATGATATATTGCAATTAATATGTGGATTTGCCTTGTATACACTACATATTGTGAAATGGGTTGTATGGGGATGGGTATAGGGTCGGGCAAGGGGGGCACTTGGGTACTGGAGATAAAAATGAACATTATGGCCTTTCAGGAGAATCTAAACTGCTCAATTCTGATGTAGCATGACAGAAAAAGCACTGGATTGTATATAAGCAAATATTTCCAAAATAGCTGATTATTTGTCAGTACTTTAGCAAAGCCGACCCACCTCCACCGGTTCTAGGGGAGGCATGTGCCCCCCTAGCCAACCTCTTGGATCTGTGCCTCCTGTTCTATAAGAGGCTCAATACTGGTCTACACTGCCTAATCTGATCTCATTATGATGTATCATGGCTGAAAAAAAACTGGATTGAATATAACCTAATACCTCCAAAATAGCTGATATATCGGTATTTTAGCAAGGCCGACCCCCCCTCCCCAGGGCAGCTTATACACTTATAATCCAGCGACATGGCTTCTTAGGGTCTCTTTAGGTCCCAATTGAATATTTCTGATCACTTTCCAGAGTTTATAATGAGGTTTGATTAGGATTCTAAAAATCACAATTTGGGCTGTATTTCCGCTACATGGGCGAACTTCGGACCCCCATACAGGGGGGGTTAGTTGGGTCAAAAAAAAATATTTTTGCGATTCAAAATGCATAGTTTGAGCTTGTCTCCAAAACTGAACGGCAAAAAAATTTGCCATTTTAACACCCCCCTACTATGGTACTCCTGAAAGCATGCTGCACTGCCAAGTATAACCTGCCAGTACTGCTCAATATCACTTAGAAACAATACGAGACCAAGACCAGCGAAAGTGATGCAGGTCTAAAGTGAGCAGATGAGGTCCGAGCAGATGCGGTCCGAGCAGACGTGGTCCGAGCAGACGCGGTCCGAGCAGACACAGGACAGAAATTTTTCCAGTATTTTCCTATGATGGCCACATATTTTGAACATAAGGGACAGATATGGTTGTTATATTCCTTGATACCATGTATACCCCACAGATAATAAATTGTGGTTGTAATAGGCTAAAAACTGATGAGGTGCTCCAAAAATGAGCAGACGCGATCCGAGCAAATGAGCTGACATGAAACATAAGAGTAAATTCTGAAGCTGATTTGATAACTTCAGAGGCAGCACTTATACCACAGTACCATATTTATCCCATACATTCAACATATGTGGCCATCATTGGCAAATAATGGAAAAATATCTGTCCCGTGTCTGCTCGGACCGCATCTGCTCGGACTGCGTCTGCTCACTTCAGACCTGCATCATTTTCACTGGACTTGGTCAGGATTCATATTCTTTGCATGATGCACTAATGTTGCATTACTTGGCCATAATGGCAAATGTTGATTCGAGGTAGCATGTCCTAATTTGTGACAAAACTGGGGAATTTGTAATATTAGGGGAAAATCCCTTTTTTCAAATTTATGTCTTCAGCTACATTTCAATACTTTGCATGATAAAATACTCCAAATAGCTACAGAAATATAAGATCTCAAACATTGGATGTCAGCAACATGGAGGAATTCAGGATAGCCTTTAACTCAATGGGGTATTGAAATATTGTGACAAAATGCATAAAAAATGCAATTATTGGAAAAAATAACAATTTTTAAACATAATCATTCATAATTTTGGATCTAGAAAGGATAATTCAATTCTGTTTTCAGTTATAAAAACTTTATGGACAGGTTAATAAGATAGCATAATTTCTTATTCATAAAGAACAAAATTATGGTTTCCATGGCAACCAAATGTCAACAAATGTGCTAAATTTAGGGAAAAACATTCTTTTTGGAGTCTCAATGAGGTCATTTTAGAAGGAAAATAGAGTCTTGGCTATAGCATAATCAGATTCCTCAGGAAAAGTTACCCTAGGATTGTTTTCACTTAATTTCTTACTCTTTTGGCCATATCTCCTTAAATATTGTATTTAGAGCATTTGTGGGTATTTCCCTTAATGTTATGATATTCCCTGTTTCGTCACATTTCATTATAAGAAAGGCATGACATAGTGCTATCAAGTGACTGGAGCACGGCTTCATGAATTATCATGCTATCAGTACAAATTAAATGTAATGGCTTTGCAATGTGGTCTCAATATTAACAGGGGTAGAATACCCAAGTCTAATGGTGAGTTCTAATTGCCTTTGATATGAGCAATATAATTATGACGATTTAGGATAAAGAAAAGTATAGCATGGAAGAAGAGTAATATATGCATTCCCAAGGTATGTGTTTTGCAGGGCATGTGTATGCATGGATATGTGGAACAATATGACATGCAATGTTAAGTGCCTCAGAGAACTGATGGATGGGTGGATGGCTATATCCTAATGGAAATGTACATAGGACCTGGCCTGAAGGTGAAGGGTGGTGGGAAGGATTTACACAGGATCTTATGTGGGGAATTCTCTGAGACAGTCAGGCACCAGTTGCTGATCCTTCTGCCAGAGTTGATGGGTGAGGGTAGGTTATACTGTTAACACTTTAATGGTTGCAGCGTGCTTTAATTCATCATGCCTACCCAGTAAACGCAGACACATGTTTCAACTACATAGATGTCCTACGTAGAATCATCTGAAAATGTTATGTCCTGAATATGTTCCCAGAATGTTTAGAACAATTTCATGTGATTCCATGTGCAAGGAAGTATCAAAGAAACCTCTTGATACATCTATGCCAAAAACATAATAAAACGTAAAATTACATTAGGTTTGAACTTACCTTCTCCAATGAGAAAAATAGAATAGCCATTTTCAAAACTCCTGACACCAGGATTTGAACCCACATTTTGGTTTCCTTAGGATATTAAGGCAGGAATCTAACCTATGTGGCCACGGAGCCAACCTATGGGCTGATGGTGTTAGGAGGCACTTGTTTGGCAACTCATTATGACCTCTTTGCCACCATTGATGTCTCAACAAGAAGATTCTAAGTCCACATATGAAAGAAATTCTAAAGAGAGGTATATATACGAATTTTTGCTACGTTGCACCATGTTAAACCATGTAAATTCTACCTAAACGTTCACCCAACGTAACCAGGACATAACATTTTAAGTTATTTAAACGTTTGATATCTACCAATTTGCTACGTTTTCTGTTTACTGGGTATAGAGGGTATTGAAACCTTTGTTTATGCATAGGTGCATTAAAGTTTTGCACAGATAGCTGTGCCAGTGTTGAAGAAGAATTATTTTAAGCACCATCTCATTTTTTAACCCCCAAACCATATCAACATTGAATATGCCACAATTTTGGTTACTCAGCACTTTAGTCCTACCCAGTTTATATGCCGATTTCCACTTGAGACACCATGTTGAGAAATAGCCTTGCAGCATCTGAAGAGTTTGGTTCCAAACTGCAACAAATCCATTTTGGGTGTTCTGAGATAATAAGACTTTTATCACTCAAAAAAAAAATGAAGAGGAGGTGGCCATTTTTGTAAGTTCCAATATCTAGGGGACCATAAATAAAACACCTCCATATTTCGTTTTGAAATCCTTGAGTCTGCCTTCATGGATAAATTAAGTGACTTTATCCCGGTTTTTTTCCAAAACGCAATAAATCCACAAACCGTTTTGTTTTAAAACGCAATAAATCCAACATTTCTCTTATTTGTATCCACATAATAGCCACAAAAGTTAGTTTTCTTTTCTAAATTTGACTTTCCTCATTTACTTGGATATAAATGAAACATTTTCAAGTACTTTTTTAACACTGATGGTTCTTTCACAGACAAAAGGTGATTTATTATATTTCTTTGCAAAATGCAATAAATCCTGTTTTGTTCCAAAACGCAATAAATCCATGCTGTTATGTTCGTAAATGCAAAAAATCCGTCACAACAGCTTTCAAAGCTATATACCCCTCTCCTCACCAGCAAAGTTGGTTTTTATTGGGAAAAAGGTTATAAAACTTACAAAACACAATGATATGACATTAACAGATCATTCAATCCATGGAAATAAGGTTATTAATGAACATACATATCATGACAATGTTTACCTGAGTGGATTTATTGCATTTTGGAACAAAACAGATGTGGGATTTATGTCATTTGGGGAAAAAAAAGTGGATTTTAGCTGGGCCCTAGGTGCCAAACAGTGAAAAATGATTTTGCAACATTTGTGACCAGGCAAGCAAAAACACCCCTCTGCAGGGAAATTCATTATCAAAGTTCATCTGAAGATCTTGAAAATGAGACATCATTGGCTTGAATATTCCTAGTAGTTATGTCAGAACCCCTCTTTGAACATAGGTCGTTAATCAGATCTGAAATCGATTATTAAGGTCTAAATACATTACAAACCATAATAATGTCTAAAAACACAATAAATCAGCCTTTTCCATAAAAATACAGAACAATATGGTGATTTTTATAATAGATTTTGATCTAGAAGGAATTTTCCATTTCTGTTTTCAGTTTTAGGTTTTTGGTGAGTATCCCCAAAAATTGGCATAAAAATCTGCAAATTTTGATTATTGGAATGGTTGCCATGGCAACCAGGAACAAGCATATAGGTTGAAATCTCATAAAAAATGGGCATTTTACCATCTGAGTATGGGCAATTTCTAACGAAAATGGTGCATTTAAAATGATACCATTGAATTCTGCATCAAAAATTAGCTTGATGTATTTTTATAATGATTTTAGAGTAATTTTACCCCTCCAATGTCCCCTGGTGGCCAAATGGGGAATTAAAAATCCCCCGCAGAGGGGGGGTGTTCTCCCTTGATGGTTCACATTTTTTCACTTACCCCAACCTATTGTTTTCTCATATCAACTCCATTTTTTTCCAAAATGGTGTTTATTGCATTTTGGAACCAAACTCTTCATCTTATTTCCCTTTACTCTTCTAAATATCCTTTATTTTATTCAATTCTCTCCCTTACAATTATACATTATCCTCAGATCCACTAGACCTACCCCTAAAACATTGATTTAAGTTTTATGACATGGCTTCTGAAAACCATACCTATGGGTAGTTTCTACCGCATGCCATATTGTCGCTGGGTGGCCAAAGGAAGAAAATTAAAAAAAGATGCATGTTTGCATAAGGTGTACATATGTATACATAATGGGACAATGTGGCATGCTATGGTAAGTGCCTTGAGGAAATGATGCAAATGATGGAGCAGTGGAGATGTGCAGAGATGTGCATAATGGGATCTACATAGTGATGGGGAGAAGGATGACAAGGATCTATTTGTGCAGATCCTGGTTCCTGAGATAGGGGCACCAGAGGTAGGGTTAGGAGTGAAGGGACATTGGGTCACCTCATTACCTACCTAGCATAGGGTGTGAATTTCTACTAAGTTGGTACATGGTTAGAGAAGGAAGGCAGGTAGAATCTATAGTAATACCTATACTGTCATTATCCATCACATTTTCAGAGGAATCTAAGCTCCAAAAAGGTACACTATTGTATAAGATTTCTCAGTGGTCACATCAGCTGATCAGCCTCAATAGATTCTTGCACATCATGTCTGGAAGAAGGCTAATAACCTCAAACAACTGATGTAGTGTGAATGCAGCATTAAAATATTGGAGATGTAAAGAGCATCTTCAAAAGAAATGACACAATTTATTAGTATGTATCATACCTTATCTTAACTGCACTTAACCAACTTTCTTCCACTTTTTGCCAATTTGTACTTTATCATTATGAATTGTGAATGGACCAAAAATGTTCCACTTAGCTTTTTTTTCAAAACTTAAAACTGCATTGTGGAATAGAAATTGATAACTTTTGCTTCTATTTATCAGAGAGCACATCCAAGGGCTGATTTCTGAGTGCATTTTCTCTCTCTCTTATTGATCTAAAAATCATTGGGGTGTTCGGACTGTTCTGCACTCTTATTATCATCATGCTTGAAGATTATTTTTTGCTAATTAATTTCTATTCAGGTATAAGGAATAATTATAAGTATTCTTGGAAAAAATTTAGAAGAAGTAGCTACGATTCATTACCTTCTGAGACTGGGAGACAGGAAAAAATTAAAAGAATAATGGCCGTGACAATGAGGCATTTGGGGATAGGTGGCTTGGATGACAACTTTCATGCTCTGGTATGTAAATTAGTCATGACCCTAAGGAAATCTGCTGATATTCCCTGACTAGGCCCAGTGGGGTCATACTGGGTTTAGGCCTAGAATAGACCACCATTAACACATTTAATACAACCAGTCTTAGTCTATAACTTATAAGATGTAATGTATCTTATTCTAGATATCATATGAGAGTACATATACCCCCATGCCACCTGCCTTATTATCCCTCAGTATTAGCGATGAATGAGATGAGAACATGGAGCAAAGTGCATGGAGAGTAGCTTGTAATGTGGTAAGAAACAACGGTTGTGATGGTACCAAACTGTTTCTTTATGACTTAATGATAATTATTAGTGACACCAACTATGTATTTATACATCTACATGATGTAAAGTTTTCTATTGGGTCCTGTGCTGGATAAAGGTCCTGATTTAGAGCTTTTACTCTGACCCAACTGAAGATCCAGTTCAATAGCAGTCTCAGCAGGAGGTTAATTGTCATTCTTCCCTTTGGTCAGATGAATTCATTAGTAAGTAGTGGCACAATGTAGGTCTGTAATGTGTAAAAGGAATACTAATGATCATTGATACCCAGAGATAAGAGCCGTACCACAGATATCAAAATAAATGATACACTGGCCTGAACCCATTCTGTGATTTCTTTACATGCCATTTCAGTTACATCAACCCTCTCATTCTCAAGCATTCTATATAAGCCTTGGAAGCTGTAATATTTTTGTAATTTAAATGCAAGAACAATTGCAGTAATGTTTGCATCACTAGAACTTCTAGCAGAACCTGGCGGTTGGAAAGAAGGTGAAGATATTCTTGATCACATGAAACTACACAGATTTGCACTACCCTTAAAACTGGAAGTTGCTACGGCAAATTTTCCTTTTCCTCTTTTTTTTTTTGGTCAGACTGTATAGAATCACCTTTCAGGAGAATCGTTCCTACGTTGGCTACCCTGGTTGGAGAAAGGACATAGACATTCATGAACCTATTATATTATGACTTGATAATTAAAAAAAAAGAAGTATTAGATATTAGACAAATTCACTTTGATAGGATACTGTAGAGAGAAAGCACCATACCTGTTGAAGGATCCCTGATATAACCTACATCGAGATGCCTGTGGTTGAGTCGTGTCCCACCCCTAGACAACCCTCCATTTGGATCTGTTGGGTTTCCATGGTAACCACTAGAGGTAGATGAGAGACAGAAGTAGTTGAGGGTAGTAGAGGGCTTATGGGGTTGTTAAAAGCATGTAAAAACGTAAGTAAATTTCTTCATATTGGGTTAGAATATTCTTTGCATCATCCTGATGGGACGATAACTTTACCACAAGAAACTAAGAGATTTCCAGTAGTGCCACTCTATACTATTAAAAGTGCATTGGGACAACCATCTAGACAGCATCCTACTAGTGAATGATGGTCAGAATCTGGACTACAGGGGGTTCTTTGGGGGTTGCAGTGAGCAGGGCCATGATGTCTTTCCAAGTAGAGCAGACTGTGGCCCTGCATTGATTGAAATGCCTGGGTCACAATTACTGACAGTGACTGAGAATCCAAATCCTTTTATTTCCTTCTCAAATCTGATCAGCTGCTCAATGTATCAGGGATCTGTGCTAACATACTTTCTCTCAGTAAGCTTGGACTTAGAGATTGTCTGGATAAGTCATTGATTTAAGTGGCATAGCTCTTTATCTTTATATCCAATCAATTATTGCCATCAATATATCCATAGCATCCATTTGCCCTTCCACTCACCATTTGTGAATAAAGAATAAATATCTATATAACTTTTAAGGGTCACTAGAGTGCTTCTGTAAATGGTCATTGTGCACTCATGCAACCCCGGACTATGTGTGTAATGTCCTGGTTTTTTTTTTGTAATTCTCATCCTTTATTGTAAATAGAACATCTTTATCTGACATGCATATTACCAGAGGGGTAAGGAGGACATGAAGTTCAGTTATTGAGGCTCATCCAGGCATTATATTGTGTGTTATATGGCTGCATACCCTTAGGCAGACAGTCAGTGAAGCCAATGACTGAGAGTTGAGGAGGGCCAAGGGGAGGGGACCAGAGAGAAACCCATTCTCCAAGCATATTCTTCTAGCAGAGAGAAACCCATTCTCCAAGCATATTCATCCCATGTGCCCACAGGGTCTGTCCACTCTAACTTCTCATTGAGCACAACCACAGAATCATAGGAAGGGTTATAAACTTATTTTCATACACCTTCACTTGATTATGGGAGGAGACTTCTGACCAAAACCATATAACAAAAAAAAAATGAACCTAACTATCTTAGGCAAACGTTAGCTGAAATGCCTAACATTCTAAGCCAAGTTGGGAGTTTGCACATGTCCAAACCATCAAATTTTTCTTAGGAGTTTACAGCTAACCATTAGGAAAAATTCCTAACTTGCCTGTTTTTGCCCAGCTTTTGGCCTAGGATTATGCTTATGTGTGGGGTTTCATGGCTATTCATTTATTTCAACAATTGAAACAGTCATTGTAAACTCTATGTTGTAAAGATAGAGTTTAGACACCCACAGCAGGGCTTCATCACATTATTTTCAACCCCTAAGCTTAGTTGCTCTGGGTTTATTACATGGTCACAGACTCACCATTGTAGATATATGAGTATATTTGAATCCATAGGACAGGTGTTTGTATTCTCATTCCCTGCTTCTTCAATGATTTATAAACGTATTAGGTGCATTTTGTTAATTGTTATGCCAGGTTGAATTGTAAAAGCCTTATCATGTCAATAGTAATTGAAATCACCATCATTTTGCTACCCCTTAAACAAAACTACTCCCCCTTGGACAAAGTAACCGATTTTCTCTCTTGCCTTAGTCAAGTCAGCTTGCCTAAATAGGTTAGTCAATACTGCTAACATTTTAGTTTGATGTTAGTCATACCCGGTAAGTTGGGTGTTTTGCCCAATTAGGTGTTTCACCTAAGTTTTATTAGATTTACAAACTTTTTTTCTGTGTAGTTTTTTACTGAGATAATCTTGAGGCTGGAAAAAGTGACCCTGGACCTTGTTTCAATAGTTTCTATGACAGGTTCAGGCCCCTATGACTTGAGATAGGCCAAATCTTACAAGGTGATCTTAGGATTTTAGCCATAGTGACTAAATAGCTGGCTAGATTACTGGGTGACCGTACAGCCTGCTGGCTAAATAGCCCCCACAGCAGTGACTCAATAGGGACATTGGTATGACAATCCTGTATGTCAATATATATAGTGGGTAGTCATAGCTGCTGCTGTGTGCACTCCTCTGCCCAAAAGTATCCTATCTGTGCTCTTTCCACTGTAACCATATAGGGTAGAGTCACCATGAGCCAAGCCTGTCTGTCAAGCATTTTGTCTCAAAAAGGAATCTTTCAAAATCTACCTGTTCCAATAACATTGTAAAAGATAAACATAACACATCAAAGGAGTACATGCTGTTATCTGAATATACAATGGTGTGTGCATGTGTCATATTGATATCTGTTGTGGATTTTATCTGATAGCATCAAACTTCTTCTATCAATGTTTTTCACCTGAAGTCAACTAAGATTCACTTAAGGGTTACCACACAATGGTCCAAGACATGGAAATGATAAAGGTGTTGCAGGCAACATATAAGAAACCACATGCAGTAGTAATAGTCCTTGATAAAAGGAGGGTTGTAGGCTACATAAAAGTTTAAGGTATATGGATGACTCACCTCAGGTAGAGTGGGGTAATTTTAGGTTGAATTTTTAGATGATATGTGATAATAGCAATCTGCTGCTGAAAGACGGGTTGACTATAGGCATGATGTCCGAAATGGGTGCATCTACCCTACTTACCCTATAGGCTCATAGGCCTTACTATATATAGCATGGAGTACTGAAGTCAGACACCCTCTCTAACAGTGGAGTGCAAGTCAGACTATATCATATATAAGACAGGTAACGACTGGGTGCTATGACTTCATAGTGGTGTGAATTGGGTCAGCAGTTGAATAAAGAGCAGCTCCTATTTTTAGGCCTGTACTGTAGCTCACTATGTAGCCACTGGTATGGAGTCATTTCTTACACCTCCCACTATGATTTAAGGGTGTCCAGTCGTGGAAACTATTGAAATAAGGTCCCGAGATGTCACCCAAGGACCTATATGGAGATTGGTGAGAAAGTCAATGACACAGGGACTCTCTGATCCAAAGGTCGCAATTCAAAGCCAGCATCTCACTGCCTCACATTCTCCCACAGAGAGACAAGATGTCTTTGGCTTTAGCCCCAAATGGAAAGGGCTTTACCCAGTTGCATTGGTATAAAGGTCAGGTCAAGAAGAGGCAAAGTCCATAATGCCATATGCTGAATAGCTTCAGTTCCCTGCCATTTCAATCCAAATGCATTTGCTACAATAATAATATCAGAACCCTTTATGAACCAATTACTTGCAGAACATAATCAGCATAATGGATATAATTGACCTGTGTGGTATAGCCTACATCTTGACTTTAAAGTTATTTATCATACTTATATTCAATGCTGATCTTTATTGTGATTATTGAAAAACCCTGCATATAAGGTTCAGCTTATACATGAAGGTCACATGTGGGGGTTGTGACTTATATGTGAGGATTTAATGTAGAATAAAATTTACCAGGTACCGGTAAGTAATTATGACTCAGGATTCACCTAATAGATAGTTCCTGAACTCAGGGAGCATCTTATAAGCAGACTGCAGCTTATATTTGGGGTATTATAGGGGAATTGATTTGGTGGTGGGGACAAAGCAAATATATAAGGGAGTGAGCTGATATTTGAGCCAGGATATATCTTGCTGGTATCTGTCCCATACAAAAAAGCACCAACTGATTAGTTTGGGCTCCATAGATAGTTGCGACTCTTTTCATTGATAAATCTGCCTCTGCCATCTCCAATCAGTACAGAAATAGCTGCTGCCTGTACACCTCCTCTGCAGATAACTTTGTAAAGGCCTGTACAGAAATTGCAGATAGTTCTGTACATAGTTCTGAATTCTGCAGACTGATGAGCAGGCAGCCATGTGGACCCTATATATGTGCCTATGTCATGTGGTAAATTGATTGATCAATTGATTTGTTTAACGTCCTAAGGTTCTTTTACCTCATGGGACTGCCTCATTAGTTTATGGACAGGTATTTAAAAACTGCTTGTCCATACAGCTAGACAGATATTTATATGCTGCTTGTCCATCACAGCGGTGAGGGGGGAAACCACTACCGGGGCTTCATTCCCCTACTCTTCTTAAAGGATCGGAAGTGTTCTTTTACTTGCCTGGTCCCATAGGCAGGGCCAGACAAACCACGGCCTTTGATCAGTCAGACATGGTTCACTGAGGGGAGCCGTTGACAAAAGATCATGTAGGCCTGGGCCCAAACATATGGATACCAGCTGCCAACATGCTCACCTCATGTCACAAGGAACCTCGAGTTTGTCGCCTTTTACGAATCCAGTATGCTCACTGTTACTATGGAAGGGGACTACTCCTTCATGGACTCCCAATGAATTTATTCTGCTCCTTCATGCCCTCTCATGAAGGTCCCCACTCCACAGAGGGAATCAGGTCTGTAAGGTCTCCAGACAACTTTGTGGGCATTTTGTTTGATTCTACATGTGCATATGTTGAGCAAATGTGTAAAGCTCTTTGGATTGTACATGAGCTTAAAGATAAGGGGCGGTTTGAAAGATCTGCAGACAGCTTTGTCTGCAGCTCAATGGATCATGTCATTCTGTGGATCCTGATTATAAAAGTTGTCAAAAAGTCACCAACATTCATCCATATTAACTTCAATATGCATACTTTAATATGCAACTACCATCTGTTCCATATCTAGCAGTAGTTTGTGATAGAACTGGTCACAAGTTGGACCACAATTTGACTTTTTTGAGCAGGGAGTAACACGTTACTCTCTGCTCAAAATTAATTTCACCCCCCAAATAGCACAAAGTGCAAATTATGTACACAAATCTACATAAATAGGTTAGGAGGACTCCATAACAAGCAAATGAAACAGTAGTAGGTGGAGTTAGATGGATATTCCTCAAAAAAATTAAAACATGTTCCTATCAGGTGTTACTCTCTGCTCAAAATTCAAATTCCCCCATTGATTGGGTTAGTGGGGCTAAATAACTGCATGTAGGTAACTTATAACACATTTTTTGAATAAGTGAGGGATACATCTATCATAAAAGCCACATAAACAGTAATCTTTACAATATTAGAGACATGAGATGTGAAAAAGTGGGATAAATCTTTAGGTCTGATGCAGATTTTTGGAATTTCCACACTCAAACAGACACTTAAAGTATTAGGATCATAACCAAATACTGCAGGAAGATGCAGGAGTGTATAATCTATCAGAAGGATATCATAAGTACACATTTTGATAACTGACAGACAGGAGAGTGAGTTTTAGCAGCAGTATCTATTTTTGAGCAGGGAGTAACACACATAGGGCTCGGGCAGGCGACATGCTTCAACCCCATATAATGCCCAGTCATTTAGAAATAATGGCAAAATTCCACCACTTGCCGACGGACAACATAAGTTTTGATCAAAATAAAAGCATTTGGACCCCAACAAAGTATATCAACATGTGCCCTACACCTTTGTACATCTTATAAAGGTGAATTTTTGGCTGATCCCTTACCTTTCTTTTGCTTTAGGAATAACAATTGTCAGTAAAATTGGACAGAAAGAGGATCAAAAGATAGGTGGAAGTGTCCTTGTTGTGATTAGAAAAGACCTGTATGGATGCGCCATGCGAGGGACGACAGAGATGTCATTTTGTTTAGAGCGAAAGGACTTAGAATTTTGAGCAGAGAGTAACATCCAATCATATTTTATAATCTACAAATGGCACAAAGATTCAATATGGAACCAATTTCTGTTCATGATTAATTAGGAGGTGCCAATACAATATGCAAAGCAAATTTACTGTATGGAAGCAGTAGAATTTGATTCATTAACCAAAATGTTAAATATTACTTCCTGCTCAAAAATGTGTATGCCAATACACTTTAGGGCCAGGACTAAAAGAAAATGGGTGTGGCCGCAAATTTTTTAAACCATATAAACCCCTTAAATGTTCCTCATAATTAAGTGCAGCATGGATGGTAGAAACAGAATATTTCATTGGTATTTTGAGAAGTTTTAATTTTTGAGCAGGGAGTAGCATAATGCTACCTTTATTCAGTATGAAGGGGAGAAAAAAAAATCTACTGTCTACATCAGGTTAAAACCCTTTGGATCTCAGAGTTAACATATGTATTGAATTCCAAAAGTGATTTTAGGGGTGTTGTACAGTATAAGCAACATGTGGGGGTGTGTGAAAATTGTATTTTTTCAGCAAAATACACACCTTTTGGTCATTTTTCAACTCTGTAGACCCATAACTCAAAACAATTATGGTCTGATTCACTGAAGTTTACTCTCATTTGAAAGCTTAGGATGTTTTCTCTTGAATGAAACCAGGCTAGTACACAGGCTTTGACCCTATTGGTAGGTAAAGCTTAAAAACCCTGTAAAATGCTAAAAGTATCATTTTCAAAAATTTGGCCCATATAGTTTTGCCACATAGCTAGATGAAAGCTTCTGCCCTGCAACCTGGAACACACCTTTTGAGATATACAGAGCTGTTCAGAGTTGTATAACTAAGACATAGACACACTTTGACTACTCTCAGCACTATTATGTGGAAATTATATTTTTCTACTAGTATCTATTATCATTCTTGGACAACTAGTAGAGTGACTATTGTTTACACTTATCTGAGACTGGGACACTGAAAAGCAGACAGGAAGGATGGCCATGAAAATTAGGCAGTTGGGGATAGGTGTAATTTAGTCATGATGCCAGGGAAATCTGCCAATATTCACTGACTGGGCCCAGTGAGGTTTAGAGGATTAAGGCTGTGAATAGACCAGCAATAACATTGGTAACACATCCAGTTTTAGTCTGTAACTCAGATCTAATTCATTCTAGCATGAGAGAGTAAATGATTTATATACTCCTCCCACATCTTTTCCTCTACCATCCCTCAGCATTAGGGAGTATTTATTATTTATGACGGGGGAGGGGTAAGTGTTTCATGGGGGGCAGTTCATTTTGGGGCATAAACAATTAATGCTTCCCTAGCATAACTACATCTAAAAGTAAGATGCAATGTGCGATTAAAACAACAAAATGGCTTCAAACAATTACAGCCACTCGCCATGGATAAAATGCAGAATGAATCCAATGACCTCCAAATAGATACTTAATCATAAATTAGATTTCCCTTTGGCAAGATGAAAGAGGATGAACATGTGTTAATGATTAGAAGACACTCTAAGGATTTGCCAAATACTCTCCTAAGATTTATTCATCTTTTTGAGTTTAAAGTTAATGTTCTCAAATCAGTTGGAAGGCAAAACATTGAAATGATTCAAAAGAAAACTTGACTTGTCACTTCACTTTCAGAGGGAAATGTCATTGCAGTGTAAATAGTCTAATATCGCTTTTAGGCTATGGAAATTATTATTTGTTGCATGAAATCCAAATGAGACACTAATATATCCCGCAGGAATTAATATACCATAATGTTTTATTTGGTATTCATAAATAGAGAGGTAGCCCCTACTAGCTGTAATCACCAAGGGGTATTGGCAACACTGTTTAAGGTGCATTATCTTTTGAATTAATCAAGTAGGTACATGCAATCATTCATTACAGCCAGGGTTCTTCAGAGTGAAGTTAGTCTGGTAGAACTGCTCAATGTATCAAGGAACTGTGCTAACTACAGGCCATAAGATAGTAAATTAAGTGGCATAGCTTTATAACTACACATCTCATCCACTTTAAACTGCTATAATATCCATGTGCCATTCCACTCCCTGTTTGTGAAATATGGCATACCTATAAATCATAAGAGCATCCAAGCAACTCAGGAGGCCATTTCTTAACAGGCTACGACTGCTCACTTTCAAGTTGTAGTGGTAACCCTTAATTTAGTGACATTACAGCCCAATAGTATTGGCCAAGTAATGCCTGCAGCACTACGACTGCCCTACCAAATGCTATGTGATTACTACATAAGGAGTGATGGTACTGAGCAGTCGTAGTGCATTCCCTATGATCACTGGCACAAACTTTCAGGTAATGAAGTCGTAGTAGCTGTATGCTGTCGAAGTGGTTTAAGAAATGGCCTCCAGGCCTATGTGTAGTGTACTGATTCATGTGTAATTCGCCTCCTTTATTGATGATAGAATATCTCCCATTCAGGTTATCAGCTGGGAGAAGGACACATAAAGGTGAGTTATTGAGGTTCATCCAGGCATTATGGTGTAGAGTGCTGCATACCCTTAAAAAGACATTCAGGGAAGCCAATGACTGAAAGTTGAGGAGGGTCATGGGAGTAGGGACACAGAGACACCCATTCTCCAAGAACATTCTTCCAGTGTGCCACATGGTCTCTCCATGCTTCTCATTAAGGAACTGATTCTCACAATCACACAAACATAATAGATCTAAATTGATGTTCATACAACTTAGCTTGATTAAGGTTGAAGGTCAATTTCTGGGCCAAGACATATAAAATGTTGACTTTTTTAAATACTCTTACGGCTGAATGTATTATCTCTTACATGTCATCGCAGGATGAATTTGGAGATTTTAGAAGCAAATGGATGGTCTTTCGTAGTCACATTAAGTAGTATTAAGATCAGGTCAGGAAAAGGCAAAGTCCATAATACCATAGGCTGAAAAGCTTTAGCTCCCTACCATTTCGGTTTGAATGTATTGGCTTTATGAACCAGTTACTTGCAGAATATGAGCAGGGGAGTGGATATAATTGGCTTGTATCGCATGGACTGTATCTAAATTTTGAAGTGATTTGTCATACTTATAATCAATGGTAATCTATACATTTATCTTTGCTGAGGGATTTAGATTATTTTTATTGTGGTTATAATTATGGGCATGGATTTTGGAGAAGCCGGAACAGTACCTTACCATATAAGGGAGGAAGCTATCTCTGAGCTAGAATATCCCCCACTGAGGTGGTATCTGTCCCTTAGAAAAAAGAGTAGTCCTCATGTCTGATTAGAGTGGGCTCCATGGGTGGCTGCATCTTTTTGCCATTGATAAATCTGCCTCTAGCAACAAAGGAAATGAAGAACACCTACAAAAGCATCCATCCCCAATCAGTATAGAAAAAGCATCAAAGGGAAAAAGAGAGCAGCTCACAAGTTCCAGCTGAGCCTGGTATAGAACAGCCCATCTATTGATGCTGTTCTACAATAATCCATTTTATAAAGGCTTCATGGACAGTCTTCTGTGTACCTATATATGTGCAGCCCTAAATGAACCTCTGCTAGCTGCTCATCTTGCAGCTCATATGCAGATAAACAGCTGTGCAGAAATTGCATACAATTCCATCTATAGCTCTAAAGTCTGTAGCTCTGTTAATTCTGCAGGCAGCCATGTTGACCCTCCATGTGCCTACGTGTAAGGTGTGCAGACAGCTCTTTGTGCAGTTCTGCAGCCCTACATGGCCTCTGTGGGTTTATTCTTATGTTGGATTCTGTATATACATGTGCCTATGACGAGCAAGGTCATACAGACAGTTCTGTGAGCAGCTCCTTAGATTTTACAGCTCTGCAAATTTAGCAGGTTCCATTTGAAGGGGTCTACATAAAATATGCAGACAGCCCTGTGAGAATGTTAGCAGGATAGCACAAATTTCCAAAATGTAATCTCTCCCCCCAAGCTGTGTGAGACGCGGCATCCAGTCTGTCTTTTGCTCTGTTCACTTGTGTGGCTAGCAGAACTGTGGAACCTGCAGCTTTGTGGATTTTGCAGGTCTCTATTTGATTATGGTTCGGCGTCATTTAATGCACAAAACTAAGGAATAAAGCATAGATCTATGATCATATTAAGCGGGACCTCACTCCTTCACTGACCTTTGGCACATAGCACTAATGTATTCTCTTTGATCTAATGTCTAGGTGCAACAAACCAGCTTTTGGAACTGCCCATAAACCTTTCCATATGCAAACATTGTACATGTATGGGCTTACTGCTGACAAAACAGCACTGAGAATAATTATCTTGGATTCTACCACCCAAGAACAACACCCCAAACCTATCAACTGACTCCATTTACTCATACATTATCAGATATCTGCTTAAGTGACAGGAGGGGCTTATCAGCTTTGGTTTTCTTATTGCTCCAAGTCACAAGAGAGAGATGAAGGGATGATTGCAGATATTATGTGCTATGCCAGTGGTAATGTAATCTACAACCTTATAAGACTTCCTGATTTTCATATCCTATGTGGATCTTCGGTGATTATTATGTAGGTTTAGGTGCCACCTACTGGGTATGAGCCTGTGAGGCGTGATTATCATCTTTCGCTATTAGGTTTTAGATGGGGACAAACATTCCGGGATATGGTATGTTATACCATGAACAGGAGTTGGGTAACCATAGTATAATATACACTGTGCATATTTAAGATATACAGGGACAAAATGAATGATTACTATGATGTACTATAGCAATCTATTTCAAATTTTGGCAGCAATTTGGTAGCAATTGAGACACAGGCCTATTGTGTGCAAATTGAAACCATATTTTTGTTCTGATGCTTCTAAAATGCTGAAATTCTGTGTGAACAACAACTGTCTGTACATGTAGCAGTATAGTCTACACATTGAGGCACAGAGCACAGTTGAGTGGTTCTTATATTGTTTATTGACTATTTGTTTACCACATGAATGAACACCTCTATTCCGAGATTCTCTATGGTTTGTTTAGTTTATATTGACTATCTGTTGGCCACATGAGTGAACATTTTTAGTAGTGTCTTTATATAGATATAATTGCAGTCTAATGGCATGATCCCAAGTTGTTCCTGGCCCCTCATCGGGTGCAACAAGGAAGAACCGATGGCAACTTTCCCTTTGGGTATCATTGATTATTACTGGAGCACAACCCTTCTCAGCTGCCAAGAGCCCTACCATCAACTAAATCTGAATCTAAGAAAAATGTCGTCAAAGTAATTGCATTTTTTCTCAGATGTTTCACTGAGATTTCCCATAATTTTCAGTGACTCAAGCTTATTTATAGTAGTGAATCTCTAGTTGTGACCCTGGAGCAGCGTGTACCTTTTTCAACATAGATTAAGCTTGTGCCTTTTTTTTCAAATATGAAACTATAGCCTACAACAGCCTAGTGAATCTCTAGTTGTGACCCTTGAGCAGAATGTACCCTTTTCAGCATAGATTAAGCTTACAAGTGCCTTTTTTCAAATATGAAACTATATCCTACAACCTTAATGCAAGAATATATAAAAAATATATCGGGGTAGCCTCAAGGCAAATAGGAAATAATGAATCAGTGGCAATATTATTGCTCCCTATTTTGTGTTACATGCAAATGGTTAGAGTATCCTTTGTATTTGCGGTTCTGCCTGGTGAGTGTCTGACACTTACATGACTAGCTAGCTGTGCATTGGTATCAAAATGCACTCTAATGGTCATATCATTTCAATTCCTAAATATCCTAATTCCCATGATAAGTTTCTAAACATGAAATTTTAGATTAATTTCTCCATACTACTACTCTCATACAGATCTAGCAGCGCTTTGGCATCATTACAGGAAGCTATATTTCAAAATAATGTTAATTTCCCACTATTTTTTCAATATACTCCTGACCTGGCTTTTGATGGTACAGTTAAGGAAGACCTACACTCTGGATTGACTGTAGGATAGCTCCTTCACTAAAGAGGTGTGGAGATTTCCGCCTGCCACAGACTTTACACAGTATCAGACTGATGTCCCTCTATACTTTAGATCTAACACCACCTAGAGCCACCTACCAATTGTAGCCAGGAGGGTATTCCAAAACAGACTAATAGCAAATTTCACTTTGATTTGAATCATGTCAAACATGTCATCATCTACAATTATAGGACAGCAATTATAGCACTGCCATGTTGGTTCCCAGTAATTATGTAGGTTTCTAATGGCACCATTGTGAGTCACATTGTGAGATTCCACTACGATTTGGAGGTCTGCTACATTAGGTTAATCTGAAAATAACAATAAATGAAGCTTATTGTAACATCATGGAGATTTGGACAAACCAGGGTCTATCTGAAACCACACTGATAAGGTCCTTATACTACCCTTACGCTATTAACATTAGGGGGTGCATCAACACCAAGTTAATATTAGCATGGTTAGAGAATTTTCATGAAGGCTGAATTAATATCAATCAATTACACTGCTCCATCTCTTGGCAATCTGTATTTGTAGGTCACCTCACTTACCAAGCCTGGTAAAGGAACTTCTGTTATTAATTCATGTTTGCACCATTTGATGTATTTTAAGCTAAAGCGAAGACTGCAAGACATTACTGCAAGCTAAAAGATTTACACAAAGAAAACAAAACAAAATGTTAATAAACAGAAGATGATAGAAACTCAACCATTAGATGCTTCCTGCCCATCTAAGGTGAAAAACGATAGAAATTGTCGAGACACCCCACTGATAAAGCCCTTAATCATGCCAAATGGAAGTAATGTTATCCATATTAAGGTCAGTTAACTCTGATAAGTGATGCCTTGTGAATGCAGCACACTCACTTAATGACACCACTTGAGACCTCTTATTATCATAATGTGTTGGTATTGGAACTTTTTCCCTTTCCCCAGGTATTCCTTGACAAGATGGATTATGAAATATCGAAGATGATGGTTGATGTTGGCACCTTTGATAACCTTTCTGAAGCCAGTTTGCTGAACCTTATGTCCAGGATCACTAGAAATAATTATGCTTTTATTCCAACCATTGTTTTCCCAAAGTATTGGCATTGTGTAGGAGATATTGATGTCCTCGTCCTAAGATCTAATTTATCTTTCTATCTATTGTGATGGATAAATAAAAGAAAACAGCCAGGTATTGATAGGATTGCTGGTTGTTCTGGTATGTAAGTCAATTTTGACTCTCCAGAGAAACCCTCTCCTGATGAGTAGGCCCAATATATAGGCTGCCAGTGGATTTACCATACCTGCACAGTGATCTGCTTTGCTATCGATTCAAATACAATATTTCCTTTTGTTACCTGAAGGTATATAAGAGGGTATTGAAACTTTTTTTTTCATACAGATACATATAATACATATATGCATTAAATTTTGCACAGACAGCTGTGCCAGTGTTGAAGAAGGATTATGTTTAAGCACCATATCATTTATAATCCCCAAACCATACAAACATTGAATATGCCACACATTTAGGACTTCAGTCGTACCCTGTTTATATGCCGATTTCCACTTAGCACATCATACTGAGAAAGAACCTCACAGTATCTCACCCCCCTTTGCTCCCCTATCTATATTTTATTCACTTCTCTCTCATACATTACAATAAACATTATCCTCAGATCCACTGTTCCTACCCCTAAAATGTTAATTTCAGTTTATACATGCCTTCTGAATACCATAGCTATGGGTAGTTTCTACCGCATGCCACATTATCACTGGGTCGCCACGAGAAGAAAATAAAACTGTTCTCAGGATGTATGTTTGCATAATGTATACTTGTGCATACACAATGGGACAATTTGGCATCCTATGGTAAGCACCTTGAGAAAATGATTCAAATGATGGATGAGTGGAGACTTGAAGAGATGTGCATAATGGCAGAGGCTGAGAGAAGGGTAAGTAGGATGGGATCTACATAGTGATGGGGAGAAGGCTGTCAAGGATCTATTTGTGTAGATCCTGGTTCCCGAGATAGGGGCTCCATAGGCAGGGTTAAGAGTGAAGGGTGGTATTTGAGACAGTAGCTATAAGCCCCATGTTAGTGATCTTTCCTGCAGGGCAGTGATGGGGTGTGGATAGAAGAGACCCTTAAGCTACTGCTATGGAGAAGGCATGACATGTGTGTGCCGGTGAGTGATCTGGTATAGAGAGAGCATAGAGCTAAAGTAGGGGAATGAAGATAGCTATAGTATATTAGATGTGTGCTATGGATAGAATTGAGGACGCTATTGAACTTTTTAGGTTAAACATGTACTATTGTTTAGTCTTGAGCAGGAATAATTCTATATTCTCTATGCAACCCATTGGTTTTGGAAACAAATTATAGAGTCAAGAGGTACTACAAGACTTGGAAACAGACACAATGAGCTAGGCATGAGTGTGGCCTGACATGGTACAAAAGCTTTTCTTTTTGCTATATGCCAGTCTGCCAAATGTTGTTACACTGCACAGATATCTGTATATCATTTTCCTCCAGTCATTCATAATGGTTGTAGATTCTAAAGCAAGCAAATTTGGCTTTTCATCTGTGATGATTAAATGGGTCTTACTTTATCTGTGGAGGGCAGGCAAAATGTCATATTCCACAAACCCATTAGAATGAATTTAGGTCTAATATGATAACTTTCCTCCAACATCTGACCACCTACCTCTCTCTTTCTACATACAACAACTTCAGTCTGTAAGCCCCTCCATCCTCCTATTCACACCCATCTAACACCTTGGTGTAAGGACCCCCCACCAAGAGTGTACTGCTGATGTCTAGGTGTCACCTTCCTCAATAACATCAGCTTTTCCTTCAATAGTCACATCCCCTGACCATATCCCTTCCTGACTTCCCATTAGTGCCTGGATATGGTGTCCAACCAGGGACTATCTGACATCACATTACCTACCTAGCAGTAGCATAGGGTGTGAATTTCTACTGCCCGGTAAGTTGGTACATGGTTAGAGATGGAAGGCAGGTAAAATCTATAGCAATACTATATACTGTTCTTTTCCATTAGAATCCCAAAGCTCTAAATGGGTACACTATTGTATACCTAACTTTGCATATCTCAGTGGTCGCATCAGGCTGCTTTGTAGAATTCTGGAGGCTATTCCTCACTAAATGGAGAAACTAGCTATCAGTGTTGTGAAGGTGCCCAGGTCACAAGGACCATCACACATACACAGTACCATATTGGCCTGTATTTATATAAGGCCTGGTCTTGAATAAGTGCCAGGGGTACAGGGTCCTGAAATTTCAAAACATACTATAAATTAAGTCTTGAATAAATGCCGGTCTTGAATTAAACTGCATTTAATGATGCCCGAACCAACCTTTTCCCATTTTTTGACAATTTGTACTTTATCATTGTGAATGGCCCAAAGATGTTCCTTTTTTTAAACTTTAATACAGCATTATGGAATAGAAATTGATAACCTTTGCTTCGATTGATCAGAGAGCAACTGAGGGGTTATTTACTTATTTCTCTCTCTCTCTCTTATTGATATTTCAATAATTGAGGTGTTCAGACTTTGACTACTCTTATATCATCATACTTGGAGATTATAATTTGCTACTTTCTACTCAGCTATAAAGACTATCTACAAGTATTCCTGGACAAAATTTAGAATTCATTCCATTCTGAGACTGGGAGACAGGAAAAAATGAAAAGAAAAATGGCTGTGGCAATAAGGCATTTGGTGATAGGTTGCTTGGATGCCGACTTTCTTGCTCTGGTATGTAAACTAGCCATGACCCCAAGGAAATCTGCTGATATTCACTGACTAGGCCCAGTGGGGTCATAGTGGGTTAAGGCCTACAATAGACCACCATAAACATATCTAACACAACCAGTCCTAGTCTGTTACTTACAAAATATAATGTAACTCATTCTAGATAGCAGATGAGAGTACATATACCACCATGCCACTTGCTTCATTATCCCTCGGTATTGGGGAGTATTCATTCTTTTTGTGATTGATGAGGGGGGAGTAACTTTTTGAGAGGGCAGCTCATTTTTGGACATTCACATAAGGGGGCAGTTCATCTTTTTGCACATTTTTACAGAGCGAGAGTAGAGGCTTAACTTTGGCATATGCATATGATGGTTGCATACAGCATAAATGAGGGCATGGAGCAACTTCCAGACTTTCAGACTTGGTCAGTGACCATTATGCAGTTGCAGTTATAAGAAAGAAGGTTAATATGAAGTTCCCCATGGCCAAGTTTAGAGGTAAATCCTATAAGAATTATTCAGCAACCTGTGATGATCTAGCACAGGATGACTGGGACACTTTTTATGATGAACCTAACCCCTCATTCCAATGGGAGATAATAAGATCTAGAATAGCCGAGTACCTGGATAAGGCATGCCATGAAAAGGACATGAAGTATAGGCCTATCCCCAATGAATGGATGACCAAAGACCTTAGGAAGGTAATAGCAGACAAAAGATCAACAGTGGCTGAATACAGGCGAACGGGTGATCCTTTTCTACTCGATGAGGCGAGGCAGCGTAGCAGTGATATCAACAGATCATGCAAATCAGCTTAATCTGAACATGTGCAAACCACCTTAGATGACACCAAAGGTGACCCTACGGCTTTCTGGCTTGCTCTAAACAACATCATAGCCCCAAAGTCTAAGGTTAATTCTACCACTTTCCTTGTAGATGGCATCAGTTTAGCAGGTAAAGATGCAAGTGATCACTGTAATAGCTATTATGCATCCATTGGGGAAGTCTTATATAACAAACTCAGAAAAAAAATGACCCTGACCTCCCTGACCCACGTCTATGACCAATTGCTCACCTGAAAAGCATCTGAGCCCCCTTATCTCTCAATACCACCTCAGGCCCACCCCCTCATCCATACCCAGCACCAACCCCCTCCCTGAAGTAGACTATGGTTCAGTCGCTAAGTTGTTTGAAAATATCAATATCAAGAAATCCTCAGGAATTGAAGGCATCTCTGCCAGAGTTCTTAAAGATGCCTTCTGGTGCCTTGTCCCCCACCTTTGTGATATGTTCAGCAAGAGCATACAACAGGGAGTCCTGGGCCAAGGCAACAGTCATCCCCATACCGAAATCAGATGCACTGAACCAAGTCTCAAACTGGAGGCCAGTAACCCTACTTCCCACACTAGGTAAGATGATAGAGCGAGTCATGCACAACCACATTACCGAACTAGCCAACAAAATGGGTCTTATCTCAGACAAACAATATGGGTTCACGAAAGGTAAGGGCACAGCTGAGGCTGTGAACTACCTAGTTAATAAACTATACAGGAACAGGTAACTATAAATGCTAAAAATACAGACGGTCTGGTATGGTGAGAAATTAGCAGTAGTGGCCTGCGACAATGTGTCACTATACATAAAGGGCAATAAGCTTGAGTCCCCACCTGACTACACCTACCTGGGTGTAAAGTTAGATACAGAGCTAAAGTTGGACTCATTTATGAAAACCACAGAACTTAAAGTTAGACAAAAGATATTTAAATTGGGAAAAATACGCTACCTCATTGACAAAGACACCGCCCTCACTGTATACAAACAGACCATACTCCCATACCTGGCCTACTGCAGTTTTTTAATGGATGGCGCAAAGAAAAACAGAGTAGATCAGCTACAAACCCTCCAAAATAGAGCACTCCGCATCTGTACTAAGAAATATAGTATACACTCCTGTACTAACCAACTCCATGAGGAGTGTAAAATTGAAAAGGTCAATGCTAGAAGGGTCAAGCAACTTGCTTCCATAATGTATCAGCAATCCATAAGCTTAGGGCTTTGCCCTACCAGAAATGCAAGGACTAGAGGTGATCTCAAGGTAAGATTCCCATCCTATAAGAGCAAGAAACAAAAGTTTAAAAAATCCCCAAAATACTGCGGTGTGAAGCTCTGGGATCGGCTCACGCCAGCCATTCAACAGGCCAAATCAGTGGCAAGTTTCAATAACTTCTTTAACAAATACAAGCTTCCCCAAGCACTACCAGACTTACCACCTGGTAGTGTCCGTTGACTCTTGACTTACCTGACTCTTGATTCTCACCATACCTCACTGGTTCCCCTCACTGTTTCCCTTCCCCCCCATCCCATTTGTATTCCATTGTATTATATCACTCAGTATACCACCTGCAGAACATGGGAGTTGATATTCGCTCTCTGTCCGCTGACTATTGCCGCATATAGATGGTAAATTCACAAACTCATCTCACCTCATTCATCACACTGTATCCCCTGTAGAATTGCTCAGCAGTACCTGGCAAACACTGTTATTTACATGAGTTATCATTTATGGTATATTTGCCAAGGAATAAGCATAGTATGTACTTTTTAACTTTGACATACAACTGATAACTCTGTCAAGTTTACCATCACCAATTTATAGGGACATTGACAGTATTAATGATTATGCCTAAGTATTCTAATAGTAGTTTCTGATGGTGGGGAGACCTTTTTTCCGCAACGACAAAACCTAGGTCATGTAAGTGCACATGTAGGGCACTTTGTGCCTCAGCACAATCACTGTAAGTAGATCCTATCAATAAGTAATAATCTAGATAATTAATTATCCTATGTACGCCTGGATTTTTTGCACATTTTACTACAAAGTTGGAGACTTGAGTAAAAAAGTGGGGAGCGGATTTTAACCCAAAACACATGTAGGCATAAATCCCGGAAGTAACACTCTCCACTTAAAACCTTGGTAGTCTCTGTGAATTCGGTTTTGATTTTCTCCGTCATTTCTTTGTAATGCACGCCTGAAGTCACCTTTGCATAGTTTTCACAATAGTATGCAGTGTCACAGTTTCTATTAATAATTCTGAAACCTGGACACACACACCTGTGAGAACATAACAATCATTGGTAGTGACAGTGTCAAACTTATATACAGTTGCGCCTACGCGGCAAGCCTTCAAATTGAGTTACTGCACCCTGTAGTATATAAACACACGATCATGTAGCCAGTAAACACTGGTCATAAATAGGGATGTAATTCCCCGGGATAACTTCTATACATGCAATAGGAGTGCCACTATTGTAGACATCAGCAAAGCTGCTTACGATACTCACATCATCAGTAAGTTCGACAAATGAGGGGGAGATTTTCAAATTCATTTACATCAGAAATGACCAAATGATACTGCGCTTCACCATTTTGATTTACATCTTGTCTTATCTAGTGCTGCAACACTCAGAAGTTACAGGAAAACCTGCTATATCACAACTATTATCAGTTTCTGGTGCAACGTTTGCATTTACATCATTTTTAGAATACATAAAGATGAAGGTGGATTATCATACATGTGAGAAACAGAACAATTGTCACTGTGATTAACACTAATGAACCTAGCTGGTATCGTCATGAAATGAAGTAGTGTCGGGTCGAGACATTCTTTTTAATATTGTGATTCTCGATGACATTGATGAAGAGATAACTGAAGAACCCGTAGATACAAATTATATGTCCTTATTGTGTAGGCTTAACAATTGATTTTTCATCATGAACAATGCCTCTCGCTTGGCTAATGAGATGATACACATTTCCATTGTAAGAGATTCCATACTATACTTACAATATAATAAATAAGCCTTTCTGTCTCGTGATGATGATCTCCATCGTGCACTCCAGTATTACCATAGGAAATCT
Organism: Acholoe squamosa; assembly: GCA_949317995.1. Lineage (NCBI taxonomy): Eukaryota > Metazoa > Annelida > Polychaeta > Phyllodocida > Polynoidae > Acholoe > Acholoe squamosa. The sequence goes on along the minus strand of OX439049.1, from coordinate 28,926,721 downwards.
ATAGTTCCAGGCTTGGCATGCCTGTATGATTAATTAATCTAATAAGTACAGCACATAATACTGCATGACTATGATGTTGTACACCAGAAGGTGGCGCTGCACGACCTACGTATAAGCTGGACGATAGTCAGGGCTGCTACTGGCTCCCCTACTGGAAGAATGGATATCCTATCCCATGGCCCGCTAGGTCTGGTTCATAATGGTATGTGGGCCTCACTATGGGATAATTCTGTATGATGGTTATCATTCATAATGGCTGTCCTGCATAATGGTTATCCTGCCCAATGGTCACTTCCCATATACTCTTTATTCTATATTATATATTCTGGACTGTGATGATAGGGTCTAAGTATTAGTTGTTTTTAATAGGGTCCTAAGGTGAAATATGGGTGGTTAATAAGTGGTGGCGATAATTATATAGATATTACTATATGGTGGGATTTCTAATGAATTTAATGTATGTATTATGCTGACAGTAGGTGAGTGATTAACACCCTGAAGATAGTCAGCAATGTCTGATTCTGCATGGAGTTAGCCCGAGTTGGAGTTGGTATTGTTGTTTTGGGAGCACGCCAACATTCCATGGTTGGAAGAATTACAAATGGCATAGATGTGCTTGTGCTGGCATCTGTTGCATGGCTGGTTACTTGAGAAATTAAAGCAACAGCCCTTTTCAGCTGCTGATTTACGCCAGCCGGTGAGGGCTCGATTTTTACGCCTGTTACTGTCGGTTGGAGTCTTTACCCCTCTTTGCTTCTGCTGACCACTGGTACCGTTGGCTAACAGCTTAACCTGCCTGGTACCACTAAACACCTCAAGACCCACTTTCTCAGCCTTGGCCCGCATGGCTTTGTCATATTCAACACTGGTACTGAGGCCTTGATCCTCTACATCGTCAATAAGCATGGTGAGAAGCACTATAAGCCTTCTGCTTGACTAAATAGGCTGGGATTTTTTTCTTTTCTACATCGGTCGTATATTTAGTGAGGTCAAACTTTTTAGTTTTTCTTCTTAACCAATTTCAACAGGAATTTTCCGAGATTGCCGTCCTCGCTGAAAAGTTCATCAATATCCTCAAACTCAAGACCAGCCGACGGATTCCTCTTGTCATCTTGATGTCCCGTAGGGGGTCGTCCAGCATAGAACTGAAGGGGGACATACCACTAGAGCCACGTCCTGTAGCTCCACGCAACAGCTGTTCCTCCAAGTCTTGTTGGCGGATTCAAGATGGCAGCCCTTACCTGCAGACTCAATGATCTGGGTGAGTTTCTTGATCTGATCTAATTGATCCTTTTGATCACGTGCACACTCCTTCCTATCCTCCCAGAGTTCCTGAAGAAAACCTTGCATAAAGAACACTAAGCCAGACATGTTTTTAATAAGCTCCGTCATGGCCCCTATTTTGGAACCAGTTTGATGTAAGCTCTGGTTCAAAGCCTGAATCTCCTCGTCGTTTTCAGCCAATTCTAGTTCCCTTCTCCTCACCTGGCAGTGGGGGCAACTATGGCAGTTACCATGGTAGACAAGATTACAAAAGTCACATTTAACCATGATCTAGACTACTGGAGAGAAGAAATTGTGTACTCCGTGGAGGAATAATCCAATATCCATTTAGATCTGCTGGGTTTCCATGGTAGCCACTAAACTAGAAGTAGGTGGGGGACAAAGTGGTTGAAAGTAAGTAGGCTTATGGGGTTGTTGAAGGTAATAATGTGAGCACACTTGGGTATATTGGGTTTGAATGGTTTTTGCACCATCCTGATGGGATGATTATTTCTACCTCATGAAACTAATTTTCAATAGTGCCACTATACTATCAAAAGTGCATTGGTACATGTACAACCATCTAGACAGCATCCTACTGGTAGACAATGGTATGAATCTGGACTACAGAGGGTTCTGCAGGGGTTGTAGTGAGCAGGGCTATGATGTCTTTCCAAGTGGAGCAGACTGTGGCCCTGCATTGATTGAAATGCCTGGGTCGCAATTACTGACAGTGACTGAGATTTCCAAATCCTTTTATTTCCTTCTGAAATCTGATCAGCTGTTCAATGTATCAGGGGTCTGTACTAATATACTTTTTCTCAGTAGGATTGGACTTAAAGATTGCCTGGAATAGTCATTGATTTAAGTAGACTAGTGGCATAGCTCTATAGCTTTATATAGAATCAACTATCGCCGTCAATATAGCCATTCATTTGCCCTTCCACTCACCATCTGTGAAAACTGCATAATTATCTTAACTTATATGGGTCACATGAGTAAATGGTCATTGTGCACTCAAGCAGCCCCGGACTATATGTGTAATGTCCTGTTTTATTGTAATTCTCATCCTTTATTGATAATAGAAAATCTTTATCTGAAAAGCACATTACCAGAGGGGAGAGGAGCACATGAAGGTCAGTTATTGAGGTTCATCCAGGCATTATGTTGTGCATTATAGGGCTGCATACCCTTAGGCAGACAGGGATGCAAATGACTGAGAGTTGAGGAGGGGCAAGGGGAGGGGACCAGAGGGAACTTCCCTTGGTTAAGGGAGGAGTCCAATTTCTGGCCAAAACCATATACAACATGTAGATTTTACTAGGATAACCTTGAATATATATAGTGACCCAGAGATGTCACCCAAGGACCTATATGGAGATTGGTGAGAAAGTCAATGACACAGGGACCCTCTGATCCAAAGGTCGGCAGTTCAAAGCAAGCATCTTACTGCCTCACATTCTCCCACAGAGGGACAAGGTTTCTTTGACTTTAGCCCCAAATGAAAAGGGTCTTACCCTGTCGCATTAGTATAAAGGTCAGGTCAGGAAGAGGCAGAGTCCATAATGTCATATGGTGAATATCTTCAGTTCCCTGCCAATTCAGTCCGAAATGCAGTTGCTACAATAATACTATCAGAATGCTTAATGAACCAATTACTTGCAGAAAATAAGCAGTGGAATGGATATAATTGGCCTGTCTGGTATAGCCTACATCTAGAATTTGAAGTTATTTATTATACTTATATTCAATGCTTATCTCCTATACATTTTTCTCTGCTGTGGGATCTTTATTGTGATTATTGAAAAAAGAACTGTGTATAAGGTACAGCTTATATGTGAGGGTCACACATAGGGGTGTGCCTTATATGAGAGGATTTAAGAATATAGAATACTCAAGTTAATATGACTCAGGATGCACCTAATAGATAGTTTCTGAACTCAGGGTGTGTCTTATGAGCAGGGTGTGGCTTATATGCGGGGTACTATGGTATAAAGTCATTGATTTGGTGGTAGGGACAAAGAAGAAACATATAAGGGAGTGAGTTGCTTTTTGAGCTATAATATCTCCCACTGCCTGTACACCTCCTCTGCAGATAACTTTGCAAAGGCATGTACAGAAATTGCAGATAGTTATGTTCATAGTTTCGAATTCTGCAGACTGATGAGCAGGCAGCCATGTGGACCCTATACATGTGCCTATGTCATCAGGCTTGTAATTGATTGATTCATTGATTTGTTTAACATCCCAAGGTTCTTTCACCTCATGGGACTGCCTTATTAGTTTATGGACATGAAGTCCTTTCTTTCTAAGTCTGGAAAGGTATTTAAAAGGGGGAAAACTGCTACCAGGGCTTCATTCCCCTACTCTTCTCGAAGGATAGCAAGTTTTCTTTTATTTGCCTGGTCCCATAGCCAGGGCCAGACAAACCAGGCCTTTGATCACTCAGACATGGTTCACTGAGGGGGAAACCCCTGACAAAATACAAACATGTAGGCCTGGGCCCACGCATATGGACACCAGCTGCCCACATTCTCCCTTCATGTCACAAGGAACCTCGAGTTTGTCGCCTTTTACGAATCCGGTATGCCCACTGTTACTATGGAAGGGGACTACTCCTTCATGGACTTCCGATGATGCAACAAACCAGCTTTTGGAACAAAAACCCTTCCATATATGTATATTATGTATATAGGTTTACGACTGACAAATAAGCACTGAGGATATCATGGATTCTACCATCCGAGAACAATATGACTAGCTCAACCGTCTCTATTTATCTATTCTCTATCAGGTATCTGCTTCAGTGACATACCGTGGCAGGAGGCAGGGCCAGGAGAGGCTTATCAACATAGTTTTTCTTATTGCTCCAAGTCACAGGAGGGAAATGAAGGTATGATTGCAGATATATCTTGCTGTGGCACTTGTAATATAATTTTGCAATATAACATGCAGCCTTATAAGACTTCCTGATTGATTTTCATACCCTATATATGTGACCCATCCTAACAAAATGGTACTGAAGTCGCACATTTAGAAGCCTAGATATAGGCTTCTCAAGTGGTATAGTGTCAAAAATATCAGATTTTTTTAAATTGATATTTTAGCATTTTTCTAACCTATGGGTAGATATTTTTCAGGATCCTTGCTTACTAAACGGAAGTTAAGCTTCAAATGCCTGATAGACATAGCCATAGTGTTCTTGGATATATAGAATTACATAGGAATTACATAGGATTCATAAATTATCATATGTTTAATATGTCAATTACCTCAGTTTAATCGATTTTTAATTCATCCAACTGAATTTACCGACGGAAGATCCATAGTGGATCACCTGGTTCAAATATGCAAGTGTTATATACCAAATGAAAGCTCTTGATGAGCTGTAAATGAATATGCCAATAACTAAACATTTTGGATGTGCGACTTCCGTACCATTTTGTAAGGATGGGTCACATATAGTTTGGCCACATAGCTAGATGAAAGCCCTCTGCCCTGCAACCTGGGACACACCTTTTGACATCTACAGAGCTGTTCAGAATGGTATAACTAAGATATAGACACACTTTTACTTAGTACAATCATGTGGAAATTATATTTTGCTACCAGTATCTATTATCATTCTTTGATAAAAAGAAGTAATAGAAGTTTGACTATTGTTTATACTGATCTGAGACTGGGACACTGAAAAACAGAAAGGAAGGATGGTCATGAAAATGAGGCAGTTGGGGATAGGTGTAATTTAGTCATGACCCCAAGGAAATCTGCCAGTATTTACTGACTGGGCCCAGGGAGGTTGAGTGGGTTAGGGTATGGAATAGACCAGAAATAATGTCTATAACATATCTAGTTCTAGTCTGTATCTTAAATCTAATTCATTCTAGCATGAGAGAGTAAATATGCTCTCCTTCCACATTTTTTCCTCTATCATCCCTCAGCATGAAAGGGAGCAGTTATTATTTATGACGCGAGAGGGGTAAGCGTGTCATGGGGGCAGTTCATTTTGGGGCATAAACAATTAATGCTTCCCTAGCATAACTACATCTAAAATAAAGATGCAATGTGAGATTTAAACAACAAAACAGCTTCAATCAATTAAATGGAATTAATATATCATATTGTTTTAATTGGTGTTCATAAATGAAGATGTAGCCCCCACTAGTTGTAATCACCAAGGGGCATTGGCATCACTGTTACTTTAAGGTGCATTATCTGCGAATTGATCATGAAGGTACATGTATACACACTATAGAGCAATCATTTGTTACAGCCAGAGTTCTTCTTAGTGCTCAATGCATCACGGAGCTGTGCTTACCTACTTTCTTTCAGTATGTAGGCTTAGAAGTTTAGAGTTTAACCGTTTTTATTGGGTCTAAGAACACATATACAAAAAAATAAGATTGAATGAATATGAATTTAACCTAACAAGGAGATTGCCTACACTGAAGATAAATGTCTTCAAAATAAAGATGGAATCCTCTTCACAAAGTTGTCAGAAGTCTGTCATTATTTTTACTTGTTCAACCATACTGCCACCTGTGGCTTCTTGCAAAAACTAAACTGGTTTACTGCTGTATAATTACGGTGTTTCACTGTTCAGTTTTATGACAATCCCTGGTAGATTCAACAGTTGTGCATCAACACGGTAAAAGGTATGCCCGCGAGGGGGTGCGTGGGCATACCTTTTACCGTGTGGATCCACAGTTTTTTACAGTGTACTAGTGGCTTCGCCACTAGAGTTTGGAGCAGTAGCCGTAGATTGGCATCATGAATTCATTCTTAGTGTAGCCTGTGTTGACGACCATTTAAAGCCTGTGCTGACAACCAGTTGTAGCCTGTGTTGATGAACAGTTGTAGTCTGTGTTCGCGACAAATTGTAGCCTATGTTCATGGCAAAGTGTGACTGGTGCTCATGGCAAAGAGTGGCTTTGCCTAATGACGTGATGTTGCATCATAAATCATGATGGTAACTACACTCTCCAAGCTGATTCTCCCAGAAGGGCTCAGTTCAAAAGTTTAGGGTGAAATATCTCAGTAATTCCATTCAATCACAGCATTACATTTCAGGGATTGATAGTATGTATATACACCAAGATCATCATGCATTATTTTCTCATCACTGATTCAAGAAATACTTATATCTGATAACAATGATGGTTTTGTTCTAAAAAAATTTAAACTTGTTGCTAGGTCCCATGTTGAGGGTATGTGTGTTTATAATCACTGTAAAATTCAATTTCATTCTAAAGAAAAGTAGGATTTGGTTGGAGAAAGGGACATTTCAAATCCTGAAAATATAGAATTTAAGAGAAACAAGGAGAAAAATCGAGTTAACTCAGACTATCCTAACTGCTTCACAGCCTGAAAATTTTGCTTCATCTGGTACCCCAAGGGTACTATAGGCTGAAGCAGTCATCAAATTTGAATTTACAACCAGCGACCTAATAATGCCTTTTTTAAGATAGTGTAAAAATATACAGTAAGTTGGCCATCAGATAGTAAATTAGGTGGTATAGTTTATAACTACACATTTCATTTGCTTTAGACTGCCAAAACATCCATGAGCCATTTCACTCCCCGTTTGTAAAATACAACATATCTATAAATCATAAGGGCCAAATCAGTAACTCAGGCCTATGTGTAGTGTACTGTTTCATGTGTAATTTGCCTCCTTTATTGGTGATAGAATATCTCCCATTCAGGTTATAAGGGGGGAGAAGGAGACATAAAGGTGAGTTATTGAGGTTCATCCATTATGGTGTATAGAGCTGCATACCCTTAGGCACAGACATTCAGGGAAGCCAATGACTATGAGTTGAGGAGGGTCATGGAGGTAGGGACACAGAGAGACACCCATTCCCCAAGCAGATTCTTCCAGTGTGCCACATGGTCTCTCCATGCTTCTCATTGAGAAGTTGATTCTCATAATCACATTAGTTGTAAATTGATTTTCATACAACTTGATTACAGGTGAAGATTAATTTCTGGGCCAAGGCATATGAAATGTAGACTTTTTGAAATACTCTTAAGGCTGAATGTATTATCTCTGAGATGTCATCCCAGGACAAATTTGGAGATTTTAGACCTAACTGGATAGGGTCTTACCTAGTCACATTAGCTAGTATTAAGATCAGGTCAGGATGAGGGAAAGTCAATAATACCATAGGCTGAAAAGCTTCAGCTCCCCCAATTTCGGTTTGAATGTATTTGCTACAAAAATATAAGCATATATGAACCAGTTACTTGCAGAATATGAGCAGGGGAGTGGACATAATTGGCTTGTATCATATAGACTATATCTAGATTTTGAAGTGATTTGTCATACTTATAACACTGAGGAATGGCCAAAGATCAACTGGGATAAAACCAACTGATCTTGGTCAATTCATGGGTCCTGAATTCAGAAATCATAATGGTATTTCTGGATTTCTTCTCATTTCTGAGCTATTTGACATTAAATATGCATAAAATGCGATAACACCACTGCTTCGAGTGAAACATTTGGCAGGGAGTTCATTTCTTCCATTGTTGAATAAATATATGGTCTGAAGTCACAGAAGGTGTGCAAATGGGAATTTTGGTGAAAGTCAGCCCCCTACACTTAGGATTTTGATTTTTCCCCAATTTTTTCTGGGTCATATTTTTGGGCTCAATGAGTTCTTGATGTTATATATGGGTTTTTATTGGTCCAATATCAATATTATGGGGGTTGAACATACCTAAAATTGACACCTTTCAGCTTGGAAAATCAATAAAATTGACATATTTCATCATTTTTTGTAGAATGAGGACTAGGTATGTGTCTGTCCACTTTTATTATGTAAATTATAGTCTTGTGGTGAAATAGAAGCAAAAATTATTTTCCTGGTCAGATTTTTTTTCTCTTCTTCTGGAGCATTTTACTTTTTGTAAAGTGGTCTGTCCGGGTGATAATTTGGTCATTTAGCCTCCCCCCATTAAATACCTAAAAGTGAAATGGGTTCAATTATGCCTTAAAAGATTTGCTACATGTTGGTGGTAAAGTATGTTGAAAATAAAATTTGATTTCCTCCATAAATTTCACTGTGAGGGGGCAATAAGCGATTTTCCGTGAAAATCCCCCTTTTTCCTTGTCTGGGCAAAAAATCATGTTCCTTCCCCTCCTGTGTAGGATTAACACATTTAACTATCCTAACTGAGTCAGTTATTTACCCCCTACATATACCTAAGTGCCCAATGTATAGAACAATGGATTACTCTCCATCCTTTGCAGTAGCAGAGATGGGAAGTGCTATTTTGTCCGGGCGAAATTGTGTCCGGGCGAGTGACCATTGAATAACATGCCATGTTGAGGGGTTGATTTCCTACAGAAATTAAAATTTTATCTTAATGAAAATAACAGCTCTAGACCATTTAGACCTGTAGACTACAGAAATCACATTGTTATGTATGTCAGATGTGTCTTTTATATCATAAAATGAGTGTACTTATAATAAATGTTCATAGAGATTCTTGGCATATGTCCAGGCGAATGACATTTGAGTAATATCCCATGCTGGTCCCATCTTATCAGTTCTTATCAGTGTGTGTCACCAGTAGCCAGCTCCAGACCAGCTAGTGGCCAATAGTTATGATTGTACAAATGGTATTCTCACAAGGATGCTTAATACCTTAATTGGTATCACCTGTCATGAACTGTATTATATTTATATGTCTCCATGGCTTTGAAGATTACTAGAATAGTATGCTATTTTGTATTGACATAGGCATAAGTCTATGAGTAGACGTGGCACGTAGGCCTATATGAACACGGTTTAAGTAATACAGAGATAATGTTAGATAAAATGCATACTTTATATTTGTTTTGTTGGTTCCCTAGTAGTATGTCTAAAAAAAGTTGATACGCTAGGTCTGGAAGAGCACTAAATTGTATAACTGAATTCAAAGCTTCCACTTGGAATTCAATTATTCCCAACAGATGATAAACCAATTCTAAATATTGATAAAAGGTCAAAAATCATAGAAGGTTTGCATATGACGAATTTGGAGGTATTCCAGCCCCTACTCTTTGAATTTTAGTTCCCCCCTCTATTTCTTTGGCTATAAGTGTCAGGGTGGATGAGATCTTCATGTTACTTATGGGTTTTGATGGTCCCATATGCATATTTTGGGCTCCAGGGGGGTAAAATGTGCCCAAAATGACCAAAATTGTCCAGGCGAAATTGTGTCTGGGTGAAGGCCCCATATGCACACTTTCTATGATTTGTGACCATATATATATATATATATATATATATATATATATATATATATGGGTCATTCCAAGATTTACTGGACATGTGGTTCCTTGGGCATATAATAGCAAGGGAAATACTTCTACATCACCAATAATATTTTTATTCCTTAGTGGGGGGTCAGAGCTAAGATTTCCATATGGTTTTGGTGGGTCCTAGGGCATAATTTATATTCTATGTGCATTCAAACATGAATTTTACACAATGAGGCGTGAGTGAATTTTTTTTTAAAGTGACCATCCAGACCCTCACAAAAGAGCACAATTTTTCTTATTATATACAATCAAGAGGTACCCCAGGGAGGTAACCTCCAAAGAAATTTTTTTGATGTACTTCGAGAATTACCCAAGCCAGGTAGATAGTAGGGATTTTGAATGCACACCAAATTCACTCACGCCTCACAGTCTTTTACCTCTAAACAGAAGTAAATTTCATTACTACATACAGTTTCTGTACTCTATACACACTTTTAGGCTGTATGCATAAAAGAATTATGATCATATACCTCCTGGTTGGGCTGTATGGGGTGTCTCATCGCAAAGTGAGGCGTGAGTGAACCGCGGCAGGAAAAATAGCGCGGGAACAGGAAGACGACTTCCTGTTCTCTGGCAGAAGTGGCCCAAATCCGGGTCTCAGCAAAATCAACTCAGAGGATCTCGCACGGAGCTTGAAGAAAAGTCCACGCAGAATTTCACTGCAAATTGTTCATCAACTACACATAAAAGATAAGGAAATTCGATGAAATTGCCCCAAAATATAGTTAAAGATGTGTGTGGGTGTCCGTAGATCGCTTTTTGTGTACCGAAATGATGTATTTTAGGTGCTAGGGGGTAAAATGTGCCACCCGGAGACACTTGGGATACCACTTGGGCCATTTTGGATGCATAGGGGCAAGATTTTTCCTTTTGCAGAAAAGTGAGGCATGAGTGAACGATCGTTTCCCCAGCCAGATTTTGCCTTCTTATGGTCCAATTCATGTATCCTTGGGTCTAAATTGATGATAATTCCTTAGAATAGAGTGCCCTACGTGAGTAAGATGCATCTTTGGCCATGTTTAGGTGTTTTGAGATGACCCCCCCAATACAGGTCTGTACGGCAAAATTCTGGCCCCATTGTGAACTTTAAGGCCCTCTGACGGCAAAATTTGGCCTTTTTCCTTGGTTTTCTGAGCTTATATTCCTTTTTCTACCATTATTTCTTCCTTTTAGTGTGTTAACCCTCCTCTTGGATCAAAAACACAGCCATATTGACCACTTTTAGTGGTAGCGTTCACTCACGCCTCACGCGTTCACTCACGCCTCATGTAAGAGAAGATGGCCACCCACTAGTAGGTTTGAGGGAAACTTTTTGTGTTTGGTTTGTTATATATGTCCTACGTCTATCATATTAACCAGGTGAGTTCAACTTTGCACAAAGCCCAAACTACTCTAATACTATATTTCTTGAATTCACTCACACATCATTTTCTGTGTTTTGGCCAGGAATGGCACATCCAATGCACACAGCTCTATCATATTTCACTATGATATGCCCCTATGGTACCCCTAACTCACACAATTGTCAATGGTTAGATTCTGGATGATTTATTTTCAAAGAACTTTTATGGTGACTGAAATTCTATGTTTCTGATATATATGCGGTCACTAAAAATTGCCATAATATCCTAATTGGTTCTAAATTTATTTTGGGTGGGGGTTATTAACCATCATTTTTAAGTATATATAGGAACATGTGAGTTATTAAAAAAAGATCATTTGGTGTATGTTAAGATATTTTTCTGTACCACATGTCAAGCACGCATTTGTGAGAAGTGTAGAAATTTTGTGAATTTATATTTTCAAAGTCATGGTGGACACAGAAGATGGGCCTTATGTGTGTATAAATGACTCTAGATTGGTAGTACAACCTCATTTCTCATTGTGTTTGCGACCCCATTGGTATATGATGATGTACAGCTGAGGTATGGCCCTTGTCATAAAGATTGATGAAATTTGAGGCGTGAGTGAACCATGTCCATTTTCGTGTTTTTTTTTTGGATGGTTAAAGTTAAAGTGTTAATAGGCCAACCTATCATCTTGTGTGGTCTTCCTATCATTTCTATTCCATAATAGACATATGTGAGTTATCAAAAAAGAGTATTTGGTGTATGTTAAGATATATCTCTGTACCGCATGTCAAGCACATGTTTCCGAGAAGTGTAGAAATTTTGTGAATTTCAAAGTCATGGTGGACACTGAAGATGGTCCTTATATATGTGACCCATCCTAACAAAGTGGTACTGAAGTCCCACATTTAGAAGCCTAGAATTAGGCTTCTCAAGTGGTATAGTGTCAAAAATATCAGATTTTTTAAAATTGATATTTTAGCATTTTTCTAACCTATGGGTAGATATTTTTCAGGATCCTTGCTTACTAAACTGAATTTAAGCTCCAAATGCCTGATAGACATAGCTATAGTTTTCTTGGTTATATAGAATAACATAGGAATTATATAGGATTCATAAATTATTATATGTTTAATATGTCAATTACCTCAGTTTAATCGATTTTTAATTAATCCAACTGAATTTACCGACGGAAGATCCATAGTGGACCACCTGGTTCAAATATGCAAGTGTTATATACTAAATGAAAGCTCTTGATGAGCTGTAAATGAATATGCCAATAACTAAACATTTTGGATGTGTGACTTCCGTACTATTTTGTAAGGATGGGTCACATATGTTTTAATGACTCTAGACAGATAGTACAACCTCTTAACTTATTGTCTGAGTGTATTTAATGGTATATGATGGTGTATTGCTGAGCTGTGGTCATTCTCATAAAGATTGATGAGACGTGAGGCGTGAGTGAATTTCGTTGAATAAATTAGTCTCAACGCAGGCACTGAAGACACAGTACTGGTATTATATAGGAGGTAAACTGCCATTGTTATATAAAGTACACATATTGGAGACAATGAAGAGCTATTATAATGATTGTATAAGTGTTTATTACTGAGCTAGGCTAAAATTAGGAAATTGGAGAAATAATTCCTAATTTTTCAGCATGTTCGTTGGGAATATAATAATAATAATAAATATTATAATAACTATTATAATAATATCACAAGTGGAATAAGGAAGGAGACAGTGGGTTTGGTGAGAATTGACTTAGTCAATATCAATTCTGTACATGCCTTTATTAATAAGACAATAATTTAATAATGCAATACAGTAATACAATAACAAATATAACTACAATATATACAATAATAGATACAATATAACAATATAAATACAATATACAATGATAAGATTTAAAAATTAAAATTCCCGGCACCACCCAGCGTGGTGTGTGCCGCTCGAAGGATATACGCCAACTGACGGTTAATTTGGATCCCGCAGCTTTTATAGGCGCTCACTGTTTACTATGACGTCATACATACCAATGCGCGGCTGGAGGAAAAGTAGATCCAACCACTGCACATATTAATTATATATATATACATGGGTGTATATAGTCCCATAAGTTAATATGTTCGTTGGGAATATAATAATAATAATAAATATTATAATAACTATTATAATAATATCACAAGTGGAATAAGGAAGGAGACAGTGGGTTTGGTGAGAATTGACTTAGTCAATATCAATTCTGTACATGCCAAAAAACCGCCAAACACAATGGATACACCATTCCACACTATAACATCACATCCAGAGCTAGTAGGTCCTGCTTAGAATCATGCAAATAATTATATACCACATTAGACTTCCAATTTGCTCTCTTTTTAATATCATCGACCTTTAACCCAGAGTTCTTTAGAAGTGTAGCCCCACCATGTCGGAGCGAATGAGTTGAAACTCTGTGGGGAATATCACATTTTATAGACATAGCCTTCAACCTGGTATTAATATAATTATAAGTTAACGGTTTGTTACCTATATTGAATAATAATCTACTTTTAGACTTCTTACAAATTTCCAAGTATCTAGCTGGACAAAGACCAGAATAATCATTTCTCTTCAAATACACCACATAAGGTTTTCTACCATACTGGTCAGTTTTAGAAGACTTGACATCAATGCGAATGCAGTCAACCGAGATAGAAACATTTTTTGATTCAAAGTTATGAGGGGAATCCACTACATGACCCACCCTGAACACACCTCGGTAACACAATAGGATAGCTGACCAGAAGACTACATCCTCATACACAGACAATTTCAATTTGGATTTGATTTTCAGCATATCACTTGGAGTCAAAGGATTAGTTTTAATAGAAGAACATTTATAATTACGTTCAATACCATCCAATGTCTTTTTTACAATAAAATTACCACTATAATCAGAATAACCTTTTAATTTCTGATAATACCATAACGCAGATAAGTAGTTCCGAACAGATACAGGTTTCATTTTATCTGACAACTATACACTATACAAAGAGGCTTGAGAAGGAGAACAAGGTAGGGGAGTGAGGTCAAAAATTTTACAAAATTTTTTGTACCTATTAAATTGATGTTTGCGAACCTTACGTGTGGACTCTGCCACGCCCCTATACAAAAACCTTCTCCTTCTCCGCTCTAGCTCCCTCAGGCCTGGAATTATAACAACACATGTTATATTCAGTTAAAACATTTCTACATTTTTTTGGGACACCTCTGTAATTTAGCCTAGACAAATGGTCAGCTAAAATATTTTCCTCCGACCTAATATATGTAGAATATATTTCAATGTTATGTATAAAACATAGCCAAAAAATTTCCCTCAACCAGGACATACACAACTTATTCTTAGACCTACCGGTATTCAACATGGCCAAGACTTGCATGTTGTCCGTAATGCAATGAACTCTGGTATTAGAAAACTTCTTCACCCAGCGTTTAAGGCCTATCATTACTGGATACAGCTCGTAAACATTTATATTTCTATGGTGAAGTTTGATATTATCAAGGCTAGGAGCACGAACGAAATGATCTGTACCATCTACCATAGGGTTAGAGTCATTCCACGTACCATAAAAATAGTCTTTATCGAACCAGGCCCCAAAGCCCTGTACAGAGGAATCGGAATACATAGGGGTACATTCATTATCATTTAGAATAATATTTCTACAATTGAAAATTCTACAAAAATCCCTCCACCACAGTAGGTCATTTTGAGTTTCCTCATTAAGTTTAATAACACCCCTACTCCTGGCTTTAGCACAAAGATCGAACAATCTCCTGCTGAAAGTTCTGCCACCACGTACTACTTGGGAGCAGAAGGACATCAAACCACCAATCTTTTGTAATGTCTTCTTAGATATGAATTTTTTACCCAAACACTCGTCTATAGCCGTGCTCATTTTATCTAGCTTCTTCTGTGGAAGCGACAACTCCATAGCCGTAGAATCAATGGTTATACCTAGAAAAGTACACACCTGGCTGGGCTCAGTCACCTTCTCTTTAGATACCACAAACCCTAGATATTCCATACATTCAATCAGGATGTTCCTTTTACGTAAACAATCCTCCTCAGTCTGAGCTATGATAATGAAATCATCCAGGTAATTCACTATCCTATCCACACCATAAAATTTTGCAATAATAGTCAAAAGGTCAGATATTCTACTGAATATATATGGAGCACACTTCAGACCAAATGTCAAACGATTACTTTCAAAAAACTCATCTCCATTGCCAAAATTCCACCTGAAGCCTTGAAAGCCTATATGCGGGCCATAAACGTTAATACTTCTATATGCAGACTTCAAATCCACCACACACATAAAATCATTCCTATCAAGTTGGCAAGTAACAGTGTTAATAGAGTTATACGAGAAGCTTTTGGACGTTGTACTCATAAAGTTATTAATAGAGATATCCGCTGGCATACTGCAATCAGTGATGGGACGAAGCTTACCATTAGATTTTTCCACAGCCCCTAGGGAGTGAATACATTTGGGTTTACATTCAGTTTTAGTAACCAGGCCTTGGTTCAACTCTTCCACAATAATGCTACACATCTCGTCATAAAATCTACCTTCTAAAATAGACTTATAATTTTTACAATCATACGTTGTATCACACCCTGGGTCAATAATTTTGAAGCCCTCGGTAAAACCACACCATAGAAAATCAGACTCAACCTGATTGATATTAATAAGGTCTGACTGCCTGAGAAAACTAGCCAGCCGACACGGGAGTATCTGAGCCTTTCTACCATAAATGAAATGCTCACACATACATACCCCATTTACACAACTGTCATAGACCCTGATGCTGGGTCTATTTAAACATTCCACCGTAAAAAGTGGTTCAACCTCGCCCTGTACTAGGCAGCTATGAAAACTAAATAAATTCTTTGACAAATCACAAGAATTATAAATATTTACAATATCATTATTACCATTATCACCCGGAATGATAGAAACGGGGGGCTTAGGAGGGTCTACCGTACATACTAAATTAAAATCAGGCATCAAATTTTCAGATTTTAAAGTAGGACCCTGCCTAAGGGCTACATCCTAATCCTTTTTGTTTTTCTGGCATTTCTCCTTGCCATGGCTAGGAGAATTACAAACATCACAAACATGACGGTATTTACAGGGATCCTCCCTACAGCCTTCAGCTCTATTGAAAGCAAAACAAGTACGAGCTGACCTAGATTTGAGGGATTTGGATTTTGCCACCTGCCCCTTCTGGGCTTGGACGGTCCCGTCGTAAGACAAATATCTAAGGATATCAGAATTGTCTACCCTCTCAAATGCCTTCAATCCATTCTTGTTCGCCCTATCCTTTACCGACTTGTCATATTTAGATAAAGCTGACACCGTATAGATCTTTGTGCTGGATTTTTCGATTAACATTTCAAGGTGGCTAAGCAAATGGAAAATATCCTCGCCCTCCTCATACTTGTCCTTCGCAAGGCGTACATTTACCAGCATTAACCGTTCGATACAATCAATTTTGGAATTCTTCTCTAGAAAATTCTTTTGATCGAACTCACCCCGGTGCCTTTTACGTGTAGAGCGTGTAGTATCAGTAGAAGAACCCCTTGAACAAGATGAATCTTTATCCCAATCCGACGAAGTAGAACGGTCTCGTCGCCATCTTGGATTCCTGTTGTCATGGCTTCCCCGGTCACTAGGTGAGCGCTGCCTACGTCTCCCCCGTTGCTTGGTTACAGCGCCTTTCGAATCCAGCGTCAAAACATCACCACGTGAATCCGCTTGACACGCCCCTTCTACCGGATTGCTTCGTCTAGCCGCTATAGTTTCCAGAAGATCCTTGATATCTGCAAGCTGGTCTTCAATTACCGTAGTCCTCTCCTCCAGATTAACGAACGTCTGGTCAGCAGTTAGATCCAAATTCTTTCCTGAAGCTTCTGGAACAGGTGACACCGGGTCAACCATACTTGGATCAGAGCTGCTCGAAGTCCTAGAGTTGGCCTTATTCCTCGTATTCTTTGGTATTTTCTTAGTACCAGGCTTGGTAGATGCTCTACCAGTTGATTTCCTACCCATATTGCAGGGTATTATACCGTAATATTTGAAAAAACCAATAAAATAAATTAAAATTCCCCGCACCACCCAGCGTGGTGTGTGCCGCTCGAAGGATATACGCCAGCTGACGGTTAATTTGGATCCCGCAGCTTTTATAGGCGCTCACTGTTTACTATGACGTCATACATACCAATGCGCGGCTGGAGGAAAGTAGATCCAACCACTGCACATATTAATTATATATATATACACGGGTGTATATAGTCCCATATATATATATATATATATATATATATATTTATTTATTTATCTGTGCAGAAATTGGTGTGCAGACAGCTTTTTGTGCAGTTCTGCAGCCCTACATGGCCTCTGTGGGTTTATTTGTCTGTTGTATTCTGTATGTACATGTGCCTAGGTCATACAGACAGTTCTGTGGGCAGTTTCTTGGATTTTAAGCTCTGCAGATCTAGCAGGTTCCATTTGAAGGGGTCTGTGACTTATGCAGACTGCTCTGTGAGCTGTATCTAGCTTGGTAGGTACCCACTTGAATGGTTATGTGACTTTTGCAGACTTCTGTGAGAACTTAAGCAGGATTTCACAAATAGGAATGTGTATCTTCCCTTTGATGGGTTAATTCCTGCCCCCCAAGCTGTGTGAGACATGGCATCCAGTCTGACTTTTGCTGTGTGCACCTGTGTGGCTAGCAGCGCTGTGGATCTTGCAGCTCTGTGGATTCTGCAGGTATCTGTGTGAGTTGTTCTGTGACTTATGGAGACAGTTGTGTGTGCTGTATATTCTACACCAACTTGATTTAGTGAGCTTTTTAAACCCTCTTGGCTGATAGAATCATAGGCAAGCAAAAACACCCCTCTGCAGGGAAATTCATTATCAGAGTTCATCAAGCAGTCAAGATCTTAGAAGTGAGACATCATTGGCTTAGAATATTCCTAGTAGTCATGTCAGAACCCCTCCTTGAACAGAGGTTGTTATTCATATCTGAAATCGATGATTTAGCTCTAAATACATTACAGACCATAATAATCTCTAAAAACAAAATGAATGGTGATTTTTATCATAGATTTTGATCTAGAAGGAGTTTTCCATTTCTTTTTTCAGTGTTGGGTTTTTGGTGAAAATCCCCAAAAATTGGCATAAAAATCTCCAAATTTAGATTTTGGAATGGTTGCCATGGCAACCAGGAACAGGCATATAGGCCGATTTTTCATGAGAAATTTTGCCTTCCAAATATGGGACATTTCTACCCAAAATGGAGCATATTCTATATAAGAAATTAGCTTAAGGTATTTTTGTTATTATTTTAGAGTAATTTTGCCCCCCCCCCCCATGCCCCCTGGTGGCCTAATCGGAAATTAAAAATCCCCCGTGAAGGGGTGTTCTCCCTTGTTGAGTCAAAGGTATCTATTATGGTTTGGCATCACTTAATGCACAAAACTAAAAAATAAAGCATGGATATATTTATGATCTTCTTACCTGGGGCCACACTCCTTCATTGACCTTTGGTACCCTAGCACCAATGTATTCTCTTTTATATAATGTCTGGGTGCAACAAACCAGCTTTTGGAACTGCCCAAAAACCTTTCCATGTGCAAATATTATGTATGGGCTTACTGCTGACAAAACAGCACTGAGGATATCTTGGAGTCTACCACCCAAGAACAATATGCCAAACCCATCAACTGTCTCTATTTACTCAGATGCTATCAGATATCTGGTTTGAACACTGATGAACTGTGGCAGGCAGCAGGGACAGGAGGGGCTTATCAGCTTTGTTTTTCTTATTGCTCCAAGTCACAAGAGAGATGAAGGGATGATTGCAGATATTATGTGCTGTGCCACTGGTAATGTAATCTACAACCTTATAAGACTTCCTGATTGATTTTCATATCCTATGTGGATCTCTGCTGATTATTATGTAGGTTTAGGTGCCACCTACTGGGTAAGAACCTGTCAGGCATGATTATTATCTTTTGCTATTGGGTTCTAGATGGACAAAAACATACAATCACACTGCATGCAAAAAAAAATGCAATCCTCATAAACAGAATTTGGGTTACCATAGCATATACACTGTGCATATTCATGATATACAGAAAGAAATTTCTATGATGTACTATAACAATCAATTTTCAAGTTTTTGTCGCAATTGACATAGAAACCCAACTGTGTCCTAATTGAATCCATATTTTTGTTTTAATGCATCTAAACTGCTTGAATTCTGTGTAAACAGCAACTATCTGTACATGTAGAACTAGTCTATACATCAAGGCACCCATCCACAATCAACACTCTCTGTAAAGCCCATACTGTCTGTAGAAATTGACACTATCTATAGTGACTTCTTCATAACATGTTAAGCCACATTTACAGAAGCATTTCTGTTACACTTAGCATAATTGGGGGGGGGGGGTCGAATGTGACTTTGAACAGAGATCATCTGCTGCCAGTGTGAAGAGACCTTATATATATATATATATATATATATATATATATATATATATATATATATAACTGATTGTTGCACACAGCACAGGTGAGTGGTTCTTGTATTGTTTATTGACTATTTGCTTACTACATGAATGAACACCTTTATTCTGAGTCTCTATGATTTGTTTATTCTATATTGACTATCTGTTGGTCGCATGAGTGAACATATTTTAGTAGTGTCTTTATATAAATATATTTACAGTTTAATGGCATGATCCCAAGTTGTTCCTGGCACCTTGTCAGGGGCAACAAGGAAGAACTGATGGCAACTCTCCCTTTGGGTATCATTGATTATTACTGGGGCATAACTTGCCCTTCTCAGCTGCCAAGAGTCCTGGGCCTTCAACTTACCATCAACTAAATCACAATCTAAGAAAAAAGTGCTGTCAAAATAATGGCACTTTTCCTCAGATGTTTTACCGAGAATTCACGTAATTTCCAAAGAGTGACTCAAGTTTATAGTTCTTCTAATAACCATTCACTGTTAGAAAGGATACAGCTTTTTGATACGGCATTGCAATAATCAGAAGTCACTACAAATAGCCAATTATCTCATGCCTAGTTTGGTTCCATGTCCAAACTATGGGAGGCAAATCATGTACCCTCATCATTTCATAATATTTACAGTTTGTCCTGGTTATATATCCAGAATATGATTGGACTATTCCCAGAGCACAGCAGTGCAATTTATCTAAAGAAACACCTAGCCCTGATATTTGTAAAATAGTTGCATTCACCTTATACCTTATAGCCCCCAAGCATGCCTTATATGCGGTTTCTCCTGATACTTGAGGTATTGCGGTATCTGGATAAAGGGTTCATAAGTCTGAATAATCATTTTTGCACAAGACATGGAACTGAATACAGACACAGTAGTGGATCAAATGACTCGGATGGGAGACAGTGGGACACAAATTGTGGGAAATACTAGCTGTGTTATGTCTGGCCTCAACACTTGTCATCCTTGTTTTTCGGTCCCTGCAAGAGGAAATATGAGCTGCCATGTCATAAAAAAACATAATCGAGTCCAATGTGGCTCAGGGCAAGCGCCAATACATGAAACCAAACTGGCACAAGAAAGGTAAAGATGAATTTAAAAAGGGCTACTCTGGGGCATTTCTTATTTGATACACAGATATTGGTGCAGGATAACGTGGTAACTTGCAGACAAACTCAATTGTGAAATGCAATAGGGGCTTATCAATTTCACTAAAATTAATGGAGGAGGTAGTACACATAGTAAATACCCTGGGCCAATGGGCACAAAAAAAAATCAGTGTAGGCTAATATGGCTTCAACAATTTGATTAAATCTTGATTCAAATTGCTCTGACCAATAAAGTCATTGGCTGATTGGCCTATGAGGAGTCTTGTGTAAGAAACTGCCCAGTAGCCACTAGAACTAATTCCAGATTAAATCAGCATTGATAATCAGTTGATCAACATTCATTTTCCAGTTTCAAATGTTGATTTGTTTTTCTTTCTGTAAACTGGGAGTCCCCTACGAACCCTTTGTCACCCACCTCTGGCTCACAAAATTACCTGCTAGGAGGCGGGTGATTATGCACTGATTTCCTGCCTATGGGCAGTGATACTGGAGAGTCAAATGTAAACAGACAGCTGACTGACGGCCGTCAGTCACTGACAGAAAGCATAGGGACAGTATCCTTAGCCCTCCCTCGCTTTCTAGTTCTATTAGAGCTTGGAGTATGATTATTTGGTTCATTATTAATTCCAAATCTTTTTAATTCCACTATCACTGCACACCAATTGGTGGCCGACGGGCGCCCCTTTGCCGCTGTGACATCATGACCTCCTGACCTAGTTGCACCCAGAGCGATGCTCTCCAGCATCACTGCCCTCAGGTAGGAAATCAGTGCATCCTAGCAGGTGATTTTGCGAGCCAGAGGCATGTGATTTGTGTTCACAGGGGTGACTGGGATGAGTAGAGCAAAGGCAGATAGACTAGGGTAAGAGTTATGATAGATATTGAGGCGTGCCTATATAGGATGTATTTGTGCAGATCCAGGCTCCTATCAGGGAGGGAAGGGAGGGGTGAGAAGGCAGTGAAGGGCGGCCTTTGAGATGGTAGGCTTTGTGGTCCCTCCTGGAGGGGATGTTGGTGGATAGGACTAAGAGGACCTTGTGTTGTCACTACGAGTGAAATGTGACACTATTCTGTCTCAACCAGGGGAGGGGAGGTGAATATGATCACCAGTACAGAATGGTTGATATATTTTAGAAATTCATACTGGACGAAATTTAGTATGCAGCATACACCTTGATCACAAACGGAACATACAATGCAGCACCGATGTAGGGAAATGATGGACAACTGTATCCCCTACAGTAGCCTGTTAAGATTTCCTAGTGCCCATGCCCCCCCCCTCTAACTGCGATATTTTTTTCTTCTGCCATTTCTCTAAAATCATTTGTATCGACCATTGAAAAAAGAAGTTGGGATGCTGTCCTGTCTTGAATATACTGGTCACAGGCTTCAGCAGGGAACAGCTAGTCTACCAGAGACAGTGGTGCAGGTGGTATTTAGAGCTACCTACTATAAGGTATGCACGAAGGCTTTGCTGCCTGGATTCTCTATAGGCTCAAGGTCAGTCAGCCTTTCCAAAGCTACCTCACTGCACATGAAAAACAACATAATACTAGTCTAGTGAGCTGTTGTGGAGTTTAAGGAAGAATAAAGTGGACACAACTGTTGGTTTGCTTGCTTGCAGTCATTCCCGTGGTTCTCGGTCTGACCCGGAAGTACTATATTTTGGTAAAAGTTGTGAGTTGACACATTGACACTTATTCATCCAGTTTGGAGTGCGCCTTTCGCGAGTGGGTCTAGGTGATGGAGACACTACAGGTTGAGTGGGTGTGGTATTAACAGGTATCTCCAAATTTGATGTAGTCGGTGGTATAGTAGCACTAGGTGTCTGAACAGTAGGGGGTTCAGGTGGATTGAACCTTTTCATATGAGCTGCATTTCTCATGTGCTGTGGACCAACTGGACTTTGAACAATAACAGTATTTCCCTGTTTCTCAATCACCTGGTGTGGAGTGGGATCAAATGGTGTTGTTAATTTGTCAGATATACATTGCTCCTTGACCAACACTTGATCTCCAACATCAAAGTCACTTGCTTTCGCAGATTCCTTTCCTTTTAGCTTCATGAGAGCATCAAGTTATCTCACTACATCAAGACCACTCAATTCACTCTGTTCCTGATCAGACATTCTGACTACAGGAACCTTGTTCCTTAGCTTTCTTTTGCACATTAACTCAGCTGGATTTATATCAGTAAATGTATGTGGAGTCATACGGTAGTGGAACAGAAACTCCTTGAGGCTTTCAATCCAGTCTTTCTTTTCAATGCGTGCATCTATTATCTTCAAAAGTGTAGAGTTCAATCTTTCTACCTCACCATCGCTTTGAGTCCAATATGGAACACCCTTGATGTGTTTGATGTTTTGCTCAGACAGAAACTGTTCAAATTCTGTTGAGGCAAATGGCTGTCCATTGTCACTTCGCAGTGTTTCAGGTTATCCATGGTTGTAGAACATATAATCTAGACACTTATTTACATTTTCAGCTATAGTCGTTTTAAGATACGCCATCTTGAGAAATAATCAACAACCACAAGTAGGTGATAACCACCTGGAATGTCTAGTAAGTCCACTGCGACATCTACCCATGGACCATTAGGGACCTCTGTTGACTTGATTGGTTCAGGGCTCATTCCTTTTCCAACAACTTGACATGGGTAGCATGATTTTACATACTTCTCAACTTGCGAGTCCATTCCAGGCCACAAGCATTTTTTTCGGAGTCGGCTCTTTGTTTGTACTATGCCTTGGTGTCCTTCATGTGGCAGTTCAACAGTGCAGGATCAAAGTACATCAGGCAGTACCAGTCTATGCCCACCCATCATAACTCGTTCAGCTATCCAGAGATCACCTTGTAGAGCCTTGTATTTGGTGCCATTCAGTTTGGTCCAGTCACCTGATATGATCGCTTCTCTTACCAACTGCAGTGTTTCATCAGTCTCGGACAGTTTCTCGACTTCCTTTGGTATGAGTGTGATTGGCACAGCATCTTTGACTAGTGAGTATGCATAGTCACTGGTTGATATTCCAGATCTGTTGTCAGAAACTCCATTCTTATGCACTGGTAGGTGACTTAGCACATCTGTTTTGTTCTCTTTTCCTGGAATGTGTGTTATACAATATGAGTACTGCTATAAGTACATCAACCATCTCTCTATCCTTGCAGAAAGAGGCTTGGACTTTGCACCTAAAACTGATACCAGGGGTTTATAATTAGTCAGAATTTCGAATTCAATCCCTATTAGATACAAATAAAATTTTTGGCAGGCCTAGTACACACCTAACGCCTCTCGCTTGAACTGTGAGTAGTGACTCGCTACGCTTGTAAGCTTCTGACTGGCGTAGTATACTGGTCAATATGTACTGTCTTCTTGTTTCTGCTCAAGGATTGCCCCCCCCCCGACCTACCGGTGAAGCATCAGTAGTGCTTTAACAACCGCTTTGACTTTGTTACTCAACACTTGCAACCCATCCTTTGTTATAACATGACTCATATACTTTATTTCAGGCATGTCGATTTGACACTTTGCGTCATTTAGAGTTAGACCATGATCTTCGAGTTTACGCATGACTTGTTCGAGACGCTGGTCAAGTTCCACCTGATCAGCTCCAACTACCCACTTGGCAAAAAAATGTTTTTATTTGGTTTGGGTAAAAAACATTTTTAAAAAAACGTTATTGTGATGTTGAAAAAATGTTTTTAAACACTTCTTCAACCAATTTTCAACAAAATAAAAACGTTTTTTATTTATGTTTCTTTTACGTTAAAAAAACATTTTTTTAACCTGATATAAAAACGTTTTTATAAAACGTCAAAATAACGTTTTTTTGAGTACATGTAAAAACGTTATTTTGACGTTGAAAAAAAGGTATTATATGCTCCAGGGTATACCTTGATTACCTGGCTGATCAACTGTTGGAATTTCTCTGTTGCCATGTTGACACCGAACACAAGTGGCTTATACTGGTACAATCCCTGTGGACCAGCAAATGTTGTTATGGGCCTAGAATCCGGATGGAATTCAACATGGTGATTGGCACTGGATGTCTCTCGTGTATTATCACCTCATTGGGTCTCTGCATGTCCAGACGCAGTCTTATTCCAATTGGTTTTTGAACAGATACTAAGGGACTTACCCAGTGTGTAGGACCTTTCACCTTTGCAACTACATCCAGTTTTTCCAGTTCTTCAAGTTTTTCTGTTACTTTCTTTCTTCAACTAAAAGGAATTCTATGTCCTGATTAGATGACTGGTGACACACTTTCATCAATGTGCAGCTTTAATTGAAAGTCCTTCAACTTGCCTAACCCTTTGAACACTTTTGGGTACTTTGTTTTCAATTGATCCCATTGACTTTTACCCACTTTTATGTAACAGCTGTTAACACCAATGTTGAGAACACCCAGATCTTCTGACAATTTTATGACCTAATAGTGTAGGATGGTTACCAGACACAATGAAGAATTCTGCTTCTTTGGATACACCTGTTACATTCATACCTTGGATTTTGTTTTGACATGGAATTCAGTACACTTTCAGATATCAGATTACAATTTGCACCAGAATCCACAATAACATCAATTAAGGAACCATCAACAGATAATTTGCTTTTTTCTTGTCACACGTGCTGATTACATGAAAAGCATCATATTCGACTTGTTCACCACTATTGTCATCACCACCATCAGTCACATTTCTCACATTATGTGAACCTCCCTATTTTGGCCACAGCCTCCACCACATCCACGTGGCTGATTGCGTCACTGGTTGTCGGTTTCCTCGAGTTTTGCATGACTCCAGTTCTTCAAGATTTTCTGTTACTTTCTTTCTACAACTAAAAGGAATTCTACGTCCTGATTGGATGACTGGTGACACACTTTCATCAATGTGCAGCTTTAATTGAAAGTCCTTCAACTTACCTAACCCTTTGAACACTTTTGGGTACTTTGTTTTCAGTTGATCCCATTGACTTTTACCTACTTTTATGTTACAGCTGTTACCACCAATGTTGAGAACACCCAGATCTTCTGACAATTTTATGACCTAATAGTGTAGGATGGTTACCAGACACAATAAAGAATTCTGCTTCTTTGGATACACCTGTTTCGGAACAACTACAACATTTTTAGTTTTACCGACTAATTTGGGAGGTGTCTTTGAACCGTATGGATAAACCCTGTTGTTACATTCATACCTTGGATTTTGTTTTGACATGGAATTCAGTACACTTTCAGATATCAGATTACAATTTGCACCAGAATCCACAATAACATCAATTAAGAAACCATCAACAGATAATTTGCTTTTTTCTTGTCACATGTGCTGATTACATGAAAAGCATCATATTAGGCTTGTTCACCACTATTGTCATCGCCACCATCAGTCAAATTTCTCACATTACGTGAACCTCTCTATTTTGGCCACAGCTTCCACCACATCCATGTGGCTGACTGCGTCACTGGTTGTCGGTTTCCTCGAGTTTTGCATGACTCTAGATGACCATTGAAGCCACACCGGTCACATACATGATCCTTCGCCTTGCAACAGTCTCTACTCTACCTTTTTTCGCCACACCTATAACAGCTTCCTGTGAATTTCTACCACTGGTTGCACCACCCCGGTTGGACGATTTTCCCCTTGACGATTGTCTGCCCCCGCTCAGGTGGTTCACCTCTATTTTAGCACCTGATGTCGGTATTCATACTAGGGCAGCCTTGTCGTGATACTCGCCAATCACTTTCGTCATCGTAGCCAGTGTCAAATTATTCTCCCTGTAGAGCTTACTTTTGAGACCACTATATTTTATGTACGTGAGCACTCTATCCTTCACTTGATTGCTTGCATCATCCTTATAGTCACAGTGCTTGACTATGGCCTTTAGCCTTATGATGTAATTATTTACGGTCTCCCCAGGCTCTGGTTTGGTCTCGAGAAAATTTTGACGGACCTTGGGAACGCATGTTTTTAATTTTAAGTAGCAATCAAATAGGCCAGATGCAACCTTGTAAATGTCAGTGTTTTGACCCACAGTTTTTTCAGCATCAGAAAAGTACACTTCCCTTAAACCAGGATCCCCAAACAGCAACATGAGTGCGTGCATAAATTTGGCATCTTTTACTTCTGCTGCTGTTAGATAAATGTCAAAATCAGATTTCCACTGAGTCCATCTCTGATTTAGGGTCTCAGGCTCCCCCACAATGTCAAATTGAGGAATGGGACACATGACATTTCCACTCAAATATTTCACAGATTGAACTTTGTCAAACCTAATTTTTCACTTTAATTTCCTCCCTGATTCAACATCTCCCTCGCAGATTCATTGATTCGCATCCATCGTCGCCAGAATGTGGAGAATAAAGTGGACACAACTTGTGACCCTGACCTTGACCTTGATTGAGGAAGAATAAAGTGGACACAACTGTTGGTTTGCTTACTTGCGGTCGTTCATGGGGTTCTCGGTCTGACCCGGAAGTACTATATTTTGGTAAAAGTTGTGAGTTGACACAAGAAGTTATAACCATATACCTAGAGGGCGCTACTGCGTGTATTTCCCGCTTACAGACACAACATCTGTATAGGGGGAAAACCTGATAGACTCAAGAGAGTATATATGCTAGAATTAACTTTGATTTTTCTGTGCTTGGATGTGATGTATCAGTTGCAGTTTTAAATGAGGTGAAGGTAGGTGACTGAACATTAAACAACCCGACATATAACTAGATAAGCGACCTTTATGGTTGATGAGTTAATCAGTGACATAATTCAAAACAAGGATCTGCTTGGAGACTGGTAAAGGTGCAGCTGATGGCCAAAATGGTCTGTTTAAGGCTAACCCCTGCTGTAGAGAGGTCTGGCTCAACCATATTGACAGTGAATGCAGGTGAGAAATGGACAAATTCTAGCATGGAAAAGGCAGGCTGACCTTCAGTTCTTTTGAGACTTTAGTCTGAACTACAATTATCATCCTCATTGGTGATTTTTTCGCATCAACTCCCTCAAGGATTCTTTATTTCAGTCTTACCAGTCTGAGTATTTGTACCAGGCATATGAGAACGATAATAAACTGCAATAATCCCAAAATAAAATATTTGACAAGTTTTTGTTGATCAGTGTGCTACATATTGTCCCTGCCAATATTTCATCAGGAAGTCCTCAGACAGCCTGCAGCATGGAACAGGCACACGAGGGGCTTATGAGCTATGTTTTCCTTAGGGAGCGTTCATTATTTATGGCAGGGGGGATGACCAAATTGGAGATATTCAGAGAGGGCGTATTCTTAGAGGGGGGTCGTTTTTTTCAACCTATTCTTAGAGGGGGGTAATTTCTTTTTCGGGAGTATTTGCCAACGGGATGTAAAGCACAATTTCTTTTCGCGACACGTTGCAAATTTTACGAGGGGTGATGGCCTTTTAAGTAGGGGCACCTCAATTCTCAATGTGGGTGTGGGAGCTTACAGAAGTCTAAAGAGAAAGACAAGCTACAAAAGTTTGTTTCTGGATACACAAATTTTGAAAAAGAAACATAAGCAAGTGTGTTGATCAGAACAATTCTTCCATTGGTCAGGAGTAGGTTACATGGTATAGTTGGCTAAGACATGCCTATTTTAGCTGCCATCAGTAGTAGCCCATGCTAGCCCCCTCCCCTTTAAGGGAGGAGCCTTCAAATTGATATTTTACGAAGAGGTAAATCAAGCAACACAATTTCACAATTTGATTGCTCAAAAGACCAAATGAACGCTGGCCAACTACCATCCCATCATGACACATAACTGGAATGGTTCAAAAGCTGCTAATATCATCTAGTATAATGAATAGGCCTGATGTAGATGAGGTAATATAGACTTTGTTGAACTTAGTTAACTGTGGTGTGAGTCATTTTCTTTCAATCTATTCTGAAGGGTGGGGGTCATTTTTTCCCAAACCCATTCAGAAGGGGGGGTCAGTTTTTTTTTCACGTATTCATTCTGCCAGATTGTCGTCCCCCCTGCCATAGATAATGAATGCTCCCCTATTGCTCCAAGTCACATTAGGGAGATGAAGAGATGATATATTACTTGCCATGGCATGGGTTATATAATCTGCAACCTTATAAGACATCTTGATTGAATTCTATAGCCTAATAGACCTCTGGTGATCATTGTGAAAGTGTAGTTGGCATATACAGAAAAGGAATCTGTCCAACATGATTATTGTGTCTCATATTACTGGTTTGCAGACTCTGCACAAAGATATGGAGTGCTCATACACTAAAAGACCTATCGGTAGAAGCACAAAAGGGTTCTGCTAGTTAGATGTTTACAATTTACAATACACATATCAATTGTTGCAGAAAATTGAGAGATTATCCTTTCAATTCCTTTGCATATTTCACAATGGCTATGCATTTTATGGGCCATAATTATTCTTTATATGGAACTTCAATCTAAATGGTGAGATCCCAACAGGCCCATGTTGTTCTTGCCAATTCCTCAGATGCTACTAGGTAGACCTGATGGCAACTTCCCTAGCGGTAATATTGATTTTACAGGAGCACTGTCTATCACTATTTAGCCAGGAATTTTGGGTCTCAAACCTGTCTTCACCTAGACCATCTTATGTATATTTTCATTGAAAAGAATTGCATATTTCTGTACTCGAGTTGAATTTCAATTTCACACCTAACAAAATTGAACATGTGACATTGATCACGTATGACCCAGGTCTTAATGTAAAATTGAATAAAATAAAGATATCCAAAGTGTACCAAAGTTAGACAGATTGCCAATTGGACAGGACAAATAGACAGGACAATTGGACAGAATATGCTATGACTACCGGATATTGCTTTTGCGCGGGTTAGGTCTATATGGCGAAACTGTTGTGAGAAGTAAATTGGATTCTTGGACCCCCAGGCCAGAGCTCTCTCATAACCACAGGGCATATGGAAGCCTGTGGTCGGAGTGGGAGGGTATAGGTGTTCTAATTATAGAGAAGGGGTGACACTCCTGAGGCACAGTCATCTCTGCACCCCAGGGGTGTTCAGTAGGCACACATCCAGGTGCTGACCTGTAGTAGTAAAGGTATATCAATTGGGGTGCCTGTGGCATAACCTATTGAACACCCCTGCTAGTCTCCCTTTATCTCTGTGTCAACATTGTGCGGTCCTGAAAGCACATGGCTGATTTGCATAGGCATGGTCCTGAAATGGCTAGGCCATGGGTGATTGATCAGTGTTATTGCTTAACAGTTGTTGATTTCAAGTACTTGTGCCCTATGACTAGGGAGCCATGCTAGTGGGCCCTGCACTTAGGAGTCATGCAAGGCTATTCTGACTTGTAGGCACACCTGACCTGGTCCCACACTATATTCTTATTCACTTAGAGAAGAAATAGAAGGACACTTGAATAAATTACATTTAATTCATAGAAGAGCTATGTGAACCTAAAAGACATATACATTACTGAGGCAAACTATTTTTTGGTGTGACTGCAGTAAATATGGCCCTTTGAAACATAGACAACCCCCCAAACAACATCAATAAGTAGAAAAATGGCTGACTACTATGTGGCATACCTTTAGGAACTACTGCACACTGTACTCCCCCCACAGGCTTAGTCCATTGAGCCTGTGCTCATAACCATCCCTTCCTTCCTATGTTTATTTAGTAGTTAACCAATTTGCCAATTAGGGGTATGTAGGTGACAAGGATACGGGTCATTGGGCATGCCTCCAGCACAGCAATACTGATTTAAATATTTTTTGCGCTTAGCTTAGCTTAGATCTGGCATGTATATACATTGTACCTCCATAGATTCATCTATTAATTCATAATTCTAATTACTTTTACCATATTTTATAAATCTACTACGCATGAGAAAAATACTAAAATTGACCATAATTATGTATTTCATTATGTAATCAGAAAAAATAGTACCATGGTACTTACTGTTATGTTTAATACATGTAGTTTTTTTTGTTAGAATTGGTAAAAGGCTAGAGTTGAAAATGGCAGTGAAAAGCACCCCTAAATAAATTATTAGGCTACACTTTACACTTTGCAACACCTTTTTGCTCACAAACCACAGTAACTTCACTTTGAGGCAAAGATAGATACTATATGCCATGTTAAACGATTATCCTTTTAATCATAAACATAGTAGGAATCAGAATATCGGTCGTTCAATAGTCTAAGTATAGATCTGCACGGGTATTTAAAGGAAGTGTAGTGTTAGGACACAATAAATTGTTTAAATTCATAATTTACATGTATTCTCAATAGCAGAACCCTGGTTGCTAGGGACATAAAGGCAATGTACTCAAAAAAGTAACCTTTTAGCTATTTTCTTCTCTAATATTAG
Source organism: Acholoe squamosa (assembly GCA_949317995.1). Lineage (NCBI taxonomy): Eukaryota > Metazoa > Annelida > Polychaeta > Phyllodocida > Polynoidae > Acholoe > Acholoe squamosa. Next base: position 28,895,765 of record OX439049.1, on the reverse strand, counting down.
GAATAGCAAAAAATAGTGCATACACACCATTGAACAGCCACAATTTCGACCCTGGGGTCCCACAGTCCCAAAGTTCTTGGGGATTTTTTTTTTTCAGATTCAGATTCAAGAAGGTTTTATTGACTAATGTAAGGATACATTTGTTAGAATGTAATCTTACGATCGTCGATCCTCTGTAAATGAGCACGGGAAAATGCTACTGGTGCCTCCCTCTATGGTGAAAGAATGAAAGTAAATGTATAATTCAAGTGGTCTATGTTTTTACCAATAAATCTACTTCCGGTGGGTGCCGAAAATCACGATGATGGCGCAATCCTAAGCCAAATTGAAATGTAGTTGTGTTTACCTTCCATTTGAAGAAGTTTGTGACAACTTTACCCCCATCAAGGATGGCAGCTTCCTCCCTGACAGGTTATCGGCCCCAGCACTTGGTGTCTGATGGGGAAGAAAGCAATTATGAGCTTTGAGAGGTAAGATTCTAGCCTTCATGAGAAAGCAGAAGTCATTGCTGGCAATGGAATAGCAGCTGCAGACAAAAAGGCTGAGGCTTATGTCAAAATTGTCCAGTTTTTGGATGACAGGAGCTTAACCCTTATCATTAGAGATGCTAAGGATTATTGCTATGGCTCTGAAAGCTCTTCCAGCTGACTATAATGGTCACAAATCATAGAAAGTGTGCATATGGGGCTTACATGTCATTCGCCCAGACATGTGCCCAGAAAAGGAATTCTCATAAGTATGCTTGTTTTACAATAGCAAGGACACATCTGACATCAATGATAATGTGATTTTCTTAATCTACAGGTCAAAATAGTCTGGACCTGAGACTTTCATGGAGATATGAAGATTGTTTCTGTAGAAAATTAAGCCCTCAACATGGCTTGTAACTCAAATGGCATTCTCCCAGACACAATTTCGCCCAGACAATTTTGGTCATTTTGGGCAAATTTTACCCCCCTAGAGCCCAAAATATACATATGGGACCATCAAAACCCATATGTAACATGAAGATCTCATCCAGCCTGACACTTTGAGCCAAAGAAATAGAGGGGGAAACTAAAATTCCAAGAGTAGGGGCTGGAATACCTTCAAATTCGTCATATGCAAACCTTCTATGATTTTCGACCTAATACTTTTGGAACTGTTATAACCCAAAAGGATGACCATAGGTTCAGTGACTTTAAAGTGGCACTTTTAAGGAGACGAAAAGTGCCGCTCGAGTGACGCAGAGTCCAAACAGGAGAACGTGATGAAAACTGTGTCAGATGCCGGGAAGAGCGACAGCCCCAGCAAACCGAGTTATACATGTTATGCATGTGGAAAACCAGGACACAGATCTTTTGAGTGTAAAAAAACAAAAAGCAGGGTAACAAGTGGTGTAATAAGTGTAAAACCAAAACACAAATCAGTGTAGAAAGAAAAACTCGGTTAAGGTAGCCAGCGACAATAGATCATTTGCGTTCAAGGTTAGCATAGATTATGCTGATGTTTGTAATCCTACTAGCCTGTACAGTTTGTTGGTTGATTGTGGTGCGACTACCCATATTGTTACTGAAAAATTCAAATTTGTACAATTTGATGAAAGTTTCATTCCAGAGAAGCACTACATAGAGTTGGCAGATGGCAGCCGTACGAAAGGTGTTGTGGCAGGTAAAGGTACAGCCAGTGTACTAATTGAGGACAGTGAAGGTAGGCCACACAACATTCTTTTGGAGAATGCCCTCTATATCCCATCCTATAAACAGGATTTATTTTCAGTGCAAGTGGCAACTGAAAAAGGTACGAGTGATAAGTTCAGCCCTGACTCGCCTGAACTAAATGCTCCAGACGGTACTCGGTTTGAAATAGAGAAACACGGTAGATTGTATTTTCTCAACAAAACTGGTGGATCAAGTGTTCAATCCCACACAGTGGAAGAGTGGCATAAAATTCTTGGTCACTGTAATGTAAAAGATTGCATTAATCTTGAATCAGTTGTCGATGGTATGAAAATCACTGATAAGAACAAGTTTGATTGTGACACCTGTGATAAAGGTAAAATGTCTCAATTCAGAAATCATGACCCCGATAAACGAGCTGAAGCCACGCTTGATGTTGTATATTGCGATCTCGCAGGCCCAATTGACCCTACAGCAGGAGATGGTTTTAAGTATGCCTTATCTTTTGTAGATGACACTTCAGGGGTAAACATGGTCTATTTTCTGAAGCAGAAGAGCGACACTGTAACAGCGACAGATAAGTTCCTTGCTGACTGTGCTCCATATGATAAGGTGAAATGTATTTGTTCTGACAATGGGGGAGAATTTATGAGCGAAAGTATCGAAAATCTATTGATCAAAAATCAGATCAAACATGAGAAAACAGCTCCCTTGTCACCTCACCAAAATGGTACAGTAGAAAGATCATGGTGCACAATATTTGAAATGGCAAGAAGTTTGTTGTTAGAAGCCAAATTACCTAAAGAAATGTGGGCTTATACTGTTATGTGTAGTGTTTACATCAGAAATATATGTTACAATGACAGGGGCAAGATGTTCACAGGTAAGAAACCAGACCTGAGCGGTATGCATGTATTTGGTACTGTATGTACAGGAGAAGAAGCTGGATAATTGCGTTGACAAAGCTATTTTTGTTGGTTATGATAAATGTAGCCCAGCATATCTTATGTATAAGTTAACTAGGAGCGACTACATATACCGGTTAACCACTACCGGTAGATTATTATATTAGACGGTAGTAACCGGTATATTGGACAATAAATGAAAGGAGGTGGTTACCATGGAGACCACATATTATATATTAACATTATAATAAATACTAGGATGACTTTAAGGTATTTACCTTTATATTAACATTATAATAAATATTAAGATGAGCCACTAGGGAGCTACCGGTATATTAACATTATAATAAATACTAGGATGACTTTCAGGTATTTACCGGTATATAAATATTATCACAAGTGATGATGGTATTGAATGGATTACAGGATATGACAATAATAATTGAACAGAGACATGTGTTTGATGGAATTGATCTGAATATACAAAATGGCTTTATTCAAAGCAGTATCAGTCAATAAAAAGTGAACCCTAGGTTACAGTCAGCACCTAGACTAAAATCTTAAAAACTAACAATCAATGGAAGAAAATTATTAAAAATTAAAAATTAAATTTTGTGCCAACCCCCAGCATAGGGGTGTTGTGCACCGTATGGAACCTCGAGCCCGACTGGCGATTGAATGGCAGCACTGCCGTTATATAGCGGGGGGTAGCTTTGCCATGGTTACCAAATGGAGCGCGGTATTGTTGCGCGCAACAAGTAGTACCGGATGGGCGGGCCACTCGCCGCTGTTAATTATATGCATATACACAAGTGTATATAGTCCAATAAGTTAACTAGGGGCGACTACATATACCGGTTAACCACTACCGGTAGATTATTATATTAGACGGTAGTAACCGGTATATTGGACAATAAATGAAAGGAGGTGGTTACCATGGAGACCACATATTATATATTAACATTATAATAAATACTAGGATGACTTTAAGGTATTTACCTGTATATTAACATTATAATAAATATTAAGATGACCCACTAGGGAGCTACCGGTATATTAACATTATAATAAATACTAGGATGACTTTCAGGTATTTACCGGTATATAAATATTATCACAAGTGATGATGGTATTGAATGGATTACAGGATATGACAATAATAATTGAACAGAGACATGTGTTTGGTGGAATTGATCTGAATATACAAATGGCCAACCACCTGGCAAACACATGGAACATCACGGAGTAACAATTATTACACATTAATAGATGGTAATACATCAAGTTTCAACAAATCATATCTTGAATCATGCAAGTACTTATACACACATCTAGATTTCCAGTTGGAGCGCTTCATTATGTCTTCTACTGAAAGGCCAATTGACTTTAGGAAGGTAGCCCCACCATGGCGTAGTGAGTGGGTACTAACATTCTCATCTACTAAGCCAATTTTGACAGACAAAAATTTTAAACGCGTATTTACATATGAATATGTCAAGCATTTGTTCCTGCCACGAGATGGAAAACTGAACAGTTTCCGATTAACATTGCCATTAGCAGTCTGTATCAACTCTGCCAAAATTTTTGATGGGCAAAATGGAGATGATTCATCGAGTACTAGGTATATATCATAAGGGTCGTGGCCAAACTGGTCTGTCTTGGATGTCCTAATGTGAAGTTTTACATAATCATTAGTTAATACAACATCCCTCACCCTTAGTGAATGTATAGAGTCCACTACATGGCAACACCTCAAAACTCCCCTGAACAGTACCAGAATGGCGCACCAGAAAACCCTATCCAATATTAGGGTCATATTCAGGGTTGACAAAATTTTAAACATGTCAACAGTGGTAAGTGGGTATTTAACAACTCTGGTTAAACTTTGACACCGCTCAATACCATCTAGAGTCTTTTTCAGGATAAAACTACTACTGTAGTCAGGGTGACCATGCAACTTCTGAAAAAACCATACAGCCGAAATATATTTTCTGATGGAGACTGGTTTCATCTTATCAGCCAGATAAGTGGCATACAAAGAAGCCTGAGATGGCAAACATGGATAAGTTTTTAGGGAAAATTTCCTACAAAATGTGCTGTACCTCTTAAATTGTTGCTTTCTGGTTTTCATGGTTGTCATGGCAACACCCGAATTCACAAATTCCTCCTGCTTTCTTAACAGGGACATCAATCTGGGATCTGAAAAATTTTTTAGATACACATATTATTTTCAGACAAAGTTTTTTCACACTTGGCAAGAACATTTTTGTAGTCTAATCTTGATAATTGGTCTGCCAGAATATTATCAGCGGACTTTATATAGGTTGAGTAGATATCAATGTTATACACAAAACATTACCAATAGATTTCACGCAGCCACTCCATACAAAGTGGGTTTTTACTTCTGCCTGTGTTCAACATTGCCAACACTTGCATGTTATCCGTTACAGCGTTCAGACGGCAGTTCTTGAATAAATGACCCCATCTCTTCAAACCAGCTAGAACAGGCCATAGTTCATACACATTAATATTACGTTCATGAACATCAATATTGTCATACTTTGGAGGGGCAACCCAGTGACCTATCCCCAATTTAGAGTTGTCAACGTTATTTCAAGACCCATAAAAGAAACCACACCATGCTCCATAACCTAGAATGGACGCATCAGACACCATGGGTTTATTATACACATCATTCAAGATTAAATTTTTGCAATTAAAAATTCTACAAAAATCCTTCCACCACAAAAAATATTTTATGATACCTGGATTTAATTTAATGACACCCCTTTCCTTAGCCTTTGCCATCAAGTCAAAAACCCTTCTACTGAAAGTATGGCCCCCCCTCACCACCTGGGAACAAAATGACATCAAGCCACCAATACTCTGTAAGGTTTTTTACTGGCAAATTTCTTATAAATGCAACTGTCTATAGCATGGGCTAACTAAATTAAATTTTGGGCTAAATTAAATTTTGTGCCAACCCCCAGCATAGGGGTGTGCACCGTATGGAACCTCGAGCCCGACTGGCGATTGAATGGCAGCACCGCCGTTATATAGTGGGGGGTAGCTTTGCCATGGTTACCAAATGGAGCACGGTATTGTTGCACGCAACAAGTATTACCGGATGGGCGGGCCACTCGCCGCTGTTAATTATATGCATATACACGAGTGTATATAGGCCCATATCCCCAAGCATAACACTGTATGTAGAGTAAGATGTGTGAAGTTCTTTGACAAGTTTGAGGAAGTAACAGACAATAGTGATGAACCGGTGTGTGCCGCACCTCAGGTAGATCCTGAATATTACCCAGCTCCGGATGTAGCTGATGATGTTCCTCAAACTGTGTAGGTGATGAACTTGGTCAAAACCTGCAGGACAATAGGGACAATGCCAGGTATCCCCGCAAAGGATGTAACCCACCTGGTTATTTGCAGGATTATGTCACCACTACTGTTGACTATTGCTGCCACATGTCACATATCCCGAATACATATACTGATGCTATGAACTCTAACAATTTGCAAAAATGGCATATTGAGATGGATGCATTGTTCGGACAATGACACTTTTGAACTCACCACACTACCTGAGGATAGTTCTGCAGTAGCTGGTAGATGGGTGTATGCGATGAAAATGGGACAAAATGCCGACAAACAGTACAAGGCCCGGTTTGTGGCCAAAGGTTATTCTCAGGTCCCAAATATTGATTATCATGAGACTTTTTCACCCACTGCCCGTATCACACCGATTTGCATGCTCGTGCAATTGGCCGTCCAAGAGGACATGGTTGTTCATCAGATGGATGTTAAGACAGCCTATCTGAATGCACCTATAGACTGTGAACTTTATATCGAACAACCAGAAGGCTATGAGGTGAAAGGTAAAAATGGTGAGAAATTGTATTTCAAGCTTAAGAAATCTCTGTATGGTTTAAAACATAGTGGTAGGAACTGGAACAACAGGAGGAACTTTTCTAACAGTCTGAGACTGATTCTTGTGTGTACACTAAGTTTGAACAAAATTCCAAAACTATTGTAGTAGTTTGGGTTGATGATATTATTATTGCAGCAAGCGATGAGCAGACACTCAACACAGTAAAACAGTCTCTGTCCACCAGATTCAAGATGAAGGATCTTGGTAAGTTATCTTGGTTCCTAGGTATTGAGTTCAAGTGCGAAAAATGGATCTATTGAAATGAACCAAACCAAATATGTAGAAAAGTTATTGAAAAGGTTCAAAATGGAAGATTGTAAACCATGATCAAGGGATGAGGATTCTGAAGAGCTAGCTGATGCTAAGCTGTACCGAGAAATTTTGGGAAGCCTCATCTATTGTATGTCAATCACAAGACTTGGTCTATGTTATGTTGTAACAAAGCTATCTCAACATATGGTAAACCCCACCAAAGCTGATCTTGGTTGAGCCAAGCAGGTACTGAGGTACATCAAGGACACACTTGATTATGGATTAAGGTTCCAAAAATCTGTTTCTGAGTTAGAACTGAGTTAGTGACTTTTGTGATGCCGATTGGGGAGCATCTGATGACAGAAAGAGCATAACTGGTTATGCATTCAGGTTCACTAACAATGGTCCACTCATTTCATACAAAAGTAGAAAGCAACAGACGGTTGCATTATCCACTTGTAAAGCTGAATATATGGCTCTGTCAGCTGCTACCCAAGAGGTAAAGTTTCTGAATCAACTTTTTACCGACATGACTGGTATTAAGCAAACAAAGAGTGTTGTTTTTATGGGGACAACCAGGGTGCACTGGCACTAGCTAAAAATCCAGTACACCATCAAAGGTCTAAGCATATTGATATCAGATATCATTTTGTGAGAAACGAAGTCCAGAACAATACTCTCAAACTTGAGTATGTATCTACAGCAGAAAACATTGCTGATGTATTCACAAAGCCGGTTGCAAAATCTAGGCTTGTGAAGTTCCTGAGTGTACTAATGGGTACATAAATCTAAACCATCATGTATTGATCATAAGTGTGTATTGATCATATCATAAATATTTTATTCAAAGTTGTATACATTAGTAATGTATCAATCATTTATAAGTTTAAGTGGGGGTGTTAGAATGTAACCTTACAATCGGCGATCCTCGGTAAATGAGCGCGGGAAAACGCTACTGGTGCCTCCCTCTACGGTGAGAGAATGAAAGTAAATGTATGTTTCAACTGGTCTATGTTTTTACCAATAAATCTTCTTCCGGTAGGCACCGGAAATCACAATGATGGCGCAATCCCAAGCCAAATGGAAATGTAGTTGTGTTTATCTTCCATTTGAAAAGTTTGTGACAACTTTACCCCCATCAAGGATGGCACCTTCCACCCTGACAACATTCATGTCAGAACCAGATCAACATTGATTGAGTTATACAGTGTTTTTATGCATGACAAAATACAATTTATCGCAGCAGGCTTGCTTGATGAGTTACAGTAGGGGTTTATCGATAAAATCTGAGAAAGTTTTCTGTTGTCGTTATGGTTTTTGTAGTAGTCCACATACTTAAGGTATTCCCCTTCAAAAATTTCTCTGGCATTTTTTATTGACGGTACAGAACAAAATAATAAAACATGTTTCACATCTTGTGTTACATTACAGTGTGAACAGATAGAATACATTAGTTTCTTCCCTCTATAGCTCCTCGACAAGCTATTCAAGGGTACAGTTGGTATCAATGCGTAGTTTAGTGATATAGCTTCTAATGGTAGGTGAGTGTATGTGACTCAGGTATTCACATTCTCCATATGGCTCATTTAGATCATCCTGACATGTTTTAAGAACACTGCACCTTTCAGCATGTTTTTCATCACTGATGTATTGGTTGTACTTCTGGATATGTAAATCATTCAGCCTCCTTTTTAAGAGGGACTTTAGCGAGTATTTAGACCATGCATAGGGGTTAAGCCAGACATTTCTACAACCAATCTCACATAACAGGTATTGTATATCGTGATTATTGGTGATTATCACTCTTCATTCGGGAGAAAGCATCGTTCAGGATAGAGTTTGTTGAGCCCTGTTCCAGTCTCAACCAATACAGAATATTGAGTAAATAGAGAGGTATGCCGAAATTCCCATAAAATGGTAAATAAGCACAGCCCCTGTTGTAATGTTGATGCACCATTTAACTAAGACTTAATTCCTTTCCCTCAGAGCGTAGTCATGCATGTTTAGTGGTTAAGGCTATGGAAAAGTTCACCCATTACCGCTCACATTCTTGTCAGTGGTGAATAATTCTTTCGTTGATGAGTTAAGCCTTCTATAGGATCAGCAGGTCTAGGAAAACAACCAATATTATTCACACATGGCCTAAGAAAGTCAAAATTAATTCCTCCATTTTGCAGTAATCAAACATTTTTATTATTACTGTTTTCAACATGTATTCTGGCTTGTTCGTGTCAGGACCCGCCATCTGGTTTGGACGCGTGCACATGTGCAGAATTAGAGGGGTAAGGTTGATTCAAAATGCTTGATTCTGTGCGGGATGCATATTTCATGCAAGGAAATCTATTAATTTCAAGGGAAAATTTTGTCTTTCTCACCATTACTGAGTAGTGTGCATGCGCCCCTGGAAGGCAATTGCTGAAGGTGATCAAAATCTCGCAAAGGTAGTCATTTCTAATCATCTTCGCTCTTTTTCTGCCACATTTGACACAATTTCTTTTATGATTTGGGAAGATATCAATATGATCATATATCTAACTGAAATGGCCGCCTTAAGAAACAGACAGTTAATCTAAAAAACCCATAATTTGCAGTGTGTTAGTAGTATAATTCTGAAGCAGTACACTTAGCATAATAGATTATCACCCAGATTTCATCATTTTCCATAGGAGTCAATTTTCTAAGGATATCATATCATGGTATCGCCATGGTAACCAATGGTTAATGAAATGTAATCAGTATGGCTCTAGAGACAGGGGTGCGGTGTATAGCTCAAGATTTCGTGAAGAATGGAATGAGATAGGACAAAATGGATAATGGAAGGGTCACCTCCAGTGACCGAGTCAAGGACCTGGGTCAATAATTTGAGATAGTGTAACAGAAAGCACTTTCCGAATGCCCATGGCATTGGGACTGTGTTATAGGAAGGTATACATAGGGTGCTTTCCGACAGTGCCCATGTGAGTTGATACCCCCTCAAGGGACTAGCCCTCAGGTCTCAGACTCCTACAAGACACTCCAGGTTAAGGTAAATGCTATAAGCTACTTCTTCTTGGTTGGTGTTTTTGGAGCTAGGGCAGGTTATTACACATAGACAAAGATAAGTACAGAAATAGAAAATCTCAAACATGGGATGTCAGCAACATGGAGAAATTCGGGATAGCCCTTAACTCATTGTATATTTAAATATTGTATCATAACACATAGAAAAAGCAATTATTGGAAAAAATAACAGTTCTCAAACAGAATCGTCCATAACATTGGATCTAGAAGGGATAATTCAATTCTGTTTTCAGTTATATAATCCTTATGGACAGGTAAATGAGATAGAGTAACTTAGTATTCAAAAAGAACAAAATTATGGTTTCCATGGCAACCAAATGTCAACAAATGTGCTAAATTTAGGGGAAAATGTTCTTTTTGGATTCTAAATTAGGTTATTTTAGAAGGAAAATAGAGTCTTGGCTATAGAATAATCAGATTCTTCAGAAAAAGTTACCCTAGACTTGTTTTTGCTTAATCTTTTACTCTTTTGGTCATATCTCCTTAAATATTGTATTTAGAGCATTTATGGGTATTTCCCTTAATGTTACGATTTTCCCTGTTTCGTCACATTTATTGCTGACTGGTGACTAGTATATTCTATTACTATTGTATCTGTATTTGGTTTGATAATATATTATATGAACTATATTGTCTACCCGGTACTTGTTTTATCTTCATATTTACATCCATCTATCCACTCCCCCACATGGGGTTAAGCTAGGCCAATTATCAATCTATAAAAGATCGAAATCTACAAGTAATTAAGCCTCCAAAATCGTTACAATAGTAGAATAGGTCAGTAGGTGGATTTTTTTCTCTTTTTCTTATTTTTGCATTCTTCATTAAATGCAAAATGATCTACCAAGTCAATTTATTGACCTCATAGCATTATGTTGCTAATTGCAAGGTAGTTTCAACATCGTATCATTAATATGTGCTAAGAATAAATTTTACATTTCACCATATTGAATGGTGAGTGTTTGAACTGCATATGGCGGTAGTATCCAAGTCTCCCCTGTACATAGAATTAAAAACTAAATATTCCACTAGGTGGAGCTCATGTGTCCGAATCCTGTAGTACCGGATTACCATCCAGGGGGAGTCACTGGTATTTTACATTCGAGTTTTATAACATCATAGACTGTCATTTATGCTCGCCGAAAAATGTGCAGTTGCTTTAGTATGGTCAGAATTCTTTTTTGCCCCTCCCCCCAAGAAAATAAAGATAAAGATGAAATATTGGTCAACGTTCCAGTCTAGGGATACTGGCGATCAGCTTTAGTCAGGAACGACACAGTACCCAAGGTCATCTACCATGTGACCACAGAACCTTGACATTGAATCAATAGCTGGTTAATCAATCAGGTTTCAATGGAAATTTCTGTAATTACTGAGACTTTGCACCTGTCCCAATATATTCACCTACTTGGCATAATCATTATTGAATGTTCTTTCCACAAATAATAGTATCCATAAAGGGTTTAGGGCCTTCAAAAAATAAAAGCATCCAAGACTTCAAAACATCCTTGATATAATTCATATTTCGAGTTTTGATTCTCATGGTCAGTAAATGTACCGTAAATCCCCAGTCACAAGCCGGCCCCGGACATAAGCCGGGGGTGGAGTTCAGAGAAATCCCAAAAGCCGGTTTTGGGATCAGATTTTTCCCATTTTCTCTTTATTCTATAGCAAAAAAATACCCCCGTCATAAGCCGGGGGGGACTTTGGGAAAAATTTAGAAGCCGGTTTGGGCCCAAAATAGAAAAAAAAATCCGGCTTATGACCGGGGATTTATGGTAGTTGAGTTTGAGTTGAGATGGAAAAATTCTTTATTCAAGAAGCAACGGTACTTTTTTCTTGTAACAGTGCCCTGTAAATTAACACTTCTAATTCCATAGTTCGTAGTACCCTTCTGACTTTGAGAAATACATTATGCTTTATGAATAAAAGAATGTTATTAGGAATGAGGATTATAAACTATATAGGCAGACATGTATGTTCGAGATTGTGTGAGTTATGGCTTGTGTGATATGGCATCCACCATTGATAAGACCCTGCCTTCTCGGGTACCCAGGGTCTACTTGGTGTCCTGTGAAGCAGATCCCATGGGACCTTGACATGAGTCTTGGGTAAGAGGCCTAAGGATAGATGTAATAGACCAGACAGGTCCCCAGGGAGAGGTGTGGTGTACGTGTGGGTTTCACAGGGGTTGTGGGGATGGGGCTTAAGCTATGTAGTTAATTAGGGTATATATATACTGATGTGTTATGGATATGCACTCTGTGTATAAACCAATAACTTAAGAGCATCGGTTGAGGTGCATTCTGTTGATATCAAATATTGTATGATCACATGCTGAAGACATGTAATCAGATTGGTCCTGTTCCCTGCTGTTTTAGGTACATGCTATTTACTATGTTCCAACATCACAAGTGCTGTTAGCAGTATCCATCAAATAAATTGTCTAGCCAAAACATTTTCACCGTTACATGAGAGCTGGGTCTGACGAAGGGATAAGGTGCGTGTTGCTAAAGGGTACGAGATTTAATCTGTAATGGCTTGACAATACATTTCGTTGTTGAAAGTCACTTTTATGGACAAACAGAGCCCTAGGAACTGAACAGGTTTTTTTTAGGAAGTGGCTAACCTTTTCAGCAAGACAGCCGGCAAAAGTTTTATATGGGTCAACTGGGAAAAAAATGTTTTATAAGTTATATAGATAGACATTTCTATAGCTGGCTCTAATAAATTTGGATTATAGAAGACCTACACATATTGCATAAACTAATCTTATTGGACATCCGTCTACAACAAATTAAAGTATATATGAGCATGAAATAAAACACAAATAAACTATAATCATGTCCTTTAAAAAGCTTGTATTTCTATCAAACTCAAATGACATTTTCACTTCTCACTATCATTCTTTTTAGATCAGGAGTGTATAGGTCAATGAAATCACATGTGTATATCAACCAATGCCAAAGAGTTAAGCATACAGCCTAATGAAGGATTCACTTTGCGAGGATAATTTCTATACTGTTGAAGTAAGTAATATCTTTACAACCAATTATCTTTCCATACATAATGATGGTAAATAACCAAGTAGTATTCAGTGTAATTTCTGTGCCAGTACATCAAAGTCTCCATTGAAGTCACGTGTCATAGTTGCATCGTTGTAAGCCTTGTGTCCACTTATACAGATCTGGAGCTCTCCAGTTCTTCACCTTCTGTGTCCAGCTTCAGTCTGACTTCTCACTTTGTCTCTGTTAAAAAGATGTTGGTTTTTTCATAAATATGATACATGTTCAACAAGTAGGTGCAAAGACCTCCCATATGTGCATTGATATATTCATAATGGACTTGTATGTTATTATTCGTGTACAACTGGGTGTAAATGTTGAGTTCATAGAGTTGTGACCAGATATTGTGATTTTTCTGTGGCAATGGAGCATTTTCCTCCAGAGGGCGGTCCCGGATTTTTACTGAAATTGAGGGCAGAAAATATTCGTTGTCTGCCATTCCTCGTAAAAGGGACATATGGTTAGCTAGCAATTATTAATTATAAGGGAGTCAATGCCCATGGCATGTACTTTCAGGTGGTATATAGCATTAGTTGGGGGGGGGGGGGAAATCTGTGTATACCTCAGAAATTCTATTCAAATCATGGTGTAATTATGCCGGAAATCACTCGGGAAGACACTTTTTGGTGGTTATATATGTACTTTGCCGTTGGTTTGCATATGGTTGTATATGGAGAGGACCACAGTCCATCTGCTATGAGAAAATTGTTTTATTTTCACTGCATGTGCTATAGAGAAATGTTATACTCCTGGTTGGATTTGGTTTTGATGTCTATCAGGCTGTGCATGTATTACTCTATTACCTACATCTGAGGGGATAATACCACTATGGGGGGGAGGGATTATGAAGGCTGTTTTAAGCATCAGTTTACAGATTATCAGCCTGAAAGAGGGTCGGCCTGCTTATCTGTAGTGTAAAATATGTCTCAATGTAGAAAATTTTAACTGGAGTTAAAGGAGGAAACATTTCCACACTATTTGTACATACATCTATCGGTTGGGAGGTTCCTAAAAGAAAACTGTTATTTACAAGGTCTAAATGTGTGTGTATTAGAATGTATACCCATGTTCCAAAAAGGAATACATAGAGATGATCATTAAAGTCGTTTTTATTTTTTTGAAACATATTTTCTTTATTGCCAGGAAATAAACTGACAGTTACATTAAGCAATGGGCACTTGAATAGAAAACGTATGATCACATCATAATGATAGCAAAATGAATATGAATAAATTCCTGTGCAGGCAAGGAAGGTCAACCTCAGCCCCGGACCTCAGCCCACCCCATCACACCATAGTGCTCTATAGATCAATAGTAAACACCACCATATGAAGTAGGGCGTGTAATTACAGGTGCCTGGTATCTTCGAGTGCGAATATCTCTGTGATCTATGTAAGAAGGGTCCATTGACTTTGTCCATTGTCCTCCTTTGGTTCTACATGTATATCCTTATAAATAAGTGTCACACACATATTGAGTGTACCTCTTTCCTCAGACGGTCCCAAATACCTGTTGGAACTGTCCTTTTTTTACATTTCATTTGTTGGGTATAACATATAATACAGAAACAGTCGGGAAGACACAGGGGTGGTGTATATCTATGCTGTTATTATGGATATTGCTTAGAAAATTTCAAGCACCGCAGTATTGCAGCTATGATGCATGCTTGTTCAACTCACATTTCCCATCATTACATAGGGCTTTTTTGGTAATTTCTTTGAGCATAAAATGATAATTAGATATATATTTCTTTAACTTACATCCCTTGACTTCTTGTCCTTCTCTTTATGGTCTTCGTCATCTTTCTTCTTCTCCCTCCAGGCTGCTGTCTTTTGCCATGGAGTCAACGGCATCTTGAATAAAAATTAATTAAAAGCCCACACATCTATAGTCTACCGGGCAGCTAAATTCTTTGAGTTGGCATTCCACAAATCATATAGAGTATGGAGCAGTCAGTACAGAAACATTATTTTTACGTAAAATTGTCTTGGCGAGTGATTAATTCAACCTAAACCCCAGAAATGAAGGTAGGCACAGGCTAACAAGATGAAAATGTATAGGGTTCAACCCTGATTTCTCACCATTTTCCCCTAAAATGCCCCAAAAATCATGAAAACGGGGGAATTGCATTTTTCATTTATGTTTCATTACTGTAGTTTGTTGCTCAGCCAATAGCGAGCGGCCTGGTGTATTAGTTCCAATATGAAACACCAGGGGTCACTTGGAAAGACGCTGCTGTGGGCATGGGAGCGCCACTATAAATGATCAGAGTCCAACTACGGCGTAATCTTAAAGAGTATGTGGTTTATTGATTCAGAGTATCAATATTGACCACCTGGAGACGACTGATGTGTTACAACTGAATGCAACTGATGATCACCAGTGGTTGTTCCAGGGCTTATATCCCAGCCCTGGAGCAACACAGGAAGTCAGTGCCTCCATGGTGACTGGTTGGTACATATAGTAAACAAGGCATATTATTGGTGGGGAGTATCACATGGTAGTAAAGCTAGCTGCTGATTGGTGCAACAGGAGCTTTCACCTGCCTCAGGGGGTGCTGTCTGGCGGGCCTGAGGTGTGAAAGCGGCCGCACCTTTTGATCCAAAGTTTTATGTATATGTCCGTATTTGGTAATAAGGTAAAGGTAGAGCTTAATGCTTGGCGTCTTATGAGGATATAATCCTTTGGCTTTCTTAGAATTATGCTGGTGCGGCAGTACCAGCATTATTGATGGATTAATGAAGTCCATATTCCATCTGTTACATATTTCATATCATAAATCTTAATATATACAAGTATTGATAATACATTCTTGTTATAATATAATGTGTATTTGTCCTTACTGTGGGCTGTTTACCATCTTTGTGGTTATAATGAATTCATACATAATATAGTTAGAGAATAGACAGCGATCTTCTTCACATCGAGACTGTCTGTTGTCCTATATTGCATGAATGTATCTGAGTGCATTATAGGACAACAGGCAGTCAAGATGTTAAGAAGGAGTTGTCTATTGTCTGTATAAAACATTGTATATTTCATTCTAACCAATCAAGTACCAAATCAATTTTTAGACCAATTAATGATACCTGACTGGTTTACAGCTATGGTGACCTTGCGCAGGCATGCACTGTACTCCTATAATGCACTCAAGGTCACTTCTATCATGCAGCAGAGCACTGCCAGCCGTTTTATAATATTATATATTAATATTAATAATCATAATTATTACGTTATAATACCAATAACGGTCATAGATAGCTGGATGTGGCGGATAGTAGGGTAACACTGCATTTGGCAAGACATACATTTTTGCGCCCTAGCTGGATATGAGTGAGGGTAGTGGAGGGGTCTATGCCATGGATGAGGTATATCTGGCTGGGGTACATAACACATACTTTGAATAGTTAAATATATAAACCCTAAATGATAGGAGGAAAAAAATCATTATATTCTGTCTGGTCAAAAATGTCTTGCTGAGAATGGCCTGTCTTGCCGAGATGAGGTATGGGCCTGTAATTTCCACGTTTATCAATGGATCCCATTTTTTTATACGTGCATTAGATATAACCTTACTCTATTTTTTTAAAGTACCGTAAAACCTGGCGTATAGGACACACCTCACGTATAGGACGCACCCTGAGTTTGGCCAAATCCTATAGGATGCATCTGGGGTCAAAAGCAAGAGAAAAATCCAAATCCTAAAAATAGGGGCCGACAGATGTCAAAATTTAGGAAAAGCTCCGTTTCTATGACTTTTGACCACAAGATCATTCAACATACAGATAGAGAATGATCTCAATATCCAGGTAGGCCATGTGCCTCATTTCGAGAAAACACCACAAATATTAAAGCAAAATTAACTAACCAAATAACAATAATCTGATGTAAGTCATAAGTAAAGAAGAAAAGATTGCAGGTTTGAAAAGATTTAACGTGTGCAATGCACGACTGGCCATGGGTTATCCACAAAATTTGACAAAAAAACTACCATACAGGAGTATCACTATAGTGACAGTATATTCGAGTCGTCAATGGTTAAGCCTATGGAGAAAGCACCCTGTTTACGCTCGTTTTTTTTTCACTGGCGAATAACTCCTCTCTTGGCGAGTAAACCACTCCAGTGTATCAGGAGGTGTTAAAGATGGATGTATATTATCCATATAGAGCTTGAGAGAGTGTATCCCTTTTTTTTATAATCCAGCATTTTCGATATGACTGTTAACCGATCGTCCCCCAGTAAGCCATTTCAGATTTCGGTTCTCTCTGCGCATGCCTGACCCCCTTTTGCCAGAAGTGCAGGATACCGATGATGGCGGTCTAGCTAGTCCTGAGGACTAAGGCATCTGCCGCGTCCGCACTGACGCAAATACGCGGACTCTACGCTGAGCCTCCCGCGGTGAGCGTAGGTGCGCGGGCGTAGTGGTACTGGTAGTCCTCAGGACTATAGCTAATAATGCGATGCTTAAGTCTAATGCTGCTAGTAAGCATAGTCCTAAGGACTAAAGCCTAGTCCCCAGGACTAAGAATATGAGGATATTGTCCTAGGGACTAATTGTACATTCCCATGAATTACCTTGCAAGACCACATGATTTTGTATAAGATTGTGCTGTTAGTCTCCAGGACTAAGCTTTTAGCCCCTGGGGACTAATTCATAGACTCAGGGACTACTTGTTTAGTCCTGAGGACTACAAACACATTTACCTAGTCCTTAGGACTAATGCATGTGGTTCTGAGGACTAATTCATTGATTGATGTCTAATGCTATTGTGACTAGGGCTGTAGTCCCCAGGACTTCAAATTTAGTCCTGAGGACTACTTTTTAGTCCCCATGACTGCTCTGTGTAGTCTCAGGGACTAAAGATACAGTCTTGGGGACCAAGGACTGTGTCTCTAGTCCCAAGGACAATGTTCTAGTCCCCAGGACTGTATCTTTAGTCCCTGGGACTGCACACTGAAGGTAGGCCTATGGTCCTAGAGCATAGTCCTTGGGACTAAGACCCTACATCCCACCTACCCCTTGAGACTTGGCAGATATAGATAGTCCTCTGGACTAAGACCTAGTCCTCAGGACTGGCTGGACTGAAATAGTAGTCCCTGGGACTATGTCTCTAGTCCCCAGGACTAGTCCCTAGCAGTTTCAGCATTGTTACTTAGATGCAAAGCCTATAGTCCCTGGGACTACACAGTAGTCCCAGGGACTAAAGATACAGTCCTAGGGACTAGATTATAGTCCTTGGGACTAGATTATAGTCCTTGGGACTGAGACCCTGGCTCATAATCATCCAAGAGTAGGCAATAGTCTACTGTAGAACGCAGAGTAAGGGCCCATTGTAGTCCCCAGGACTAGATGTCGGCGCGTGGCTGCTGCTGGCCGCTGCAGCGTACGCGGCAAACAGGGGCGGACGCCTTAGTCCTCAGGACTAGCTAGACCGCCGTCATCGGTATCCTGCGCCAGAAGTAGCATTTTCGAAGGAGAAATTCGATAGATTCTATCGATTTAACTTAGAATTAATGAGTTTTACCATGTAATCCATGCATTTTGGGCAATATTAATCGATTTGACTCGATAACATCCCCTCAATTCACTGTAAAATGAAAAGTAAATCTAGCTTACGGCGGTCCACTCTGTGCACATGCCTGAACTCCTCCTGCCGGAAATGTGATTTCAAATATGGCGGTCCGAATTTTTTTCGGAAAAATTCTGTAAAAATTGGAGAGGTATTATTCAGGGATGCCACTGCTTGATCCCCAGAAATTCGGAAATCCTCCTAATTTTCTCAAATACAATAGGAAATACCTATAGGAATGAAAATCGAAAATTAGGAATTCCTAAAATGTTAGGAAAAGTGGCATCTCTGATTATTTAATCTACAATATGGTGGTCTTATGGTGGTACAGGAATGGCAGTCCCACCCCTCTTAAATAGGAACAAAGCAGTAAATTAATCAGACACAAAAAAAGGATGTAGCTCATATGAAATGCCTGATTACTTCTACACATGCTGAAATTTAGGCATCTTAATCAGCATTTTCCATAGGAATCAAGGTGTTTTTTTTAAATCACTAAAAAATATCCCGACCATAGGCCCCATATTAAAGGGCTTGTAGTACATATGGCACTTGAAAAGGTAAGTGAAATGTGGCAGCTGTTTTCACAAGGAAAGATATGCCTCATGGACAAGAGAGATGTACTCTCTGAGAGATGAGATTCTAATCTATCCCTTGGCTTTGGAATCAAATTGATAAGAGGCCTGGATCCACCAATGATTACACTATGAACTTGGTGATTAGAAATAAGGAAAATTGGCCTCAAACCCACCGCCAAAGACCTAGGGTCCAGAGGGGGCCCTGGGCCAATGAATTGGGCCTCTTGATTTTGGTACCTTCAGCATCTACCAGTAGGGCCGTTTCATTCTAATCAAATTCTACAAAACAGTAAAAGATCATTCTCCCAATTCAAGAAATTCAATACATTATTTAAAGGGCACTAATCTCAATTTTGATACTGATACTCATTAGACGATATTCATGGCAGGGCCTGTTTTAGTATCACATTGTTTGATTACTGGTATCTGCATTTTCTCCTGTATACCACTTTACCCTTATTGCTCAAACGCACATGTCTGTAGAACAAAATTTCCCTGTGCTCAAAACTTGAAACAAATTAATTCTAATAAGCACATATCCTAAACTTGTGTTACCTAAATCATTGTTTTTTCTCACAGTTTTCATGAGTGTTATTAATACATGACAGCCGGTACATGTATGTAATTTTATAGCAGGGGTCTGCACCTAGGCACATGGGTGTGTGCTTATTAGAACATGTGCGCTCTTTAGAATGAATAGGACATGACTCGATAGCTTGACCAAATCAGTTAGAAAAAGGAATAAGTATCACAAATATTACCTTCAACAGACTTGATGCAGCAGTTTCAGCTTCCCATGCTGAGTGGTATTTTCCTGTTCAACTGATACATACGAAGCAATTTTAGGGCGCTTCTCTGGTTTCTTGGTTATTTCATCTTTTAGCTTCCCACATCTAGTGGGCTTTTGAACCTGGTTTTAGAATAAAAGTGAAATCTAAAACAAGATCAAGCACTAGGTAGCATGTCATGTAATGAGTAAAGCAAAGCAAAAATGCATGTGCATGTGGGAGGGGAGGTTCAAGGTAAAATTACTTTAGGATGGATTTTCTTTACAAATATGAAAGGTGTTACAATAATACATAAATTATCGCCTGTGACTCAGAGCTTACTTAGGTTATTCATATAGGAAATATAGGCCAGCAATTTGCATTGCTTGTAACTCGAAAAGAAATAAAACAATAGCCTTGAGCAAGTCTAGCTTGTGGTCTGACATCAGCACTCCCTCACCCAGTTATTGGCACCACCAAGCCACTATTCACATAACTCCCGCCAAAACTGCCCTATTTGCACCACATTGCCAAAAAAGGCGGGAAAGTTGATACATGGATCAACATCATATCTTCACCATTACAGGCAAAAAGTGTCTTATGGCCGCCAACCAACTGACTCTGTAGAATATAGACAATTACTCAAAATTTACAATAGTTGGTACTGTAATACCTTTTCCTGCAAGACCCCTACATCTCCTCCTTTCATGGCACTACAAATTCATTATGTAATTCTACCTCTTATATATAAGATTTCCATCTTTTTTTAAACTTATTCGCACCACCAAAATGACTGAAAATGAGGGGACCCATAGTTGTCTCCTATAACTCTTTTCGAGTTAATAAGTTCATTAATAGAAAAAAATATAGAAATTACTACCTCTACATGCTGACGCCGGATGCAATTTGGTGCAAACTGATTAAAACCTTCCAGAACATGAGGCTCATCATGAAACAACTCCCGAATTGTGTTTGTGACTGTCTGTTGGGAGATTCTAACAAAGGGAGGAGTATAATCTTGTAACAACGATACATGAATACATGATGGAGCCCCTATGCTGAATAGCAGTTTATATATGCTACAAATCAATATTACAGGGTTTTAGGATGAATTCTTACAAAAAGGTCACATTTATAAGCCAGAGTTATCTGTTATTCAAATCAAACGATGCCATGTCTCAGTACTTTTTATTATAGCACAAAAATATTGCCATAATGCTGTTTCATATTGGTATTTTAACCCAAATCGACTGACAGCATTTCCTTTGACTGACCGACCAAGGTTTTTTATTTCTATTTTCTTGTGAAAATGTATAACCAGGTGCATTTCAATTTCTTTTTACTTTTTTCTTCTGAAAATAAGCATTATATGTGTTACCTAGGTATTTTCTCATATTTTCTCAGTGGTAATCATATTTACATATATGTACCTATAAGTTATTATAGCAAATGGAAAATTGCTGAATGGAAATAAGACAGAAAGCCAGAGTGGGACGGCATGACCCAAAGGTCAGCCCCTAATAAAGTTACTATAAACAGGAACTCATACTGTCATAGACAAAGAGACAGAAGATAAATCTTACTTTTTTAATCTGTAGTCCCGCAGTACGGATAAGAACCTATTGAAAATGCGAGGAGAGTCTTTGTAAATGGTTTTGATCTCATATACAAAAGAGATTGCGTCTTCCACCTGAGAAAGAGGAAAGTAACAATTAGAATATTATATAAATGAAAGCTGCAACAAGAACTGGAATATCCTCTTCTAATTTCATAGAATTGTATTGTCAACAGGTCGTTACATGTCATGAAGTGAGGTAACAGGAGTCCAGACAATTCAGTTGATGATCCAGCTTTATTGTAAGATTGGCATGAGAGTAATCGATACGGTATACAGTATGGTACTCGCCAGTCTGACCAAGCTATATCCTGGGGCCAAGGCACCTGAGTGTCGTAGGGTCTAGGTTGGAGAAGAATAAGATGATCTGAGCAGGATCCTTCCAGCTTATAAAGGGGGAGAGGAGCTGCTCGGGGTGACTCATGCCTCCGTATTAGGGCATGTCCAGTGACTCAGTCTGGGGGTGAGTAGCTCGGCCCCAGTCCGGTTAGATCCAGTCTGATCCGGATTTGGGGGAGGTGAGCTGCTCTCCAAGGTGAGTCACTTGGACAGGTGGGCCTGGAGGTGGTGTATGAGTCATGCATTCCAGTGGGGGTTCACAGGTGGAGCCTGGGGGTTCCCACTGGGAGAGGGAGGGGGTGAGTGAGTCACTCTGGAGTGAGTGAGTCACTCAGCCCGGTAGGCTAAAGTAGGTAACCTTGGGTTCTACAGGGGAAAGCTTGGTCAGCTTGGTTAAAGTATGGCGTTAATAATTATAATACGTGGAATAGTCCCTTGACAGTATACTCCCTTATCAGATGTTACTGACTTTGAAAAGAAGCTTGTCTCTCCTTTTGGTAACAATGGACAGCCATGGCCTTTTGCGTTCCCTTGGTACTGGGATGTAGGGGCCATTATATTCTTAGTGATATTGACAATATTTACCTTCAAGGTTGAGTTTACAGACTCAACATCTGCTGTTGCCTTATTTTCATGTCCTGGGGTGTCCAAACTAGGTGATGAACCGGAACCGCGGACAACTTTCCTAGGCTTATCTCTCTTTGTATTCACAACTTTACTATGTAGTTTGGATGTACTTTGCATCTGACTAACCGCTTTGCCTTTTGCCTTAGCAATACTGAAAATATACGATGATTTTATGACACACAATTCCGTATACTGTCTTGCAGTTTAGAGGGGTTTTTTATGGTAGCATAGTACTGAAAATTCGTACATTTCTCACTAAGTATACAACTCATTTTCTTACAATGCGTGACGAAAGATTACATTAAGAAGTGATAGCCTTTATTGAGCCCAATTCAGTCTATTAATTTGAAGAAAAATACAAAAACTGACCCTGATGGTGTGCTCTTAACAAGAATGATATGAGCCTGATCTGAATCTACTTCCTTCAACATCTGATGTCCCGGTATCTCCAGCATCTGTCCACAGATCTCACGTATCTTTTGAATCTGTTGCTGTGTGATGGTGTCAAGGAAGATGGTGATACGCCGATGGGGCTCTTCTGTTTAGACAAAAACACTTTAATCTACTACAATCTTCAACTTACATTACCATATATCTTAAGGATAGAAGTCCTAGGCATTTATGAAAACCTTAAATATACAGCTTGTACATGAGGATGCACCTCTAGTGAACTGTACAAAGTGATAAAATCACTGATAACTCAAAAGAGCTTTTTTTCATTATCATAATCAGCTCTACAACCTACCCCAAGGAGTGTTTGATATCTCTATGTTGTTCAATCTCCTAAGTAATATGCTACTGTTGATGTAGTTGATGGTGTAAGATTTGGTTCTTCACAGCTAAAAATAATTTTCTTGGAATCTTAAATAATCTTACCTGATGGACAAAATATTTTTCTTGTTTTAAGAAAATAAGATAAATTATCTTACGTGGCGGACAAAACTACCAGTTTTAAGAAAATTAAAAATCTTAAAACTGGTAGTTTTGTCCACCACGTAAGATAATTTGTCTTATTTTCTTAAAACAAGAAAAATATTTTTAGCTGTGTTGAAACCATCACTTCTACATGATCTATTCTTTCCGCACAGAAGATAACCACTTCACACATCACAGCTCTTTTGATATCTAATTTTGATCATAATTCTGATGATAATAAGCCTCCACAAACTAAGCAGTAATTTGATAACACAGACATAGATATCTGACTTTTGTTGTTACATGAGGTGAAATGCGGGAATCCTGGATAGGGTATTTCACAGTAGAGGTATAACATTTGAAATGAACAGTACTTACATACCTTTACTTAGGGGGTCGAAATAGGGTCCATGCTTTGTGGTCATTTTGCAGAGGGTCCGAACCCACACTGCACAGTGTGGACTTGCACATACAAACAGGACAGGCATTGTAGCCCCAAAGTGAGCGAGGATCTTAAATATCTCATCCCAGCCAATACTGAAATGCATGATCTCTTCTTTATCTGCAATTGTCAATTAAACAATTTTAGATTAACTCCTCAGCTTAATATAATAAATCAATTGGTTATCATAGATACAGAATTATTTCCACAAGAATTAAGACTTACGTTCTATTTTGATATGAAGTCCTAAGTGTGATAAGACAACCTTTTCATGTGGCACCACTTTGAGAGACCCAATGCGGATGCTTCGGGACTCAAGGTTGACATATGCACTATGTTCCTTTGTACGTTGAATACAATTTGACTGAATCCTTGTTGTTGGTTCTTTTGTACTTTGCACAAGACTTGACTGAAACCTTTTTGTCTACAAAAGGTGAAAATAAAAGTAAAGGTGAGCAGACTTATCCAGTCAGATTACAGTGAGATTTTAAGATTTGTGGAAACATGTCTAAACATTTGTAAATGCTCATCTCTTGGGCTATGCATATATTTTTCCAATCATTGCTTTCCCAAAGTACCTCAAAATGAAGTGTCTAATCACAACACAATACACTTCACTGTATGGTCCTTGATATTTCTCCTTAGTACCACCTGATGGCTCGTCTGACAGGCTTTGAGTATAGTTTAGCACACCTTGAAAATTATGACTGGCTATTCTCCAACAGCACACAGGCTCGCTCCCTCTATAGGAATTCAGACATACCTGATTTAATACTTGGACAGGAATAAAAACCTGACATTTTTTTCTTTGTTTTGGAGCAGAAATATTTCATATAATCAATGGATGTTTTACCACATTGTTAAGAATGTTGTTTGGATGGTGATTGATGAGAAACCCCAAATTTCATACTGTGATATCAAACATGCTCACTTTAATAGGTGAGAGATAGTTTCCAAAGAAGACTTGAGAGACAAAGTGGTTGGAAGGGTAGTTTTAGATAATGATATACTATTATCAAACTGGTAAAATAAGGCCTACTCAGGAGAATATGGAGTGTGAGATACAGAGACCAACCATGATTGTGACCTTCTCTGAGCCTAAACCAGAAGGAAGTGAATGCACACAAAAATCGATGAAATGTTTAAGTAGAAGCACCTGCATATATACGTTTTATAGGAATATATAGGTCTTTATAAAATTGTAAGTTACTTAAATATTTCTGACGTCTGGGAAGGTTTCCTCCTTTATAATCAACACACATGATGGATACCCGATAAATACTACATAATTATAAAGCTTCTGTTATACATACTGCTTTTGGCGTTGTAACTTCTTTCAATCTTTGGCAGCGCTTCTTTCTTGCAGCTTTTGACTCTAGGGCTACCTCTGCATTTCGCTGAAAAACAAAAAAAAAAAATTTTCCATTATGAACATGATCCACCCAACTATTAGAAAGTAATGCATGTATAACTGGATGCTAGCAGTAAATATGTAACACTTGATTTTTATCATTCCTTACCTTGACTCCACGTGACTTCTTCTTAACTACAGGTGAGCCTGACACTCCAGACATTTTGGCTGTGAATTTGGCCTCTTCGGTCTGCATCACAGAAGTCTTGATATCAGTTATGGTTTATTAGGTGAGGCTCAACATTTTTCTGGTACATTCTCACAAAAGGTAGCCAGAAAAGTCCATGGTAGAAGCTGTTGACATTCTTAAATTGCATTCATGAGATTTTATTGGTCACTTGCACGAACATCGCGGTTTGACAGAAATTAAAATTTCTTTTCATTTTCAGCAATCTTACCCCTCCCGACCCTGTCTCTTAAAACTGTCACAGATTTTACAACATAGTACTGATATATACAATGACATATATGTACTAAGGGACGGGAATTGTTGGCTCAGAGGTGACATTCTGCTAAATTGGGGTTCAAACCCAAACCATAAGGTACACACCTATTGACGCCTTTTCTATTTGAAAAATAAGCTATATCAGATGTCTTACATTTATTGACCCTTGCCACTGATGTATCTCATAGTTTGAAACTCATGTTTGCTGTCTAAGAACATCGCAAAAGTGAAATAAAGTCAACTGGTACTTGATTCTCTTTTCTTTTTTGACTTTTTTTGATTCAAGGCAAATATTTTTACTCTAACTCCCATATAACATTAAGAGTTGCGCTATTTGAAAGATTTATGTCTCCTTAAGTAGATACACATCATAAAAAACACAGGTCCCCACCTGCTGCATTCGTAGTCGCTTTGCTCCCCTTGTGAAATAAGGCGGCTTGTCTACTGTGGCTTTGGAATCCTCATTGCTCTTGTCAGGTTCTGTAACATGTGCTTGGCTTTGTCCAGTCTCTTTGTCTGATAGTCTTGATAACAAAAAATAGCAAAGTGGTAACTGAGGCCTCGAGCTTAGGGAGTGATCATTTTTTAACAACAGGGGGGGCTGGTGGGTTTGAGGGGGGGTCAGAACTTTTTCAACCCTTTGACTGGGGGGGGGTCAGAATTTTGTCAACACCTCTGATGGGGGGTCAAAATAATTTCACCTGTTTTTAGTGAAAACCCCCGCGCGTTACTATAGGCTAAAAGGGGACGTCCGCACATGATTTTTGTCCCTTAAGGGGGGGTCGAAAAAATTTTACCCTCTCGAGAGGGGGGGTCGAAATTTTTTTTGCACGTCCACGTGCAAACCCACCAGCCCCCTCCCCTGTTAAAATATGATCACTCCCTTAGAAGTTTAAGGGTATTTATCATGCATATCAACCTTGATAAACGGCTACAATCACTGCCATTAGCTATTCTGTCAATGGCCAGTCATTAACCTTTCCATGCACTTTTTGTGGGGGTGGATTTGGAATCCCGTCACCATTCCACCCAAAATAGACCAGAGAACGATAATGGAGTGGTCACTGACCAAAAAGCTGACGGCAGTGGATTTAGCATTTTTAAGTTGCTACTGGTCTGGGAATCCTGATAGACTATAGGTTGTTTAGGCTTGCTTAACTGTATCACTTTTGCTGGAAAGGGATGATGATGAATTTTAAAGCCAACACTGCAGATGGCAGGCTCCAGTATGCATGCCCCTGCAGGCATGCTAGAGAGGAGTAAACTGTGGAAGGTTTCCACACATAGAACTTGAAAAGCATTCAAGCTAGGCTTAATAGGCTAACTTTCAATTTGGTAAGAACTCTTGAGCATCTCTTTATGCTTCGGGTTGGGCAGACATTGCTTAATGGGCAATGATGTTGTGTTAAATAAAACAGCTTGAACGTCAGACAGAACTTAAGTTTAAACTGAGTAGAATGGGGTCAGGTCTACTTACAATTTGGTATTGGATACTGACTGCTGTTGTGCCATGATGTGTCCAGTTACATTGCTCTGAATGACCTTGTGCTGTACTTCTTGTTTGCCACTGTCACTTTCACAGTACTGCCCGAGAACATCCTTAACAATTCCCTTGGTCTCTAACATGGATATGAACACATTTAGATTTATGCACTGTATGCCACATAAAACTTCTGTAGTCTAAAATATGAAGAAACCCTTATTGAAATCGAAATCAATGACACGTAGCAAAATCATTCTACCTGTGATTTTTCATGAAAGAAAATGACAAATGAATATAAATCATAATCTATTGGAAAATAAAATTTCTGATAATAGCCACACTGTGATACACCTATTGAAACGTTGCACAGATCAGGTTTAAGAGAGAAGTTTAAGTTTCATGTATTTTACACTTGTAAGCATTACCTGGCAGTGTCTTAGGAGTGTGCTGATGTACTGGGGATGAAATGGGGTGGTCTAGGGCTGTTTCTTTTTCTGTTTCTCCATCTAGCTGTTGTTTAACTAACAGATGCTGCTGTCCCTGAACTTGTCCATGTTCTGATAATGTTGCACTGCTAATACATGATGATCTTGGTTTATTGGCTACTAATGTGGTTCTAACCAGTGCATTTCCATTCATCTCTGGACTATTTTTATGCACACTCTTGGTAGCCGTCTGCGAAAAATTATTGTCATTCAAAGTGGGTATAGTCTTTGAATTTCTGTCCACCTTTGCCACTTTGGTAGCTTGTTTTAGGTTGGCAAAATGGTTTTGGCTTGTCTGGAGATTCTGTGCAATATCCTGAGATGCACTTTTAGGCATTGTTCTGACGGCTGATGGTTTTGGACGTTTCTCGAGGCATTGGCCCTGTGTTTGGCCTCGCGGGAGTCCTAACAGGTTCTGTCGTTCTGCTGGGGTTGGAGATGATGTGTGGTGTGTCCCTGGACAAAGTGACATTGGGGTCAGTATTTCACTGGCCTGCTGCTGTACCACGTGTGAATCAGATGCACTGTATGATATATAAGAAACACTGGAATCATGAGGCCCCTCCTTTGAGATACAAGCTTGCTGCATGTCTGCCAGCACTGTACAAGGGTTACTTGTATCCAAATGCTGCTCAGATGTGAGGGGGTCAGCTGCAGCCTGGGCACTGGCTACGATAGACTGCAATAATGCAGAAGCAGGCCCCTTAACAGCATTTCCATTCACATCCAAGGGATACCTACTTAAGGAGGATATTGGAGTAGCTGACATGATGTCACCAACCTGCACATTTCTATTGTTCATAAGCCTATCGTCTGGAACAATCTTTAAATTGCCACCCACATTTGCTGCTTTAGTATCTTGTTTAGACTTCCCAGTAGGAACTTGGTCAGTGTAGACAATGTGTGGCCTATCCACAGTTTCTCCTAAGGGAACTTGGTTTACTTTTACAGTGACATCATTGCACAATCTTTAATAAGATTGACTTATAATAAGCCTACCAGCTGTATTATTTACAACTTTCAAGTTGCCATCCACATTTGCTCCTTTTGGATCTTCTTTAGGCTCCCCAGTAGCATCTTGACCAATTTGAACAATGTGTCGCTTATCCACACTTCCTCCTTTCGGATCTTGGTTTTGCCTTCTAGTTGGATCATCACACAATGTTCTATCTGCTATCTGTATAATTGGCCTTCTATCTGGAGTCCTTACAAAATTTGAATTACTATTCACATTTGCTTCTCTGGGGTATTGGTTAAGCTTTCTACTAGGATCATCACACAATGTCCCATTCGATATCTGTACCAAATCCCTTCCGTGAGGAGTATTTATAATCTTCAAATTGCCATCCCTGTTTGCTCCTTTGAGATCTTGATTTGGCTTCTCAGCAGAACCTTGATCGGTTGGAACTATGTATGGCTTATCATAAGATGCTCCTTCAGGTGTTACTTTCACATCTGATAGCATTGAACATGTCTGGAGAGAATGGTCATTAGATGTTTCTGGCATGTTAAGTGGCTCTGCTGGCTGGGACACATCAGTTGAGGACTCCACCCGTTGTTCGTCTGGACCAAGTGATATTGGGGTCAGTACCCCATCAGATTTTTGCTGTCCCATGTTTAAATCAAATATATTGTACGATGTGTCAGGAACAATGGGACCATTTATCCCCTCCTTAGAGGCACAAGTCTGCTGCATCACAATGGTCTGACCCTGCTCATTCCCTGGGTTCTCACCAGCTTTGCCCAGGTTTGGTAGCACTGTGGAGCGACTACTTTTATCCAAATGCTGCTCAAATGTGAGGGGTTCAGGTGCAGCCTTGGCACTACTCGGTGTGGACAACAAGGATACTGAAAAAGGCCTCGTGTAAGCTTTACCTGCCATGTTTCCAGTCACAACCACAGGACATTTACCTAAGGAACGCAACTCAGCAGCTGATACAATATCACCTACCTGCAACTTTCTATTGTTCAGTGTCCAATGCCGCAAAGTTCCATTAGATGTCTGGATAAAAAGTTTTCCATCTGGAGACCTTTATTTGCTCCTTTGGGATCTTGTTTCAGCTTCCCAGTAGGAACTTCATCAGGTTGAACGATGTGAGGCTTTTTTATATTTGCTCCTTTGGAATCTTCTTCGGCCTGTGCCTGACCAGCTCTCTGCTGTCCCATGTCTGAAATAGATACATTGGACGCTGTGCCAGAATCAGTGGTACCAGGGAACGACACCTCAGATGCGCAATTCTGCTGTATCACAGCAGTTTTTTGTTCATTCCCTGGATTTTCACCAGTCTTGCCCACGTTTAGTAGAACTGTGCCTGCACAACTTCTATCTAACTGCTGCTCCAATGTGAGGTGGTCAGCTGCAGCCTGGCAACTATTCAGGGTTGATTGGACAGATACAGGCTGTAGCCCCTTGTAAGTTGTACCTGCCTTCTCCTCAACTATATATGGTGTGACTGTTGGTGTTGACTTCCCCCTAACTTCTGCTGTTGTAGTTGTAGTAATCTTTAGCACCTTGTGAGTTGTAGTTGCCTTCTCTTCAACCACACATGATATCACTGATACTGTTGACTTCCCCCTAACCTCTAGTTTTGTATTTGAGCCTGGTTTTTCTGCATCGATCTGAAACATACATTTTCTCATATTTGAATAGGGCGGGCATTACAATATTAACTTCAAGCTCATCTCTAAAAATGTTTTCCCTGTGTAATGGGGCCATCTCATATCCAGCAAGGAATTTCAACCAAAAACCTAAGATACTGATAAAAGAACATTTCTGTCGTGTTCCATGTATAAAGCACACCTCGCTGTAGTTTATACCAGACCTATAAACCATACCTATGATATTTTTGCTGAAAATATGCGAACCAAAGTCAATGGCAGAAAAGCGTTAAGGGGACCGCAAACAGACTGATTCAGTCATCAGAATGGATTGCTAGTTAAGGAGGAGTCATGGACGTGCATCTGATCGAGTCAGAAAGGATCAAATATGTTTGAAATGCTCTGATCCGATCAGATGACCCGGTCAGCTGATCAAGACAGGGCGTTTGCGGTCCCCTTTACCCGGTGGATGTAGTGCATGCATTCGCATTTCAATAAAGTTTAGAGCCTGTTCCGACCAGCAATGGCTTGAGACGTCTATAGTCAGGCTCCTTTATTCACCTTAAATCTACAATTTTGGCCAATGCAGTACTATTCTATACAAATTGTAACATGCCTGTATTTAAACATCACATAATATATTTACACTCTTTAGGGTGCAGCAAGAGGCTATCAAAGCATATAAACTGTGCCTTATATGCGAGGTATTACAGCATATGACACCCTCAAACACATTTTATTTCTGCTATATTTAGGACTAATCATTTCTAAGTTTATACCTTGGTACGTCAGGTAAAGGCAGTGGCGGGTGGAGGATATGGAAATGGAGGGAGCATTAATCCTATTTTTGGTTAAATTCGAGGTATGAAAGAGGCAAATAAACTCAGGGAGAGAGCAGTGTGTGTGTGTGTACCCTTTTATACACTATCACAAAGTGTCAGATTTGACATGTAAGCATCCACTATGTGTGCAATGGCAACTAATGGACTGGCCAATGGGGATGCAGTTTATTGCCCATGTGACAACCACGAGTGTTCTTCTTAATTGCAAGGTGTCCAAACCGATGTTTGTTGACAGAGAAGATTTGGTGGGTGGATTTGCACAGACATAGGGGGCCCAGGAGTGGGTTTTATTAATGTGGTTTCAGGGTAAGTGTCTCATCAGGTGCGATATCATAGGTTCAAACATCAACTAAATATGTACAAGAGTAATTTAAAGTGGTGGTAAGCTTAGGAACCTATACATTTTAATGCGGAAATTTCTATATCAAGCTTTATTAAGAACCCATCTACTTCAAGAGAGGGTTAACTTGAAAGGAACCAGGAGAAGAAAAGATGGATACACCGTCTGTGCACCATCACTCCCCAAGGGCTGACTTTACTTGACTAAAATCTGAGAAAGTCCCGTGTAAGTCCACCACTGCAAGCAGAGATGCCACTCACTAGGCGACAAAAACCAGGAAAACTGGACTTTTGGACACATTTTCCCAGGAATTTAATATAATTTAATACAGGAATCTTAGAATGAAAACCAGGAATACCTGGTAAACCAAGAACAGTGGCATCACTGTGCAAAGGACACCTTCTTTATAAGGCACACTCTGAGTTGAAGAAGTTTAAAGAGGTTTCAGTATTATATTTGATCAATACCCCGTCTATAAGGCTTGCCCTGAATTCAGAGAGGCTCTAATATATGCTCTAATAGCATGCAGAAAGGGGCAATCCTTGGCTTTTTATGAGCCACACCTTATATGCAAGGTTCTACAGTAGTTTTCTGTATATATTAATAAATTATACTGTAGCGCCCGTTCGTATTATGAATGATCGAAGAACACAACCCGTCAAGTAAAATTAACTCGCTTGGTTTATTGCCCTGGCACTCCTTGGCCACACCATCTAAATGCCATCTGCTAGTAGAAATGTCGTCTGCAACCTCCTCCGGGAGCTAGCTGCTTGACTGTTCACCTCGGGCTGTCGGCTGGATCTCCCCTCCGGTGGAACTAGTCGCGCTTTATATACAAGTCTCCACCGGGACGCTGCCTCTCATGCAGCGTTTCGGCGGACCACTCCCGAGCGTTGAGACTTTCCCCGAATGACTGCGTGGCAGTCATTCGGCGGACGAGCCTCTCCGCTACACTCCTCCCAACTAATTTAAAACTCTGGGGGGTGTAAAAACTAATACCCTGGACGGAGAACTACGTCCCTATGTTAACTACAGCGTCACTGAGAGAGAATAAAATGTAGTTATATTACATACACATGGTTGTCATTATTTACAAATGATCAATCGCAATATGGGCCCTTTCGCCAGTAATTCTGGGCCCCTAAGGCTTAAGGCCGTCTGCCTCTTCCCCGGGTCCACTTCCACCGCCCCAGTTGTGCTGCAGCGACACCTCTCCGGACTGCCTTCACCGACCTCCCTCCGGACTGCGCTCCACCGACCTCCCTCCGGACTGCGATCCACCGAACTGGAAGACAGGACACCCAGGTAAGTTTTCATTTGGCAACAGGTTCGATTTGGTAAACGTTTCGACCAAAAAGACCCCCCCCCTTTTCCTTCCTTCTCTCCAGCCGTGTACTCGGCCCTGGGTTCCCCCTTGTCCTTCTCCCTCCTCTCAGCTCCCGCCGAACTCCTCCCTTCTCCGACCGTGTACTTCGGTCTTACTGCCTCCCCGACAACCGCTCCGGCCCTTCCCCGCCGAACATCTCCCGTTTCTCCGGCCGTGTACTCGGTCCAGGCTGCTCCCCAACCACCCTGTCGTCTATCTTCCTCAGCCCTCCCCGACCGCTCCCGTTCCCCGAACGGCTCCCCGACCTCTGCTATCAACAAGGAGTGACCAGCTTACCTAGTTTATTCCGCCGCGTCGTCGTCTTCCTCCTCCTCCGGTTCCCCCTCTCCTGCAGCCTCCTCCGCTTCCGGCTGCTGCTGCTCCCAGGGCCGGCCGCAGGTTTTACAGGTATGCCGTTGGCTTAAGTCCACAAATCTGTTCCGGGTTATAACCACAGTCTCGAACTCACCTCCTGGGAGCATCACTAAAGAGGTGGTCTGGCTCCCCTCCCCTAACTGGCGCACATCTGGCCCCTGCTCCTCCGGGGGCAGTAGTCTCTGTGCCAGTCATCTCAGGGTCGCCGACCCTTGGTAATCCGATTGCCAGGGGTTACGCGCCCCAGCCTCCTCAGCATGTCCTTCCTCCACCGCTCCGCCGGACGTCCCGGCCTGTGGAGATGCACCAGGACCGTACGGTGGCGGCGCTGTAGGTGCGGGGGTGGATGCCACCGGAGTCCCCGGCTCCCAGTTTGATAACACTGTTACACGTGGTCCCGCCTCCATCGGCGGTGGGGGTAGCTTAGCATCATTCAAGGGGGCCCTCACCCCCACCGGTAGTAGCACTCTGGTCTCCCCCTCCTCCGCGTCAGTTAGTTCCAATTTCATGAGAAATTCGCCATGGGGCGAGTTCACCACTAACCCATCCAGTCCTATGGCTATCACCCTCCCTTCCCCCCTTTTCACCGGTGACTGCTCCTGCCTTAGCTGCCTGGCCAGGAGTTCAGCGGCTTCCCTCTCATCCTTCTCCTTCTGTCTCTTTTCCGCCTCCACCCTCTCCTTCTTCTGCTTTTCTCTTCCCACTGCTTCCTCTCCTCATCTCGCTGCTTTTTCTGCTCTGCCTCTTGGGCTTTCTTCCTTTTCTCCTCTGCCTCTGCCTCTATTCTCTTGGCTTCAGCTGCTCTTCTCTTTCCTAACACCTCCAACTGTTTCTTCAGCTGCTGCGTCTGAATATCAATCCCGGCCAGTCCAGTGGGAGATAAGGTAGAGAGCACCCCCTCCTCCACCGCCCCTTGCGCCGCCGACCCGGTCTCGGCGGGTACTGCAAAATCTCCCAATTCCTTCCCCTTCACCGACCCCACCGAAGTATCCGCCGAAGGAGTTTTCACCATAGCAAGAGTATCGTCCAGATTAAGAGATCTGTTTAGTGACACGTCTGTAGCCTCAGAGACATTCACCGAAGTGTCCAGTCCATACAATGTGAGTTCAGTGCCCTGGACCCCCTCTGGACCCCCCTTTTCCCCGCTTCCTCCGATTTACTCCTTAGGTCCCTCCCCCAACACCTCCTCCTCATAAGACTGGAGCTCCTCCTCAAACCCCGGATCCACTAAATCATAGTCCACCTGGTCGAAAATCATAGAAGGTTTGCATATGAAGAATTTGGAGGTATTCCAGCCCCTACTCTTCGAATTTTAGTTTCCCCATCTATTTTTTTGGCTCAAAGTGTCAGGCTGAATGAGATCTTTGTGTTACATAGGGGTTTTGATGGTCCCATATGAATATTTTGGGCTCCAGGGGGGTAAAATGGGCCCAAAATTGTCTGGGCGAAATTGTGTCTGGGCGAATGACATTTAGGGGCCTAAGTTACAAGCCATATTGGGGGCTTCATTTCCTACAGAAACAATCATCATACCTCCATAAAATTCTCAGGTCCAGACTATTTCGACCTGTAGATTAAGAAAATCACATTATCATTTATGTCAGATGTGTCCTTGCTATCATAAAAGAAGCACACTTATAAGAATTATTTTTCATGATTCTGGGCACATGTCTGGGCGATTGACATGTGAGGCCCCATATGCACACTTTCTATGATTTGTGACCACCTCCGCTCCCGGGAACAGTCTCTTGAGTCTTATCATCATCTGATTAGGTGTTTCCCCCTCCTTGCCGTACTTGGCACACAGGTCTGCTATCTTAGCCCTTTCCTCGTCTATCTTAGTCCTCACTTCGGCGGTGCTGGTGCGTACAGCTGGTTTAGTCCGACTCCCCACTATCCCCCCCGAAGACTCAGGTGGGCCCGGTGGCGGCTGCTCCCCCCGCCTCCACCCGCTGCACTCCTTCTCCGGAGAAGCCAGAGCTGACGCTGCTGCCGCCGAGGACTTCCCCTTGCCCCCTTTTATATCCTTTTTTACCCTCTTCTTCTCACTTTTACCCCCAGCCGAGTCACTGGGGTTCTTCCTCTTCCCTGATGAGCGGGTGCCAGCGCTAGGTGGACCCGGCGGAGAGCTCTTCGCCCTTGCCTCCTCTTGCTTCTTCTCAGGTGATATCTGGATTAACATCTGCTCCAACATGTGTGCAGACATAGTGTAACTGCCTGGAGTGTCGCCTTCCCCCAGCTGTATTCCTGGGGAGCTTAAGTCACTGAAGGGGCTACCCCCCTGCAACGCCTTCTGTGGGGTTAGCTGTTTTCGGGGCTTGCTTCCTTGTCCTCTGGTGCTTCCTACGTCGGGGAACTCCAGCATCACCGGCTCCCCCGGCTGCCATTCGTCCACGTCATACTCTTTATGTACAGATCTTATATGCCCCCGGAGGTCGCCCTCCCTCTTCTTGCGAAGTTGGTGGGAACACTCTGGATACAGTGGGCAGCGGTGCCCCAGCCCCGCTCCGGCGTGGCCCTCCACATGTCGCTCCAGGGTGTCTTTTCTTGCGAATACCTTTACTATTCCCCTGTCGGCGCACGTCTGGCAGGCGAACTCCAGAGTGTCTCCGGCTCCCTCCCCCTTGGACCTGGCCTGTCTTGGCATGCTGGCCGTGAAGACCTCCAAGTCGGCGTAGTGGATAATTTCTCGTCGTAGATTAGGTGCTTGCTTCTCCGTCGGATTCTGAGTTGACTGAGCACCTCGCCCTTCCTTTATACCTCCCCGGCGCTGAGACGTCCCGCCTCCTCCCGTGTCCCCCTTTGCCCTGATTGGTTGGTTGCTTTCGGCGAGCTCGGCGGGCCCTGGGAAAGTCGCCTGGGTATTCCCCTCCCCACTTCGCTGGCGTGGGAACCCTGTGTCAGGCGGTCTCCGCTCGTGGGAGCGCCCCTCCTCCCTTCTATACTTTTTTTTTATTGGCTGGCCACCTGTCTCCCGTTTATGTGGCGATCTCCCTATTGGCCGAGGTGACTGACCCCTGGATCTAGCCCGACTTCTACCATGGCGCCTCCTCTCCACCGAACGGCTCCGCCGTCTCTCCCCTTCCCTGGCTACCACCACCGATTTCACCTCTCTGGCGCCTCTCTCTGTCCTCTCCCGGCTGTGGGACCCGCCCGGGCTCCCGTGTCGTCGTCTCTCCCCTCCTTCTTTGCTCGGAGATCTAGTTTTCTTAGAAGAAGTTTGCTGGCTTCTTGGCACCACCAACCGCGTGTCATTTGTTGCCGCCATCTTGCCGTCAACCGTCGTTATGACGTCACCGCGAGCGCTGGGTCCCGGCGGGTCCTCCCCTATTATCGCCCGGGGAGACCTTAGGCTGGTGACCGGCGGCCCCCCTTCCTGGGCCCCGGAGAGGCGGAGACCAGTTTGAGATGTACGTCGGGTGATACTTTGTAGGAAGGTCTTCCTCTTTGAGGTCATGATGAAGCGCATGGAGACCATTCCTCTCCATCTTCTCTCCTCCTCTCGAGTGATTGCCTTCCTCTCCTCCGGCACCCCCGCGTTCCTCTCTTCTACTCTTTGATTAGCTTCATTTTCGCCCATATTAATTTCTGTTTCCATCTATTCCAGGCTTGCCGCTGCTTTCTCCAGTCCTCTTGCATTTTCAGCGGTGCCGTCCTCCGTTCCCGGCGAAGCCGACCATATTCATCCATTCTCTCACTGTTTTCTTTGATTTCTCCCGCAAGTCTTCAGTTTCTTTTTCAGATAACACATCAGGAATATCCCAGCTAGGCAGGAGTGGCCCACCCAGTGGAATCTTCGGCAAGTCGGCATCCCACCGTTCAGGAGGTTTTCGGGGCTCCATTGAGTTACTCATCACGCCACCGTCTGCTGGCCTGCTCTGCGTCACTGCTCGTACCATGGCGTTCCCCTCTCCCCCTGGCAACTCCCGCCCTCTGCCGAGGTCTCTCTCTGGTGGTACCTTCTTGATAGAGTCGAAGTGTACTACTTTCACACGGCGCCCCTTCCGTATGGTGAACAACAGCTTCCCCCGAACCTGGACCACCGTCCAGGGGCCCGTCCAGTATGACTGAAGCTTTGGAGAGACGCCCTTAACCCTGAGTGGGTGGTAGTAGAAGACTGTGTCCCCTTCCACTATGTTCACTGCCCCTGCCCTCACATCGTAGTTACGCCTCTGCCTCTCTACGGCCCGACCCAGCACTTCCCGAGCATAGTGAAAGGTTTGGGCCATCTGCACCTGCAGTTCCGCCACATATCCTTCCAGGGAGCTCAGCGGGGGCCCCACCGGATAGAGTAGAGCCAAGGGGGTGGTAGTCTCTTGGCCCATCATCATCATATTGGGTGTTATGTTAGTAGAGGAGTGAGCGGAGGCTCTGTATGCTGCCATTACATAGGGCAATTTTCTGTCCCAGTCCCTCTGGTCCTTGGCCACCGTGGTGGCCAACAGCATCTCTATGGTTCGGTTAGCCCTCTCCACCATCCCATCACTCTGGGGGCGGAAGGCACATGTCCTAGTCTGGCTAACTTCCAACAACCCTAGGACCTCCTGGAACACCGCCGACTGAAAATTACGGCCCTGATCGGTGTGGACCGTCCCCGGGGGTCCCAGGCGGCACACAAACTCCTCCACGAAGACTCTAGCCACCGTTTCTGCCTGCTGATCCCTCATGGCATACGCCTCTGTCCACTTGGTAAAATAGTCGGCAATCACCATAATGTACTTGTTCCCTTCCCTAGTCACTGGTAGGGGGCCCATGATGTCCATGGCTACCCTCTCCATAGGCAGACCTACCACCACATGCCCCATGGGTGCTCGGTGGGGTGGCCTGGCCGACTTCCTTCTCACGCAGGGTTCACACCTGGCGCACCACCAAGTGGCATCCCGCCAAAACTCGGGCCAGTAGTAGCTATCCTGAAGACGCCGGATGGTTCTGTTCCGCCCCAGATGCCCCCCCCCAAGCTTGAGCCATGCACCTGTCGGAGGACCTCCTCCCTCATACCTCGGGGGACAGCTACCTGGAACCTTGACTGCCCCGCCGGCTCCACCCACCACCGGCCCAAGATACCGTTAACCTCCCCCAGCAGGTCTCTCTGGGCTGCCCACGCCTTCAGTTCGTAGCCAGCCCCTCCCAGTTCCACCGGGTCCACCTCCTCCCCTTCTATCCACTTCTTCACTTGCTGCAGAATTGGGTCAGCTGCTTGCTCCCTTTCCCAGTCCAGCTCTTCGGGGGAAGCTATCTCAGCCGGCGAGGGGGGCTCCGCCAAAGCCTCCGGCGAGATCTCCTCCCCTACTGTTTCTGGGGGTGCTTCCCTCCTCCGCCCCTGAGCACGAGTGATCACTCTGCACACTTCCATTCCTGCCTCCTCTCTCCCACACTGTCTGCACGGCCTACGAGATAAGCCATCAGCATTCCCGTGAAGCTTC
The DNA here is from genome assembly GCA_949317995.1 of Acholoe squamosa. Taxonomy (NCBI): domain Eukaryota; kingdom Metazoa; phylum Annelida; class Polychaeta; order Phyllodocida; family Polynoidae; genus Acholoe; species Acholoe squamosa. The sequence continues at coordinate 28,857,266 of OX439049.1, read as the reverse complement.
CCCGCCCTATGCTCTATCCTTAGGTCGTAGGTGTCCATCACTTGCAGCCACCGAGCGATTTGCCCCTCAGGTTCCTTAAACCCCATTAACCACCGGAGGGACGCATGGTCTGTCCTTACTCTTGTAGGCCGTCCTATCAAATAATGCCTGAACTTCTTCAGAGCAAAGACAATGGCCAGCAGCTCCCTTCTGGTCACACAGTAATTCCGCTCCGCTTTATTTAGGGTGTGGCTAGCATAAGCCAAGACCCTTTCGTGCCCCTCCTGCTCTTGTGACAGGACTGCCCCCAGTCCGGTGTCGCTGGCGTCGGTGTCCAGTCTCAGTTCCCCCTCCGGCCGAGGAAAGGCTAGGATGGGGGCTCTAATAAGCTCTTGCTTCAGATGCTCGAAGGCCCGTTGGCAGTCTCGGTCCCATTCAAACTTCCTTCCCTTCTCTGCCAGGCTGGACAGGGGCTTGGCTACTGCTGAGAAATCTTTGACAAAATTTCGGTAGTACCCGGCTAACCCCAGGAAACTGCGCACTTCAGTGATATTCTGAGGGGCGAGCCACCCCTCCACCGCCTCTACTTTGGCTGGGTCGGTGGCTATCCCCTCCTCACTCACCATATGCCCCAGGAACATCACTCTCCTTCTGGCCAATTGGCACTTGCTTGGTTTGATCTTAAGCCCCGCCTGGATAAGCCTGTCTAACACCTCCTCTAACCGGTGAAGGTGCTCTTCAAAGGTAGACGCGAAAACTACGACGTCATCCAGATATACTAGGCAGGTCTCCCACTGCAGGCCCCGCATAACCACCTCCATGACTCTTTCAAATGTCCCGGGTGCATTGCATAACCCGAAGGGCATACGGCGGAACTGAAACAATCCCCGGTGGGTGGCAAATGCAGTCTTCTCCCTGTCCTCGGCGGCTATGTCCAACTGCCAGTAGCCACTAGCTAAGTCCAGGGAAGAAAACCAGGCAGCCCCGGCCATGGTGTCGAGGCAATCCTCTACCCGAGGGAGCGGGTAGGCATCCTTGATAGTGACAGCGTTTAGCCGCCGATAATCGACGCAGAACCTCGTTGTACCGTCCTTTTTTTTTACTAGCACAACGGGGGATGCCCAGGGCCCCACCGCCGGCTCGATTACCCCCGCTTCCAGCATCTTATCCACTTCCTCGTCTACCACCTGACGCCTGTGAGGTGCCAGACGCCTCGGCGGCTGTTTCAGGGGAGCTGCGCCCCCCGTGTTGATGTGGTGTTGAGCCAGCGTAGTATGGCCCCTGTCCTCCGGCCCCAGCTGGAATGCGTTGATCCTACTCCTGAGCAAGGTGGCCAATGCCCTCCTCCTGTGCACCTCAGTCCCGTCCACCAGCTCAGCCACCACCTTCCTCCCTTCCGCCGTCAGTTCCTGCCTTCCCACCACACGACACCTTCCGCCGATCCCCCCTTCGCCAGCCTCCACCGAAGTCAGGGTTCCCAGCATTTCGGCGCGGTGGATTGTCAAGGCTTCCCCTCCCGGGTTCAAAACCCGCACACAGGCTTGCCCTTCCTCTGGGACTATTAGCCCTCGCCCCACCAGGAACGGGCTACTCTTTCCCGCCGATTCCGCCTTTTCCACCATCCCTTCCTGCCCTTCAGGCCAATCCCCTAAGACCTGGCTCTCCACCAGCGCTTCCTGCCCGCCGGCTACCACCGCTGCTCTGGCACACACGATCCTCCGGACCAGCCCTTCTGGATTTGAGTCCCCCCCCGGCCATGCTACCGATGCTTCCGCCATATCCACTTTGATACGGTGGTCCCTCAGGAAGGAAGCCCCCAAGATGGCCTCATTGCCAATCTCTGCTACTGTAAACGTGGTAGTCGTGATTGTAGACCCCAGTTGAAAGCTTCCAGTGAACTTCCCCCGCACCGCCATGGGCCTGCCGTCGGCGTTAAAGATGTCGCTTTCGGCGGGATCCAAATCGGGGTATCCCCCTGCCCGTCTCCACCAGTCCACTGACAACAGGTTAAGGGACGACCCCGTATCCACCAACAACTGTACCTCCTTTCCGCCTATCTTCCCAGCCACTATTATCCCGTTACCCCCTTTTTCCTGTCTCCCCTGCACCCTCTCGTCCGGCCATTTCTTTTCAACCCTAACAAGGCCGCTGGTCAGGGTCGATTCTAGTTTTCCGCCGGGCGGGAAGCGCTAGGCGGAGCTGACTCCACTTTCCTCTCGGCGTCTCCCCCCTTCTTCAGTTGGGGGCACTCCCTCTTAAAATGGCCCTCCTGCCCACACTGGAAGCAGCCTGTTCGCCTCCTGGTGGTCGCCTGGGACCCTGCATCTACCTTCTGGCTCAGCTCTTTCACCATGGCGGCCATCTCATCCATCTTGGTGCAATAGGTTGTCATCTTCTCGGTGAGGGAGGCGTCAGCGGCTCTCACTTTGAACTTGTCTACCCCTTCCCGGTTGATGGTCTTCAGATAGGCCTCCGCCCCTATTGCTGTCATAACAGCCGTCTGCAGGTCCTTGGGCTGCGTCTGATATACCCACTGCCTAAGCTGACTGTCTCCCAACGCGGACAGGAACCGGTCCAGAACCAGTGCGTCCACCGTCTTTGCATCGGCATCGGGGTAAGCTAGCCGTGTGTATTTTGTAAGTTCCTCTTGCAGCGCCTGTAACGTTTCCCCCGGCTTACGCTCCCGGGTTCGGAGGAGCGCTTTGTAAGTTTCCATCTGATTAGGCGGTTCAAACCTGAGTTCCAAGGCCTCCCTCAGCTGCTGATACCCTTCCGCCGTAGCTGGTTTAACCCCTGTAAGCAATCGCCGGGCCGGCCCTGTTAGGCTCAACCCAAGAAACATTCCGGCCTCCTCGGGTGTCCACCCATTAACCCTTACGCACAAATCCAAATGGTTGAAGTAGTCCGCCAAATCACCAGTCCCATCAAATTTGGTAGGTTTAATAATTGGCTTCCGCCCCTCAGCTGGTCCACACTCATCTCCTCCTCCTCCCCCTCCGATCTTCCTCCTCCCACCTCTACCGGTGATGACACCTTCTCCTTCTCCTATCTCTCCCTCCTCCACTGGAGGCGTCCGGCCCCTCCGTGGGGGAATTAGGCGCCTTCTTAATCCTTCTCTCCTTTCCACTTTTATCTGTTCGGGGGGCTCTCTTCGTGCCCGACCTCCCTGACCCGCCTCCGGTTGTCTCCTGTTTACCTCTCTGCCCTCGTCCCCCGGGCGTTCCTTGAACTCCACTTCTTCGTCCTCCTCAGTATCGCCCTCAGCGTCCTCAGGTAATTCAGGTAAGTAGATCTCTCCCCCTTCAGCCTCTCTAGCTTCCTCCTCCACCTCCCGAGCCCTTCCCACCTCTCCCTCAGGCAGTTCAGGTTGCACTAGGGGTGTTCTCTCATCCCAAGCCCACCCCTCTGCGGCCCTTCCTTCCGTCGCAGGGGTTCCACCGATCATGGGAGGCCGCCCCAACGCCATCTCCGGTTTTCTCTGGCGGCCTCTCAACCCCTGTGGTCCCCCCTCCGGACCCCCTTTCTCCCGACTCTCGTCCTTCTTTACTGCAGACCTCAACTCCATTTTCTTTTCTCCAGATCCTCCCTCAGCCATTCTTCGATCTCACCGGACGCAGGTTCGTAGAAAAGTATTAAGAACACCGCTGTCACCAATGTAGCGCCCGTTCGTATTATGAATGATCGAAGAACACAACCCGGCAAGTAAAATTAACTCGCTTGGTTTATTGCCCTGGCACTTCTTGGCCACACCATCTAAATGCCATCTGCTAGTAGAAATGTCGTCTGCAACCTCCTCCGGGAGCTAGCTGCTTGACTGTTCACCTCGGGCTGTCAGCTGGATCTCCCCTCCGGTGGAACTAGTCGCGCTTTATATACAAGTCTCCACCGGGACGCTGCCTCTCGTGCAGCGTTTCGGCGGACCACTCCCGAGCGTTGAGACTTTCCCCGAATGACTGCGTGGCAGTCATTCCGCGGACGAGCCTCTCCGCTACAATACTTAAGTCTTATTTTGTGATTTAATGATACCCTATTGTTACTGTGATATATAAAGTATTTACCTTAAAACGACACAGCGGAGACTGACATGTTTCATTGCATCCTCCTTTCTGTCCACAAGCACATCTGATACACTTAGAAGTCTTCTTACATGTGCAGCAACAAACAATGTCCTGTTTAGGAAGGCAAATCTTACATAGTGAAGGCAATCTCTTTTATGCATCCTCGACCCTACCAGAATAAGCTGTGTATTTAGCTAGATCTACCTGTGTCTCACAAATCCTAAACTATTTCTTATCATTTTAGGAAAGGTTACTGAAATACTAAACACATACACAAGAATGCGTTTGCTTTAAACTTTTATCTTAGTTGTTTGTCTGTAATCCAAAAGAAAAACGTGTCCAGTTCCATCATGACCTTCCCATACAGATGACATACAGATGGCAGGCCCATGAATGATTTCGCCATGAATGATTTCGCCATGAACGATTTCCCCATGAATGATTTCCCCATGAATGATTTCCCCATGAATGATTTCTCCATGAATGAATGCCCATGAATGATTTCCCCATACATGATTTCCCCATGCATGAATGGCCTATGAATGCCCCACCCTATAGTATTCCCATAGTCTGCAGGGCTCGACAAATCGGTTTGAAACCAGTGTGTCCACTGGGCACAAAGGCAAATCAAAGTTGTGTCCAGCAGGTAAATGTTGTGTCTCATGCCTTTGGGCCAATGTAAAGCCCTGGCCTAGGAGCTGTCCACTGGACACAACTTGAAAAATAAGTTGTGTCCAGAGAAATATCTTTGTGTCCCGGGCACTGGACACAGGGATTTGTCGAGCCCTGCAGTCTTCCTATAGTCAGTCCATAGTCCGTCCGTCCGTCCATCCATCCACAACCAACCAGCCACTTACAACCATCCAGTTACACCAATGTCACACACAATCATTGTTGCCAAGGTGATTACCCCTTTCCTTCCATTCCCACAGGAAATGGAAGTGCCAGTCAATTCTTTTCCCATGGTGTGAGGTCCCAGCCAATCTTCTTAAAGGGGCCCAGGGCTCCGACTACTAATACTTGACCTAGATTCAATATCATACAATAACAGCAACATGGCCTCTATGTTATTTCCCATAAGGAATAAAACCAGTATATTTACATTCATGCCACTCATTTCTCTGACTAATTTCATAAAAAATGAACATGGTATTGCGTGTTCCTATCCTTCTAGCACACTCTAATTGCAAAAATAACTATAGACAATACCCAGTTTTCTCACAATTGTGTAGAACAATCTGTATGGGCCTTCAGAAAAGTCCATCAGTACCCAGCATTCTCTTTAAAATTCGAAAATTAAAAAAAAAAATACATTGAATTATCACAGGAGCACCGAACCTTCACGAAATACATAAAACATATCAATGTTATTCATTATACTGAAATCACTAGCATTACACACCCTTAGAGATTCTTTGGAAAAAATAGTTTCAAAAACCTGACTTGTTCCAATGGTCCAGTTCATAGACACATGGAAATTTGACAAAGTTCTGTAGGAACTGGACGCGTTAATAAATTGAAGACAGGGCAGCTATCCTAGCATACTTCACTTGTGTCATCAACGTAACATGAGGGTAAGGAAAAAGGGGTTGTTACAGCACTCTGTGTCCTTCATTAGTTCCTTTATAATCTGATTTTTTTGGATGAAACATTTCATTATTCTGAAGGAGGGTAAATATAAGGGTAAGGTAAATATAAAGCGTGAGGTCTAGATAAAGGTTAACTATCAATGGGTTTGTTCAGATAACTGGAAGTAGGTGGGTATTGGTATGTGGTATTCTTTTTCTTGCATACTGGATCATGATCGTTGTCAACACAAGGGGCCTGCTCCTCCTCACAAAAGAATCAATTTTGCATATTAACTTGTTCAAAAGCTAATATAATTTGATAAACTGTATCATTATAAGTAATTACCATTGTAGTTGCTTCTATTGGACTTGTGGGTATGGACTTCTCGGGTTCAGGTGCTGCTGTATAGGCTTCCAAGTGAGCTAAGGGACTGACCACAGTTTCCTTTGCATTGTCTTTACAGGAACAATACGAGTGCTTATCACAAGGTTCCTCTTTGATTTCTTGCTTTATTATGCTCAGCAAGTAGTTATTGGGGTCTTGGTTTGCAGCTCTTGGCAGCCCTTCATGTGATGATTCACTAATCTCTTGTTTAACTTCTGTTATAATGCCATTATTAACCATGTTTGGAGCACTTCCTTCATCTACTTGTCCTTCACCAAACTCTTTTTTTACTTCTGTTAATAAGCCTACCCCAGCTTTGTCTGGTAAAGGTTCTTTGGGTGCACGTGCAGCCCTTACTTCATCATCAGGTGGTACCTTATCTAATTTGGTTATGGTGCCAGGACCAGATGGGTCTGGCACATGTACGGTGTGTTCCCTCCTCTTCCTTCCCATGGTTGGTTTATCCTCGCTGTAACAGATACAAGGCTATGTAATTTTTCTATGTACATTGGAGATGGTTATCGTAGAATAAGGGTATGCTGGACTGATAGTTTTGAATTGGGGCCAATACTATTGGCAAAATGCTTGAATCACTTCTATTAAACTATCATGACACTTTTTCAATGACTGTCAACCATCTTGAATATCACGGCATCAGTTTCAATCACAATAGATGCCCAAGGTGTACTTGCTCTTACCATTCATGTTTTATTTTTGAAATCCATTCTATGTACAAGTATGTACTACTTGGTGTACCTGGTATAAAGAATTCAGTCTATCTGTATGTACTACTTGGTGTGCCCAACACAAAGCACCCATTCTATGTACTAGTTGGTGTGCCTGGTATAAAGCACTCATTCTATGTACTACTTGGTGTGCCTGGTATAAAGCACCTATTCTATGTACTACTTGGTGTGCCTGATATAAAGCACTCATTCTATGTACTAGTTGGTGTGCCTGGTATAAAGCACTCATTCTATGTACTACTTGGTGTGCCTGGTATAAAGCACCCACTCTTTGTACTAGTTGGTGCCTGGTATAAAGCACCCACTCTTTGTACTACTTGGTGTGTCTGGTATGAAGCATCCACTCTTTGTACTACTTGGTGTGCCTGGTATAAAGCACTCATTCTATGTACTACTTGATGTGCATGGTATAAAGCACCTATTCTATGTACTACTTGGTGTGCCTGGTATAAAGCACTCATTCTATGTGATACTTGGTGTGCCTGGTATAAAGCACTCATTCTATGTACTACTTGGTGTGCCTGGTATAAAGCACCTAAGCTATGTACTACTTGGTGTGCCTGGTATAAAGCACTCATTCTATGTACTACTTGGTGTGCCTGGTATAAAGCACTCATTCTATGTACTACTTGGTGTGCCTGGTATAAAGCACCTATTCTATGTACTACTTGGTGTGCCTGGTATAAAGCACCCACTCTTTGTACTACTTTGTGTGCCTGGTATAAAGCACCTATTCTATGTACTACTTGGTGAGCCTGGTACAAAGCACTCATTCTATGTACTACTTGGTTTGCCTGGTACAAAGCAATCATTCTATGTACTACTTGGTGAGCCTGGTACAAAGCACTCATTCTATGTACTACTTGGTGTGCCTGGTATAAAACACCCATGCTATGTGCTACATGTACTTGGTGTGCCCAATACAAAGCACCCATTCTATGTACTACTTGGTGTGCCTGAGATAAAGCACCCATTCTGTGTACTACTTGGTGTGCCTGGTATAAAGCACTCATTCTATGTACTAGTTGGTGTGCCTGGTATAAAGCACTCATTCTATGTACTACTTGGTGAGCCTGGTACAAAGCACTCATTCTATGTACTACTTGGTGTGCCTGGTATAAATCACTCATTCTATGTACTACTTGGTGTGCCTGATATAAAGCACTCATTCTAAATACTGCTTGGTGTTCCTTGTATAAAGCACCCATGTACTACTTGGTGAGCCTGGTATAAAGCACCGATTCTATGTACTACTTGGTGTGCCTGGTATAAAGCACTCATTCTATGTACTACTTGGTGTGCCCAATCCAAAGCACCTATACTATGAACTACTTGGTGAGCCTGGTATAAAGCACCCATTCTATGTACTACTCAGTGTGCCCAATACAAAGTACCTATTCTATGTACTACTTGGTGAGCCTCATTCTAAATACTACTTGGTGTGCCTTGTATAAAGCACCCATGTACTGCTTGGTGAGCCTGGTATAAAGCACCGATTCTATGTACTACTTGGTGTTTGTTTGTTTGTTTAGTTTTACGTCCGGGGGCCATCGAGGAACTCAGACATGTGCCCAATACAAAGCACCTATTCTATGTACTACTTGGTGAGCCTGGTATAAAGCACCCATTCTATGTACTACTTGGTGTGCCCAATACAAAGCACCCATTCTATGTACTACTTGGTGTGCCTGGTATAAAGCACCCATTCTATGTACTACTTGGTGTGCCCAATACAAAGCACCCATTCTATGTACTACTTGGTGAGCCTGGTATAAAGCACCCATTCTATGTACTACTTGGTGTGCCCAATACAAAGCACCCATTCTATGTACTACTTGGTGTGCCCAATACAAAGCACCCATTCTATCTACTACTTGCTGTGCCCAATACAAAGCACCCATTCTGTGTACTACTTACTCTTCATACTAAAGGACCCATTCTATCTGCTTGATGAAGCTGGTTCACAAATTTGTTGAGAATTGTGAAAAATATCAATGAATGCCATCAATTTCAAGGTATATGCCAAAATTGTCTATGAATTTTTTTTAGTTCTGCCTGCCTCCATAAGACTACACCTGCAGACACGGGTGGGTGGGGATCAAAGGCGAGGTGAGTGGTGGCTCCATCTGGGCATTAATGCCTGAATCATCCATATAACAACTGATACATCCCATATTGTAAACCAGTTTATTGATTTGGGCTTCTTATGGTGTGTCATAGTCCCTTCCCTGCCCCCCCCCCCAGTTTTGTTAAGAACTAATCAATGCTAAAGTATTTGTTATTTTATCTTGTACCATAATCCATATGTATACAATCATCATGTTAAAGGCCATCAGAAAACTATATAGGGGGACCATGGCGTCCCCCACCCCCGGCAGTGGCCCCAAGCATTCAAACCACTCTGGAGCTATGAGGGCCCTCATCACAAAATTTGAAATATATGAAGACAAACTACAGAATTTATCCTGAATTTGGTAGGGTGAATCCATGAATATACCTTTAGAGGCATATACAACTAAAGTCAAATCATTTTGCCTCAACTATGATCTTTTCCCATACGTCTATCACTGTTTTCAAATATCCTTGACAGTTAGGCCACTTTGATTGACAGACAGGGTACCATAGCAACTAATACTGCTGTATATTGTCGACATAGAACATGCAGCCATCTTGACTTGACTTGCATCTAGTCAGGGATGTGGGTGGGCAGTTGGCCTTCTTCATACCTGCAGGGTGTAAAACATAATACACACATCCTATCAGATCTTTGGTTCCTGTAATGTTAATCTAACCATGTTAATGTCCATGGTGAAAAAAATACGGTAATACCAATGCATAATGATAACATGACCCACTCCTACTTTTTTTTTTAATTTTTAAATCCCCCCCCCCTCTTCTGTCCTCCAAACTTCAGTGCATGTCAAATACATATAATGTGGAATACCTATAGTAGTTAGCTTTACTAAATGCCAAGGTGAATATGTAAGGTGCATACAGGAGGACTCCCACTCACTCTGCCTATATGTACCCCTACATGTATAATTATTGCCTATAGCTCCATGTGCTATAAACTACCAAAGACCCCCTCTAAGTTTGAGACCTAGACCTAGATTTTGGTAGTGACCCCGAAGAGAAAAGCATCTGCTGTCATTTGACAGACTTGCTTTAACCCTACCCACATTCTGTAATAACTGAAATTTGATGTTTCATTTGACGTTTCTTTGTAAAAACATATGCACTTTCTGAATTTGATGCTCCTCAGATGCACAAAGATATTGATATTTACCGGTGTATAATGCTAATTCACTGTTTGTTGATGAATTCACCCATCTCACTTCTGATGTCAGTGGGAGTACTGTTAAAACTTCAACTATGGACAGCATAGGCCATAATTAATATGCCAAAGTTCAATTTTGGTGGTTACTTTTAATTATTAGGGACTTTCCACTGGGCTAACAGGAGAAAAATAGGTCAAGTGGCCAAATTAACCACAACGCTGGGTAACTTTGGCCAGCCCACTCTTGTCCATGTAAGTTGTCTAATATTAAGAGCAAAACCACAGGACTTGGTATGAAAATGCCTTTATACCCCAGGCTTTATACATAACCTTCATACATAAGGGAGCGTTCATAATTTATGGCAGGGAGGAGTGAGCAAATGAGGGGGGGGTCAAAAATTTTAGAGGTATTCAGAGGGGGGATGTCATTTTTTTCAACCTATTGTGAGAGCGGGGGTCTTTTTTTTTCAACCTATTCCTGAGGGGCGGGGCAATTCATTTTTTGGGGGTATTCGTAACACAATGCAAAATTTCACAACACAATGCGATTCTTTTTTCGCGACACATGCAAATATCATTTGATACATAAAATTATTTACCCTGAAAAAACATGTAAATAGCCCCCCACCTCCATCACACCTATGGGTAAAGCTAATTAATGCTGTAAATGCGATATCAGCTCCCCTCCCACCCTACTCTATGGTGGCCATAGCTTTTCACACCTTCCCATGTGACACTCACACCATGCAATGCCACCCTCACTCCATCCCATGCTGCCCTCACACCCTCCAATGTCGCGGTAACACCTTAGCAAGGCTTTCCCCACAACTTAGGCCTATTCAATGTGCATGTAGGTTGGCTTTTACAAAAGTTGGGGAGGCTATGTCTTAGAGCATATATGTCAAAAGGTTGGGGTGCACCTTATACAAGGGTTTTTCAAAATATCAATCCAGAAGCAGTAGGACTGCCTTATATGCTGTTGCAATTGATATCCATCACACCTACTAAATTAATGTTAAAAAATGAGATCAGAATGAAAATGAAACACTAGAAAAGTCTCAAAAAGTTTGTCTTTGTATGTGCAAATTTTGAAAAAGACAGCTGCAAGTGCCTTAATCACTACAGTTAGTGAGGAGTAGGTCGCATGTTATAGCTAGCTAAGACGTCCCATATTTCCCTGTGTATAAGCCCGTACAGGCTTGTAAACACACTAAGTTGCAAATTTACCAGGGTTATAAAACAGGGCAGGCTTATATTTCTCTACATGAAATAATGAGGGAGTGGCAAACAGTTAGCTCAAGACTTATCTATGGTTTGTACATCATTCTTTAGACATTTTCTATAATCCTTTATCTACCTTTGCAACAAATATAGGGGATGGGGAAATTGTTATAGCTGAAAAAATATATAAATACCATATCTTAAAGTATGGTAATGGTCCAAAATGCTTTATCATTGAGCACAGAGGCCATACACAGGGAAATATAGTACCCACTTAAACTGCATCAGTAGTGGCCCATGCTAGCGCCCCCTATGGAGGAGCCTTCAAAATAGGTGCTATTACAGATGTCAATCAATCAATGGCAGGGTATTCACATTTCAATTTTTCAAAAGATTGGATGCATTTTGAAATAGGCTTTGCATTTATGTGAAATGAAAGCTGGCCAATGGCTGATAGCTTTTACAACATTCTACAACGGCCACCCCATTTTTAACACGTAATTGGAATGGTTTAAATTCAGGTAGAATACACTTTAGCTGGCACACATCTTGCTGCATGTTAAGGTCAGCATTAGGGTAGCTAAAGGGTTCACTTCAACGCCTGCTAAAGTGCATTAGTCCCTCAAATTCTCCCAATATGACAGGAATGAAGAGACCTGATGTACATTGACTTTGTTGAACATGGTTAAATGTATAAGGTAATGTGATGGGAATCATCTTCTTTCAATCAGTTATTATCAAGCATTTTTTTTTCAACCCATTCCTAAAGGGGGGGGTCACTTTTTTTCAACCTATTCCCGAGGGGGGTAATCTTTTTTTTGACATATTCGTTCTGCCAGATTGGCACCCCCCGCCATAAATAATGAACGCTCCCTAAAATGTCTACAACTGCCAAGTGTCTTTCTAAGTGGCCAGCAAAACTAGTCAAAAGTCGCCAAATGCAGACCTCCAAATACACACCTGTGTCAAGAAAAAAAGAGTGGCCCCCCAGATGGCCTGGGACTCGAATTTTTTTGGGGGCAGGGGTGTGCGGCTGGGCCTCCCCTGTGCCAACCCTTACCCTTGTTAGGGGAATTCTACCCTTGAAACCGAAAGTCCACCGTTTTTTAGGGCATTTTCAGCCCAAAATTCCATGTTTTGGAAGGAAACCTGTCAATAAAATCACATTTTGAAAATTGAGTCAGGAATGTCAAAACAAGCAAGATTTGCCCAAAATATGGGCTTTTTGCTCAAATGTAGATGCATCCCCCCTTGGGAGGAGGTGGGGGATGCATCCCCAACACTTTTTCAGGTTCACTAGTATATTGAAATGTAGTAGAATTGACAAAGCCTGTACCCCCAGACCCCTAGGCTAGCCTATACCCCCGGGGGGACACTCACATTTATTCTGACACAGGTGTGCGGCTGGAGCTACAACAACCCTTACCCTTGTTAGGGGGATTTGACTGCAAAAACTGTACCCTTCTTAGGGCACTTTAAAAAAAAAAAAAAAAAAAAAACTATGTTTTTAAAGAAATATCTCACTCATAAACCATTAGAATTCCCTAGATGTGAAAATATCTCCTGAAAACTAGGGAATTATGGTCAAAATGTGGGTATTTTTTATGGGATATTTCACACCTAAGTCAAAAGTGAACCCTTGTTAGGGGGATTTTGGTCAAAGTTTACCCTTGTTAGGGGGATTTTGGCCTAGAAATCGGACCCTTGTTAGGGGGATTTTGATGAAAAAGTGCCCTTGCCAGCCGCACACAAGTGTCAGCAAAATATATGAAGTGTCCCCCCCTGTCCCCCCCGGGCCTATACCCCTGGCCTACCCCACACTTTTTCAGCTGCTCCGCCCACACTCCACTGCAAGGTTTCTGGAACGATGGTACCAAGGAACGATGGTACCACCGGAACGGAACAATGGTACAAAAGGTACCACTCTCTAATTCTGAGGAACAATGGCACCATTTGAAAGGAACGATTCGTCCAGACGGTAACCATGTATCATAGTAATTTACCAAGGTAATGTGTCACGTGCACACGGACCGCGCCATTCTCTGCCGGGGACAATTTTGTATGCTCCAGTGTTGCACTCACCATTCAATGTCTAAATTCTCCCAAAATATGGCATTCATGGCAATATTATCCGCACAGTATAATGGCATTACAGAGAAGATAATGCCATGTCTGTCAGTAAGAGATTGGGGCAGTATTACGGCCATAATCTGCATTTAAAAATGTGCAAGGCTCCAGTGTAGCATTTTTTTATGGTACGTAACAGGGAGTGCCGAACACAGAGCACCACTTTGTCCCCGGCATCCGGTGTGCTGACGTCGGCACGTTACCAAGGTTACCGGACTTTTCGTCTCAATGAATGGTACCATGTTCCTGGAAATGTCTAACCTGTGCCTGCTACTTAATGATTACCCGGTACTTGAGAGTCATAAGCATGAAAATGGTTGGACTTGATAAAAAAAATAATGATGAAGTAAATATTTAGGATTTTTTTTTTTCAAATTTTTATTTTTTTTTAGCTTCTTCTTTCATTCATTTGTTCGACTCACATTGACTTGATGAAGAATTCACCAAAACAACCAAATAAAAATCCATTTACAAATACCAGATGCATAAAATATGATCAAGGACATGATCTAGAGACATGATTTGGAAATGGTAGGGTAGGGTGGGGTAAGACGCCCATAATTTATAACTGTGTCATTTCTAAGGAATTAATTGCTACTTGAAGAATATTTTTTACATCAATCAAAGGAGGAAATAATAATATATGTTCTTCATGTGCAAAAGCTTGTCAGCCCTGCCTCACAGAATGTTACAATAAAGCATGTGTGAAATAAAGTGGGCCTTTTACCCCATCTTCGAGAGGCTGGGGTAAAAGGCCCACAGCCTTCGGGGTAAAAGGCCAACATGCACATCAAAGTGCATCATAATTGGAATAAATGCACCATTTAGATTCTTTTCATAAAAAAAGATACTAAAGATAATCTTCATAAGCTACAACTAAGATTTGGACATAGTAAATCACCTTAACTAACACTTTAGATATTTCATACTGAAGTTCAATGGATTACAGGGAAGGATAAGGTAAAATACCCTAATAACATGTAAATGAGCTAGTTCTAAGAAAATAATTCCAAATTAATGCATATTTTTCGCACTAATGAAAAGATGAAACAAGGTAAAATAATTGTGGAATAGGTTGTCAGCCTAGCCTCATGGAATATTCCATTAGAATGTTTGACAAAAAGCAGGGCATTTTACCCCACATGTTAAAAGGCCGGGCTAAAAGGCCCACACCGATGAGCCAAAAAAGCCCATGGATCCCATGCTGAGATAATGTTCACATAAAAAGCCCATGTGCCTGTTGGAATAAAAGGGGAGGTGAATAAAATGTATCTTTATGGCCTATTCTTGACTCCTTAAATTTACCTTATAGCACCTCATGCAGCTAATAATTTTAACCCCTTTAACTTGCTATACAACAAAGCATGCACATTTCAGGACCCTTTTATTTCTAATTATCTGAAATTGAACATGATGATCTTAACAGTAATGAAATATTGAATGTCTAATAAGTCAGCTATTTCTCATCCAATCATAATGAAAACATACCAAAGATGTCTCCTTGAGGTAATCTTTACTTCCAAGTGTTAAATGGTTGTATACAACTAGTACCCTGGACATGAGAGCTAAAGGGCCTTTTACCCCAAAGGGCATCTTACCCCTTCCTACCGTACCATCATCCCTTCTTCAAGCTCTTGGTGGTTCCTAAAAACATGGTTCTGGTAGTACGTACCATAATGATGGTACCAGTGGTACCATCATTCATGCAATCCACTGCAACCGCAAAACAGTTCAAGACTTCGCACCTCCCACTTTGTGCTATGGCAATGCGCGGGCTATTTCACCAAGAAAGGGCAAAATCTGTTTCCCCCTCCCCTCAAGAGGGTCTGAATGTTTTTGCCCCTCCCCCCAAAACCACCACCCCTGACCACTCCCTTTCTCAAGCACGAGGACTAACTTAGTGACTGTGCCTCCCCGGACTGTGCACTCTCTATGGGTCTAGACCCCTAAATTCGACAGGGTGACATGGCCATTTCTTAAAATCGACATGTGACATGGAGCTTAGTGACAAGGACATGGAAAGGAAAAAGTTAGTGACAAGAGACAAGGCCTTTCCTTAAAATCGACATGTGACATGAAGCCTAGTGACAAGGACATGGGAAAATAGAAATTTAGTGACAAGTGACATGGCCATTTCTTAAAATCGACATGTGACATGGGGACCCCCCATCTAGAGCCCCCTCTCTCACTATGTGGCGGGCTACCGCTGTGGCCAATTCAACTAATTGAACTATAGTTTAGCCATCACTGAGACACCGATTGTTATGTAAAAAGTAGAGACCTAAATAAATAATAGACCTACACAGGGATGGTGATTGCTGCGTGCATGTGTTACTTCAAAAGGCCAAGCTCACTGCCGACTTTTCCTGCCTGTGTCTGCTTCGTCTACTTCCAGCGTTCGTGCAGCACGAGCAAGGTCGCCATGTAACTCCGGGCACTTTCAGAAAGTGCGTGTAGGAAGCCGTTCCCGCCATCGTGAGAGTCGCGATGGGTGGGCCCCACAGTTCGAGCTTCCATCTTTTTTCTTCTTCTTTTTTTTTTCATCTCGAAGCAACATGATCTGCCTCTGACAAATTTCTTTAGAGCGAGATTAGATATGAATGCAAGTTACAGGATAGAGTGTAATCTTTAAAGTGGGCGATGTGATCAATAAGATATTGGAGTAAAAACGCTCCTTTGGCTGCGACGGTGCAGGGTGCTGGGGTCTAGCAACAGGCAACAAGGGAGAAAGAATAATAATATGAATTTACAAGATGAATGAGGGAAGCCTGATTGTGCAATAAAGAGGTTCACTAGGACCCCCCCCCCCCTAAAAATAGAGAGAAAAGGGGGGGGGGAGGAAAAGGGAGCAGAGGGTGATTAGTGACCACGTCTTTCTAGTATTTTTTTCCTGCGACCTGTTGGCTTTAAGTTTGGATTTGAAAACCTGCTTGGCAACAAGTGTTAGCATTTTTAGGGGTAGGTCATTCCACAGGGATACACCACGGTAGTATGGGGATTTCCTATACGGTACCGGTATCCTGCATTGAGGGGGCTTTTTCTGGGGAACTTGATTTTCCTGTCACCCCTGGTTCTAACTGGGCGGGTGGGAGACCCGGGGGGGTCACTTCATATGTTGGAGATACACATGTGTGCGGCTGGCAAGGGTACTTTTTGAGCAAAATCCCTCTAAGCAAGGGTCCCTTTTGGCCAAAAAATCCCTCTAACCAAGGGTCAGTTTTTGAGAAGAATTCTTACATGTGTGATTTTGAATTAGATTTTCTGCAAAAAGGGGGACTTTCTGACAAAAATCCCTCTAAGCAAGGGTCACTTTTCAAGAAAATCCCTCTAAGCAAGGGTAAGGGATGTCAGAGGCTCAGCCGCACACCTGTGTCAGAAAAAATTGAGTGTCCCCCCCCCCCGGGGTGGGAGAGGGAAGTATTTTTAGATAGGGAAAAAAGAAGGGTACCCCGGTACCTGTTGAGAGTTTTGGGGTCTCACACTAGGTCGTCACCGGTTTCGTCTTCTTTATGGACTCTTAGGCATATTCTAAGGGCTTTATTTTGTAGCTCTCTTAGACCAATATTTGTGGCTTGAGTCAAACAAGAATGAGCAGTAATCAAATCTAGAGAGTATAACCTGTTTATAAATAGTGATGGCGTTTTCAACATCAATGAGGTGTCTAGGGCCTGTCTAATCTTTCTAAATTTGCTCATCAAGTGCAGCCCCTAGATATATAAAGCTCTTAACCTTACTTAGGCCCCCGTTGGCAATCAGTGAGGTGTTTCGGCCCTTGCTGGTTGGCATCCTGGGGCTCTACAGAGTGGAGGCCCTCCGACCGGGGATGGATGGAGGATTTCTACGGACTCTTCACTTTGATGTACTTCTGGACAAGTTCCTAGGGGTCCTACCTGGATGCTTTCACCTAGTTGTTGAACCGCCATACAACACTAGTTCTTGATAGCTCACTTCTCGGGGCATGGAACTCACCTAACTGGACCAATTGTGGACACATCTTGAATTCGTTGAGGTGTTGGAGGAGGGGATGCTGAAGTTCGTTGCTGCCTGGAGGACCTTCGACCCGGGAACTTGAGGTTTACCCACTGTACTGTGTACTTTTTTTTTTTTTGAAGCATTTGCAGGTAGCCCCCTGGTGCCTGTGGACCCGCCTAATAGGACAATGGGTCCTGCCGTGCACCCTCCCAGGGGTGTCGGGTATTAAAAACATACTTACTACTTAGGCCCCCCCCCCCTTATTATTCTACCTTTTATTCTCAGGCGGGCTTTGGGACATGCCTTTAGCCTGTAGGTAGTTCCATACCAGATCCACTTAGTCTTCTGGGTATTTATGGTGAGGCCAATTGGAGGATTTCACAAGCTTGTTTAGGTCCTGTTGCAAGAGGGTTTGGGCAAGGGTGGGGTCTTTTCTGCTGATGTACAAGACTATATGGAGAAATGGAGGAGGGTATGCTGTTAATGTAGTAAATGAACAAGAGAGGACCTAAGATTGAACCCTGGGGTACAGAGAACCTAAGTGGGAGTGGTTCAGACTTTTTTTGGTTGACCTACATTGTTTTCTATCAGAGAGATAGGACTTGAGCCAGGCAAGGATATTAGGGGGTGGGTCAAGTTGGTTAAACATAGTCAGGAGGTAGGTATGATTTACACAGTCAAAAGCTTTTTTAATGTCTATCTATAAAAATGTAGGTCTAGCTATGACTGCTGGGCTACTGGGTAGGCCCTACATAGGCTACTGACAATTTTAAGTACTGAGCGTTGTGTAGATCTCAGGTAGGGTAAAATTGGGTAGTATCGCGCATCTTGTATCACGCACCTGTACTTAAATAGAGTTGTTGTGAAGAATTTTCAAGATTTTTTAAAATTTCTTCCAGCAATGGTTGACAATGTTATAAATGGTTATGTTTTAATGTATTTTGTGTTCCTACTTTCCCTATGTATTTTCTGACAGGCACATGTATCAAAAGGTGCAAGCAATGCGATTCTATGACATATTTTTTATTGTAAATCTCCATAGAAAATAATGCTAACTTCATTTAGGGTAATATCGTGCATATGACGATGTAGTATCGCGCACATGATGCAGGATATAAAATGAAAACTTAAAACAGAAATATGTTCAATCAAAAGAGCACATTACATAGCCATACATGTTACCGAATAGTGATAAAAAAATTGGCAAGCTGGTCCGTCTATTAAGGGTGTGACAGCATGGATGGTAAGGCTTGTAATTTCGATCTGAAATCATGACTAAATCTATGCATCTATGTGCACGATACAAGCCCTATGGGAAAACACATTAAATTTTGGTTGTATCGTGGATTGCGCAATATAGCCAAAAGGGGCACGATACAACCCAAAGAAATCCATCTACTTTAGTCCCACTGTAAGTCAGCAGGGGGCAGTTACATTGGTCTTTCATAGGCTCTGCCAGACGCCCGAGGTCCGACCCTATCAGTCAATGACATAACATTGAGGGTCGGCAGTCTGGGGCTCACGGAGCATCGTTTCTTCTGGTTGTATCGTGTTTACCTGCGCAATATTACCCAATTTTACCCTATCAGATTTACTATAGGGCCCTAGACAGGGGGCGGTTTAACGTTGTTACAAAAGGTTATGAGTCCAACGTTTTTAGGAAAACCTTTGTTTAAAGGTAAAAAAACAACGTTTTTAGGCAAACCTTTCTAATCAAAATTATTTAGATTAGGTGTTTAAAAGTTCGAAGTAAAACTCTTTTTTTCTAAACCTTTTCTATACCTTTAATGAACGTTTTGAAAGTTGTTTTTTTTTTAAGGTTGATTTTGAAACGTTTTTGTCCCAACCTTTTTTGAAGATTCCGGAAAGGTGCAGAATAAAGGGCCTAGGGATAGAGAAAGATTTAAAAAAAAAACAACATATTATTTGGGGTTTTAAGGTTCAGATAAAAACTTTTTCCCAACTTTATTTTTATGAAAACGTCATCAGCGAACAGAATAAGGATATATGCTTTGCATTAAAAAACGTGTTTTTTTTCACTTTAAAAATAAACACGTTAAATTTACGTTTTTATACATTATTATAACATTAAAACAATGTTTGTTTATATTCACAGAAAAAGGTTTTGCTAAAAACATTTCTGCACCATTTCTGAACGTTTTTTAACGTTAAAAAGTGTTTTTGCAGGGATGTCCCTTGTCAAATTCAAGAAGGGGCCTTGTCCCTTGTCTCTTAGCCTACTGCAGTAGGCTAGCCTCGCTATGTCCCTTGTCGAATTTAAGAGATTGACTTGCTACTTGTCTTCCAACCCCAAATCTCTGTTCCCGTTGTCGATCAATGAAAAAAGATATCGGTAGTAGCCTACCTATATAGGCCTATTTGAAAATTAAGGTTAAACCTGTTAATGCCCCATGGATTTCTATAATTCATTACCCCATGTGTCTACCAGAATAAACACCGAAGGCAGTACAGTAGGCTACCTAGGCTATAGGCCTATTAAGTGGATATAGAGGCAGAGCTCAAGGAATGAGAAATTAGGACTATATATGCCGATGTGTGGCCCCGGGTGTGTGGCTTAGGGATCTCAACAAAATGAAGCAACATTGTGAAATCAGTCCCTAATCAGCAAAATCATATGATTATATTACATATTGCACAATAGTTTTCAAAGTCCTTAAATATAGAATTAACCTTAGGATTTTGTGAGGCATTAGGGTACATTAGGGGCTACCACTCTAACGTCTAAGCTATCTTAAGAAAATAAATTATTCTTACAGGATTGATATCCCTTGTGAGAGATGTCCACTTAAGACCTATAGATATGTGATGCATTTTCATAAGACGAGGACATACAGCGTAGTTTAACCTCAAACAAAGTAGTACTTGGAGATTGGTAAAGACTCCAATAGGAAAGGACCTCCCTGATCCAAAGGTTGGCAGATCAAAGCTGTTTCTCACTAAGCAGTTTAGGTGCTTCCCTGCCTTCCACTGGCCCAAATAGGACGCGGGCATCAAAGACTTTAGCCTCTGTATAGGAAGGGCCTAGCCCAATCGAATTTCCAACAAAGGCAGGTCAGGAATAAGAAAATTCTACCATACAGAGGGCTGGACTTCCCTAGCTGCCACCTCTGCTTGTAATATAGCTCGTATGACACGCACTCTTACTATCAATTTTAGTTCTTCGATCCATACTGGTTCTTTATTGGTGTTTTCATTATATGCAATAGAAGTCTCAAATCACTCTGCAAACCTATATGAATAAAACCATCACTATGAGTATGATAAACGGTCTTGTGGATTTGCTGGAATACCATAATGGTCCTCATGGTCTAATCTGAAATATTCGCTTATTTACTGAACGTTTCAGAACGTTTCCCCATGGCTCCTCATCATGGCAAAACGTTTTAAAACGTTAAAAACGTTTGTTTTTGTTTACGTTAAATAACGTATTTTTGTTGAGTGGGTTGTTATTATGGTATTCATTTAAAACTGTGTTGAACATCCCTTTGCCTTTATGTGCGCTGTAGTGCCCCCCTTGATGCATGATTATTCAGCTATTACTTTGAAGCCAGGTACAAGGCACAATGCTTTTAGTAGGTATGCATATATAAATTTATATATATATATATATATATATATATATATATATATATATATATAATAACGCCTAACGCCACCGGGTGTGCATACCTTGGACAGTATGCAACGAGACGACCTGTCGACGGGAAAGGACCCACGAGTCCGAAGGACGAGTGGGTCCTTTCCCGTCGACAGGTCGTCGAGTTGCATACTGTCCAAGAGTATGCACACCCGTGGTGTTAGGCATTTATTATACCTAGCCTTACCTTTTTTATGGCAAAAATAAACGTTTCGCTTAGCCTTTCGTTGCCAAAATCGCCATTTTTGCCGGAAGGAAGGACATGAACGCCGTCTAATGTGTTGTTGTCGCAGTTCTGATAGTTTAGGCTAGACGGCGCCACCATCAGATCTACACTGGACTCCTATGCCTCACTACGCATGAGCCACAGTGTGATAACCAGTGTACCACCGAGAAACACTTAGTCGTCTTTGCTTGACATACCTTTGCATGCGTCTTTTCATGAAAAAAATTTTCGTTCGCCACTAATTTGAGGGTGTACGTTTTGTGTTCTTCCGCACTGTTTTAGGGACTAGTTTGTTACGGTTTTTAGTTTGTTTAACAAATCTACATTCTTTTTAGTCAAAACTATTACTGTTTGATAGGAATTAAACATAATAATGTAGTTAATAGTAAGAAAACAAATCATTTCAACACGAAAAGCCACAGAGGCTACTTTTACTACATAAATATGTGTGTATCCTTACGCTGTCGTCACAACATCGTCAACAATGGAGGAGAGAAGAACCATGTGGATCTTATCACTAAATAACAACGCCTTATTTCAGGTAAGAGTCTTAAATAAATAAGTTAATGTCTCTTATAAGTTAATGAGCAATTACTGCTGGGTATTGTTCACGACATCCATGTCGGTTTTGGTGTTAACCTGGCTTGTCTGCGGTCCATAATTGAAATTTATTGTCACACCGCCAGAAATGCTCGCCCCCATCAGCATACCGGAGGCTGAAGGAGGGAAGCCGGGGGCAGATCCACTGGGGCCCAGGACAGGAGCTTGGAAGACAGGGAGAAGGCCACTGGGGCCCGGCACCACTGGAGTCTGAAAGGCGGGCTGTGCTATGGTACCAGAAGGCTGGACTTGTGGAGCTGGCAGAGCAGGAGGGCTGGCAACACTGCAACTTGGAGCTTCAGGTAAGGCTTTAGGGCTTGGGTTTGGTGGGCATAATGCCTTTTCTGAAATTTTGCTTCTTTTCTGGCCGGTAGCTATGAGCGCCATCTCTTTCTGTTGCCTTTTTGTTGCAGTCGCGTAGTGTGATAGAGACTCAATGCTTTTGTGCCCGGTAAGCTGTATCATGGCTGTAGAGGGTATGTCTGCTGCTAGTAAATTTTGACAAGTGGTTCTCCGAATGCTGTGATTAGTAATTTTGCCGTCGAGATTCCCCTCCTCTGCCACTGAGGGCATGATCTTTGCAAGAGAGTTAATCCCCATAGGTGATTCTTTGTACCAAACTGCATTATCCTTACCGGTATTTGGCTTGGGGGTTAGGTAAAATGGAGCATCTTTGGCCATCATTTTGTCTGGACGTTTGTTTCTAAACAGACAATACAAAACAGCTGGACACCTTGTTTCATCTGTGAAGTTGGCATACAGACGAGGGCTGTACACACGCGTGTGCCCCCCCTCAGCCCCCTGCCTTGTTTTTGTCATACGCTCACACCTGAGCTCAAGATAATTCTGCCCCTCTTCATCCCTGCCTGGAATTACATCCCCCCACTTAAGCTGGCGGGCCTCGTGACAGCCTCTAAAGCCAAAAGCAGATCCCAGATAAAAAAACAAAGTATTCTGGAGTGATTTCCCATTGGCACTTCCAAAAATACCCAGAGCCCATAACTTTTCCACTTGATCTTCACTGATGGAATCGCTGCGGTTTGGCTTATTTCCTAGCCCCTTGCCTTTCAATTCCCTTCTCCTTGAAGCTAACACAGCCCGTGTAGATTCAAACTCCTCATCCTTTAAGACACTATACGGATATTTCTTCTCCCTGAGGTACCTATAAAAATATATATATAAACAAAATTGAAAAAAAAATCTCTTATCAATTTTATTTTTTAAAAAAAGTAACTACTTCAATAGGATCCCTACCACTGTAATATTAGCATTTTTGCAGAACAATTTTTATTTTTTTTAACCGAGATGCTTTTATACAAATATCATTTTACAAATTTTATTTCATTTACCTGTCTATAGCGCGTACAACTGATGTTAGGGTGTCAGGCTCATAGTCCTTCCCGTCTGCACGTTTCAGGGTTATCAAGTAGTTGCTGATGTAGTTGTTTAATATGTTGGCCTCCAGCGTTTGTATTTCTCTACCATCACCATGCTTCTTAAGGAGATAACCTGTGAATTTTGCCATCACCTGAAAAACAAAAATTAAAATTAAAATATTCCATTCAAACGAATTCTATTTTTACAGAAATGTTTCAATTATTTTAAGAAATTCTCAATTTAAAAGAAATGAATCAAATTTTTCTTGTGAATAAAAATCTTTTCTATAAAAATTGTGAACCAAATTAAAATTGAAAAGAAAAGGCTCGTATATAAATAATTTAACAAAAATACCAACCTGTTTTGTTCTTTTTACAGTGTTTTCGGAGCGCTGCCCATCTACATAGGCTTGAAGCTCATCATCATTCAGTACATTGGTATCCTGTTCACTTAAAGCATCGTGCAACACCTGCCCAGGTATGTCATGAGTCTCATCAATATCTTGGATATCAATCTTGAACGTTCCCACCTCCTCCTGTTCCTGTGCTTTGTTAATACCATCTATTTCTTCTTGCATTTTCTCTCGATGCTCAATTGAAGAGACTAGTGCCTCAATATCTGCAGAAACCACAAAATCATCAACAAGATCGTCCATTCTTTTCTCTTCAGCCTTTTCACGCTTGTCTTCTTCCAGTGCAATGCGCTCAGCGATTTCTTGGTGAATGGCTTCAGTGACATTCTCTAAAGTGAATTCTCTCGTCTCACCTTCTTCGATGCACAGCTCCTTCATTACTTCTGCAACGTTTTCCACTACTTCTTCATCAATTATCAAGGACATTCCCACATTTGGATCAAGGTAAGGAAGTTCATAGTGATAGTCACTGTGGAATGACAAAATATCGTCTGCTAGACGCTGTTTTGCTCGCTTCACCCGCTAGGTGGTGCTGCAGTTTGCCGCGCTTTAGTTCACGCGTTTGCCACTGCGTACTGCAGTAGCACCACTGTGCACGTATCCAACTGCAGTGCGTCAGAAATGCTGTAGGGGGCGATACCGGGACTACTTTCCCGCGCGTGGCGTACAAGATCCTATATGCCCACAGTGGGCATACGTGGCATAGTATACCACTCTAAAAAACATACAAAGCTACAATGCTATCTCTATGGGACGTATGTATGCTACTTATTGCTAGGTATAATAAAAGCAAATATCCACGAGCATGGGATATTTTTGCATCGTACTTCCCTCGGTGGTTCTGCCCGCATTCAACGAAGCCATTATATGCCAATATTCGCTTATTTGCTCTAGGTCTTTGTTATTATGGTAGTCATTTAAAACTGTGTTGAACATCCCATTGCCTTTATGTTCGCTGTAGGGCCCCCTTGATGCATGATTATTCAGCTATTATTTTGAAGGCAAGTTATCTCGCTACCAGGGAAGAATATACCGGTAATATACGGACATTAATATGATATTATAGTTGATACGGTATATAAAGAATGTAATGATGAATATATAATAATGAATGATCTCATCACAGAAACACATGAGTTTGGTGGGTTACTGACCTTGGGGCTATCAGCACTATACATGCCAAACACACACCTAAACACGCCAAACACATGTAAACACATACCAATCAGCATTGCAAATGAGATTGGCACAGCCTATCCAATTGTAATAATTCATCTTTATAATTATGTAAATAACCATACACAGCATTGGATTCCCAGTTAACTTTTTTCTTGATCGCCTCTATACTGAGGCCAGCATCCTTTAACATCATGGCACCCCCGTGCCTTTTATACCAGACTGTAAGGAGAATTGACATATTGGTACTCCATAACACTACCCTTAGACTTAAACAGGTAATCATTTTTATTCCTGTCTTTACACAAATACTGCAAACCTTTATACGGACACAGCAAGGAACTGTCATTCCTAACCAAGAATACCTTCAAAGATCCCCTACCAAGTTGATCAGTTTTAGAAGTTTTTTTCATGCAGGCTAACATATTCACCCATAAACACAACATCGCCTACCCTCAAAGTGTGAGGGGATTTAACCACATGGCCTACCCTGAGTACACCTCTATAACATGTTAATATAGCCAACCAAAATTTCATATCTGCTCTGTTAGATAGGTCTTAATTCGACCTTAATTTCAGCATTTCTTGAGGAGTCAAAGGATGAACTTCCCTTGTAGGATTAGTATCACGTCTTTCGATACCATCCAAAGTACTTTTTAACATGAAATTACTGCTGTAATCAATGAAACCTTCTTACTTTGAACTGTTGGTACCAAACTGCAGACATGTAATTTTTTACAGATGAGGGCTTCATGTGCTCAGAAAGATACACTGCATATATTGAACCCTGAGACGGAGAACAAGGAAAAGGTTGTAAATCAAAATTTTTACAAAAATTTTTATACCTTCTAAGCTGTTGGTTCCTAGTTCTCCTAGTATTCTCTGACACACACTGGTCCAAAAGATAGCTTTTTCTTTTTTGCAACCTCTCCCACTCTGGAATCAAAAAAGCACATGTTATTATCATGTAGAGTGGTGACACATTTTCCAGGGATACCTTTATAAGCAAGTCTTGACAATTGATCAGCCAGAATATTATCCTCGGATCTAATATAAGTAGCATAAATCTCTACATTGTTGATGAAACATAACCAAAAAATTTCTCTCAACCATTACATATTTTGGAATTTTGGGAAACTTACCGTAGTGTACCAGAGGGAAGTTGAAGTAAAACTTCTTATTTTACCGAGGGAATACGGGGTATTGGAGGAACAGATGAGATACGAACGAGGGCGGTCACGTGACGACAGACTTGAAAACCTAAAATCTATGAGTAGAAAAACACACACAATTTTCTGGAAACCAACCAGATTAGACATTTCAATTTTTTATATATTATAATAATAACCTCGAAAGAATACGGGT
Organism: Acholoe squamosa; assembly: GCA_949317995.1. Classification (NCBI taxonomy): domain Eukaryota; kingdom Metazoa; phylum Annelida; class Polychaeta; order Phyllodocida; family Polynoidae; genus Acholoe; species Acholoe squamosa. Next base: position 28,831,119 of record OX439049.1, on the reverse strand, counting down.
AGGGTGGGAAGGACATCTGTTCCTCTAATACCCCGTATTCCCTCGGTAAAATAAGAAGTTTTACTTCAACTTCCCTCTGGTACCCTACGGTAAGTTTCCCAAAATTCCAAAATTTTACCTCGGGAATACCTCGGGTATTTCCGGAACCGATGAGATGTTGAAAGCCAATGTGTTTTTCTAGTCATAAAGATTTTTGGCTATTATCAATAATTCTCAATTATTATCAATTTAATAATTGACCAAGACCAAAACCGAATCAATTCAACAGCTTTAATTTTCTGACCTTTATCATAACCAACTTGGTTAAAGCACAATACACTAGTAATCTGGAGTAGTCAAATAACCAACCAATGCAATTCATACGCCAGATAACCCATACATTTGAACATTCAAGGAAACTAATCTGCTAGTCTCAGCAAGTTTGTAGCTACATGCTCTGTATCAACCTCGATGGGCTTGTTGTAGAATTTCCGATATGAGTCAGCTGACTTCCACCCTGCCAGGCGCATTACGGCATTCAAGCAGGATCCTACCTTGGTGGAAGCTGAAGCTGAAGCCCCACGAGTAGAGTGGGCCTTCCAACGTGAAGTGTCAATCTCAGCCATGTCTAGAGTGGCAATGGTCCACCTGGCCAGGGTATCCCTACTGATTCCGTCATGAGGCGAAATGTAACTCATAAGGAGCTGCAGTGGATTTTCAAGAGGTGGGAGGTTCAGCTTCCTCCTAAGTCGTTCAGACTTTTCACGGACCTTTTGCCTCCTAGTGAGATATGCCTTGAGGGTGCTGACCACACAGAGTTTTTCATTCAGGATGTAGGGTCGCAAGACCACAGTGTTTAAAGGGTCACCCACTCTGTTAGACTTTAACAGAGTACTGAGTCTGAAGACAGCATTTCTGTCCTCCCAAGACAGTTCATCTGTCCTTAACGCTAAGATTGTTTGCCCTCTTTGAGACATGACAAGTAGAATTAAGACCGCTAGCTTCAACGATAACTTCTTAAGTGACAAAGAACTGTTATCCCCCCAACTTTTGAACAACTTGAATACCTTTGTAACATCCCAAAACATGTCATACCTTGGTCCACTAGGTCTATCTTCGTATGTACCCTTCACCATATGGCATATGTTTGGATGTTGCCCAATAGGCGCCCCATCTACCTGTGGTAACAGGGTTCCCAAAGTACATCGTGCCACATTCATAACTCCGTGACCTACTCCCGAGTCATACAAGGTTCTCATAAATTTACACACTTGTGGCATAGTGCCCTTCATCCAGTTATAACCCCGTTCAACACAGAAAACTATCCATTTGTTTATGTAAGTCGTATAAAGTTTCCTTGTAGATGGTCTCCAAGCTTTTATCATAAGATCAATGGAAGCCTTGTCATACCCTTCCTTTTGGAGGCGTCGTCTCAGAAAAGGAAAGCTATAATTGGTAGACTTCCTATGAACTGTAGGCTTGTAGGGGCCCCATGAGGTAGTAGGTTGCTCTTTCTCTTGCGGAACCGTACGTAGTCCACCGCATACTTGTGGGCTTTTGCCTTCCAGGGTTGACTCTCCCAATCCGGCATCACGAGGATTGCCCTTGCCCCTGCCCTCAATATGCGTTGAAGCACTCGGCCTGCAATGCTGAACGGAGGAAAACAATATAAGAGCTTATTAGGCCATGTGAATGAGAAAGAGTCAACTTTCCATGCTTCTGGTTCTGGCTTATGTGACACAAAACATTGAACTTTACAATTTGTTCTAGAGGCGAACCTGTCCACCTGAGGCCTCCCAAACCTTTCACAAATGATTTCAAAAATTGAGTCATTTATCTCCCACTCAGTCTTATCTTGGAAATGGCGTGACTCACGATCAGCGATGACATTATCCACTCCCGGCACATGAGCCGCTGTCAACCAGATCCCTCTAGACTCACACCAGTTCCAGATGTTTCTTGATACTAAATTACACATTGGAGACTGCAGCCCTCCCATATGTCTCACATATGCAAGTGCCGTGGTATTATCTGTCATGACCCTAATATGAGCCCCTCTCACTTTACACAACGATTTTAGCCCATATTCTATTGCCATGGTCTCGTGGATGTTGGTGTGGAAGTCCACCTCAGAGGGAAGCCATCTGCCGTTTGTTCTGACGTTCCCCCTGTGTGCACCCCAGCCGTCATCCGATGCATCCGTATACAATTCAAACTCTGGTGGACCTACATCCAGTGCCTTCTTAGCAGTTGGTATGCTGGCTCGCCACCATAGTATGTCCTGTATAGCATCCTTGGAAAGTACCATTTTTGCATCAAAATTCCCTTTTCGGTAGGCTAACCACTCATTCTTGCATTTCTCAAGTCCTTTAATATGTGCAGGCCCATATTGAACTCCTGCCGAGTAAGCTACCATAAGACCTATGAGAGATGCAACCTCCCTGATTTTTGGCTTGACTTTCCCCAGCAGCAAGTAGGAATCTGACATGAATTTGTCTACCTTCTCCTGAGTTGGATATATCGACATATCCACAGAGTCAATCCAAAAACCCAAGAAGATCACCCTTTGTGAGGCTACAAAGGCTGACTTATCTGGGTGAATTACAAAGCCTAACCCATCCAGGGTTTCACACACTTTCCTGATAGATTGCTCACCTTCTTTTGACTTATGCATAATAAAAGAATCGTCAATGTAGGGCAAACAGATGTGTCCCTCCTCCCTTAGCTTTGCGAGGGGGGAGTGAGCAACTTAGTGAATACTCTTGGTGCACATGAAAGACCGTTTGGCATCCCTACAAACTGGTAGAGGACCCCATTCCACCTGAACTTCAGAAATTTACGATAATCTTCTCGTACAGGAATAGAGTAATAGGCATCCTTTAAATCTACACTCCCCATAAAACAATTAGGGGTGACAAGGTCCACAGCAGTTTGTAGGGAGGCCATCTTAAAATGCTCATACATGACCTGCTTGTTCATATCGGTCAAATCCAATATAAGCCTGTAATCCCCATTGGGCTTGGGACGCAGGAAAACATTGGAGATGAATTCGCCCTGTTCATGTACTGTAAACTCAATAATACCCTTAGCTACCATTTTCTCTACTTCCTTATCCATAAAGGCCACCTCTAGCGGATCAAGTTTATATGGAGGAGGCACCCAGTCCTGGGATGGTAAGGCATTAAAGTCAATGGTGACACCCTGAGACATGGCTAAGATCCAAGGGTCCTTGGTGAGTTTAAACCAAGCATCAGCACATTTCAGAATGTTACCCCCTTGAAAGGATTGGACAGTGTTATGAAGTGGGAAGGGACTCACCTGCCCTACTTGGGCCCCTTCTTGGAAAAACCCTGTTGGGCTTGCTGCTTCTGACCTTGGCCCTGAGGACGAGGTGCTTTGAAGCGGTAACCCTGGCCTTGTGTCTGGTAATTCTGAGAGTAAGTCTGCCTGTAGCCATGAGCCACTTGAAATCTCGGCTGAGCGTACTGATGGCGCGGAGCAGGGTAGCGGCCCCTAGGGCCCTGGATATAGTAGTGGTTCTGTCCATAAGGGTGCCTAGGTCCCCAGGCTTGAGCAGGTGCTGTGCCCATGACCTTCTGCCTCTTAGACTGGGAAAGAGAATCCTGAGGCCCTGGGCGTTTGGACGCTAGAACCTTGTCTGAGATCTTCTTGTCCTCCTCAGCTTGTTTAATACGAGCCTCCAGGTTGCCCCCAAAAAGCCATTGTGGGTCCCCATCAATGTTGGTCTTGGTGAGCGCCTTAGCATAGGGCTTAGCAAGGAAAGGTTTTAGCAAGTCCCTCCTCTTTACCGATAGCCCATTGCACACATTGACCAGTAGTCTGGTTGCCTTATTGAAATCCCTTCCAAAGGCATCCAGTTGTTGGTCCTCGGGCCCTTTCTCCAACATCATCGAGCCTAACGGTGCCATAGCTGCAATGGCCGAGACCATCCCTTTCTGCAGGGTCTGAAGAGATACATCCAGCATACACACTGCCACATTCTTGGAAAGTGCCTCAGAGTTGAAAATTGCTTCCTCTAACTTAGGTGCTACCAGTCTCTGCACATTTGAAGGCCTAGGAAATTCTTTAGCCGCTTTCTCCAAGTCCTGGGCAATATAAGTCTCTTCAAAATAGGAATTGATGGCATCGGAGAGGGCTTCATGTACGGTGGGGCCTTCCTTGGTTAGTTCCGCTTTTTCCCGTCTGTAGGACTGGATACTCTCAGCTAGGCTTCCAGTTAGCCCCTTGAGATGGTCTATTGGAGGTGGCTTAGCCTTTGATGACTGTGCCTCAAAATCACTTTGCACAGAAGCCACTTCCTCCTCATCATCAACTACTGACAACGCATGTGCCTGTCCATGTGGGCCTAGAACCACATAACCCTGACCTTCCTCCTCTACTGGTTTACACTGGTAGGCCATGTGATCCATACCATAGGCATAATCCATCGGCTGATAAGGGTCCTGATAGTAATCATAACCCTGTTGGTAGTAGGGCATAGGAGAAGCCCATCTTTGAGGTGGCTGCTGGACCAACAGCACAGGAGCAGTAGGAGTCTCAGTAGTTTGAACTCCAGGCTCCTTCTCAGAGTTTACTGAACTCACAGTGTCTTTCTCAGCACCCTTATCCTTAGAATGCCTAGATGAAGATCTAGCAGAGCTGGAACTTGAACTGGAGTTTTTATGTGATTTCTTTCCCTTCTCCACAGCAGTGGGACTGGACTGTGATGTACTTGCCATCCTGGAAAAGGACCAAAAATAACAGATAATAAGCTAGTGACATTCGCGGTATGTACTTAGAGCAGGACTAGAAGCATGTACCTGGAGTAGACCCGCTTAGCGGTAACACAACGGCGACACTCGCCGAGCGGTATGTACTTAGAGCAGGACTAGAAAACATGTACCTGGAGTAGACCCACTTAGCTCTGGGCGTGTCCTACTTTAGGTACACACGTACAACGGCGCTGGTGCCCGGCGAGCCCCAACGGTCAATTTTTCGATCGCTATCGACCAAAACTGCCCGAAAAAAGTGCAAATTGACGACAAAAAAGGTGCCAACATCAGGGAAGGCTCAATAGCCCCTGTAAGATCCCTGTAACGAGAGAATTCCAGCGGAATTCCTCCAGGAATTTGTAAAAATGTAAAATCTCCCTACAGCCCGCCGACACAACGACTGTCTTTGAGAGAAAACTTTATTTTCTAGCGCTAAAAAGGTACCCCAGCGGCGTAACCTTGGCTAGACATATAACAAGAAGAATTTCCCTAAAAATAGGGCAAAAACTGCCCAAAAAAGGGCAGTAAAACAGGTAAAACCGATCAAAAACTCACCTGGAAGTTTAAAACCGTCTGCCAAACACGAACGCTCGATCCAAACTGTCGTCACGTGACCGCCCTCGTTCGTATCTCATCGGTTCCGGAAATACCCGAGGTATTCCCGAGGTAAAACAAAGTTTATTTTTTGATCAACCCGTGTTGATCATGGCTAGCACTTGCATATTGTCTGTTATACAGTGGATTCTTTTATTTCTATAACTAAAAATCCAACGTTTTAAGCCCATCATAACAGGGTACAATTCATCCACATTGATATTTCTATGATGGCTCTTTAGATTATCCAGCACTGGAGGGGGGGAAAAATGACCCACACCAACTTTGAACGTATTATAAGATGTCCAGTCTCCATACAAAAAATCCTTCCCATTCCAGGCTCCAAAGCCCCTAACAGATGAATCTGAATACATAGGGGTATCTATCAAGTCGTTAAGGATTAAACTTTTACAATTAAAAGTATCACAAAAATCCAGCCACCAATGCATTCCTGTCTGATACACTCAGATACTTTAATATATCCTCTAGGTCTGGCTCGGGCACATAAATCAAACAGACAAAATCAAAAAGACATAAGTCCACCAATTCTTTCCAAATTCTTCTTGGAGATGAACCTCTTATTAACATTGTCCAATAAGATACCCCTCATCTTTTCTACCTTATCCATAGGTAAAGATAATTCTAACTCTTTAGAATACCTAAAAACTTGCACTCCTGTGCCAGTTCAGTTACTTTTTCCTTTGAGATTACAAACCCCATGTACTGCATGCACTCAATCAACAAGTTTCTCTGGCTAAGACATTCACTATAGGATTCAGCTATGACAATAAAATCATCCAAATAGTTGACAATTCTTTTAACACCATAAAATTTTGCCACTTCTACAACGAAGTCTGATATCCTGTTGAATATGTAGGGGGCACATTTGAGACCAAAGGTTAGTCTATTGCTAACATAGTATTCCTCTCCATGTCCAAAATCGCACCTGAAACCTTGCATAGCTGTATGAAGACCATATACATTTATAGTTCTATAAGCAGACTCATAAAATCATTCCTATCTAACTGAACAGTCACCGTGCTAATATTATTATAGAAAAACGTAGAACTGGTAGTATCCATAAAGTTATTAATGGAGATTTTTTCAGGCATACTACAATCTGTTATTGGTCTCAACTTGCCATTGGATTTTTCTACCCCACCAAGTGAATGAATACACTGAGGTTTACTCTCGGATTTTGAGACAAGACCTGCCTCCAACTCATCCAATAATATACCACAAAATTAATTGTAAAATTTTCCTTCAAGAATTGATTTATAATTCTTACAGTCATAGGTAGTTTTACAGTCTGGGTCTGCAATCTTGAAACCTTGGATGAAACCATACCATAGAAAATTAGCCTCAGTATCACTAATATTAACGAGACCTTTCTGTTGGAGGAAAGATGCCACCCTGCATGGCAAAATTTGAGATTCCTTCCCACAAATATAATGAACACATTCACACACCCCATTTATACAACTGTCATACACCCTGATGCTAGGTAAATTATTGACATTTATGGTAAATAATGGTTCATTTTCACCATGTACTGGGCCACTATATGTCATATACAGATCGTTTGAGGTAACAATATTATTAACCTCTTCCACATTTTCCAAAGAATTAATTTCTTGGAATATACCCTGACTCTCTTGTTCTGTTATGGGTTCAGGTACATCGTCCACCTGAACTGGAGTGGTCTGGGGAGGTAAACCAACATCTACCATGCCTACTATAACTGGATCTGGCACCAGACAAACACTACTACCAGCCATAGGACATTGGCTACCCGTAATCCAAGAAAATCAATTAAAAATCAAGGGAACACCTGGCGTGGTGTTACCTGTACAGGTGAGATTGGCCAACTGACGGTTGATGCAAAGTTCCCCCTTATATACTGGAGGACTGTTTACCATGCTATGACATCATAGATAATTATATATATATATATACACACGAGTGTATATAGTTCCATATATATATGCCCGCATTGAATGCGGGCAGAACCACTGAGGGGAATACGATGCAAAAATATCCTATGCAAGTGGACATTTGCAATTATGTTATGGCTACACTGATTTGAAAGCTTTTAAGTAGAGAAATTCTACAAAATTTAGCTCTGTTTATTGCAGCAGGTCACATGATCATCAGCCTTTGAATACGGCCACATTGTATTCCATCCCCCCATTGAATACAACATGTCCAGTACTGTTCTATAGTAACGATCATATCTGCCATGACACATATATAATATATATATATATATTATATATATATATTATATATAAATATATATTGTAATAACCAGAGTCGACAACTTGTATAAAGAATGGAATATAAAGTTACAGCCGTTGTTGTTGTTTTATTTCTTATAGACCTTAGGGACTAACAGGCACTTGTCATCAGTTACTTGCTTCTACTGATACTGGTACTTATACTTGCTTAGAGACGCCACTCTGTTCATGGACTAGAAACCAGCCACCGAACTCCCTTAGGAAGGCTTACACGTAGGCCACCTGAGTGTCTGATTGCATCTGCTAGAAAACAACCGAACACCGCGTTTTATAGCCCTGGCCACCGACGCGCCCCCTAGCGGCCACCGTGTGAAGCCAGCGCCGAGCCGCCGGCCGATGTTTATTACATCCCTCCCACCTTACTTTATTCCATGGGTATAACTTTTATAATAAACATTACTCGAGTGTCCAACAATGGCACCTGTGCCGTACAGCCTAGTGACTAGTGCTTACTTTATTTAAACCTAGATTTTATTTAAATCAATAATTACCGTAGTATGTACCAGGTGAGTATCCCCCCTTATTATCATAATTAGTTACAATACCTATGGGCTCCAACATTGGACCGCCCGTTTTACCTCCCAAACTGTGTAATATTTCATGACTTAATTCAGTCTATCAGCGCCTACAGTGGGCCGTTCTTAAATTAATATTACTTAATCCCGACTAGAGCGTGAACGACTTATAAAAATGACCTAATCCGGACTACCAGCACCAACAGTGGGCTGTTCTTAATTGCTATTCACTGAACGTGGTATATACAATTGATCATAGGAAATCCACGGTCTAGAAGGGCGCGGTAATACGGCCTGCAGGAAGTGGGGCCGTCCCTCCCTTGTCCTGGCCACGGGGATCCTCCCGGCTCTCTGGGCTGCCAGCCCTTATGCTGCTTGTCTTGTGCCCCGGGGGCTTCTAGGGGTGTTCAGGGGCTGGGTTTCCTGGCAGGTACTCAATCCCCCACGAGTACTCCCCCTTCCCCCTACTAACCCCCTTTGCACCCCCCTTCCCGGCTGTCTTTCAGCTTCCCGGCTGCTCCCTCCGACGTCCCTGCCATCCCTTCTCACCGGCCACTGCCCGTCCCCTCTTCCTCCTCCTGCCGCCCGCTCTCCCTTCCGGTGACCGCTCTCCCCGGTTTCTCCCTTCGCCCTCCTGCCTACTGGCTCCCCCTCTGCTGCTGCTCCCTCACCATCTGGCGAATCCGTTCTTCCAGGTCGCGGCTCAAGGGTGCCTCAGCTGGTCGCGGTGGCGGTGGCTGCGGGGTGGCTCTGGAGGGCCCTGGGAGTGGCGGGACGAAGGGTGTGAGGGTCTGGTGGCCGTATCTCCCCTGGACCTGGGATGAGGGCGGCGGCAGACTCAAGCCCGAACCTTGGGGCCCGGCTGTCCCCATCGCTCCCGACGTCTGGATGGGCGGTCTTGATTGATTGATTTGTGTTTTACAGCACTTTAGCAGCACTAAGTGGCTATCCCGTGCTTCACAGGTTGATATTTTAACAGAGGAATGTGTCAGTGCCCGCGCATATGTGCACCACACACATCCTGAGGGGATAGGAAAGAGGAGATATAGACCCTTTTAAGTGGGCTAGGGAAGCCCTAGGATGGGCGGTCTACCCGCTGCAGCCGACGGTGGGGGTCGCCCCAATCCCGGCGGGGGAGGTGGAGGTGGTGGTGGGGGCACACCTCCCTGACCCATCCCTGGGTTGTACCTCTGGACTGTGGTCACGTAGTAGTGCGTACGCCACAGGGATGGGCCCACCAGCTCCACCCACCCATGCGCCCGCCCGCCTACGGGGGTGTACTCCTCGCCCAGATCCGGGGATGGAGCCAGCCCCACCGCCCACTTCTGCAGCTTGTCGGGGTTGTCCACTCGCCGCCAGGGGATCCGCTGGTAGGTGTCCCCGATCCACAGCGGCCTCCCCACCAGCGGGTCCATCTCCTCTGCCCGTGGTGGCTCCAGAACCTCCGCCCCAGGGATCCTCTCTCCCCACTCTTCCCTCCAGTCCTCTCTCCTGAGCCCCGCACCCCGGCGGCCCCTCTCCTCCTCGTACCTCTCTTCAAACTCCCGGCGCCTCTGGTACTCCCCATAGCTCTCACTCCTGTGGGGGCCAGCCTCATACCGCTGACTCCCCCGGCCCTCTCGCCTCATCTCCTCGTCCACTCTTCTCTCCTCCCGCCTCCTCCTTCTCCCTTTCCTCAGCCTGTCTCTCCTCCCTTTCTCTCCTATCCCGGTCTTCCCTCTCCTTCTTTTCGTGGGCCACTCTCTCCTCTCTCTCCTTCCGATCTTGTCCTTAGCCACTCTCTCTTTGTCTCTCTCTCTCCTCTCCCTCTCTTTACTGTCCTTTCTCGCCTTCTCCTCCTCCCTCCCTTTTCTGACTCTCTCCTTCCTGTCCTTGGTGGCCTTCTCCCCCTCTCTCTCTCTCTTTTCTTTGGGCGCCTTTGCTTCGTCCCTCTCTTTCCTTTCTCTCTCCCCTGCTCCCTGAATAGCGGCCCCGGGTAGCGGAGCGCCCCCCATCGTGACCGTGCGTGTCTCGGTCTCGGCCTCGGGCACTGGGTTGTCCTCGCGGTCTAGCCCAGTATGGGTGATCACCCTCTTGTCGGCCGCCTCCCCCGGAGATGACGCCTCTTCGTCCGATTCCGTAGTCAGGGGCACGCTATAGTAGGCCACCGCCTCCAACATGGGACCCTCCTCTTCCCAATCCAGCACCTCCTCCTTCAACTCCTGGCCGTCGTCCACTACCCGCGAGGCGATGATGCCTTCCAGTTGTCCCCCTGGGGCCGGGGTGTTGTTGTCGGAGGTGTGGGGCTGAACCGGGGGCGGCGTGGTCTGGAGGATGCGCCTCACCTGCTCCGGCGGCAGGCCCTGGTGAGGGGACCCCACGGCGGCCGGTTGGCCCCCCACCTCCGTGGGGTCCACCGTGGCTGGCGAGGGGCGGTCTAGCGACACCACCTCGCCCTCTGGGGTTCGCCACTGCCGACGCTGCAAGGCCTCCGCCAGCAGCTGCCGTTGGTACCGCTTCCGCATGGCCTCCGCCATTTCCTGGGCCAGCTGACCCGTATGCCGGAGGAGACCCTCTCCGATCCCGGCTGGGGCCGGGTCGCCCCCCTTGCTCCGCAGCAACGACCGCAGCAAGAGTGGGTCGCCATCTCCCCCAGCGGAGGGGGCCTCCAGGACCCGGTCCAAGAGGGCCTCAGCCTCTGCGCCCAAGGGTGGCTGGACTGGTGTGAGCCGCCCCATCTCCTCCACCAGGACCCTGGCGGCCTCCTGATCCTCCGCAGAGTGGTGGCGGGACCGGCACTGCTCCGCTGCGGCCTGGACCTGAGCGCCCCCGGCCCCTGTCCGGGCCACCTTACTGGGTGGGACCACTCCGTCCTCCCCATCCCCCAACTCGATCAGGGGTGGATGGGCGTCCCACGCCTCCGCGGTCACCCTCGGTTCCGACTTCCGCTTCTGGTCCCTTCTTCAGGCATCTTACCAGTATAGGTAAGGACTCATCTTTATCATACCCGTCTACCTCACAGTCGTCCGTGAAATCCGAGAACCAATCTCTCCATTGTTCGGAACCATCAAAAGGCTTAGTCTCAATCTGACTTTTCTTTGCCAAACTTTCCCTACTTTTCAGTCTGGTACATTGTTCCAGACTCCTATCCAATATCTTCTGATCTTTACTCTTCTTACCACCACCACCGGATCCATTCGATCCTAGACCACCGAATCCCACATGGTTATTACTCGAATTATTCCAGAAGGTAAATCCATACCCCGTATTCATACCTGGTTGGAACCCTGGATCCCCACTAGTGCTAGTACTGCTAGGGTGAGTCCCACTGCTACAAGGGGTAGTGTTATTGTTCTGATCGGTACTGGGTGGGTCGCACTTCTGATTTTCCACCCTATAGGTCTGATTGTTCAGAATGGACGGGCTGTCGTCTCCCACTTGATCAGATATATCCCCTAGCCCCTCAGCGCCCTCAGTGTGGTCTAAAGGACAGGACCTGACCCCTAGTGTCGGTGTACTGATATTCACCATCCATGGTAAAGGTGGTGTCCTTCTGACCCACACTTAATCGAACATTCTTATCACTACAGGGAACATATCTGTCTCCCAAAATTCTGGGTAGCTTGGTTATTCACAAAAGGATCATATCCTTTCTTCAGAATGGGTTTTGGAGTAGAAGTGACCTGTATACCCTCTTCTTCATCTTCTCGGGGGATACAACTAAGGTCCGGCTCACGGAATTCTTCTTCTGCCTCGTCCCCTTCATCCAGGTACTGATCCCCCTCATCGGAATTCACGGATCCCTCCTGTAAGATTCTTAACTTTGTAATCTCGTATATCAGACCGTCCCTTTCCTGGTACAACTCTCGATTGTTATCCTGGATATCAGTGATCAATCGATCATTCTCCCGAATGTGTTGCTCCCGGTTTCTTCACCAGTGTAGAGGTCGGCGGAAAATGTCCTGGAGAAACCAGGAGCCGAACCCAGGACCCTCCAGCCTGCGGGTGGAAGCTCTACCGCTGAGCTACTTCCCCATCTGACATTCTCTACCTTCCACCTACACCTGGATCGGTGTGATACCGATAGGGAACATGTGACTACCCAGTGACCTGCCCCTGCGGGTTGGCCAACCCGGGCACGGGGACTCACATAGTCATGTTCCCCTACACATCATTTAAGACCCTCCCATTAATGTCTAAACATTTTCTCAATCAGGGATGTGTTTTAATTTTGGCCAATGTGTAGGAACCTTGATCAGGCATCTCTGTGGCTGATTTGGAATTCTTAGTCTTAAAATATCAGACCTATCCCCCCATATATGTTTAAAAGTTTTCTCATTGGATCTGTGAAAATCACGAGGGTCAACTTTTTGACCCTGAATTGTAGGAAATCCTACAGATGTAGGAGAAATCACATCCCTGCTTATACATTAGTACACATCTATGGTACTTTTGTCAGAATCTAAGCCTAGGATACAAAGTGCCCCCCCCCCTCCCCCGAGGTGAAAGGCCATCCTATAACAGAAATTAAAGGGAAGGCAATTGAATGACTAGTGGAATAAGGACATAATTGTTACGGGAGGAATATGATAGCTACATGGGTTGCACTAACAGAGGAAGCATGCCCATCTAAAACACCTAGCTAAAAGTAAGCACAGGATCCATTGATGGCAGCTAGGGAGAAGTAGCAGAGGCCAATTTACAAGCTGGGAAATACTAATTGTGTTTTCTCTGGTTCAACTGCCTCTCATTCTTGTTTTTCTATCTCCACTGAGGAAAATGTGACCCATCTTGATTATAAAAAATAATCGACTTCAGTGCTGCCTGAGGCAAGTGCCATTACATGAAACCCCAGATGGCCTGACGAATGGAAGGATGGTTTAAAATGGGGATTATGTTTAGTCCCCAGATACTGATGTAGAACCAAGAAGTGGGTTATGGTTGTGGGACAAACATGGTACTGTGGAATGGGTGCTGCCTCTGAACTTTTCAAATCATTAGTTTCAGCTGTGTAATGTCCAGAAAAACAGAGTTTTAAATGAATTTAGTCTTATGTCCCGCAGCTGCCCATTTGCTTGTCCCGCATCTGCCCATTTATGGAGCAGCTCAACAGTTTTTAGCCTATTACAACCACAGTTTCTTTATCTATGGCTTATACATGGTCTCAATGAATTTCACAGAACCATATTTGTCCCATATGTTCGAAACATGTGGCCATCATAGGTAAATAATGGAAAAATATCTGTCCCGTGTCTGCTTGTCCCGCAGCTGCTCACTTCAGACCTGCACCACTTTCGCTGGACTCGGTCTTTTATAGGGAGCAATTATTAAGGTAAATGGGGCCACTTTGTTTTATACAATCCACCAGCATTACAGATTTCTGTGAAAATCAAGTTAATATTCATACATTTTTATATGAACTTTCTGTGTTCCACCACGTCAAAATCAAACCGCCCTACAACGAGGAGCTAGTTACAGTTGTGATCTCGGTGTGGATGGTTGAGTCTTCATCTCCCCAAAACTATTTGATGGACGACATCCAAAGCACATAAGGATTCATTAGGTTTTGTTGTATCTTGAATGGACGTCGTAATATGGTTACAGTAGGAGTTAATTTGTAGGGCACATGGGCAACTGTGTCGAAACTATTGAACCACTGACAGTAAGAAGTCAAATAAACAGCATCTTTTAAAGAAAATGACATTTTTTATACCAAATTTCTTTTATTGTAGATACGAGTTTCCTTAAACATTTCCCTCTATATAAAGAGCATATTAACTGTGATAAGTAACAGCGAGTTAAAAGTTAATTTTAGAACAATGACAATTCATCTACTATCTGCAATACCACTACCAGTACTCTTTGATTAAGATCAATAACTAGGATTTCTCCAGATGACAGGACCAACATACTAGTAACTTCTGTACAAGTTTTCATTGCTGTTCCAGCAAACTTATTATCAAATCGCTCTACATATCTTAACAATCCAAATAACAAGATAACAATAGTACCAAAACCAATCAGTACTATCATAATTTCTAACCAGAGGTAGAAATAACAAGCTGCGTATATCCGTGTGATTTGCGTCAGAGCTATTATAGTTTAGCAGTGTGCTCCGGCACGGTGCCTCATCTTGAATATATATATAAAGTATATCTCTACACATACAGTTTCTCTTTGATCTGATAATGTCTATTATATTATCTATGTGTTACTGATCTGACCTAATGCTACTTACATTCATTAAGAAAAGCAACACATAACCCAACTGGTTTCTTTTTTTTTCTCTCTATTATCATCTGTGAATGAAATTCACTGTTTCCTCTTCATAGTCCATGGATTCATATGCAGATGTTAGCTTTTCTCTCCTACATCTGTCTGTCCAGATATATGCGTACATCTTCTCACGTTCGTCGCTGTTAAAATGATATATTTCTGCTATGAAGGGATGTATGCACCACAGGATGGGGTAGAGTCCTTTATGGCTTTAAACAAGTATAGCGAAGAAGACATTCACACTGAAGTCTGGTAACAGAAAAGTGTTTGCCATTTGAGGCAAACACTATTAAACTTCTCTGCATTCTTTTTTTTCCATTTTGAATGTTAATTTGTTAAGATATTGTCTACATCGAGCTGCCAACGTTCTTATTCTATTGTGGTATATGCGCTTACTGCTATATCATTGTACCCGAAAAGTGAAGTATAATGAAAGCATATCACATACCAGTATCTTCATAAGACTTGGGTATGCATCCTCATCATCTCCCAACATGTACACCCCTGTAGGAAACCCGAGCATTGTAGGCGCTGAATCCCGCTTTGCCACCAGAGTGACCAATGTGTACCCCATCTGGTTCACCTCCTCCATCTAGATTACAACAAAAACATAATAATCTTTAATACTTATATTATTACACCATTCAAACTTCCATTTCATTGTGTTATATTCCTGGGTTTACATGTAGGAAAACACATGTAGGAAAACATGGGCGGATCCAGATGCAGGGCGGTTTGGCGGGTGGTGGTGAGAGTTGGCACAGCAAGGATAATTTTGGATGACGGGGGCACAGGAGTCATTTTCATGGGGGGGGGGTCTAGGAGGGGGCACGTGACACCCAGAGCACCCCCCAGCCCCTGGATCCACTACTGGACAAGGCTTGATTTCTCATATCCATGAAATTGCACCCTTACACTTTCTATTTTCTTTTTGCCACACACATTTAGGGGTACCGCTTTATACTTAAGTGTAATTATAATGATTGACTTAAAGGATGTACCTCTGCTTGGATTCTCTTGCAGATCCTCTGGAGTTGGAGAGGCATCTCAGTGTTTGCAATCTGGGACTGATTCATGATCTCTGCAACTTCTGCATCTAGGGCTTTTTCATTTGGTACTGGTTCTGCGAAGCAATAACATCCCAGGTTATTGTCAATAACAATTTAATTAGATTATTGGCAGATTGTGTGATTCATAGGACCTTCCGATAGTCCATAAGCAAGCTATTATACCGCACCTGGACTACTACTCCTTCCTAACTGATTGCTGCATCA
Source organism: Acholoe squamosa (assembly GCA_949317995.1). Classification (NCBI taxonomy): domain Eukaryota; kingdom Metazoa; phylum Annelida; class Polychaeta; order Phyllodocida; family Polynoidae; genus Acholoe; species Acholoe squamosa. Next base: position 28,815,433 of record OX439049.1, on the reverse strand, counting down.
TAGATAAGACTAGACATGTACAGTACATACAAAATAGGATTTTAAGATGTATAAGACGTACAAGGACTTGGGAAGAATCTATCTCCAGGATACATAATCTTTGTGAAGTCCCTATATTAGCTCCACGTAGAAAAGAATTACTGATGTCATTGTTCTACAGCAAGTTCAAAAGGTCCCCGATCCTCCAATTACGGTAAGGCAAAGAACAAGAGCAGATGCTAAAAGAAATTTCAAGGTCCCTTTTCCTCGTACGTCCAAATTCAAGAAAAGCCCCATATATAGGGCAAGGGTACTATGGAACAAGTTGAACATCAACCAACAACTTGCACAAACCAAGGAATCATTTAAGGTCAAGTCCAAAAAAATGGTTTGGCAGTGATATGAGGGGAAAAAGCGTCAAATACTTGCACCTTATGCATGTGGGGACATAAGAGTGAAGGCTTTAGCCTAATGAGTTTAGATTATGCTTCCTGAGTGTGCCAATATTTCCTTTATATGGATATTTGATCACATATACATTGTATGAGAGGGAAGGGTTTTTATTTATTTCTTTTACTCGCCCTCATCTGTACATGCCATCCAGCTGTTTGTTGTTACTGTTACCAGTCTGCACAAGGTTGTTTGTAGCGAAAATCCTTCTACAGAGTGATATAGTATTCTTACTGTTATTCTCGGAACTTTAAAAGGAAAATGGGTTACTAAACTTCTTGACAGTTAGTTGAAACATTTAACTCTTGAAGCTATGATGAATAATTAACAGGCTGGATTTATTTTACCCACGTACCACTTACGGTGCTGGTAGTATAGTATCTTTGTGCTGAAAATATAAATCTTTAAGAATATTATGTAATAACTGATGCCTTGCTACTCAACACCTGTCGCTGTTTGACTTCCTTATGGCCCCCGGGGGGCCACTCTTGAATTTATGGATACTATGTGCGTACATAACCCTTGACTCCATACCACTTTATGGGGGCAAAAATTGCCCAAACCACACCCCTTTTGGCGGGATGCACTCCCAAAATTGTACCCCTTTTGCCGTGACACACCCCTAAATTTGCTTCAGAAATATACCCCTTTTTTGAGAAAATTTCTTTTAATGTTTCAGGCTGAAAATCATACCCCTTTTGGGGGATGTTCTTTTGAAATCATAAGAAAAGGTACCCCTACTGGCGTGATGCCTCTCAAATCAACCCCAAAAAAAGTACCCCTTTTCAGAGAAAATCCCCTCAGTTATACAGTCTAAAAATCATAGCCCTTTTAGCCTAAAAATGAAAGAATTTAGCAAAGAATTGTTGAAGCGGAAAATCATTTCCTATGAAACGGTAATTACGTTTTCAATTTAAAAATTTTTTTTTTTTTTTTTTTGTATTTTGAAGATCCAATAATTATAAACAAAATCATCTGAATTTAACATCTTGAGCAAATTCACAAACCCAGGCTGGGCTTGGTTGCTGGTGCGTCTTATACGGGAGGTTATAAGATGCAAAAATATGAGAGAAATACAAACGTCGATGCGCCATTTTGGATACCGTTTTGGATATGCCTTGTGGAGCCTCTGACTTTTACACATGTGCATTTGAGAATATGCGAGTGCCATCAATTGCAGATTGTTTAAATAGTTTATTAGCTGCCCCCAACAGGGATCCACACTGCAAGGTCGCTGGGAAACCTAAATATTTTAGTAGAAGGGATAGACATACCGAGTATGGGTTATTCTAAAAAAAGACATATTAGCAGGCGAGTAATTGAATGTGATACCTTCTAATGGAGTGGCTGGAGAATCTGGATGGTCTGTGTCAGTCTCTTCCATCCCTTCATCTTCGTGCTCATCACATTCATTAGGCTGTCCCTCCTGGTCAATGGGAGATGGGGAGCATTTAATAGTTACATTTTAGGTATTGTACAAGTATTCATCATTGCTCGATTTATGACAAATGCTAGCCTATACTAGAACCGCTATTAGGGAATGTACTTTTCCGTAAAGAGAACTCTGAGGAGGCTAATTTCTGTTTATTCATTCTTCATGGGTGAGTTTTTTTTTAAGTTGTTTATTTCAGATGAACAAAAAATGAATCAGACCTGGCCTACCTCTGTAAACTGATCAGTGTCTTTTGGCTTGAAGAGACGTAAACCTTCGATGATGTGAGGGTTCTTGTAAAACAGGTTGCGACTTTGATTTACGAGTACATCACGTGTGATCCTAATGGAGGATAAAACTTAAAATGACGTTGGTGCATAAGGGAGTTCCCTATATCAACGGAGAGGGTTTCTAGATAACATGTTGGTATTTTCATATAACTACAGTCGCTGAGAAAGGTCTGAATCACGTTGGCTCTATGAGTGTTTGGTAGAGATATCTAGTAGCATAGAATCACCTGATGAATGCTACCTGGTACTATACCAGCTGACACATTGTGGCCAATATGATTATTATGGTCTAAAAGTACAGGGTAATAATAGCCATATTTACATACAAGTTCTGTCATACTTCATCTTTCTGACTAAACTAACATCATAGTACGGACATGCTTACCTTTTTGATATAAAATCCCGCAGTAGACATAAAAATCCACTAACGATGTGGGGAGACCCTTTGTATGTCGTCCTGATCTCCCTCACAAATGATGCAAGTTCACCCTGAAAAAGAAGATGATGATTGAATTTGAAGTGATGACTGTATATATGCCATTAGCAAACCTCTATACATATATTCTGACTTATGAAAAAATAATCAATGTAGTTCCCTAATCATGAACACTTAAGCCGTCCTCATAGTTAAAACAAGCATTGCTTACTCATCTTTTTTTATAAAGAGAGTAACTACAAGGAGTTCCTATGTTCTACACCTAGGGGGCAGCATTGTACAGGACCTGGTTAAGACACACCATGACGTGTTAACACCATGGGCCTGCAGGGGGCGCTACTGTAGTAGCACACCCAGACACAGATAGACAACAGGCAGAGAGCAGATCTTGGTACATGCAGAGATTCATAAACCACAGGCAGCAGAAAGTTTTTATCCCTCTCCGTATATTCACGTTTTCCATTTGATATGAACAAAGAAATACATCAAACCAGTCTAATCATAGAAGGTCCCTGTTTCAGGACGACCATATCTTCTTGTCATCCAAACGACTGATGAATCTTTCCCCTTTTGGTTTGTATGGTCAGGGGGTGTGAAATGCCGAAATCGAATTTCTCTGAAGTGCACTCTATGGCACTATGTATGGAAAAGAAAATTCTCCTATTTCGGAGGAGGGAGCAGGCATATTTCTAAAGGTAAGTATGAATGTCTTTACCGCTGAAGGTTGGCCCTTTGATGATCCTGATATCGCAGATTCTTTCACTTCAGCATTGGTTTCCGTCTAGGGAACAGATGAAAGAGAAGTACAATGATTTTCAGTTTAATACACAAAACATTGTTAGGTGATGATGACAAAAACAATAAAGTACTGTTCAGATACCGTCAGTGTACGGTATCGCAAAAGAAAATACGATACTTAAATACCCTACGCCATAAAGCATAAAGCCTTAAACATTTTTCATACTGGAAACCCTCAGAAAGAAATCCCTTGAGATAAAGTCCCAAGCCAAACATTGGGAACATTTACCTGGTTGATATGTCGCAAAATAAATACTTAGGAGTATAAATGAAATAACTGGCATAATTATGTTATTGCAAATAGTAATTACCGTTTGGGTTGTAGTTAAAGGATCACTGGCAGTGTCCTTAGATGTACCATTACTTCCCTTTTCATGAATAGGTTCAATTTCTGTCTTAGCCTTACTGTAAATTGAAGAAAAAAAAAGTGTGTAGAGAAGGATTCACTGGACAAATTCATTTATGTATTAGCCGGATGGCTAAATGGATTCTGCCATGGCACTACTCTCTTTAAACTTAACCACTCAAATGATACGGTTGGACGGACGTATGGTATATAATGGAAAACCTCCGTGGACCTGGAGGATTTGTTGTGTGGCAAATCCTCCAGGCCCAAGGAGGTTTTCTGACTTATACTCCATCCACAGAAGTTTATATAACAGTAAAACCATGAATACCTTTACCATGTTGATCCACATATTTTGACATAAACAGTAAAGGCCTAGAAGAGGATTTGAATCTACTACACTGGCTGTGATACAAAGCTAGGATAAATATATGGTGTTCCAGGCTACAACCACCAGCAGTCTCAATAGTATAATGGTTAGCACTGTTGACTTTGAATCACAGAATGTGGGTTCAAGACTGCACAGGAGGAAAAGGTTTTTAACATACACTTATAATGTAAAAGGGGTCTCTGTAAAGGGTCTCCCTGAAGCCCCTTTTATCTTGTTGGCATTCAAGGGGCATTCATTATAATACATTGTTTTTAGAATTCGTGGCAAAAATGACAGTGGCCAACTGAGAATAAAAATAAAATCACACCTGGGGTTTGAACCTGTGTGGTCTAGGTTTCTAGTCCAGGGATGAAAGTCACTGAGGCCAAAAATCCCTGGAATTCTTGATAAAAACCCATCTAAATATTGATATTGTATATGAATGTATAGGCCTTAACCACTACACTACATTGACTGGTCAAACTTTCATAGTGAAAGTGCCCTGTTTATCTGCAATCTGTTACTCAGTCATAGTAGTAGCATACCACCATTCAGTAGATGTTCTAACACCCACAGTATCAGTTGAGGACTCATGGTGTAATGGTTAGCACATGAAACTCATGATCCCAGCACTGTCTGGTGCATGGGTACGAATCCCATATGGGATAGCATTTTCTCAAGAATTTCATCTGCTCTTCAAAATTGACCTGATTCATAAAACCTCCTGCTATGCTTGACTTGTTTCACAAAACCTCTTGCCAGACCTGACCCAATTCAAAAAACCTCCTGCCAGAACTGACTTAATTCATAAAACATCCTCCTATCCCTCCCAACTGTAGAATGTGGAAATAAACCTACAGTAGGAACGATGGGGTTCAGAGCCAGGTGGAGTTTAACCTCTTATAATGTATTGACTTTAGGAAATGACTCCTCCTTTTATAAACTGATAGAGCCTTACATGAACATATGTGTTGAAGATTATGGCATTCTTAGACATTAAATTCCACTTCTTAAACATATGCAGCAAAAGATAGAACTAACCTTGTGGCAAGGTTAGGGGAGATGGGAAGGAGTGGGCTATTGTGGACGTTCTCATATGCATCCTTCCATTCACTCCAATCATAGCCAGTCTCATCCACATCTTCCTCGTCACTCCACTGAGGGTCAGTCGCCAAATCCAATGAACCCGAAGCTGCAGTGACAGTAGATGTACCCAGGTGGAGCAGATTTTTTGCCTCATCTGACCCAACTTTCCTCAACAGCTGATGAGTTGCTGAGCCTGGCTTCTCCTGCATTTGACGGCACACCTCACATATCTGGTGAACCTGCTTCTGCGTGACGCTGTCCATCAATATGGTAATGCGCCTATGCGTCGCATCTGTTCAGACAGATATCATAGCACTTTTGGGTTATAACTTTCAGAGGTACATTTTGGTAAATTAAGTTAGAGTACCGTATTCATTCTAATAAGCACACATGTGCGGAAATTTAATTGTTAGATGCTCAAAACATCAATACAAAATTAATTCTAATAAGCGCAATCTCTAAAGCCTAAAAATCGTTGTTTTTGCCCTCAGTGTTATTGCACTGCTTTTGCAAGATTTGGGGTCCCGAAAGGTGAGGTGTGCACTTATTACAGCATGTGCGCTTATTAGAACGAATACGGTACATCAATTGATTAAACCCTTGAGGGCTGCATAATGCTTATTCAATATTTTACTTCTTTACTAAGTGAACAGTCACCACAATGTTGAAGGGTTTAGTTACTCATTTACAATAATGTACTTCTAGATGCTCACTTGCAGTACTGTTCGGAAAGCTCATTTACATTTACTGTACTTCTTTTCTCAGTGCACAGTTAACACAATGTTGAGGGGGTCATGATGATTTTGATGAACTCTGTGATGTAAAGTGGTTTTTAAAAGATGAGAGGGGCCACATTCAACCCACCATAATATCCACTGTAATAAGGCACACCTCGTGAATATGGCTTACCCCAACATGTAAATACCAATTCAATATTATATAGAATATCCTCGCCTACAAGGCAGATTTTGATCTCAAGCAGATTCAACACGGTACAGCAAAGCGCTATCAGCGAGGTATTATGGTGGAAACATTTTTTTTTGTGGCAATCTAGAAATGCCCTCCCCATCTATATGGCAAAAGAATCTTTTATTTGCTATGAAAAAATAACAAGAATGACCATGGTGAATGGACGATGTGCTGTGAAGCACACATGGCTCAGGGGGTGGTAGAAGTTCAGTGGTTTATTGATGTAAAAGCACACCAGACTGTCGAAACATAACTTTTGACTTAGAGGAAACTTTCACTTCCAGTCACTTTCCAACAACTTTGAGGCCTTTAACATAAAGTTTGATGAGGAATTGAATTGCGCAGGAATTAACTTAGACATACCCGGTAGGACTCAATGAGGGAACAAGAATGTTTGAAAATGAGGTGTTTTTCTGTTGTTAGCATCCAATATTTAATCATAATTTGAGGATTTATAACTTTAATTTGGGATTCAAAATTTAAAGTTGATCAATTCGAAATCGTCGCCACAAACCGGCGGCTATGACTCAGGGAGGACCCTGAGCCAAAAATGAGATGAGTTAAATGAAGGAAAATAAACCTGAGGAATCTATGTAATCTGTGCTGATATACCTTTACTGGTGGGGTCGAAGTAGGGTCCATCCTGTGTAGTCATTTTGAAGAGGTCGCGGACCCGTGCTGCACACTGTGAACTTGTATATACAAACAGGAGTGGAAGATTTGGACCAAAGTGAGCAATCACCTTCACTATTTCATCAAAGCCAATCCGTAATTCCAGTGTCTCTTCTTTATCTGCAATGGTTTATGGAACAAGCATGCTTAACATAACTTATACGATAAGTTAGCCTGGATCTATTTTCAGAATGGTTGCAAAAGCAAAACACAATTCTAACATAAAGAGGTACATGTATCCTGAAGAATAGTACCAGTACTTACATTCCATTTTGAGGTCTATTCCTATGTGTGACATGACTACTTTTTCATAAGGTAATCCTTTAAGGGACCCAATACGAATGCTCCAGGAATCAAGCATGACAATGACAGACGGCCTTTTATATGGGGCATCTGCGGGCGGTGTGGTGGTTGTTGTGAATACTGTGCCACTCTTTAAATGAAGATTCAAATGATCACACTTTAGAACTATCAAAACGATGATTCTGGGGTGATTTCAAGGAATGGAGGGGTTATATGTGTTTTATCTAATTGTTCTTTTTTTTTACAACCCTACAATTAACACATGCCGTGATCTACCGTTTAATGTTATGCATTTCATATCATCATCTATCTGTCACACTGAACAGCTATAATCTACAGATCGTTCAAAGGACTAAGCTAATTTTATGAGGTGTTAAGAGATTAGTTAAAGTATTGGATTATCTTTTCCATCTTACTTGATCTCCATAGCTTTTCCTATTCAAAAGTTGGGTTGAGGGTCTGGAAACATGGTTGGGAGCACGTGAAATGACAGCAGTTTCTTGATTATTGCCAGTCTCTTCTAGCCTGGCATATTTAGAATGGCTTGGCTTGTAGTATCGTAGTTCTTCTGGGAGAACCTTATGACATTCTTCACAAGTGTTGTAGTCTGAGCTCAGCTGTCCACAGGATGGGCACACCGCGTACTTGCCCTCTTCAGTCTGCAGCAAATTCAGATTAATTGTCAAGAGACAGTTTCTTTGATTCTATAATAGGTAAGTTCTAGTAGGAACCAATCTTATGGAGCGCAACACTTCATGTGTAAATATCCTGAGGGTGCACAACACAATCGATATATTTAGTACTATCAAAGCTAAATTTCAACTTGATTTTCGATGATGTCCCATACTACCTCGCGTATAAGGCACCACTTATAGGTAAGGATGCACCCCTGCTGCTCCTTATAGAAACAGCTAAAGTCATAAAGTCAGGGGCGCATCTTACACGCTACGGTCATTTACTATAGGACAGGACTAAAGTATCCAAAATAGGACTCAGGAGGTCTCTTATTGATTATTCCAGGGTGCATCTTAAATGTGCGGTGCGCCATATTCGTGAGATATTTGTATATGTTCATTCGACACTTACCGGCTTCCGCTTTACTCCTGGTGTTGAACAAGGTTTCTGGTTTACAGGGGTTTTCACTTTGTCATTGCTGTTGACTTCTACTGCAACCTGTCTTTGGTCCTTTGCAGGCTCTGACTGTA